>JARQOD010000010.1:28399950-28445682 GCA_033576555.1 Oophaga sylvatica | reverse complement strand
GAGTCAATATCTGGAGAGAAGATGAGTATATCATCCAAATAGACTACGACCGAGGTGGAGAGCATATCCCGGAAGATGTCATTGACAAAGTCTTGGAAAACGGCTGGAGCATTACAGAGCCCAAAGGGCATCACCAGATATTCGTAATGCCCATCCCTGGTATTAAAAGCCGTCTTCCATTCGTCCCCCTCACGGATGCGAATCAGGTTATAAGCACCGCGCAGATCTAGTTTAGTGAATACCCTTGCTCCCCGAAGCCTATCAAATAGCTCAGAGATCAGGGGCAACGGGTACTTGTTTTTAACGGTGATGGCATTAAGACCCCTGTAATCAATACACGGACGCAATTCTCCGTTTTTCTTCTGCACGAAGAAAAATCCCGCCCCTGCCGGTGACACCGACTTCCTAATAAACCCTCTTGCCAGGTTCTCCTGAATATATTGCGACATGGCCTCTGTCTCAGGAAGAGAGAGGGGATAGACCCTTCCCCGAGGAGGTTCTGCGCCAGGCAAGAGGTCGATAGGACAGTCATAGGGGCGATGAGGCGGAAGAGTCTCCGCAGCCTTCTTGGAGAACACGTCTGCATATGACCAGTAGTGCTTGGGAAGTGGAGTAAGATCTGCGGGTAACTCAGTAGTGGTAACCTGAACGCAACTTCTGACACATCTGCCTGTACATGCATCACTCCAACCCAGTATCCTACCCGAAGTCCACTCTATATGTGGGGAGTGGAAACGGAGCCAAGGTATACCTAGTAGGATCTCGTCTATTCCCTCGGGAAGGACGAGTAGGGAAATAAATTCCTGATGGGAAGGAGATACAGACAATGCAAGTGGGACAGTCTGGTGTGTAATTTGTGAGGGCAATGACGACCCATTCACTACCCGAACAGTCAGTGATTTGTCAAGCGCCACCAGAGGTATTGCATGACGGCGAGCAAAGCTAGAGGACATGAAATTCCCCTCTGCTCCTGAGTCCACGCAAAGGTCGGCGGTGAGAATGGAAGTACCAACAGTGATTGTCCCTTTAAATGTTATCTTGGAGGAAAATGCCGCTGTCTCTAGTGAACCTCCTCCCAGGGCCACTAGACGCGATCGCTTCCCCGATCGCTGTGGACATCTGTTGGCATAGTGTCCTGTCTGCTGACAATGGTTACAAACCACGGATACTCGGACGGACCGAGACTTAGGTCCTGCATGAGGAACTTCTGTGGCCTTTTGAGGTTCGGACGCCAGATCGGGGAATTCGAGAGGTTTGGCAAAGGTAGGAGCCAACCGAAACCTCTGCCTACACTGGGCCCGCTCCAACCTCCGCTCGTGAAAACGGAGGTCAATGCGGGTAGATATGGAGATAAGCTTCTCCAGTGTGGCGGGAATCTCCCTGGTAGCCAAAGCGTCTTTAACATGGTCAGCCAGTCCCCGCCAGTAGATAGGAATAAGAACTTTATCAGACCAATCTAGCTCAGCAGCCAGAGTCCGAAACTGGACGGAAAACTGACTGACCAAAGACGAACCCTGTGTCAATGCCAGCAGTTGTAGCGCCGTATCGTGGGTGACCTGGGGTCCTAAAAAGACCTTTTTAAGAGCCTCCAAGAAACGAGGAGCACTCTGCACCACACGATCATCGCGCTCCCACAGCGGCGTTGCCCACTCCAACGCTCTGCCCGAGAGTAGAGAAAGTACAAAACCCACTTGTGCCCGATCCGTGGGAAAACGTGCAGCCAGAAGCTCGAGATGTATAGAGCACTGACTCACGAATCCCCGACATTGCTTGCTATCACCGGCAAACTTGTCAGGAAGCGGGAGGTGGGATAATGTAGGGGCAGAGGTGGCAGAGGACAAAAATGGCTGCAGCCACGCTAGCAGCCTGAACAGCGACTGCGGTAACATCCACAGCTGAGGTTGTGCTCTCAAGAGCCTCCAACCTACCCTTCAGCTGCTGGATGTACTGCAATAGAAGCTGTTCGTCCGCCATTTTACTAGCCAGACCCTGGCGCTAATATTATGTTAGGGTCTGCGGAACGCACCAAATATATAAAGTGGAGAGGTGCGTTCGCAGCCCGGGGTCCACCGTGCAAGCAAAGCCTGCTGCTAGTAAGATGACGAAAGTAGCGAACTCTGTTATCCCGCAGAGTCGCTAAAATAAACGCCGTAGCGCGTTGTGGCAGTAAGTGCAGACTCTGTTAATTCACAGAGCCGCTAACGGGATGCCACAGTGCTATATGGCGATATGTGCGAACTCACTTAGCTTCAGTGAGCCGCAAAGTAAAACGCTAGGGCGCTGTCTAGCGTCGAGAGCGAACCCTGTTACGTCACAGAGCCGCTGAGAACAAACACCGTGTCCTGTCAGGCTCTCAGGCACACGGTTAATTGCTAAGCGAGCATAATACGTGGTCATGCGCTAATGTCCTCGCGGGAGTCACCCGCAATCTATGGCGTCTGAACGCCAGACCCTGAATACGGCAATCAAACTCCTCACCGGTTATGCCGGTAATCTAGGGCATCTAGGACACCGACCCTGACCAGCTAGCACACTAAACTCCTCACCGATTAAGTCGGTATTCTAGTGGCTTATTTCAGCCGGGTCCCTAACCACACACACGCATGACCACACTGGCGCATAGCATACAATGGTTGATATTAGCGCATGGCGGCCCAGCCATGCTACCCTTTTATAGCAACAGCTACAGGACCTTCCAGGAACAAGGACCAATGAGAACCTGTTCAGAAGACTAGTAGTAACAGGGCCTTCCTGGCGGGCCAATAGGAGCTGCTGCAGTACCTGAGCATGTGACCCCTGATCTCCAATGAGAGATCTCACTCTGGGCACGCTCAGAAGGGAAAATGCAGGACTTTATCCCAAAGACGTCTGCTCCAGAACTGGCTATAATAGCAGATCCAGGAAAGGCAGCAGCAAGTCACTGCCCAGTAGTGGAGTGGGCAAGACGCTTGGAACGACGTCTCTGCTGAGCAGGCTCCACTGCGGCCGGAGATGAATGGGAGACCGCAGCGGCACTGGCTCGAGACTCCCCCCGTGCAGGAGTGGGAACTCGAACCCCAACAGTGTGTGTGTTTTATTTTTATTTCATGCAATAGGATTAATAATTGATAGTTGTCTAATTGACAGATCTCAATTATTAACCTGGCTTAAGGTCACCTTTCAATTGCAATGTGGCTTTAACCCCTTATTAACCCATTCGCCACCGATACAGGGCAATGGGAATAGACGGGCAAAGTGCCAGAAAGGGCGAATCTAATTATAGATTTGTCTTTTCTGGGGTGTCTGGGGGCAGATGTTAGTAGCCAGGGGGGGCCAAAAATAATGGTCCCTCTCTGGGCTATTATTATCTGCCCCCATTCGCTGGCTTTGTCTGTCTGGTTGCGAAAATAGGGCGGGAGCCCACGCATTTTTTTTAAACAATTTTACACCTCATATATATATATATATATATATATATATATATATGTACATGTCATTGAATTTGTGACACATATATATTGTGAGACAGTGAGAGTATGTGTATTGAATGGGGTGTATATTTCACCTAGCTACTTTACTGACTGGTATAAGGGAGGTGTGTGGCTTTGTAGACCTAGTGGTAGAGAAAGGTCACTACACCTTACATTCAGTACACACTTGCAGCTCAGGCCTGAAATCACTCAGTGTGTTAATTAGGAGACCAGAAGTAGGTGTGTTGGAACACAGTCAGAGAGCTCGCTTAGTCTGGACAAGGAGTCTAGGCACAAGAAGCAGTCTCCAGGAGTATGAGCTATCTCAGTCTGGGTGCTCGATGTACCCGGACACAGGAGTAGTCTCAGTGAGAATCCGTGCGAATAGCGGCTGAATAGGAGGGGAGCTCTCTCAAGTCTGGACATTGAAGGTGCCTTCAGACACAAGGAGGAGACTCTGTGAAACTCCACGCTGGTAACTACTGAACATATGTGTTGTTTTGGGCACAGACTGGTAGAGTCTGGACCCGGATAGAAAGGGAAATCTATCTAAGTGTAATTAGTGGCTCGACTAGCCCAGGTCTTATGTTTATGATTTATTTTTATCTGTTTGCTGTGGACTTTAATAAAGCTGGTTGCGGCCAGTTTTCACCAGAACTGCTGTGTGAATGAACTGTTTTCGTGCCACTCTGTCTACCCAGACGGCGATCCCAGAGCTATATCCCCTGAAAAGCTTACAATTGGCGGGAATGCTGGGACAGAACAGTGGCTGATACAAATGGTGCTGGAATGTGCGTGCGGCACAGTGGCTTAGAGACAGCAATAAAGGTGAAGTCTGTTGAAATAGCAGCAGAGAAAAAAAAAAAAAAAAGTGTGTCTGCACAGCAAAGCTGAACTTGTTGTGGAAAAGACTGTGGAGTGTGCAGCAGCAAAAGAGAAACGTCTATTGGAGCAGTCTTAAAGAGACAGTGGCCCTAATAGAGTTTGCAGAGAAAAAAAAAAGTGTCTGCACAGCAAAGCTGAATTTTCTGTGGAAAAGACTGTGGAGTGTGTATGTCTTGAGTGAAGACTGCCGTTGTTGAGACAGATAAGTCCGGCAGTATGGAGGAGCTCGTTGAGTACCTGGTCCAGGCCCAGCGGAGCATGGAGCAGCAGCGCCTGCAGCACCAGCAGCGCATGCAGCAGGCCCAGCAGCAATTCCTGCAGCAGCAGCAGGAGAATAACCGGTTATTTGTTGAGTGGATGGCAGCACAAAAAAGGATTTCGGTGCCGCGTTCCGAAGTAATGTGGCAAAGTCACCTGCATTGTCCGCTGTAAAGAAGGCGGTAAGACGGTCCCTGAAAAAGATGACACCTCGTGATGATGTGGAGGTATATCTCACTAGGTTTGAGGGACTGGCAGAGAAGGAGAATCTGCCCCTATCTGAGTGGGCCATGATGGTCGCACCCTATCTGATTGGAGAACCCCAAATAGCCTATGCTGACCTGAGCGAGCAGGACAGCCAAGACTATGCCAAGCTGAAAGCGGAGATTCTTACCCGGCTGGGTGTTACGGTGACAGCCCGTGCCAGGGGAGTTCATGACTGGAGATGCAGTTGGGAGTCTGCAGTAAGCAAACCTGATTATGGAGTTGAAAAGGTGATAGTGAACCGCTACACCCGAGCATGTCCTCTTGAGGTACAGCCAGAGGTCGGACAAGGAGACCACCAGGACGCCAATCGTCTGGTCAGCCTGATGGAGAAGGCCTTCGCCAGCAAAGACTGTCTCCGTGACCAGCCGTCTGAGAGGTCGTCACTTCAGAGTTCCCGGACGCTGAACTCTCGCGGTAAGAGCGTTCCAGCTGTTGGGGACATGGGTATGCTGATAAGCGGGTTCGGGCCCGAGGGGACATATGGGTGGGAGAGTGTGATGGACAGTGTTGGAGATGTCGTGAAATTGCAGCCAACTGTCCAATAGAGGGGGAGCCTATGTATTGTGATGTTGGCAGATCCCTCTCTCCCTGCGCAGAGCCTGTGTGTGTGTCCACCTCAGCCGAAGAGACTGGACCACAGGTGTCCCCGGTGGTTGTAAATGACTGCCCAGCACAGGCCCTCTTGGACTCAGAGAGTCCAGTGACTTCCGTATGTGACAGCCTGATTGATAGGGACTTCATCCCTGATAAGCACCTGAGTATGGTGTGCATCCATGGAGACACCAAAGTCTACCCAGAGACTGCCGTGGACTTGGTCCCCAAACTCGGGGAGGTTTCATATGAAGTGGGGGTAGTGAAGAACCTGGTGCACCCCGTCATATTGGGTAATGACTTTCCCGATCTAAGGGTCTCTGGGGGAGAAATGTTTCTGATGGACAGTGTGATGAAGCTCCTACTGAGGGTGCGCAGTCCCGAGGGGCGGAACACAATGCTAGTGGGCCGTTAAACTTATGTGATGATGATAATGATGATGATGATGATGATCATGATAATGATAATGATGATGACCATGATAATGATGATGATGATGATGATGATGATCATGATAATGATGATGACCATGATAATGATGCTGATGCTGATAATGATAGTGATGATGATCATGATAGTGATGATGATACTGATCATAGTCATGATAATGATATTGATAATAATGATGACTGTGATAGTGATGAAACTCCTTTGCAGGTGATGTTGGGAGACGAGGATGGTGGTTCTCGGGAACCGAGTGTCCCTGACTTACCTGTGTCCTGTGACAATTTTGAGAGTGAGCAGTGGCGAGACCCCTCTCTTAGGACGGCACAGGAAAATATGATTGTTCTAAATGAGGTTTCCCAGGAGCCTGGCTCTGAGGAGAGGTTTCCTCATGCTGCCATGGACAATAGCCTATTGTATAGGGACACTGAAGTCCAGGGAGAGGTCGTGAGTCAGCTCCTAGTACCTGAGCTATATAGAAGTATAGTGCTGGGGTTGTCACATAGTCACATACTTGAGGGACCAGATGGTGAAGTTAATGTTGTGGATGACATGTTAACTAAGGTTCCAGATCAAGATGTGAATGAGAATGAATTGTATACTCCTGAAAGTGAGCAGGATGAGAATGAGAATGAATTGTATAACCCTGAAAGTGACCCGGATGTGGCTGAGAAAAAGGGGTCAGGCAGGGATATTGGGAGTGATGGTGAGTCATCTGATGACAATAAAGCAACCAGTGCAAATGAGGAAGGCATGGTAGCAGAGGAGGTTGAGAGTCCTGAGAAGAAAGCTGATACTGACCTTACAGCCAGACAGAAGATGGCATCTGAAGATGTTTTACAGTTGGCCGGTTCCCTGGCGAAGACTAAGGTGAAAGGAGGAGAGCTGAGCTTTAAAGGCAGGACTCTGAAACTGAACACAGCACAAGTGGATGCTGTTGAAGATGAGAAGTTGTCGGTGTGCGGTGTGGATCTGCATCATGCCAAGGACTCTGAAGGTGATGCTGCAGAGGTGGAAAAAGCCATAGAAGTGGTAGACACCAAACCAGATGCCTCATCAGAAGCTGAGGTCTCAAGTGAAGCTGTGAGGAACAAGACTGAAGATATGGGGACTGACTCTGTCCAGGAATCTGTTTCTGCCGAAGACAGCGGCGTGGACGGGTTGCGGTTCGGATCAGTAGCTGCAACTCGTGAAGCTCAGGCTGGAAGTTCGGCGCCCGGAGCCCCAGCGGTGTTCCCGAGTGACACCAAGGATCTGGATAAGTCACAAGATGAGATTTTGAGACATCAGGCTGGCGTTGGTGAGCTCAAGCGCACTTTCATGGAGTCTACATCGGAGCCACGTCCCAACAAATGGGAAAAGCGATGTGTCACTCCGTTGCCGCTGCAGACGCACGGGAGCTCAGATGGGATGCAGAACGTGGTGGAAGAGAAGAATCCGGCGGGTTCTGAGTATACAGATGCCGCTATCAAGGAGAACTTGAAAGCCGGAATAAATGGAAATATTGGAGACCATAATGATGTGACTGAAGAGGCAGAATGTAAGACTGACGGTAGGGCTTCTGAGCATGTTCTACCAGAAGAGCCTGTACAAGAAGAGGATGAATTATGTGTACCGAAAAAGAAAAACGATCAGCTTCCTCTACAGTGCCAATTGTGGGAACAGTGTGGCTCAAAATGGTCAGAGACCATGGCAGAGGTGCTTAAGTTCTGTCAAATAGAATTTATGAACCAACTGATATTTAAGAAAGTAGATGTGCTAAAAAAGGTTCAGGGGGAATTAGAGAAAGGTGAAAAAAACCCTATACCTCCTGTGACAGTTGGTGACACAGGGTCAGTGCCCCAAAAACAGGAGGTACGAGAGTTTCTGTGGAAGAATCAGCAGAGGTGTTCTGACGTGCCTGGTCGTACTTCTCTGGCCAGGCACTATATCGAAACTGAGCCCGGCCCTAAGGTCAAGATGAAACCGTGCAGGATACCCGAGGCCCGCAGAGAGCATAGGCCTGGGAGGGTACAGGGTAGTACGGATGCTTCAGATGAAGAGAAAGCTGATGTTGGCTATGACTCAGGTGAAGATACAAATGACAGTGGTGAAGATGAAGCTGATGAGGGCCATGACTGGTGCAGAGTTCACTGTCTCTGTTGGATTGTTAACCAGCCCTCCGGTCTGGATGACCAGCCCTCCGGTCTGGAGAAGAGGGGGGGGGATATGTGAGACAGTGAGAGTATGTGTATTGAATGGGGTGTATATTTCACCTAGCTACTTTACTGACTGGTATAAGGGAGGTGTGTGGCTTTGTAGACCTAGTGGTAGAGAAAGGTCACTACACCTTACATTCAGTACACACTTGCAGCTCAGGCCTGAAATCACTCAGGTGTTAATTAGGAGACCAGAAGTAGGTGTGTTGGAACACAGTCAGAGAGCTCGCTTAGTCTGGACAAGGAGTCTAAGCACAAGAAGCAGTCTCCAGGAGTATGAGCTATCTCAGTCTGGGTGCTCGATTTACCCCGGACACAGGAGTAGTCTCAGTGAGAATCCGTGCGAATAGCGGCTGAATAGGAGGGGAGCTCTCTTAAGTCTGGACATTGAAGGTGCCTTCAGACACAAGGAGGAGACTCTGTGAAACTCCACGCTGGTAACTACTGAACATATGTGTTGTTTTGGGCACAGACTGGTAGAGTCTGGACCCGGATAGAAAGGGAAATCTATCTAAGTGTAATTAGTGGCTCGACTAGCCCAGGTCTTATGTTTATGATATATTTTTATCTGTTTGCTGTGGACTTTAATAAAGCTGGTTGCGGCCAGTTTTCACCAGAACTGCTGTGTGAATGAACTGTTTTCGTGCCACTCTGTCTACCCAGACGGCGATCCCAGAGCTATATCCCCTGAAAAGCTTACAATATATATATTTATAGTTCATACACTTCTACATACTATAATAGCCGCTAATTCAATTGACGGCTTTTGTGAAAATGCAGAACCCGACATGAAATGACACTTGGTGTACATAGGGTTAACCATGTCTTTTCATGTCCTTTGCTATCTGATTTGCACAAACAATTACATCAGTCTATGTGTGCAAAATTTCACACCTGTAGGGGTTAATTAAAGGTGTAAATTCGTAGCAAAAAAGTCCGTTTTTTTTACAACGAATTTACACCTTTAATTAACCCCTACAGGTGTGAAATTTTGCACACATAGACTGATGTAATTGTTTGTGCAAATCAGATTGCAAACGACATGAAAAGACATGGTTAACCCTATGTACACCAAGTGTCATTTCATGTCGGGTGCTTCTGTCTTTTCACAGAAGCCGGCTTTACCCGGCAATTGAATCAGAGGATATTTTACTATGTAGAAGTGTATAAACTATACATATATGTATATATATAGTCACAATGACATGTATATATATATATATATATATATATATATATATGTATTCTATGTGTGTATATTTAGTGTTTACAAGGAAATAAAGGTTTTTTTTAGTTGCGATATTTTGTTCCCATAGACTTACATGGGACTTCCGGTATCGGAATCGGATATCGGCGATATTTAGTGATATCGGCGATACCATTCCGATCCGATTTTTTTAGATATCGAGCAGTATCGCTCAACACTACTCAGGAGGCCTCATCAAATGTACTAGTCAGATCAAGTTGCTTCCCAGCAGGAGGGAGACCACTTATAAGCTGGAGACCAGCAGCAGGAGCAGCAACAGAAGAGACCAAGACAGTAATGATGTAGGACCTACTGTATGTCAGGTGAACTTTTTCATTAGTCTCATGAATACTGTACAATGACTGACAACAGCTCTGTATACAGCTGATAAGACAGGATCCACTGTTATGTTTCGGTAGCTGAGGAGTGCAGGCAAAAAAGGCAATACACCAGAGCAGTTGGAATCTATGAGATTGCAGTACCCTGACTAACCACAACAACTAGAGGCAGCCGTGGAGCGTTCCTACATTGGTCCTAGACGCCTCGTCACAGCCTGAGAAACTAACTACACCTAAAGATAGAAATAGGAAAGCTATCTGCCCCGGAGCAGAACCCCAAAGATAATAGAAAGCCCCCAAACATGTAATGGCGGTTAGACAAGAAGAAATACAGACACAGACAGAAAATAGTATGAGCAAACGTTGGGGCCCAAACTAACTAAATAGAAAAGGATAGGAAGGGCACTTACTGCAATCCCAGAAAACCCTGAAAAGCACCAACTCTACTAATTTCAAAAACACCTGAGATCACACGACCTCTACCACCTAAATTAGCTCTCTGGTGTAACAAAATCAAAACAGCAGCCACTGAAAAAACTGGAAAAAGCAAAAGTACAAACATCAGTGACTGAACAAAACTGAGAGGGCAGAAGCCCCCGGAGGGGACCCTGAAGGCCCCCACAGAAGTGCAGGACAAAATGCAAAAATCAAGCACAAAAACAAAAAGAAGAAAATGTCTTATCTGTTAGCAGGAGATGCAGACACGACACAGCAGGCTACAAAGGAAACAGGAATCAAGGATTCAGACAAGAACAATTGATCACCGGCAACCCTGATGGGAAAGTGACTCCCTTATATAAGACCAGTCAGTAACACCTGATTCCCAATCCTCACAATCTTCACAATCTTCACTGGACAGACCAGCACCGCTTGTAACCACCAGAGGGAGCCTCTGCTCAGAACTCATCCCAAGCCCACTCACAACAATCCACCATTCACAATAGGTGATGTCACAGCTCACCTCCTCCTGTACAATGACTGATAAGTGATAAAACCTCTATATTCAGCTGATAACACAGGATCCACCATTCACAATAGGTGATGTCACAGCTCACCTCCTCCCCCTCCTCCTGTACAATGACTGATATCACCTCTATATAAAGAAGATAACACAGGATCCACCATTCACAATAGGTGATGTCACAGCTCACCTCCTCCTCCTCCTGTACAATGACTGATAATACCTCTATATACAGTAGATAACACAGGATCCACCATTCACAATAGGTGATGTCACAGCTCACCTTCTCCTCCTGCACTATGACTGTTAACACCTCTATATACAGCAGATAATATAGGATCCACCATTCACAATAGGTGATGTCACAGCTCACCTCCTCCTGTTCAATGACTGATAACACCTCTATATACAGTAGATAACACAGGATCCACCAATCACAATAGGTGATATCACAGCTCACCTCCTCCTCCTGTACAATGACTGATAACACCTCTATATACAGTAGATAACACAGGATCCACCATTCACAATAGGTGATGTCACAGCTCACCTCCTCCCCTCCTGTACAATGACTGATAACACCTCTATATACAGTAGATAACACAGGATCCACCATTCACAATAGGTGATGTCACAGCTCACCTCCTCCCCCTCCTGTACAATGACTGATAACACCTCTATATACAGTAGATAACACAGGATCCACCATTCACAATAGGTGATGTCACAGCTCACCTCCTCCTCCTGTACAATGAGTGATAACACCTCTATATACAGTAGATAACACAGGATCCACCATTCACAATAGATGATGTCACAGCTCACCTCCTCCCCCTCCTGTACAATGACTGATAACACCTCTATATACAGTAGATAACACAGGATCCACCATTCACAATAGGTGATGTCACAGCTCACCTCCTCCTGTACAATGACTGATAACACCTCTATATACAGTAGATAACACAGGATCCACCATTCACAATAGGTGATGTCACAGCTCACCTCCCCCTCCTGTACAATGACTGATAACACCTCTATATACAGTAGATAACACAGGATCCACCATACACAATAGGTGATATCACAGCTCACCTCCTCCTCCTGTACAATGACTGATAACACCTCTATATACAGTAGATAACACTGGATCCACAATTAACAATAGGTGATGTCACAGCTCACCTCCTCCTCCTGTGAAATGACTGATAACACTTCTATATACAGTTGTGCTCAAAACTTTACATACCCGGCAGAATTTTTGCTTTCTTGGCCTTTTTTCACAGAATATGAATGATTTCACCAAAACTTTTTGCTCCTCTCATGGTTAGTGGTTGGGTGAAGCCATTTATTGTCAAACTACTGCGTTTTCTCTTTTGACATAATGATTCATTATGGCTAAGTAAAATTTATTTTTTGGACCGGACTTAGCAATCTATCCCACCCAACTCGCTTACACCTCTTTATAAGGGTCTTTGACTTTGTTTAGACGTAATTTCAACTTTATTTGCTGAGAGTCAAGAAAAGGAATTGAGATAAAACACAAAGATAAAGCTTTTTCCAAAAATCAAGTCTGGAAATCTTTGGATTGATTTTGACACCAGTTGTGAGAGGGAATGGTAATTGGGGCCGAACATGTTTCTTTCGAATGGTTATTATAGATAAAAAGCATTTGTAGATTTTGGCTTTCCGACTTGAGACAAGAATTTCTGTATAAATGTTTGTTTGAGGCTGGAAATCTGACAGCACCCCCACCTTCTGATTATTACCAGACATCCAGTCTCTTGTACCATTCGAAATAACTCTTTTAAGAAAGGTTTTCATTGTATGGGGGAAAATGGACTCTCTTTACCAGGAGAAGGCTGTTATCGTGAAACATGTGTTTATAGTTAAGGCATGGCTTTTGCATAAAGTCTTAAAGACTGTCTTTTTTTTTATTTTAGATGCACCGAGTACATGGATACATTATCTCTGGCTCGTTTTCCACCCTTTATTCCTCGGATGTTGCAGCTTCCTTGGTTTTTAACAAGAACGAAAAAAATATTCTGACGTGGCAAGAAAGTGCGGCCAAATTTCTTCTGTAAGTAAGGCGTGTGTTTGTTTTTTTGGCAAGTCTGGGAAGGTCTAATGAAGGGTTAGACCTCTTACAACCTCCACCGCTGCAAACTCAGCAGAAATGGATCCAACGAACGCCCACGACTGTAAGACAAAGGATATATTTATGTTGTTGAAACTCTAAAGGAAAGGGGGATAAAGGGGAAAAAAATTAAAATGTTAAGATCTCTTCATTGCTGGCCGAAGGATTTGTTCGATATTTGTTGAAAATTGTGCAGAAAGTCCATTTAGTAAATGTATCCTCTGAAGAAAAATGTTTAACTGTAGATATTTTGTCCATGGATGAAAATGGAGACTACTCCAATTTAAATCAGAGGGAATATTTCAAGAGACCTGCTGCCAATGTTGTGCTTTTTTTTTAGTATTGTCATTACTTGGGGCAAAGAGGTCTCCTCAGAGTCATTACTTGGGGCAAAGAGGTCTCCTCAGACATGAGGTATCTGGTACCCATGATAGACCCACTGTGCCTACCAAGAACCATCTGGGTAAGGAGTAGAGTTGAGCGAATTTTTCAACATTCGGTTTGGATTATGATCACCGGCAAATATTAAACTCCACGACATGTCAGCAACTTCCATCTTGACCCCTTTTGTTGGAAATTGGTGGAAATCCAAGGAATATCTTTATCATTAAATATGCACTCAGTCTTTGATCACAATGCCAAAAGCAGTAAGCCAACTGGTAAAAATACATACAAGTGGCCGTCTGTTGGGGGAGAGGACTTTTTTCCATAGAACCTGGTCAGTTTTAAGGCCCTTATACAAATTAGACTAATGCCGACCAAATGGGTTCAGCCAACTGTCCCGGGCAGATGATTATGCGAGGAGATAAGGATCCAACATGGCTGATTTTGGACTGTTGATCCTTTTGCAGTCCATGTGATAAACCAGCACCAGGGAATGGCTCTTTCATAGAGTACACAGGAGCGTTTAACAGAGTGACCAAGATAGCTGGTTGAACCATTGCTTGGCCAACAGCTTCCTAAAATGTGTGCGGAGCTGTAGTATAGAAGAGTGTGTAGAGGAGGTAATAAAAAATCCACCTATAACATGGACCATATTTGGGACCTGGTGCAAACATATCTAAAATTCTTGTTGAAGGTAGAGAGTGACGTTTTGGCACCCTTTGACTACTCAAGCCGTTCCATAATTTTTCCCATAACTCCAAATTCTTCACTTTTACTCATGTTTCTCTAAGATCTCATGGTATAACAGAGAAAATTCTATGAACGATAGTAGGAAGACCACAAAGAAACCAGATTCCAAGCCTGAAAGCAATCAACCCTCGGTCACAGTCTCAGATGATGTCACCGGCACATATGGTTTTCATTTTCTCTTTCAGAAGATATTGCCTTTGTTCTGTCACTCATATGTATCCACCTTCCCCGACATGCTTCCTTTCATTTTAATAAGAAGGAACACGCACTTAGCAATGAAAGAGCCTCAATACTGTACATGTTGATTCACTTTCGTTCGTTGCATGTGTCATTCGCATGGAAAGATGTCAAGTTCTTATGATGAAACTTTGTCCCCTCTGCCAAATGTTTGAGAGTATAATGAAAAGAATAGAGGGATGAACTATAAGACATGCCATCCCTGGGAGCGCCCAATAACCCGGCTTCAGATAAACCCAATGCTGCTACATTTTTGTAACTTCAGATCCACAACACAAAGTCTTAACTAAATTTGGTAGAACATGTGAGATAATGTGACGTGAGAATATTAACAGTTTCTTTTCAAAACTGAGATGAATAAAACTAAAAGAAATACACTGAAAGTTGTGAAATTCAACGCAGTGAACCAATGATGTCAGCACTGGGGTGTCATAACAATGGGGTTTTGGGGTAAAAAGTAAATATGGAGATTGAATGTACTGAAAAAGATATATTCCGAGTATAGCAGCTTCCTTTCTAGATGGAGGATGGCGTCCTGATCTCCTCCAAGACCTGAGTTAGCGCATCAGTGGCTCCTGGACAACCTGTGGCGCTATTTGGCATTGCATAAAGCCCTCCATACTGTATGATCCCCACAACAGTTTATGGTACACAGTATATTGCCCTCACACTGTATGATCCCCACAACAGTTTATGGTACACAGTATATTGCCCTCAACATTGTATGATGGTCCAAACAGTAGTTCCCACATTGCATAATACCCCTCCTGTAGTACCCACACTGTATGATGACCCTCATAGTTGTTCCCGCAACGTATAATACCCTCACAGTAGTCATCACATAGTATAACGCCCCCATACTATATGATCCCCCA
Organism: Oophaga sylvatica; assembly: GCA_033576555.1. Taxonomy (NCBI): domain Eukaryota; kingdom Metazoa; phylum Chordata; class Amphibia; order Anura; family Dendrobatidae; genus Oophaga; species Oophaga sylvatica. The sequence continues at coordinate 28,430,662 of JARQOD010000010.1, read as the reverse complement.
CAGTTTATTGTACACACCTATGTGACTCCTATTTAGTATGATACTCTACAGTTGTCCCTAGACTGTTTAATGCCCCTACAGTCAAGTATTAATAAAACAAAAAATAAACATCATACTGTATACTTACCTAACACCGGATACTGAGAAGTTTGTTGGCCGATAGTGGCAAGGTGCAGGTAGACCAACATGGGAATGTCATCTTGACAAATCATGCAAGGTACATTAGAGTCACAGAATTCATCACGTCACTCTATCCCCCTTATCTCTGCCCAGGGCTCATCTAGTGTGCCTCCCTGCCATTCTGTATCAATGCTTTCTGTATTATCTGGCTGCCCTCACTAATGAAGTTGAGTTTTGAGTGGGCCCGTCTGAGTGAGGGGCTTGGGGCGATTTAAACCTCTGCTTCTCCAGAACTTATGCTAATTGGAGAAAAGTAAATGAGGATACTTGTAAAGTGTGAGTAGATTGAATTCTCTCATTTCTTTTTATAACACAAATATTTTACTGTATGCAGAAATCCTTATGAGAGATATTCAGCCCCTTTCACTATTACATTAGGTCATCAGGATACTAATAAAAATGCCAAAAAGCAGTTCTGTATATCAGAATAAGCTATCTAGAAGCAACTCAACCAAAAGAAACTTGCACACAAAGAGTATATTATAAAAATACAAAATTTTTATTACATCATTTAAAATAAGAGACAAGAGAAAAGACAGTGGTAACCCAAAATTGGAGTGGAACCACACAAGTACACAGGTAAGTTATAATCTCATGTTAGTATATACTATACATAATGGTAGAAGGGACCATAATATTAATCTGCCATAAGTCCGTATTAGGAGACCATTTATAGCGTCTTAACCCAAGGACAAGGCGGATAATAATGCAAAACAACAGCAGCTGTACGCCGTCTGATAGCATGTAGTCACAATGTAACCATGGTCAAACACATACCTGAGACCCAGTGGTGCCACTCTCCCTACGCGCGTTTCGGCGCTGTGCCTTCTTCCGGAAGACCATTTATAGCGACGACGCTATAAATGGTCTCCTAATGCGGACTTATGGCAGATTAATATTATGGTCCCTTCTACCATTATGTATAGTATATACTAACATGAGATTATAACTTACCTGTGTACTTGTGTGGTTCCACTCCAATTTTGGGTTACCACTGTCTTTCTCTTGTCTCTTATTTTAAATGATGTAATAAAAATTTTGTATTTTTATAATATACTCTTTGTGTGCAAGTTTCTTTTGGTTGAGCTGATACATATTTTGCACTGAGTTCATACACTTAGGCACTATTGATACACATAGCTGTATCTTGACTCTATAAGTGCTAGCCTTGTATAGGTTATATCTAGAAGCAACATAGATGTTCAATATATTTATGTTTGCGTGAAAGTTGTTAGTAATATGCAAACATGAAATAAGAAAGTCTGTAGAAACAGTTACTTTCTATGGAAAGGAGCAGATGATGATGATTCCGCTCCTCAGGCGTTTGGTTGCACTTGCGCTGTCTTTGCACATCCAGGTCTGGATCACACGTGATGGAGAGGAGAAGAGCAGGAATGTGTGACGTGTGATCTGTGTAGATGGAGTTTTCCTGGATTCCTACAGCTCGGCGATCAACCATACGGCCTTTTGTCTGACCATGGTCAGGTGGTTGAAGGAGCAGCCGCTTCTTCACTCTGTCCATGGCCGTGTAGTTGAAGGAGCAGCCGCTGCCTTCTGCATGTCGATATCCGGTGGACAAGGAGCAGCTGCTACCTTCTGTCTGTCCATAACCGGTGGAGAAGGAGCAGCCTCTACCTTCTGTCTGTTCATAACCAGTGGAGAAGGAGCAGCCGCTGCCTTCTCTCTGTCCACATCCGATAGTCTTCTCTTTACCACCACATTGTACTGTAGATGAGACATCCAAATGGCAAGTTTGGCTGAAAGAAGTCCTTCAATTTCAGCCTCTAATTACTTGCCATTTAGATCCAGAGGAAGGCGAAAAATAACCCCGAGGACTTGTTGATGGAATATCCTCAGGGGAAAAAAATTCCTTCCTGACCCCAAATATGGCGATCGGAATAAATCCCTGGATGTTTGGTGCTTGAATCTACGTGGCTGTTATGTGGTGGAAGCTCTGTAGTATTTGTCATAGTCCGGTAAATTAGAAAGTCCAGTTTAGTTGTCTCATCCGATTAATAAAAAGCTTCATTCCTGGATGTTGCTGGAATGGGGCTGATTTATATCAGCCTATTACTCCTGTAAGAAAAGAAATATATTCAAAATAAAGAAACTGAAGTGACTCGACACCATCATAAAGTCTGGGCGGCGATCACAATATCGCAGGTTGCACATTTCTAAAAGGGTCCGTGAACCACAGGGGAGCTCAGTTTAACAGACACCAAACTGGGGAAACAATTGCAGGCCAAACATGAAGAAAAGCGGTACTCGCCGTATAAAAATACTCCTTTATTAATGTCCTATAGAACATATCGGCTGGTCTCTCTGAACAGCTGCACCTGATCCATATCTCTCCTGACAATGTTTTAAAGGACGTTAATAAAAAAGTGATATTTAAAGGTTAGCGCTGCTTTTCTCCTTTTTAAGAAGAGAAAGTTACACTTCTTCGAACTGGCTCCTTACATATATACTGTGTACTGTGGGGATATAATGATGAGGTGTATGGTGGGTATATGTCCTACTGGGCAGTGGTAACACTGTGGATGTCCCCATGTGCTATACTTACATCTTCGTAATAGAATGGTGGATCAGCTCTGCCGGACTCCACGTCGCTCCAGTTTATGGAGTGGAAGTATGGGCGCTCTCGTATGAACGATGTTATGGCATACCGAGCAGATGGAGTTTTGCAGAGAAGCTGGAAGATGAGAGAGACCATTGATCATTATATTATGCATTATTACTGATATGTTATTACACAATGTCTATGGACTATCAGCATCAAGTTTTATATCCTTCCTTACAATCTACCATCATCCTTCTTCACCTAATCCTACTTACCCCTTCTAGGATGTCAAGCTCATCGATGGAGAGCCAGGGTGGAAAATCTGGGTCATTGTCCAAAGACTCATGGTAGTCATCCATCGTGCCACTGCTATCAAATGGCTGCTTCCCACAGTCATCATGTACAGGATGACACCAAATGAGAAGGAGTCTGCCAGATGATTGTAGCCTTCTCTATCCATTACCTGTAGGAACATAAGATAAGAGATGAGCTGAATATACCGGGGAGGGAGATTTACACACAGAGGCTATGAGGACCGATCTGTGATGAGATATGAGCAGGATACTCAGATTAGTGCTCAATCCTACTATCGCATCAATCACTCAGGGATGCTCCTTACCTCAGGCGCGATGTAACCCTTCGTGCCAAAAACTTCTTCCAAGAGATCATCCTCACCCACATTCACGGCTGATATGCCAAAGTCACAGATTTTTATGTGTCCGATGCCATCGATGAGGACGTTCTGAGGCTTCAGGTCACTGCGGGGAAAAGGATCAGACACTTATGGTGAGGATAATTCATGAAAAGAACTTTCTACAATAGATATGTAAGGTGACAACAGAGATTAATGAAGATGAACTGATTACCGATGTATCACGCCATGTTCATGGAGAAATTGGATTCCGCAAACCATTTCTGCGGCAAAGCGTCTGTGGAGTAGAAAGTAGAGGATGGATCAGTGGTTACATACACTTTAGGACCACAATGTACGGGCAGCAGAGTATTATGATACAACCTAAGACATTTACCTTGTTGTCTCTGTTTCGAACATCATCGATTCTGCCATTTGGCTAAACAGATCTCCTCCAGCCATTACCTCCATGGCTATTATATATCCTTGGGGTGTTTCAGCAAAGCCCCGCAGAGATGGTATGAAGCGGCAGCCGGCACCTATACTTAGGACCTTTAACTCTGTAGAGTATGTTTCCTCATCACAACGTCTCTTTTCCATGATCTTAAGGGCCAGCATTTCTTTGGTGGCCGGATGTGATGCCAAGAGGACCTGGAAAAGAATCACAGAAGATCAGACCAAGCTCTCATGTATTATGGGGATCTGTGTAATGGATCACTGGTGTAACCCAATTATCATTACATATGAAGATCCTGTAAAGAATATGTCTATCCTCCTGTGTATCTGGTGTAGGATACATTGGGGAGCACGGAGTAGTCTAAGTTCATTCTTACCTTTCCGTAGGTTCCTTTTCCAATATCAGTGATTAAATCAAGGCTGTAAAGGTCAATAGGATTTTCCACTTTAACCAATTCTCTCACAGGTAAAATAGGGGAACTGGTATCACCAAGGTCTTCTGCTTTCACATCTGCTATATCAGAGGGCATCTTAAGGTTTGCACCTGCTGAGATGATATAAGATTTGTTAATCTCTTTGAGAACACATAATGGAAATGTTTGTGCTGTAAATTTATGGAGCGGGCTCAGGCGCTGAGCATGCATTTTACCAGGCTAACACCGACTGTGTTATACAGCTGCCACCTGCCTATAACGGCAGCGACTGGAGCTCATTACGTCTCCTTCAGTTTAACTATTTCAATGCTGACAGTGCTATTTAAATTAAGTGATTGCAGATTTGTGCCCACCAGCATCCATTGGTCCCCTCAGGACACAATTGCAAGGGTTTTTTTTTGTTTGTAATGACTGTATGGGACTATATAACTCCGATATACAAAAATATAAAAATAATTATCCAAAACAATAAATAATGAAATGAGAAAAAAAATGGAAACACCAAAATTGCGTTTTCTTCAAATCAAAAAGTTACAATGACTCAGAATACGGCGACACAAACCAATTGTTTTTTTTTTTTACTTATTAAATTTCTAATTTTCTTCCACAATTTTAGTGAAAAGAAAACTTATGCATGTTGGGCATTACCAGAATTGTATCTGACAAGGAGAATTATTTTGTGAGGTCATTTTTATCACTCAATTAACACAATAAAAAAAAATGGCGCAGTTCCTTTTTTCTACACAATTTTACCACATTTTTTTTTCCTATTTTTAAAAAAAAAAACATTGAATGACAAAATAAATGGTGTCGTTCAAAACTACAGCTTGGCCCACTAAAAAAAAAAAAACAAGCTCACATATGGCTCTATTAGAAGACAAATTAGGAAAAAAAAGTTATAGCTTTTCAAAGAAGGGAGGGAAAAAACGAAAAACTACCCGATCAAGAAGGGGTTAATAAATATAGCTCCAGATCATAAATTACAATTTTAAGCAAAACGATATAAATCAGCAAGAAATGTCTAATATTTGGTATTTCATTCATCAGAATTGTCTAATTGCAAAAATGTCCCTGTTGCCCGTAGCAACGATTCACAGCACATATTCCGGTTCTTAACATTCTATAGAACACTGAAATGTGACTGGTTGCTACGGGCAACAAGCACTGTTCTTCCATAGGTCAGCATTGATAATTGAGGTCTGCACATAATTTTAGGAGTATAATCCCCCTCACCCCCAGTCTTATCCTACTGATCTGTTTCCATCTTACCTGTTTCATCTTCATCCATTGCTCTTTCTGGTGAAGAAACACTCGGATGGAATAGAAAACTCGGGATGGAGATGGTTTTGGCTGATGACTGGGATGTCCATGGTGCACCATTCCCATTAATAATGGGTGCAGCATAGGTCAGATGTCTCCTACATTGGACAGCCGAGTCTCTGCCGTCCTGAATCCTTTTCTTGGCTGCCGCTCTTTGCAGGTCCGGGATGTCTTTTCTTTCAGATCTGGATGAGACCTGTCTTGGAGTTTCTTGGAGAACCTCGTCCAGCTTTATATCTGCGCCGATGTTTCTCCGCTTGTTTAGGATGGCTTCTTTATTCCTCATCCTTATTGCAGGGGTCATATCTCCAATTTTTTTCAAGGAGCTAAGTGTGGCCCTCTGAAGTTCAGCGGTGGCTGCAGAGTGAGACTCCATGAGGTTCTCCATGATCCTTCTCTCTGTAAGGATCGCATGTCTTTTGGACTTTCTCATTTTCTCTAGATTTTGTCGTTTAGATGCCATTTCTGAGGCGTCAGTGTCCATGTTCGGTAAAATAATGTTTTTTCGCCCGAAAGCGAATAACAGTACCTGCTCATCATTGAATCCTCTCCTCTCTCTCAGTACCCGGTCTCGTTGGGCTCGTCTTCTCTCTTTATCCATATTGGAATCAATTTTTGCTTCGTTTGTCACGAAAAACAAAAGGAACTCCCTCACCCTTGGGGGTCTGTGAGGCAGTGATTTCCTATGGGCTGTAACACTGGAGTGTAGAATGTGATGTCATCAGATTACTGTGACATAGATTTTACCGTGATGTCACAAGGAGAATAATACTGATAGACACATAGATAGATATAAACTTTGGAGGCTATATATATATTTATAGTATATATACTATATATATATACTGTATATATATATATACATAAATAAATTTATATATATACATATATATAATATATAAGAAATAAATATATATATACTATACTTTGTGATCAATTTGTATTGATCCATTTTATTATTGAACATCTCGAGTGCTGTCTGACAATTCAAAAGTTTTATACACTAAATTAAAAATATAACTTTTCCCATCTCAATTTTATTTATTTTCATCTGTTAACGTGAGAATAATAATCAAACAGATCAAAAATGTCCAAAAATACATTTCTGACGTTTCAAAAAACTGATCAGTGACCAATATAGTCACCCGTCTTTTCAGTAACATCCATAAGCTCCATCCATGGAGTCTGTCTGTTTCTTCATATGTTGAGAATCAACTTTTTGGGCAGCACCAAGCACAGCCCCAGACACTGATCAGAGAGGTTAGCCACAAAAATGCGTTCAAGTAGAAACCGGAACTTCAGAGAAACGTAAAACACAAAAATGAGCTGTAACCTTAAATTCAAAAAAGGAGTCCAGTTCTGAGAAGAGATCCATGATAAAATCATTTTTTATTAATTCAAAAAATTTAAAAAAAAACAACGTAATTTAAGCAGAAAATATCATGTAGGAAAGAAATATAAGTAGGAAAGGGGGAGTTCAATATATTACAGAATTAAGGCTCAATTCTCTCTTCACAAATGGAGTTCAAATTTTAAGGTACCGTATTTTGAGATTTATAGGACGCACCGGATTATAAGAGGCACCCCAAATTTTGAGGAGTAAAATAGGAAAAAAACTTTTTTTAATAAAATGGTGGTGCTTCTTACAATCCATGCGTCTTATTGCTTACCGGGGGTGGTGGCTGCGGTGAAGAGGGGTCCCAGGGTCGCTGCTGGTGGAGGCAGGAGTGGGGCAATGCTGCGGACCCCAGACTGGGAGAAAGGGCTGTTCGGATGTACGACGCTGCTGGTGTTCGGTGGAGCGGGGTCTCCGCCAACATTTTGTGAAAGCCCGGAGCCTCCGTACTTCCATGGTTTACTTTGCAGTGGACTCGGGGAAAATGGCTGCCCCCGTTGCGTAAAATAGGCACGATTTTACCCCACTCATTAGTATGGATGAAATCTGCAGCAAAACGCTGAAAGGATTGACATGCTTCAGGTTTAAATCTGAACCAAATCTACAAGGAAAAAAAGCATCGGGCAACTCTTCTGGTTTAGCGACAAATCGGCACACAGCGTTATATTCTGACACTTGTTAGATCCATTTATTATTTTTTTGGAAGAATATTATTTATTAGAGAGAGGAATTCTGGAATGGGGAAATGGATTTATTTTGTTTTCTGTATTTTTCCACTTCTTACCAAAAAACAGAACAAGTCGTTTTACAATAATATTATTTGCATCTATTTTCTATACTACGGTTATTATTTTATAGATTTATTATAGAACTTCCTATTCCTTTGATGTTGTGGTTTTGTCGGATACATCTTCTCTCCGAGGTCAATTAGGTGCAGAAAAGCCGACCAAGTACTCAACGGCCGACAACACAAACACCGGCCATCAGGGGACTTCACTGTTTGTTTTTTCAGCTGCTCAGGGGGATTCATCTTTCCAGAAGCAAAATCCTATTTCCTCGCTGCTGCGTCTGATGCTCTGACTTCACAGCTGTGGATACATAAATGCAAAATGATCATAATAAGATTTATTTGAACTTCACTCGCATTTATATCCTCCATATTTCCTCTCCAAGAGCCTGTAACTAACCCATGTCAGGCAATCCGAACAGTGAAAAATGTATTTCATTAATGCCATCTATTTATTTCCCACACTTAATCATTTCGTATGAGGATTTAGCAGATTTCGTGTTTTAACGTTAGTGCCGCTCCGTCTGCCAGCGAGATGAATGACTGCATTCTCCTGGACCAGAAAATGGCGGAAAGATGAATTACAATGGAGAAGCCATCATCGGCCCAGTTATTGGAGTAGGGGCTGAGATTATGATAGAGGCAAGATCAGCAACGTATTCATCATTACTCCTGTGCCCCCATTGTTTGCATCTGATTTGGGGCGGTTTCATTGGCATGTTATAATTAGAGATAAATAGCAGTGAGAGGAGTGAGAATCAATAATTAGTATAAGAATGCGGGATCCGTGTAATCCCACCTCAACGGCTCTGACAAGTGCAGGCGAAATCATTGCAAATTGTCTCCCAATATTGACATTTATACTAGAGATGCAGATTCCATCAAGTCCTGAGCAGCGGCCTGGATGCTGCAAGTCTGGGAGATTTCTATATAAACCTCCTATCATCAGCAGCTTAGTGTGAAGATAAAATATTCTCAGGCTGTGCAGCTGCTAGAAAGTGTCTGCCGATCATCAGCGCGTAATGTGGGGAGAATTGCTAAATCCCCAAATGTTTTCTATCAGAGTATCTATCCATCCAAAATCTGGTTTCTATCTATTAATCTCATATTCTATCTATCTATCTATCTATCTATCTATCTATCTATCTATCTATCTATCTATCTATCTATCTATATATTATCTTTCTATTATCTATTTATCTATGTATATATCATCATATATGTGGCAGACGTACTGCAAAGGGCCCATATATTGTTCTGGCACAGGGGCCCTCTTCTGTCTAATAACTTATCATAATGCTCAATTCCACATGCTTTGGCGTTGGAAATAGGCCCCCTCACCTCTTTCGCCCACCAATGATATGTCTGCCCCGATCATATCTACAAACAGAAGAATACAGCAGCATTTTGTAGGTGTCAAGATGTATGCAAACATTCAATATATGTATTTGGACAGCATTACTGCTATATAAAATATACTAATAAAATGAAGAGACTTAACTCACAAATTAATCAATTCATGAGAGCCCACCAGCCGCAACAAGGGGACCTCTCTCTGGTAGGGCTCTAGACCTAATATTTATCAAAACAGGCCTCACCCGGGCGAAGAGCCTACAATTCCTTCTTTCCTCCTTCCTTACCTTTTTTATTCCATTCCTTCACTCTCTCCCCTTCCTCCTTCTTTTCCTCTCTCCGCTCAGTGCTTTCTTCCCTCCCTTCTTCCCTCACTTCCTCCTTCCATCCTTTGGCTGACACGAGGTACATTTCAGGCAGCTGGGAAGCGGTGGGATGTCGCCTCTGGGGACGGGGCCAAGGCGGGTTCCCACCTTGCCCATGTACTCCATTCCAGCGGACCGACTCAGGGCGTGGTGTGGTTGGGAGGCAGAATGACGTTACTCACAGCGCTGATGCTATTCAGGAGTAGTGGAAATCCTGGTTACCCAGCGTCAGCAGTTGGCAGGAGACATGGAAGCCATGTCTCCCGGTTCAGGTATGTGGTGAGAGGTTCTTTTCCCTCCACCTTCCTCGCCCGTTCCTCTGTCTCTCTGGGCAGAGGATGGAGATTGGGCATTACCTCAGTGGTGTCAGGAGATCCATGAGAGGGATGTTCAAACCCGCCATATGTTCTTGCTCACTGCTGATTATTCAGTCTGGTCTTCAGTGGTACGGGTGGTGGTTCTTGATGAATATATCTTTGGTTTGTCCCTGGATCTATTGTATTGTGCTCTCTGGTTACTACATCTCAAATTACGCTCCCTAACCTTTCAAGTTTGGTTTGCTAGGTTCATTTCTGCCTTACCCGTATAGTCTATTGGTATGTTTGACCCAGCGTGCCCTGCACCAGCCACTCCACTATTGGCATCTAAGAAATGCTCTGCAAAAGTCCCACTCTCTTTAATGAGAGTGGGTGAAAAGTATTCCGGCCCTCAAAGTGGGCATAAGCGTAACGGCTTGCTCCAAGTGTGTCTGGCATACTGCTATTGCTGACTTTCAGTCCGGTCATCTCATCATTACTCAAGCGTTACAGTAAAGTTTTTTATACTAGAGACAGGATAGAACCACCTTGATTGGGTCACCTTGTTGCGGTGGGATGGCTTTCACGCTTTTCTTGATCAAATAGTGTTAATTAAGTACCCTATGTTATTTATTATTACTTTTTAATGATTTACTTACTACAGGATACATGATGATTTTGTTTTTTCTTGAGTTTTGTCCTGGACGAGGTCAAATGCAAAACGCGCGTCGGGTTTGGTTTTTCATGAACTGGCAAGATCCTCTTTTTTTGCCACTGTGCCTTACTATATATCCCATAATTTTGGGCTAAAACTCTCTATTACTCTATGACACTTGAATTGGTCTACAACCCTTATATATGGACCAACCCTGATATGCATTTGAGATCCATCTGTAACATCTAGAGTGCATATGGTATAATTTATTCTGTACACTTTGTTCGCGGTCTTTGTAACTTACTTTATGTTCCCCATTATTTCTCATCAGCTGTGGGTGTCTTGTCTTATACAATTTTTAATACCGCCTTTTTTTTGTCATGTTGAAATAAAAGTTATTTTTATTGCATATGATTGTGCCTTGCACTTCTTTTCTATCAGATTCGTTTTTTCTATGTGTAATTTTTTGGCTTATTTACTCTATGCTCTTGGTATATATGTAGGTTTATGAACAAGATATGCACAATGAAATGATCTGAAAGTATAATCCTATTTTTTATGCACTGGGAACCATACCCTTTTATTCTTTTGGTTAATAATAATAAAAAATAAAATAAAAACAAAAAAACCATCGGTTTGCTTACATATTTTGCGCTATCCAGTTTTGTCCTTTGGGAAGCAGCCAAGACGATTTTAGCACATTCCTACACAGAGGAGACGACATAAAAGCTGAAATCAGTGCATTCCTTACAAAAACACAGACAGATGCTGTAAATGCATTTTGGAATGTTTTAAAGGACCAAACATATCCGGCTGCAGGGCAACAAAGAGCGAGACAAGCCGAAAAAGTGACTGCCTAATAAGCAATGCAGAGGCAGCATGTCAACATAATCTGCTCCTTTCATTTCACAAGGCTATTTTATTGTTTCCGATTCCCAAAACTTCTTATTCCGAGCGTTTTCAATGCTATCAGCCAATGGTATATCTCTTTAAAAGCTTGGTTTATAAACCATTTGAGACAGTTAAAATGTTTTTTGCCATTTTTTTTTCAATGTGCTGTATATGAAAAATATTGTAACGTGAAGAATGTGAGAAGCGTGTTGATTACACGGAACGTACAACAGTCTCTATATCACTGCATGACAGCACATTATTTTTAGTGGGATCATCCAATGCTTTTTGCTGCTAAATTCTACCCCAAATTAAAAATTGCAAAAAAGTGTCAAGGGTTATGGCAAAAGGGTTTGTGATCAGCTGTTTTTGGAACCCTTCAAATAAGAAATTTGTTGAGAAAAACAAGTCACTAGGTTTCAACATTTTTATGACTATGTTCTTCAAGATGACCTTGAGGTCCCTTCCAACTCTAACATTCTAAGATCCTATGATTCAATGAAGATTTACCACAAAAATATGCTGAATTTACAGATGCCGCAAACTGTAACATGACATAAGTTAAAGTTGTTCTATAATTTATATACATTTCCTCAGATCCATTGGTGGCACTGGCTACTCAAGAAGAAGTTCTTGGGATCCATGCGTGGCAATGGTTACCCAACAAGAAATTCCTCAGATCCTCATATGGAAATAGCTATCCAATAAGAAGTTCCTCATATCCACATATGGAAATAGCTATCCAATAAGAAGTTCCTCAAATCCACATATGGAAATGGCTATCCAATAAGAAGTTCCTCAGATCTACTGGCAAAGGCTATCCAATAAGAAGTTCCTCAGAATCCTCCTGTGGCACTGACTACCTAATAAGATGTTCCTCAGATCCACGTGTCACACTGGCTACCCAACAATAAATTCCTCAGATCAATTGTTAGCACTGGCTACATAATAAAAGTTTCTTGGATCCATTGTTGGTACTGGATATCCAACAAGAAGTTTATATCCATTCTTGTTGGCCAATGAACAAGATGCTGCTTAGATCCGTGGATGACACAGGCTACCCAGTAAGAAATTCTTTGGATGTATGAGTGGCACTGATCTACTGAGTAGGTAAGTCATCAGATCCATGAAACTGGCAACATAACAAAAAGTTCTTCAGATCCATGAGTGGTGCTGGTTACCCACCCAAATCTCCTTTTTTATTCATAATGGAATGATTTTTTTCTAGGGGGTCCCTCCATTTGATATGTGTGTTCCATTGCCAATGTCACCGACCTCGTGTTTACGTCAACGAACTCTCCTCCACGTGATCCAGCTGCATCTGGTATCTGCCGCAGCCTGAAACCTTCCATTGGAAACTTGTGTCAAACAACTGCTATGGAAGATGGACTGGAGAGCTTAGAGAGGGATAAACATTTGCCTTCGAGGTTGATCTTGCTTAAACAACAGACATTGAACAATACCAGTAGTATTCAAGCAGCTGACAGCACTCGGGAGTTAGCACGGATGCACGTTCAGGCGTTCAAGGATCCAAATGAACAACAGTCCAACGAAAAAATAGGAACAGCATCCAATCCAGGTGAAGTATAACAAGTCTTTATTCAGCCACCATAAAATACGACGTTTCGGCCATTTTCAGGCCTTTATCAAGTATACAAAAACAGGCAAAATGGTGTCCTTAAATGGTGTGGAGGAGCCAATCACCATCCAGGAACCGCCCATAATACAAATAGACATATATACAGAATATACAACGATAATCAATTTAAAACAGTGATCAGAGCTCAGAATAGTGACATCATAGAAAAATACAGCAGTGTTATAATTGTGCATATAATATGCCATAGATTACTCCATATTAACAATATCACCATTTAGTCTGCCAATCGATGATCTGTTACTGCACACTCCCATTCTGGTGCTGCACCAATCATGTACTCACTAGCAGCAGCGTCCTCCATATCCAATCAGTGTCAGTTCAGCAGCGCTTAGTCAGAGCACTTATCCAATAGCCCACAGGATAACAAATCGGGAGGCACACCTAACTCACTCCCCACTGTGTGATAAACAAAGGCACATGTTCAGAAGTCATCATAGCAAACGCCCAGTGGATCATGTGAACACCAGCGTCATCAGACACCCAGTCACATGACCGCAAGCATCATCCGAGGTCTAATCACATGATAGTCCCATCATAAGCCTCTATTCCAGGCTGAAAACACTAAAATAGCGCGCGATCACCGGCATCATCCGACACCTGAAAAAAGAACACGCATGCACAATAAACTCTATCATTATTTATATTACTCCAGCTATGTCATCAGGAAACCTGCAGGTCACATGACCGTCAGTATTGGCATAATGTAAGCAAGAGACCGCACATGCGGATCTATATAGAATGGAAGATTAACAATATAGCAGACACCTAAAGAAATTATATAATATCTACAAAATAAATGATGTCATCAGGAACCATTAAGTCACCACTCCGATCACTCCAGATAATAATCCTACGAAAACAACAAACATAAGTAAAATATATATCTAAAAACAAACACAGAATATAGATGCAAAAATTACTTAGCACAAATATGCAAATTATATTCGATATTCAACCCCTTTGGTTGCAATGTCTCCAAAACGGAGATCCACCGGAGTTCTTTCTGTTTAAGCAACTTAGTCCTGTCACCACCTCTCCTGAGGGGTGGAACCCCGTCAATAACTCTAAATCTCAGCTGACTGACCAAGTGTCCACATTCTACAAAGTGCTTAGATACCGGCAGTTCCATCATCTTCGTCCTGATAGTACTTTTGTGTTTACTTATCCTAGCCTTAACTTCCATCGTTGTCTCGCCTATATACATGAGTCCACACGGACACACGAGCATATAGATTACAAAGCTAGATGTACAAGAGTACCGTTCCTGGATCCGAAAGCGTTGACCCGTGCGTGAGTGGCCAAAACTGTCACCCTTGATCATATTGCCACAGCATGCACAATTCAAACATGGAAAATTTCCATTTTTTGGAGGGCCCAAAGTTAACTGTCTGGATATTTTGGAGGATCCAATGTCAGATTTGACCAACTTATCTTTCAAATTACGCCCTCGCCTATAAGAAAGCAATGGCTTGTGCGCAAATTCAGCTACTTCCGGTAAACCTCTATGTAATAGACCCCAATGCTTATTCAAGATATTCCCTATTTTACCACTAACAGGGCAATAGGTAGAAACAAAAGGGACTCTTTTAGGGGAAATCTTAATACGTTTGTTTCTCACATCTTCCAATGTTGTCTTCAAGGCTTTCTCCTTGAATTTTCTAAGATCCTTCTCAGGATACCCCCTTCTGATGAACTTCTCACACATCTGATCAAGCCTCCTGTCCAATACAGTCTCGTCCTTTACTATCCTACGTACTCTCAGCATCTGACTCCAAGGCAGAGACTCTATCATTTTTCTTGGATGATTACTATCAAAAACCAGGAGACTATTCCTGTCTGTGTCCTTTATAAACAAATCAGTGCATAACAATCCACTGTGCTTGTACACTAAAGTATCCAAAAATTGAATCTGGTCAAAGGAGTGTGTCATTGTAAACTTCAGCTCGGGAAATATCATGTTAAGATGACTATGGAAAGATACCAGATCATTCATGTTCCCCTCCCAAACACAAAAGATATCATCAATGTAGCGCCACCAGGCTCTGACATGGCGCCAGTGGATGGAATTGTACACATGCTGGTCCTCGAGTACCGCCATGTAGATGTTTGCATAAGTGGGCGCCACATTGGACCCCATGGCGGTACCACGCATGCAAACATCTACATGGCGGTACTCGAGGACCAGCATGTGTACAATTCCATCCACTGGCGCCATGTCAGAGCCTGGTGGCGCTACATTGATGATATCTTTAGTGTTTGGGAGGGGAACATGAATGATCTGGTATCTTTCCATAGTCATCTTAACATGATATTTCCCGAGCTGAAGTTTACAATGACACACTCCTTTGACCAGATTCAATTTTTGGATACTTTAGTGTACAAGCACAGTGGATTGTTATGCACTGATTTGTTTATAAAGGACACAGACAGGAATAGTCTCCTGGTTTTTGATAGTAATCATCCAAGAAAAATGATAGAGTCTCTGCCTTGGAGTCAGATGCTGAGAGTACGTAGGATAGTAAAGGACGAGACTGTATTGGACAGGAGGCTTGATCAGATGTGTGAGAAGTTCATCAGAAGGGGGTATCCTGAGAAGGATCTTAGAAAATTCAAGGAGAAAGCCTTGAAGACAACATTGGAAGATGTGAGAAACAAACGTATTAAGATTTCCCTAAAAGAGTCCCTTTTGTTTCTACCTATTGCCCTGTTAGTGGTAAAATAGGGAATATCTTGAATAAGCATTGGGGTCTATTACATAGAGGTTTACCGGAAGTAGCTGAATTTGCGCACAAGCCATTGCTTTCTTATAGGCGAGGGCGTAATTTGAAAGATAAGTTGGTCAAATCTGACATTGGATCCTCCAAAATATCCAGACAGTTAACTTTGGGCCCTCCAAAAAATGGAAATTTTCCATGTTTGAATTGTGCATGCTGTGGCAATATGATCAAGGGTGACAGTTTTGGCCACTCACGCACGGGTCAACGCTTTCGGATCCAGGAACGGTACTCTTGTACATCTAGCTTTGTAATCTATATGCTCGTGTGTCCGTGTGGACTCATGTATATAGGCGAGACAACGATGGAAGTTAAGGCTAGGATAAGTAAACACAAAAGTACTATCAGGACGAAGATGATGGAACTGCCGGTATCTAAGCACTTTGTAGAATGTGGACACTTGGTCAGTCAGCTGAGATTTAGAGTTATTGACGGGGTTCCACCCCTCAGGAGAGGTGGTGACAGGACTAAGTTGCTTAAACAGAAAGAACTCCGGTGGATCTCTGTTTTGGAGACATTGCAACCAAAGGGGTTGAATATCGAATATAATTTGCATATTTGTGCTAGGTAATTTTTGCATCTATATTCTGTGTTTGTTTTTAGATATATATTTCACTTATGTTTGTTGTTTTCGTAGGATTATTATCTGGAGTGATCGGAGTGTGGTGACTTAATGGTTCCTGATGACATCATTTATTTTGTAGATATTATATATATTTCTTTAGGCGTCTGCTATATTGTTAATCTTCCATTCTATATAGATCCGCATGTGCGGTCTCTTGCTTACATTATGCCAATACTGACGGTCATGTGACCTGCAGGTTTCCTGATGACATAGCTGGAGTAGTATAAATAATGATAGAGTTTATTGTGCATGCGTGTTCTTCTTTCAGGTGTCGGATGATGCCGGTGATCGCGCGCTATTTTAGTGTTTTCAGCCTGGAATAGAGGCTTATGATGGGACTATCATGTGATTAGACCTCGGATGATGCTTGCGGTCATGTGACTGGGTGTCTGATGACGCTGGTGTTCACATGATCCACTGGGCGTTTGCTATGATGTCTTCTGAACATGTGCCTTTGTTTACCACACAGTGGGGAGTGAGTTAGGTGTGCCTCCCGATTTGTTATCCTGTGGGCTATTGGATAAGTGCTCTGACTAAGCGCTGCTGAACTGACACTGATTGGATATGGAGGACGCTGCTGCTAGTGAGTACATGACTGGTGCAGCACCAGAAGGGGAGTGTGCAGTAACAGATCATCGATTGGCAGACTAAATGGTGATATTGTTTATATGGAGTAATCTATGGCATATTATATGCACAATTATAACATTGCTGTATTTTTCTATGATGTCACTATTCTGAACTCTGATCACTGTTTTAAATTGATTATCGTTGTATATTCTGTATATATGTCTATTTGTATTATGGGCGGTTCCTGGATGGTGATTGGCTCCTCCACACCATTTAAGGACACCATTTTGCCTGTTTTTGTATACATGATAAAGGCCTGAAAATGGCCGAAACGTCGTATTTTATGGTGGCTGAATAAAGACTTGTTATACTTCACCTGGATTGGATGCTGTTCCTATTTTTTCCTTGAACAATACCAGTGTCATCACTGGTGGGACCATGTGGAAAGTCTCTGATATCACCATTTGTTTAGTTTGGCTAAGTATTTCACGTCCAGAGTCAATTCATCCTAATAAAGAAAAATGCACAGGCATTCAAAGGGACTATTGATTGTAAACTTGGCAAAAGTTCTGTGCTTCGGAAAACTGTATTTTCAACGTCGTAATTTTTTAATGTACTTTTATTTATCAGTATTTTTTTCTGGCGTGTGGAAGAAGATCCAAGAAAATACATAATGTTCATGGAAAGGTTACTCTTCACTGGATTCAAACTGGGGACCCCAAAACTGCAACAAAATCAGTGAGCCATTATACCATCCATATGTAATGCTTCCCACTCCCTGTTCAAAGGACTTATCATGAAAGGCATTCCCATCAGCATAGCCCTTGTTTGCATGACTTACTAGGAAATATGGACATCACAGAGGAGGTTAATACTGACAAAGAAGGTTGGCCGGCAGTATTAAGCAAGAATAAATATTACTCACATGGCCATCCATTCAAGTGTATTGTCACTAGCTAAAATTATGGATGCAGTAGGTGAAATTAGAGCCTTGTGGAACTTCTGCTGAAAATTCTAATAAACTGCTTTGAGCAAAATTTTACAAAAATTAGAACAGATAGCGGTGCAGTGACTCATTGGTTTGTAGCACTTTGGTCATAGGTTCAAATCCAACCAAGTGCATCAACTTCATTGAATTTGAAGTGTGGAATGAAGCCCTCATAAACACTGGAGAGAATACAAAGTTAAAAAATTTAGATTGTGAGTGATGATGGTGTCTGTGCAGCATGTACCATATTTTTCATTTTGCTCAAGATCGGATTCAACCTCCATTATCAAAGGGAGACTTTAGAAAATTGTTCTTGCAATCTAGGAACCCGTACTCCCAGTTTTACTTCAATTCCTGTTTTGCCTCCTCATGCTATGCATCTTTGGGCAGGATAAATCAGCATGCCATCACTTTTATGCTATGTGTTCCCTGCTTCTGTTCCATCATAGCAACAGAAAAAATGTAATTTGTATGTCACTCACCTGTCCAGGCTCAGGTACTGGATCTTGGTTCTTGCCCCAAGGGTCAGATCCAGATTCGCTTTTTATGTGCATGACAGGATACTGCAGTAACTGAGCAAATGCTTTTTAATTATGACTCAGACATCTATGTGCTGTCTGAGTATTCGGTAACTTTGCTTTCAGTTCCACGTGTACTCTTGGAGTTTGCCTTACCATCCAATTCACAAAGCTGGCTAATCATTTCTTTAGTAAATTCCTGATTGGTCATCATATACCTGCTTTTAATTCCTAGTTCAGACATGCAGCTAACCTATTATGGTCAGACCTGGGTTGTGTAGTGGTATTGCAACCACTAGGTGCCGCAGCGGCAGGTACCATAGTCAGGGATAGCCAGGGAGTCGGTACACAGAAGCAGCAATGAAGATTTAAGGAACAGCACGTAGCGTAGTCAGGGATAGCCAGGGGTTGGTACACAGAAGCAGCAATGAAGATTTAAGGAACAGCACGTAGCGTAGTCAGGGATAGCCAAGGGTTGGTACACAGAAGCAGCAATGAAGATTTAAGGAACAGCACGTAGCGTAGTCAGGGATAGCCAGGGGTTGGTACACAGAAGCAGCAATGAAGATTTAAGGAACAGCACGTAGCGTAGTCAGGGATAGCCAGGGGTTGGTACACAGAAGCAGCAATGAAGATTTAAGGAACAGCACGTAGCGTAGTCAGGGATAGCCAAGGGTTGGTACACAGAGCAGCAGTACAATCTTGAGGATAAGCAGCAGGTGAAAGAAAGCTTGACTAGATGCAAGTAGCTCAATAATCTTGAAAGGGAGGGAGTGCAATGCCAGGTTTAAATAGGATGTTCAATCAGGGTGGAGTAAAACAGGAACTCAGGGTGGAGACAATCATAAACAACACAGGTACAAGTATTTGGGTTAGCACGGAACTGTCCAGCGAGCTGAATAGCTCAGAAAGAAGAGCTGCCTCCTGGTGCACAATAGCTGCTCTTCGAATCTGGACATAACCATTTCTCTGGTATAAGCATCTTCTGTGTTATACTGGTGCTGTTCACACTACAACACTGCTGCAATAGTGTGTGATAGTTTCTGCAAACAATTATCCAGTTTGTCTGTTCGTCACTTTTGCTTGGGGTTAACTATTCATCTGCTGATTGCCTATGTCTCTGACATTGACCATCTATCTGCTGATAGCATATATCTCTAAGACTAACAATTTGCTGCTAATACAGTGCTGACTATGCATCTGTTTTTTCTCTATATTCATTGTCCTCTGGTGTTTCCTGCTCCGCTTTCCTCCATACTCCACTGTCCTGTTCCTCGCTTAACCATGTGCCAGTTGGCAAGTCATTTCTACTGTGCCATCCCATTTGGGCCGTGTTGCTTAACCTAACCTATGGCTGCGAGAATTCAGCTCATCAGGTGAGCCCATAACATTATGCTGTGATGGATCCATGATCACATCCACAGCGCCCAATGAGCCCTATGGTTATTTAATGGATGCATTGAGCGCTTTTATAGATTCTATCACTTTCCTGGAAAAGTTAGTGCTGTATACACTGTTGTTTCAAGCAATTATGAAAGAATGTGTAATTGAGGCTCAGAATATACAGACGCTAAAATTGACAAGTCATACTGCTGTTGTGTTTTTTGATACCCTAATTCCTGTTTCAAGAGTTCTTCAACTTACAAATTTTCCAAAACCCTTTAAATTGGCTCCTAATCTATGAAAATTCTCAGATCTCACCAAAGAAAGCATCGGAGATGTAGAACCAATATAGTAATAGAAGGAGATATTACATAAAGCAGCTGATTTCCATCAGTCACCTTGGAGTAATGCTTCCCTCTTTGCATATCTTTGTTATTTCTGGATGGGCACATTTGCTATTCCAGCATTAGGAAAACATCTATTTCTTTCATGTTACGTTTCGGATTACTTGTTTTTGCAAACAAAACTCTCTTTATCTGAAAGTGCCGTCTCCCGAACCATAAAAAGCGGAACAATGATGCATTGTCTTCTTTCAAAGAGCCGGCGTCCTGACAGAATTCATTTTATTCTAGCGTAAAATGTAATCTTGCAGATAATAATAGGTCACTTTCAGCAATAGCATTCAGCTCACTTTGATCTCTCATGGTTATGCTAATTGCATGATGATAATGTAATATGCACGGGAGGCGCCGGTATTAGATCACGCATTTTATTTAAAATAAGGCTTTGTTTCAGGTAAATCAGCAGATGAGGCTGGTGTAGAATACCAACGAGCTGCCAGGAGAAATACCTGTTATCTATGTTGGCTGGATGGTGCACTCTCCTCTGTCGAAATACACCGTTTATGACCGTTTCCATGTTGTAAATCTCTAGAAAGCCTTTACTTGGGTAATTGTTTCACCAGATTGTAGTATGAGATCATAGAACAAAGCCAAAAAGAAATTACTCCATTACTCAGCCTCAGGCGCTCAATTATGCGCCATGTTCTTTCCAAAAAGCAATTGTAACTAGAGTCCCATGGGTCGTCCTGGTGCAAAATTTGAACTTTGGCCTCCACCTTCATGTTGGTCAGATGTATGGCCCTTTCTAGCATTCCAGGTCCTACAAAAGACATGAGTGTTCACCCTACATTACCTGTAATAATGTTCTCCATCTTTGCCCCTTCATGTAATAATGTCCCTCCGCACAGGTCCCTTCGTGTAAAAATGTCCCCCATCCTGGCTCTCATCCTAGGTCCCTTCCTGATATAATGTGCCCATTCCTGTTATAATGTCCCTTTTCCTGGGCCTCTTCCTAATATATTGTTCCCCATCCTGGCCTCTACCTGTAATAATGTGCCCCGTAAGGGTCCCTTGACATAATAATGTCCTCCCTATCTGGCTTTTTTCAGAAATAATGTCCTTACTGTAATAATATCCCCAGTCCTAGGGCCCCAGCTTAATGTCTCTCATCCTAGGCCCCTTCCTTGTATAATGTGCCCATTCCTGTTATAATGTCCCTTTTCCTAGGCCTCTTCCTAATATAACGTCCCCCATTTTGGCTTCTACCTGTAATAATGTCCCCCGTACAGGTCTCTTCATATAATAATGTCCCCCTATCTGGCTTCTTTCAGAAATAATGTCCTTCCTGTAATAATGTCCCCTGTCCTATGCCTCCATTCGAATGTCTCTCATCCTAGGCCCCTTCCTTGTATAATGTGCCCATTCCTGTTATAATGTCCCTTTTCCTGGGCCTCTTCCTCATATAATGTCCCCCATCCTGGCCTCTACCTGTAATAATGTCCCCCGTACGTGTCCCATCACATAATAATGTCCCCCATCTGGAATCTTTCAGAAATAATGTCCTTCCTGTAATAATGTCCAATGTCCTAGGCCCCCATCCTGCAATAATGTCTTTCATCCTAGGCCTCTTCCTTCTATAATGTCACCATTCCTGTTATAATGTCCCTTTTCCTGGGCCTCTTCCTAATATAATGTTCCTCCATCCTGTACCGCTCCCTGCTTTAATGTCTGTTCTAAAACTGTTTGCCAACACATTAACAAATAAATCAATGATCCTTTTTCCTTTCTTCCCTCCCACAATGTGTGATGTCCACTTCTGTAACCAACAGCTGACATTGGCCTGCCAGCCATGGGCACGTCAAACATGCGAGACCTGGAACAGTTTGCAAAAGAAGACTGGTCCAAAATTCCAGTTGAGAGGTGTAAGAAGCTTGTTGATGGTAATAGGATGTCATTGATTGCAATTATGTATTCCAAAGGGTGTGCAACCAAATATTAAGCTGAGGTTACCAACAATTTTGTCCAGACCATTTTATCGAGTTTTATGCGAAATTATGTCCAATTTGTCTTTTTTTTCTCAGTTATTTTTGTGTTGTTCCAATACACACAAAGGAAATAAACATGTGTATACCAAAATATGTGTAATGGGAATAATTTTTTGGAATGAATATTCATCTCACCCAGCCAAACCAGATCTCCCACTTTGCACTGACGAGGGGCAATTCCCCAAAACACAGTGTCTGCAAATGGAGATTTTGTTTTTTGACTTTTATCCAATGTCATGTGACAAGGCTCATGAAAGGGTTGATATTGACTTTTTGGATTGCTACTACCTATAGGTACAGGAAAGATGTATATCTTTGTACGTGTTAGCCAGTAGATAGAAAAATATTTAAAATTGAGAGTCCTCAGTGGTTGATACCTGAGTAGTCTCGAAAGCTTGCAATTTGTTACCATCTTTTCAGTTAGCCATTAAAAGGTATTCAACCACTGAGGACTCTCAAGTCTAAATATTTTTCTACTACCTATAGGTGCACTAAAGTTCTAGTCCTCTTCCTCTCTGAAGAGACAATTTACTGGAATAAATACTTCATTTTCTGGAACAATTTCAAGGGTGCCAACACTTTCAGCTATGACTGTATTATAACTGTCGACTCCCCCAGAATGCATGGGAGGATCTTAAACGTGTTGGCAAATCTCTAAGTCCTTCTAAAGCATCCTGAAATTTCCTTGAAAATAGCACTTCCAAATGCTTTCTTGTGCATGATGCCAGGACACATGGTCTTCAGACAGAACCTCAGCTTCAAGATGCATTGTGAAGAGTATTACTCAGCTTTTCTATCTTCACCAGTTCCCTCTGCTCTTCTTCTCATTGCATTGCCGAAGGCCTACTACTTCGGTGTTGTAATTTGCTCAGTCCTCATCCTCAGCCATGACCAAATGCCACTTCCGGAACGTAAAAGATTTGAGGGTCTCCCAACTAGCTGTCCAGTACTACCGACCCGGACTCTGGACCAGAGTCGATCCGCTCATCTTTATTTATATTGCTCTATGGTTCCTGGGCAAAATTTGAAGACTTAGATTTATGTAAGTTTTATCTGTTTCTGACTTCATAAACACGATAAAACTGCCAATATTTTCTACGTTTATTCCAAGCAGAATTTAGTGCAAAGAAAGCAAGAAAGCTGTCAAATAATATACTCATCAAGCTCAAAAAGCAGTCAAGCTGCAGACTCTCGCTAACCACATGCATGCCAAACCATGCTATGAGGACATCTCAAGACGAGATCAGATATGACCAGAGACATCGAGGTCTGTGCACACTATTTTTGGTCTTTTGCCTAAACCACTTATATTTTAATGGCCGCGATGATGACTAGTTTGTTATTTTTGTTTTTTTGGGATTTTTTTACAATAACATTTCTTTCATGCGTATCACTGATTTGCACATGGATCTGTTTTCAGAAAGAATAACTGTTTTCCAATAATTGTGAATTTTTGGGAAATTTAATATTAATAATGAATTAAAATGTTTTATATGTCTTAAAGTAGTTGTCCAGGCTTGGTTTCAAGTCTGTATTGACTCTTTGAGCATCGTGCACACTGTCAGGATTGTCCGCTGCCGATGCTATTTGCATACTTCTGGACACAATCCAACTAAACATTTCTGGCCTCACTCAATTCACTTGTATTGAACGATGGCGCGCACATCTAGTCAGCATGTAAGCGCATGTATGCAAATCACATACTTGCGGTTACATAATTGCCAGTGTCCAGCGCCACACCAAAGAATTCTGACAGCATGCTTTGTGCACATAGAGAGTCTAAAGGGGACCAGGATTGGGGTTCAAGTTTGCATTGACTCTGTACACAGTAAGCACTGTCAAGATTCTCCAGTGCCGACGCTAGGACTTGGCACATTCCGGCCACATTCTGACTAGACATTTCAAGCCTCATTCAATGCACTTATATTGATTGATTCTGCACACATCTAGTCAGCACGTGACCAAATGTGTGCAAATCATATCTTTGTGATCACATGACTGCCATCTCCTGCTGCTGGCACACGAGAATCCTGATAGTGTGTGCTGTGCACATAGAGCGACTGTAAACTTGAACCCCAAACCTGTATCAGTGATATTAGATTAGTGCAGGTGTATATGTACAGTACATGTACATTCTTTGGGCGGCTTTTGTTCGGTATGAGTTATATAAAAGAGACGCCGGTAGCAGAGCCGCTACTAAACCCTTCTGAGAGGACACAGAAGAAGTTGCTTCAAGAAACAAACACTGGAGCTTTTCTGAAGTGTTTTCACGCAGAAAAACCCAGCTGGTCCTCCAACGTCTTGGGGCCAGAGCGTTTTCATCTCGGAAAAAAATCAGCAGGTTCGCCAGTGTGTTGGGGTCAAACCATCTTCAGCTTGAAAATTCAGTGGGTCCACCATCATCCTTTGGCCAACGTGTCTTCACCTTAAAAACCCTAGTGGATCCGCCGGCTTCTTAGGGCTTGAATGTTGCAGGAGGGTCTCTTATCAAACCCAAGTTGTTGGCTGGAGAGATTAGCTGCAGACCGCAGAAATTGGCACCACTGACCCTTTGAGAGATGGAAGTCAGCTCATGTTGAAGCCTCACAAGATTAGTGCAATGTGGAAGAACTGTGTCTTCCGGGAGGAGGATGACACATTGTAGAGAGAGTACGTCTCTGGATCATAAGAGTATGGCAAAGCTTACCATCCAGTTACTGTTGGGTTTCCAAGATGTCACACAGCGAAAAAAAACCTCTGTAAATAATGTTACTCAAAAGAAAGACTATGAAAAAATATGAATCATAGAATGGTAGAGTTGGAAGGGACCTCCTGGGTCATCTGGTCCAACCCCCTGCTCAAAGCAGGATTCACTAAATCATCCCAGACATGTCTGTCCAGTCTCTGTTTGAAGACTTCCATCGAAGGAGAACTCACCACCTCTCGTGGCTGCCTGTTCCACTCATTGATCATCCTATAACCTAAACGGGTTTCTTTATTTTTTTCAAGTGTTAGCTTACATTCATTTGTGAATTTCTTAGTTATTATTAGTATTTTGTTATTTTTGTTACTTTTCCATTTTTTTCCTTTTATTTAATTGCAGCCTGTATGTGCCTCTTTTATGGTTAAGGACTCATCCACTGTTACCATGTATTGATACAATTCACCTTTTATGTTCCCCGTCCACCCGAATGTCTCCATTGTCAATGCGCTGCCCTCACACAAAGCATAACGTTCGTCCCGTCATCTAAATAATTGACTGGCATTAAATAATGCATGATGATTTATGAGAGAAGAACTTCAAACATTTTGCCATTATCCTTTTACTCTGGTCTTATGTTGATCTATACAACTTATGCATATGAATTTCTTTCAGATGATTAATTTGTGTTTGGTAACACTGTAACCTAACTGCAGATGCGGAGATTGAATGGCAATGTAAGCTCTCTAATCTGCTTTATCCCTAAAGACAGCAATCAACAAATATTTAGGCGCATGCAAATCTCACAGCCTCGACCCAAGATATTTAGAATTAATTTATATTTATGTTGAATTATTGCAATATTCATGAATAATTATGACTTGTGATTGGTAAATCATGTACAATGTTATTTTTGGCATTAACATTGGGATATTCTACAGCTTTGGATACATTGTAATTGTTGGTTCTGATATAATAAGCGCTTGAAGGACTTTTCAAAAAGCGAAGGGGTCATTCTAAAATAAAGAAAGTGTTATTTACAAAAATAATTCACCATTGCTACAATTCTACCTACTGATGATGGAGTTGACAGGCAGTCACCGGATACTGATGATGGAGTTGACAGGCAGTCATCGGATACTGATGATGGAGTTGACGGGCAGTCATCGGATACTGATGATGGAGTTGATGGGCGGTCAGCGGATACTGATTATGGAGTTGATGAGCGGTCACCGGATACTGATGATGGAGTTGATGGGCGGTCAGCGGATACTGATTATGGAGTTGACGGGCAGTCACCAGATACTGATGATGGAGTTTACGGGTGGGCATTGGATACTGATGATGGAGTTGATGAGTGGTCACCGGATACTGATGATGGAGTTGATGAGCGGTCACCAGATACTGATGATGGAGTTGACGGGCAGTCAGCGGATACTGATGATGGAGTTGATGAGCGGTCACCGGATACTGATGATGGAGTTGATGGGCGGTCAGCGGATACTGATTATGGAGTTGACGGGCAGTCACCAGATACTGATGATGGAGTTGACGGGTGGTCACCGGATACTGATGATGGAGTTGACAGGCGGTCACCGGATACTGATGATGGAGTTGACGGCCAGTCTGTGGATACTGATGATGGATGAGATGGGCGGTCACCGGATAATGATGATGGAGTTTAAGGATGGTCACTGGATAGTGATGAGCGAGTATGCTCCTTGCTCGGGTTTTCCCGAGCATGCTCAGATGGGCTCCCAGTATTTGGAAGTGCTCAGAGATTTAGTTTATGTCGCCGCAGCTGCATGATTTGCGACTGCTAGACAGCCTGAATACGTGTGAGTATTCCCTAACAAACAGGAAATCCTCACATGTATTAAGGCTGTCTAGCAGTTGCAAATCAGGCAGCTGTGGCAACAGAAACTAAATCTCCGATCACTTCCAAATACTCGGAGACCACACGAGAGTGCTCGTGAAAACCCGAGCAAAGAGCACACCGCTCATCGCTATCACTGGATATGGATGATGGAGTTGACAGGCAGTCACCAGATACTGATGATGGAGTTGACAGGCGGTCACCAGATACTGATGATGAAGGAGATGGGTGGTCACTAGATATGATGTTGGAGACGATGGTCCCTACAGTGATTGGAAGTGCTGAAGTCCCGTCCATTCGACAAATCCCCTAACTAGCGTTGGTTGAATTTACAAGAAGGGCATGATGTCCACTCCATCAGTCAACTGACTCTTAAGCCAATCAGTGGTCTCAAAAATCAGGTGACTAAATGGACATGATTTCAGCTCTATTAGTTATGGATCCGCCATGCTGAAGCGGCAGAGTATTGGAGTGGTTAATATAATGTATTTCTTGATTTTTTTACTTATGCAAATCTTAAAAAGAGTAGTCATAAATGAAGTTGATATTGACCTACTCACCTGCGACTATATTAAGCTCCTTTCATGCAGCATGTTTGTTGGCCCCATTGGGTATTGAGTACAAACGCCCCCCACAAAACGGGTTTTGTGCATAAGCACCGACGAGGCTATAGACTAGAATGGCTCCGACAGAGTCAACGCAGGCTCTGGCGTGCATCATTTTGTGACGTATAAGCCTACTGGAGGTGGACACCCTGACGCAGTCTACTAAGTATTGGTGTCCACCACCAATTGGTGTTTATACACCAAAACACTTTTTGCTGGAGGTTTGGATGCAACCCCGATGGGACCAACGAACGCTGATGAAAACGCTGTGTGAAAGGAGCCTTACTTGACTTCATATTAGATATTTATTTATTTAGTTGGTTATCAGTTATTATTTTTGTCTTTTTCCTTAAAAGGTGCTCTGACACTGGATTTAGGACCACTAAACCATCACCGTGGTCTAGTTTTCGAAGTACACCAATGTCGAAAACTAACCATCTCGCCATTTGGTAGCAAACTTGAAAGACGAGTTCATTGGCACAGTTAACAATGTAAAGTTATGCTCACACTGAGTTTTTGCTGGAATTTTTGGAGCAAAAACTCTGAAAAATGCTCCTCAAAAACTTCGGCAAAAAGTCTTGGAAAACTCCTCGAATTCATTTTCAATACCAAACTTACTCTGCTGTTCATGAGTTTTTGGAAAGTTTTTAACAAAAAAATATGGAGGGAGAAAGAAAGTGTAGAACACTTCTTTTTCCTTTTCTTGAGGTTTTTCAAAATGCTCCTCAAAAACTTTTTCGAAAACTCTTCCGATTCATTTTTCTGGCAAATCCACTTTCTTTTTCATATGAGTTCTCCAGAAAGGTTTTGAAAAAATATATGGAAGGAGAAAAGAGAGTGCATATCACATCTTTGAAGTGGATCATGAAGGTAGTAACCTCTTCAATCTAGGCATTGTCCAATCAAACAGAGCTCATCAGGAAAAAATAATCTCTTCCAATCCTCTTCCAAAACAGTTCAGCAAAAGAAAAACACCTCCAAAACCTTCCCCAAAAAAAGAGTTTCTTTAATCTGTTTCTGCTTTAAAACTCATGCTGTTTGAACTCCTGAGTGTGAACACAGTCGAAACATGTCAAACTGTACATTCAAACATGTTCAGTCTAATCCATGGCTTAAAGAACCACCAACAAACATCTGGATATTACTGGATTATTTATTTTTAGGACTACGGCTAAACCACAGTGCATTTTCGACATATTCTATGTATCTATATTTTCCCACTTGGTGGAGACAGAGCTGATTAGGGCTTGAAATGAATATGGGTTTTATACAAACATTTCAATCAAGTTTGCACACCAGAGAACTCACCCTATAATTGTGTTCCAAGAAAAAAGAGACATACTGTTTCTCTTGATTTAGTCTCTTAAAAATCCCTAAAATTATTGGTTTAGACTTTTGAAATTGAAAGCCTTAATTTTATTGAGCAAGCGTATGTAATTTAGTGTAAAATGCGCTGAAAGATATGTTCCGAAAAAGTAACTTGACACTAATATCATTTTCTGGATGCTAAACACATGCAGATTCTTTTACCAGTTCCTCGGAAATAACTACAATTACAGACTTTTAAAAGGAAATGAAAAAAAATGGGAAGCGGGCGTTTATGCCAATGTGTAGCATTATCGAGGGGCTGTCCAGCTTTGAAGTGAATGTAGGCATTTGTGGGGTGGCGTGAAAATGTTCATTATTGCATCAATATCGTACATGCCACGAAACACATAATGAATTAATCTGGTTAGGTTTTGTTGATGGACATATATGTTGCTAGTCAGTGGTGTAACTGGAGTCTGGTGGGCCCCGATGCAAAATTTGGACCTGAGCTCCCACCCGCATGTCGGTCAGATGTATGGGCCTTTGTAGAATTCAAGGTTCTATAAAGACATATGTGTTTGCCTCATATGTAATAATTTCCCCCATCTTTGCTGCTTCCTGTAATGATTGACCTTATCCTGGCCCCTTTCTGTAATAATCTCCCCCATCCTGGCCCCTTTCTGTAATAATCTCCCCCATCTTGGCCCCTTCTTGTAACAATCTCCTCCACCCTGACCCCTTCCTGTAATAATGTCTTTTATCCTTGGCACCTTCAAGTAATAATGTCCCATGATGGCTTCTTACAGTAATAATGCTCCCCATCCTGGGCCCATGCTATTACAATGTCCCCCAACCTTGTTCCTTTCCTGGTGTAATGTCCTCCATCCTGGCCTCCGTCCTGTAATAATGTCCTCCATCCTGGGCCGCTTCCAGTAATAATGCCCCATGATGGCTTCTTACAGTAATAATGCCCCCCATCCTGGGCCCATGTTATAACAGCGTTCCCCATCTTGGCCAATTCCTGTAATAATCTTCCCCATCCTAGCCCCTTCCTGTAATAATGTTCTGCATCCTAGGCCCCTTCCAGTAAAAATACCCCTATGATGGCTTCGTACAGTAATAATGCCCCCCATCCTTGCCCTATGCTATAACAGTGTCCTCCATCTTGCTCCTCTTCCTGGTATAATGCCCCCCATCCTGGGCCACTTCCTGGTGTCCTGCTCATTTTTGGGGTTTTGTGTGAAATGATGTACAGTTTGCTTTTTTTTTTCATTTTTTTGGGTGTTGTTCCAATATACACAAAGTAAATAAACACATGTAGAACAAAACTTGTAATTTCAATAATTTTCTAGGAGAAATACTTCATTTTCTGGAACAATTTCAAGGATGCCAACACTTTCGGCCATGACTATTTGTCTTCAACCAATGCTTAAGATTTATGTCAATATACGGTATGTGTAGCACATTCCTGAAGATGCTGTTAGTTTAACAATGTCACAATGCACAAGAATTCTAAAAAGCAAAATATCTCTTCATGGGTTCTCAACACATAGACACCCAACTGCAACATGAGTAATTTCCATAACTGGGGTATTTACTAAGGATAGTACTCTAGAGCCTAAAGGAGACATTCTTGTTGTATCACAGCAAGGTAATGTAAGATTTGGGCTAGTACTTGCTAACATTTCATTTTAGTGTCTGAAGAGATACCAGAAGAGATGGGAAGCCTTTTGAAGACATAGACCACCTATTGGCTTGATGAAAAGTTCAACCGATGACTTTGTTCTCTCTTGGTCCACCACATGGACTGTTTTTGATTCAATGTTCCCTATGAGCAATTAATTCAGCTAATGAGATAAAATGTCCATCCAGTTTTTGCACTTACTGAATTTAAAGACTTAGAGACGTGGAAGGCAAGAAATGTGAGCATGAAGCCATTGTAATTAAGGTTGAGACCTTTATATGAAGAGGGAACTTTAGTATGACCCAAATTAATTTCCTTTATGCTTTACATA
>JARQOD010000010.1:28338656-28399850 GCA_033576555.1 Oophaga sylvatica | reverse complement strand
CAGTCTCAATCGGGAGGGTTTGCCCACATCAAACCTTATTGGTAAGCAACAGATTAAGTAAGCATTTGGATCGTTCAGTGGGAAATTTGGAAGCATTGCAGAGAAAAATAAAATTGCATGATTAAAAATCCCCGAATTTCTCACGTTCACCGCCAAAACGAAAAGGAGGTAATTTGGGGATCCCAGAACTCGGGGTTATGCAGGACCCGGGCTCGTTCCCTAAGCCTCAATCCGGCTCGCAATTCCTGGGAATCTGCCCCAAACACTTGCAAAATTATGATTAGTAGGTCCTGTAGGCTTGCAAAACGGTTTTAAAGTCTGTACATCGAAAGGTTTTGTATCAGTCACTCCGCAAAGTTCCTTTATGCGGGCCCTCCCTTCCAATTTTTAAGGCAGAAGTGCGGAAGGAGAAGGGAAAGGAAAAAAAAAAAAAACAATAGGTTTACCCTGTGGTAACACGCAGAGTAAAATTTTAAGGAATGCGCTCCACTGGAATGTTGTGAAAGTCACAACCACTGTCATCAATAAGGTATTTAAACGGACATCTGTATCCACAGTCACAGCAGACACGGCTTTCCCAGACCCACACACTAAACATTGGCTCCAATCGTCATGTATAGGACGTTCCTATGCGTCTTGTGTTTTGGGTGCGAGGAAAACCAGGAGACTAGGTTGAAATGAAATGACTTGTATTACTTCATAAAGCTGCTAAAAGTTCACACAGTTTGCAGGAACAGAGTCAGGAGACACAGCGGCCAGAGAAATTTTCAAGCACTACAAAAAAACTCCAAAGCAGGTTCAGGATCTCTTCTCTGTCCGTAATTCCTCTGCAAACAGGGATTCACCAAACAGAGGTTTCCGAGTCCAAAAGTGTTCAAAGGTTCCTCGTAGGGAATAGCTGGGTAAAGTTCA
Source organism: Oophaga sylvatica (assembly GCA_033576555.1). NCBI lineage: Eukaryota > Metazoa > Chordata > Amphibia > Anura > Dendrobatidae > Oophaga > Oophaga sylvatica. The sequence goes on along the minus strand of JARQOD010000010.1, from coordinate 28,398,938 downwards.
AGGTTTCCAGGAGTCAGGTCACAGACTATGACTTGATTCAACACTGATTGTTCAGCTGGGGCTGCTTAAGAAGCAAAGGAAGAATCAGGGGGGGAACATAAAAAACTGGAACTCCATATTAACTGAGGGCAAAGCTCAGAAAACAAAGCAAAAATGGCCGACGAAAACTGAGAAACAAGGAACATGTCAACGAGACAAAGAAACCTTACACCCATTTTACTATCTCTCCCCAGGGCTCATCTCATGGGCTTTTTTTTCTTCAGTGAAGAGGTTTTCAAAAGGATAGGTTACTGTAGTATCTATTTTTTTGAAGTATTGACAACTTCAGAAGGGGTCATGTGTGTATGTATTGTAGGGACCAAAGAGATCGAGAACATTTGTCAAGTTGTTTTTTCCTTCTTCCAATTGAAAAGATTTTCCCCAAACCATCCTCTCATAAAATGTGAGTAAATATCTATTACAAAAATTAAGGGTCACCCCAACCTTTCTCCTCCAAAAATAAATGTGATAATTTTCATGTTGATGATTCCATGTTGCCTTATCTTTAACATCTCCCAACCAAGGAAACTCTACATTGCTTTTTTTCTCCTCCATGAAGAGATGTTTGAGGAAATATAGCTTGAATCAAGTGAGAAGTATGTGTGGACATCCTGTATAATCAGATACAGTCAATGGAAAGGGTACGGGTTGGACTTCCATCTTTCCAATGATGTCCTTACTCCACAGCAAGTCAAGTGGTTGTATGTAAAGCATAAAGGAAATTAATTTGGGTCATACAAAAGTTCCCTTTCATATAAAGGTCTAAACCCTTAATTAAAATGGCTTCATGCTCACATTTCTTGCCTTCCCACGTTCTAAGTCTTTAAATTCAGTAAGTGCAAAAAACGGATGGACATTTTATCTCATTGCAAAATTTAATTGCTCAGAGGGAACTTGAATCAAAAACAGTCCATGGGTGGCCAAGAAGAACAAAGTCACGGTTTGAAACTTTTCATCAAGAATAGGGGGGTCTATGTCTTCAAAAGGCCCCATCTCTTTGGTATCTCTCAACCAAAATGAAATGTTTGCAAGTATAGCCAAATCTTACATTACCTTGCTTGAACAACAAAATGTCCCTTTAGGCTCGGTACTTCCTTAGTAAATACCCCCCATTATGGAAATTACTCATGTTGCAGTTGGGTGTCTATGTGTTGAGAACCCATGAAGGATATTTTGCTTTTTAGAATTCTTGTGCTTGTACTTGTTAAACTAACAGCATCTTCAGGAATTGCTACACATACCGTATATTGACATAAATCTTAAGCATTGGTTTTAAGACAAAAGTCATGGCCGAAAGTGTTGGATCCTTGAAATTGTCCAAAAATGAAGTATTTCTCTAAAAATTAGAAATTACAAGTTTTGTTCTACAGTGTTTTTACTTTGTGTAATTGGAACAACACCCAAAAAAATAAAAAAAAAGCAAACGTAATCATTTCACACAAAACCCCAAAAATGAGCAGACACCAGGAAGTGGCCCGGATGGGGGGCATTATACCAGGAAGGAGGAGCAAGATGGAGGACACTGTTAAGCATAGGGCAAGGATGGGGGGCATTATTACTGTACGAAGCCATCATAGGGTATTTTTACTGGAAAGGGGCCCCAGGAGCAGACATTTTTCAGGAAGGGGCTAGGATGGGGAAATTATTACGGAATTGGCCAAGGGGAACGTGTTTTTAACAGGGCCCAGGATGGGGGGCTTATTACTGTAAGAAGCCATCAGGGGGCATTTTACTGGAAGGGCCCAGGATGGAGGACATTATTACAGGACGGAGGCCAGGAGGAGGAATTACCCAGGAAAGGAACAAGTTTGGGGGGCATTGTAATAGCATGGGCCCGGATGGGGACATTATTAAATGTAAAAGCCACAGGGACATTATTCTTGAAAAGGGGCCAGGATAAAAGACATTATTACAGGAAGGGGTCAGGGTGGAGGAATTATTACAAGAAGGGGCCAAGATGGGGGGTTATTAAAAGAAAGGGGGCCAGGATGGGGGGAGATTATTACAGAAAGGGGCCAGGATAAGTCAATCATTACAGGAAGCGCAAAGATGGGGAAATTATTACATAAGAGGCAAACACATATGTCTTTATAGAACCTTGAATTCTACAAAGGCCCATACATCTGACCGACATGCGGTGGGAGCTCAGGTCCAAATTTTGCATCGGGGCCCACCAGAACTCCAGTTACACCACTGACTAGCAACATATATGTCCATCAACAAAACCTAAACCAGATTAATTCATTATGTGTTTCGTGGCAGTACGATATTGATGCAATAAATGAACATTTTCACGCCACCCCACAAATGCCTACATTCACTTCAAAGCTGGACAGCCCCTCGATAATGCTACACATTGGCATAAACGCCCGCTTCCCATTTTTTTCATTTCCTTTTAAAAGTCTGTAATTGTAGTTATTTCCGAGGAACTGGTAAAAGAATCTGCATGTGTTTAGCAATCCAGAAAATATATTAGTGTAAGATTACTTTTTCGGCAAAATCTCTTTCAGCGCATTTTACACTAAATTAACATACGCTTTGCTCAATAAAATTAAGGCTTCAATTTCAAAAAGTCTAAACCAATAATTTTAGGGATTTTTAAGAGACTAAAATCAAGAGAAACAGTATGTCTCTTTTTTCTGGAACACAATTATAGGGTGAGTTCTCTGGTGTGCAAACTTGATTGAAATGTTTGTATAAAACCCATATCATTCAAGCCCTAATCAGCTCTGTCTCCACCCAAGGGGAAAATATAGATACATAGAATATGTCGAAAATGCACTGTGGTTTAGACCGTAGTCCTAAAATAAATAATCGTAATATCCAGATGTTTGTTGGTGTTGGTTCTTTAAGCCATGGATTAGACTGAACATGTTTGAATGTACAGTTGACATGTTTCGACTGTGTTCACACTCAGGAGTTCAAACAGCATGAGTTTTAAAGCAGAAACAGATTAAAGAAACTCTTTTTTGGGGAAGGTTTTGGAGGTGTTTTTCTTTTGCTGAATTTTTCGAAGAGGATTGGAAGAGATTATTTTTCCTGATGAGCTCTGTTTGATTGGACAATGCCTAGATTGAAGAGGTTACTACCTTCATGATCCACTTCAAAGATGTGATATGCACTCTCTTTTTCTCCTTCCATATAATTTTTTCAAAACCTTTCTGGAGAAACTCATATGAAAAAGAAAGTGGATATGCCAGAAAAATGAATCGGAAAGAGTTTTCGAAAAAGTTTTTGAGGAGCATTTTGAAAAAACTCAAGAAAAGGAAAAAGAAGTGTTCTACACTTTCTTTCTCCCTCCATATTTTTTGTTAAAAACTTTCCAAAAACTCATGAACAGCAGAGTAAGTTTGGTATTGAAAATGAATTCGAGGAGTTTTTCAAGACTTTTGCCGAAGTTTTTGAGGAGATTTTTCAGAGTTTTGCTCCAAAAATTCCAGCAAAAATCAGTGTGAGCATAACTTTACATTGTTAACTGTCCCAATGAACTCGTCTTTCAAGTTTGCTACCAAATGGCGAGATGGTTAGTTTTCGACAAGGGTTTGTACTTCGAAAACTAGACCACGGTGATGGTTTAGTGGTCCTAAATCCAGTGTCAGAGACCTTTTAAGGAAAAAGACAAAAATAATAACTGATAACCAACTAAAAAAATAAATATCTAATATGAGTCAAGTAAGGCTCCTTTCCCCACCAGCGTTTTCATCAGCGTTCGTTGGTCCCATCGGGTTGCATCGAAACCCCAGCAAAAAGTGTTTTGGTGTATAAACACAAATGGTGGTGGAAAACCAATACTTAGTAGACTGCGTCAGGTGTCCACCTCCAGTAGGCTTATTTCGTCACAAAATGATGCACGCCAGAGCCTGCGTTGACTCTGTCGGCGCCATTCTAGTCTATAGCCTCGTCGTGCTTATGCACAAAACCCGTTTTGTGGGGGGCGTTTGTACTCAATACCCAATGGGGCCAACCAACATGCTGCATGAAAGGAGCTTAATATAGTCGCAGGTGAGTAGGTCAATATCAACTTCATTTATGACTACTCTTTTTAAGATTTGCATAAGTTAAAAAAATCAAGAAATACATTATATAAACCACTCCAATACCTCTTGGGCCCCTTCAGCATGGCGGATCCATAACTAATAGAGCTGAAATCATGTCCATTTAGTCACCTGATTTTGAGACCACTGATTGGCTTAAGAGTCAGTTGACTGATGGAGTGGACATCATGCCCTTCTTGTAAATTCAACCAACGCTAGTTAGGGGATTTGTCGAATGGACGGGAAATTCAGCACTTCCAATCACTGTAGGGACCATCGTCTCCAACCATCAGTGACCACCCATCTCCTTCATCATCAGTATCTGGTGACCGCCTGTCAACTCCATCATCAGTATCTGGTGACTGCCTGTCCACTCCATCATCCATATCCAGTGATAGCGATGAGCGGTGTGCCCCTTTGCTCGGGTTTTCACGAGCACTCTCGTGTGGTCTCCGAGTTTTGAAGTGATCGGAGATTTAGTTTCTGTTGCCACAGCTGCCTGTTTTGCAACAGCTAGACAGCCTTAATACATGTGAGGATTTCCTGTTTGTTTAGGGAAAACTCACACGTATTCAGGCTGTCTAGCAGTCGCAAATCATTTCAGCTGCGGCGACATAAACTAAATCTCTGAGCACTTCCAAATACTGGGAGCCCATCTGAGCATGCTCGGGAAAACCCGAGCAAGGAGCATACTCGCTCATCACTATCCAGTGACCATCCTTAAACTCCATCATCATTATCCGGTGACCGCCATCTCATCCATTTATCAGTATCCACAGACTGGCCGTCAACTCCATCATCAGTATCCGGTGACCGCCTGTCAACTCCATCATCAGTATCCGGTGACCACCCGTCAACTCCATCATCAGTATCTGGTGACTGCCCGTCAACTCCATAATCAGTATCCGCTGACCGCCCATCAACTCCATCATCAGTATCCGGTGACCGCTCATCAACTCCATCATCAGTATCCGCTGACTGCCCGTCAACTCCATCATCAGTATCTGGTGACCGCTCATCAACTCCATCATCAGTATCCGGTGACCACTCATCAACTCATCATCAGTACCCAATGCCCACCCGTAAACTCCATCATCAGTATCTGGTGACTGCCCGTCAACTCCATAATCAGTATCCGCTGACCGCCCATCAACTCCATCATCAGTATCCGGTGACCGCTCATCAACTCCATAATCAGTATCCGCTGACCGCCCATCAACTCCATCATCAGTATCCGATGACTGCCCGTCAACTCCATCATCAGTATCCGATGACTGCCTGTCAACTCCATCATCAGTATCCGGTGACTGCCTGTCAACTCCATCATCAGTAGGTAGAATTGTAGCAATGGTGAATTATTTTTGTAAATAACACTTTCTTTATTTTAGAATGACCCCTTCGCTTTTGAAAAGTCCTTCAAGCGCTTATTATATCAGAACCAACAATTACAATGTATCCAAAGCTGTAGAATATCCCAATGTTAATGCCAAAAATAACATTGTACATGATTTACCAATCACAAGTCATAATTATTCATGAATATTGCAATAATTCAACATAAATATAAATTAATTCTAAATATCTTGGGTCGAGGCTGTGAGATTTGCATGCGCCTAAATATTTGTTGATTGCTGTCTTTAGGGATAAAGCAGATTAGAGAGCTTACATTGCCATTCAATCTCCGCATCTGCGTTAGGTTACAGTGTTACCAAACACAAATTAATCATCTGAAAGAAATTCATATGCATAAGTTGTATAGATCAACATAAGACCAGAGTAAAAGGATAATGGCAAAATGTTTGAAGTTCTTCTCTCATAAATCATCATGCATTATTTAATGCCAGTCAATTATTTAGATGACGGGACGAACGTTATGCTTGTGTGAGGGCAGCGCATTGACAATGGAGACATTCGGGTGGACGGGGAACATAAAAGGTGAATTGTATCAATACATGGTAACAGTGGATGAGTCCTTAACCATAAAAGAGGCACATACAGGCTGCAATTAAATAAAAGGAAAAAAATGGAAAAGTAACAAAAATAACAAATACTAATAATAACTAAGAATTCACAAATTGAATGTAAGCTAACACTTGAAAAAAATAAAGAAACCCGTTTAGGTTATAGGAAATGATCAATGAGTGGAACAGGCAGCCACGAGAGGTGGTGAGTTTCCCTTCGATGGAAGTCTTCAAACAGAGACTGGACAGACATGTCTGGGATGATTTAGTGAATCCTGCTTTGAGCAGGGGGTTGGACCAGATGACCCAGGAGGTCCCTTCCAACTCTACCATTCTATGATTCATATTTTTTCATAGTACTTTCTTTTGAGTAACATTATTTACAGAGGTTTTTTTTCTGCTGTGTGACATCTTGGAAACCCAACAGTAACTGGATGGTAAGCTTTGCCATACTCTTATGATCCAGAGACGTACTCTCTCTACAATGTGTCATCCTCCTCCCGGAAGACACAGTTCTTCCACATTGCACTAATCTTGTGAGGCTTCAACATGAGCTGACTTCCATCTCTCAAAGGGTCAGTGGTGCCAATTTCTGCGGTCTGCAGCTAATCTCTCCAGCCAACAACTTGGGTTTGATAAGAGACCCTCCTGCAACATTCAAGCCCTAAGAAGCCGGCGGATCACTAGGGTTTTTAAGGTGAAGACACGTTGGCCAAAGGATGATGGTGGACCCACTGAATTTTCAAGCTGAAGATGGTTTTGACCCAAACACACTGGCGAACCTGCTGATTTTTTTCCGAGATGAAAACGCTCTGGCCCCAAGACGTTGAGGACCAGCTGGGTTTTTCTGCGTGGAAAACACTTCAGAAAAGCTCCAGTGTTTGTTTCTTGAAGCAACTTCTTCTGTGTCCTCTCAGAAGGGTTTTAGTAGCGGCTCTGCTACCGGCGTCTCTTTTATATAACTCATACCGAACAAAAGCCGCCCAAAGAATGTACATGTACTGTACATATACACCTGCACTAATCTAATATCACTGATACAGGTTTGGGGTTCAAGTTTACAGTCGCTCTATGTGCACAGCACACAACTATCAGGATTCTCGTGTGCCAGCAGCAGGAGATGGCAGTCATGTGATCACAAAGATATGATTTGCACACATTTGGTCACGTGCTGACTAGATGTGTGCAGAATCAATCAATATAAGTGCATTGAATGAGGCTTGAAATGTCTAGTCAGAATGTGGCCGGAATGTGCCAAGTCCTAGCGTCGGCACTGGAGAATCTTGGACAGTGCTTACTGTGTTACAGAGTCAATGCAAACTTGAACCCCAATCCTGGTCCCCTTTAGACTCTCTATGTGCACAAAGCATGCTGTCAGAATTCTTTGGTGTGGCGCTGGACACTGGCAATTATGTAACCGCAAGTATGTGATTTGCATACATGCGCTTACATGCTGACTAGATGTGCGCGCCATCGTTCAATACAAGTGAATTGAGTGAGGCCAGAAATGTTTAGTTGGATTGTGTCCAGAAGTATGCAAATAGCATCGGCAGCGGACAATCCTGACAGTGTGCACGATGCTCAAAGAGTCAATACAGACTTGAAACCAAGCCTGGACAACTACTTTAAGACATATAAAACATTTTAATTCATTATTATATTAAATTTCCCAAAATTCACAATTATTGGAAAACAGTTATTCTTTCTGAAAACAGATCCATGTGCAAATCAGTGATACGCATGAAAGAAATGTTATTGTAAAAAAATCCCAAAAAAACAAAAATAACAAACTAGTCATCATCGCGGCCATTAAAATATAAGTGGTTTAGGCAAAAGACCAAAAATAGTGTGCACAGACCTCGATGTCTCTGGTCATATCTGATCTCGTCTTGAGATGTCCTCATAGCATGGTTTGGCATGCATGTGGTTAGCGAGAGTCTGCAGCTTGACTGCTTTTTGAGCTTGATGAGTATATTATTTGACAGCTTTTTTGCTTTCTTTGCACTAAATTCTGCTTGGAATAAACGTAAGAAAATATTGGCAGTTTTATCGTGTTTATGAAGTCAGAAACAGATAAAACTTACATAAATCTAAGTCTTCAAATTTTGCCCAGGAACCATAGAGCAATATAAATAAAGATGAGCGGATCGACTCTGGTCCAGAGTCCGGGTCGGTAGTACTGGACAGCTAGTTGGGAGACCCTCAAATCTTTTACGTTCCGGAAGTGGCATTTGGTCATGGCTGAGGATGAGGACTGAGCAAATTACAACACCGAAGTAGTAGGCCTTCGGCAATGCAATGAGAAGAAGAGCAGAGGGAACTGGTGAAGATAGAAAAGCTGAGTAATACTCTTCACAATGCATCTTGAAGCTGAGGTTCTGTCTGAAGACCATGTGTCCTGGCATCATGCACAAGAAAGCATTTGGAAGTGCTATTTTCAAGGAAATTTCAGGATGCTTTAGAAGGACTTAGAGATTTGCCAACACGTTTAAGATCCTCCCATGCATTCTGGGGGAGTCGACAGTTATAATACAGTCATAGCTGAAAGTGTTGGCACCCTTGAAATTGTTCCAGAAAATGAAGTATTTATTCCAGTAAATTGTCTCTTCAGAGAGGAAGAGGACTAGAACTTTAGTGCACCTATAGGTAGTAGAAAAATATTTAGAATTGAGAGTCCTCAGTGGTTAATACCTTTTAATGGCTAACTGAAAAGATGGTAACAAATTGCAAGCTTTCGAGACTACTCAGGTATCAACCACTGAGGACTCTCAATTTTAAATATTTTTCTATCTACTGGCTAACACGTACAAAGATATACATCTTTCCTGTACCTATAGGTAGTAGCAATCCAAAAAGTCAATATCAACCCTTTCATGAGCCTTGTCACATGACATTGGATAAAAGTCAAAAAACAAAATCTCCATTTGCAGACACTGTGTTTTGGGGAATTGCCCCTCGTCAGTGCAAAGTGGGAGATCTGGTTTGGCTGGGTGAGATGAATATCATTCCAAAAAATTATTCCCATTACACATATTTTGGTATACACATGTTTATTTCCTTTGTGTGTATTGGAACAACACAAAAATAACTGAGAAAAAAAAGACAAATTGGACATAATTTCGCATAAAACTCGATAAAATGGTCTGGACAAAATTGTTGGTAACCTCAGCTTAATATTTGGTTGCACACCCTTTGGAATACATAATTGCAATCAATGACATCCTATTACCATCAACAAGCTTCTTACACCTCTCAACTGGAATTTTGGACCAGTCTTCTTTTGCAAACTGTTCCAGGTCTCGCATGTTTGACGTGCCCATGGCTGGCAGGCCAATGTCAGCTGTTGGTTACAGAAGTGGACATCACACATTGTGGGAGGGAAGAAAGGAAAAAGGATCATTGATTTATTTGTTAATGTGTTGGCAAACAGTTTTAGAACAGACATTAAAGCAGGGAGCGGTACAGGATGGAGGAACATTATATTAGGAAGAGGCCCAGGAAAAGGGACATTATAACAGGAATGGTGACATTATAGAAGGAAGAGGCCTAGGATGAAAGACATTATTGCAGGATGGGGGCCTAGGACATTGGACATTATTACAGGAAGGACATTATTTCTGAAAGATTCCAGATGGGGGGACATTATTATGTGATGGGACACGTACGGGGGACATTATTACAGGTAGAGGCCAGGATGGGGGACATTATATGAGGAAGAGGCCCAGGAAAAGGGACATTATAACAGGAATGGGCACATTATACAAGGAAGGGGCCTAGGATGAGAGACATTCGAATGGAGGCATAGGACAGGGGACATTATTACAGGAAGGACATTATTTCTGAAAGAAGCCAGATAGGGGGACATTATTATATGAAGAGACCTGTACGGGGGACATTATTACAGGTAGAAGCCAAAATGGGGGACGTTATATTAGGAAGAGGCCTAGGAAAAGGGACATTATAACAGGAATGGGCACATTATACAAGGAAGGGGCCTAGGATGAGAGACATTAAGCTGGGGCCCTAGGACTGGGGATATTATTACAGTAAGGACATTATTTCTGAAAAAAGCCAGATAGGGAGGACATTATTATGTCAAGGGACCCTTACGGGGCACATTATTACAGGTAGAGGCCAGGATGGGGAACAATATATTAGGAAGAGGCCCAGGAAAAGGGACATTATAACAGGAATGGGCACATTATATCAGGAAGGGACCTAGGATGAGAGCCAGGATGGGGGACATTTTTACACGAAGGGACCTGTGCGGAGGGACATTATTACATGAAGGGGCAAAGATGGAGAACATTATTACAGGTAATGTAGGGTGAACACTCATGTCTTTTGTAGGACCTGGAATGCTAGAAAGGGCCATACATCTGACCAACATGAAGGTGGAGGCCAAAGTTCAAATTTTGCACCAGGACGACCCATGGGACTCTAGTTACAATTGCTTTTTGGAAAGAACATGGCGCATAATTGAGCGCCTGAGGCTGAGTAATGGAGTAATTTCTTTTTGGCTTTGTTCTATGATCTCATACTACAATCTGGTGAAACAATTACCCAAGTAAAGGCTTTCTAGAGATTACAACATGGAAACGGTCATAAATGGTGTATTTCGACAGAGGAGAGTGCACCATCCAGCCAACATAGATAACAGGTATTTCTCCTGGCAGCTCGTTGGTATTCTACACCAGCCTCATCTGCTGATTTACCTGAAACAAAGCCTTATTTTAAATAAAATGCGTGATCTAATACCGGCGCCTCCCGTGCATATTACATTATCATCATGCAATTAGCATAACCATGAGAGATCAAAGTGAGCTGAATGCTATTGCTGAAAGTGACCTATTATTATCTGCAAGATTACATTTTACGCTAGAATAAAATGAATTCTGTCAGGACGCCGGCTCTTTGAAAGAAGACAATGCATCATTGTTCCGCTTTTTATGGTTCGGGAGACGGCACTTTCAGATAAAGAGAGTTTTGTTTGCAAAAACAAGTAATCCGAAACGTAACATGAAAGAAATAGATGTTTTCCTAATGCTGGAATAGCAAATGTGCCCATCCAGAAATAACAAAGATATGCAAAGAGGGAAGCATTACTCCAAGGTGACTGATGGAAATCAGCTGCTTTATGTAATATCTCCTTCTATTACTATATTGGTTCTACATCTCCGATGCTTTCTTTGGTGAGATCTGAGAATTTTCATAGATTAGGAGCCAATTTAAAGGGTTTTGGAAAATTTGTAAGTTGAAGAACTCTTGAAACAGGAATTAGGGTATCAAAAAACACAACAGCAGTATGACTTGTCAATTTTAGCGTCTGTATATTCTGAGCCTCAATTACACATTCTTTCATAATTGCTTGAAACAACAGTGTATACAGCACTAACTTTTCCAGGAAAGTGATAGAATCTATAAAAGCGCTCAATGCATCCATTAAATAACCATAGGGCTCATTGGGCGCTGTGGATGTGATCATGGATCCATCACAGCATAATGTTATGGGCTCACCTGATGAGCTGAATTCTCGCAGCCATAGGTTAGGTTAAGCAACACGGCCCAAATGGGATGGCACAGTAGAAATGACTTGCCAACTGGCACATGGTTAAGCGAGGAACAGGACAGTGGAGTATGGAGGAAAGCGGAGCAGGAAACACCAGAGGACAATGAATATAGAGAAAAAACAGATGCATAGTCAGCACTGTATTAGCAGCAAATTGTTAGTCTTAGAGATATATGCTATCAGCAGATAGATGGTCAATGTCAGAGACATAGGCAATCAGCAGATGAATAGTTAACCCCAAGCAAAAGTGACGAACAGACAAACTGGATAATTGTTTGCAGAAACTATCACACACTATTGCAGCAGTGTTGTAGTGTGAACAGCACCAGTATAACACAGAAGATGCTTATACCAGAGAAATGGTTATGTCCAGATTCGAAGAGCAGCTATTGTGCACCAGGAGGCAGCTCTTCTTTCTGAGCTATTCAGCTCGCTGGACAGTTCCGTGCTAACCCAAATACTTGTACCTGTGTTGTTTATGATTGTCTCCACCCTGAGTTCCTGTTTTACTCCACCCTGATTGAACATCCTATTTAAACCTGGCATTGCACTCCCTCCCTTTCAAGATTATTGAGCTACTTGCATCTAGTCAAGCTTTCTTTCACCTGCTGCTTATCCTCAAGATTGTACTGCTGCTCTGTGTACCAACCCTTGGCTATCCCTGACTACGCTACGTGCTGTTCCTTAAATCTTCATTGCTGCTTCTGTGTACCAACCCTTGGCTATCCCTGACTACGCTACGTGCTGTTCCTTAAATCTTCATTGCTGCTTCTGTGTACCAACCCCTGGCTATCCCTGACTACGCTACGTGCTGTTCCTTAAATCTTCATTGCTGCTTCTGTGTACCAACCCCTGGCTATCCCTGACTACGCTACGTGCTGTTCCTTAAATCTTCATTGCTGCTTCTGTGTACCAACCCTTGGCTATCCCTGACTACGCTACGTGCTGTTCCTTAAATCTTCATTGCTGCTTCTGTGTACCAACCCCTGGCTATCCCTGACTACGCTACGTGCTGTTCCTTAAATCTTCATTGCTGCTTCTGTGTACCGACTCCCTGGCTATCCCTGACTATGGTACCTGCCGCTGCGGCACCTAGTGGTTGCAATACCACTACACAACCCAGGTCTGACCATAATAGGTTAGCTGCATGTCTGAACTAGGAATTAAAAGCAGGTATATGATGACCAATCAGGAATTTACTAAAGAAATGATTAGCCAGCTTTGTGAATTGGATGGTAAGGCAAACTCCAAGAGTACACGTGGAACTGAAAGCAAAGTTACCGAATACTCAGACAGCACATAGATGTCTGAGTCATAATTAAAAAGCATTTGCTCAGTTACTGCAGTATCCTGTCATGCACATAAAAAGCGAATCTGGATCTGACCCTTGGGGCAAGAACCAAGATCCAGTACCTGAGCCTGGACAGGTGAGTGACATACAAATTACATTTTTTCTGTTGCTATGATGGAACAGAAGCAGGGAACACATAGCATAAAAGTGATGGCATGCTGATTTATCCTGCCCAAAGATGCATAGCATGAGGAGGCAAAACAGGAATTGAAGTAAAACTGGGAGTACGGGTTCCTAGATTGCAAGAACAATTTTCTAAAGTCTCCCTTTGATAATGGAGGTTGAATCCGATCTTGAGCAAAATGAAAAATATGGTACATGCTGCACAGACACCATCATCACTCACAATCTAAATTTTTTAACTTTGTATTCTCTCCAGTGTTTATGAGGGCTTCATTCCACACTTCAAATTCAATGAAGTTGATGCACTTGGTTTGATTTGAACCTATGACCAAAGTGCTACAAACCAATGAGTCACTGCACCGCTATCTGTTCTAATTTTTGTAAAATTTTGCTCAAAGCAGTTTATTAGAATTTTCAGCAGAAGTTCCACAAGGCTCTAATTTCACCTACTGCATCCATAATTTTAGCTAGTGACAATACACTTGAATGGATGGCCATGTGAGTAATATTTATTCTTGCTTAATACTGCCGGCCAACCTTCTTTGTCAGTATTAACCTCCTCTGTGATGTCCATATTTCCTAGTAAGTCATGCAAACAAGGGCTATGCTGATGGGACTGCCTTTCATGATAAGTCCTTTGAACAGGGAGTGGGAAGCATTACATATGGATGGTATAATGGCTCACTGATTTTGTTGCAGTTTTGGGGTCCCCAGTTTGAATCCAGTGAAGAGTAACCTTTCCATGAACATTATGTATTTTCTTGGATCTTCTTCCACACGGCAGAAAAAAATACTGATAAATAAAAGTACATTAAAAAATTACGACGTTGAAAATACAGTTTTCCGAAGCACAGAACTTTTGCCAAGTTTACAATCAATAGTCCCTTTGAATGCCTGTGCATTTTTCTTTATTAGGATGAATTGACTCTGGACGTGAAATACTTAGCCAAACTAAACAAATGGTGATATCAGAGACTTTCCACATGGTCCCACCAGTGATGACACTGGTATTGTTCAAGGTCTGTTGTTTAAGCAAGATCAACCTCGAAGGCAAATGTTTATCCCTCTCTAAGCTCTCCAGTCCATCTTCCATAGCAGTTGTTTGACACAAGTTTCCAATGGAAGGTTTCAGGCTGCGGCAGATACCAGATGCAGCTGGATCACGTGGAGGAGAGTTCGTTGACGTAAACACGAGGTCGGTGACATTGGCAATGGAACACACATATCAAATGGAGGGACCCCCTAGAAAAAAATCATTCCATTATGAATAAAAAAGGAGATTTGGGTGGGTAACCAGCACCACTCATGGATCTGAAGAACTTTTTGTTATGTTGCCAGTTTCATGGATCTGATGACTTACCTACTCAGTAGATCAGTGCCACTCATACATCCAAAGATTTCTTACTGGGTAGCCTGTGTCATCCACGGATCTAAGCAGCATCTTGTTCATTGGCCAACAAGAATGGATATAAACTTCTTGTTGGATATCCAGTACCAACAATGGATCCAAGAAACTTTTATTATGTAGCCAGTGCTAACAATTGATCTGAGGAATTTATTGTTGGGTAGCCAGTGTGACACGTGGATCTGAGGAACATCTTATTAGGTAGTCAGTGCCACAGGAGGATTCTGAGGAACTTCTTATTGGATAGCCTTTGCCAGTAGATCTGAGGAACTTCTTATTGGATAGCTATTTCCATATGTGGATATGAGGAACTTCTTATTGGATAGCTATTTCCATATGAGGATCTGAGGAATTTCTTGTTGGGTAACCATTGCCACGCATGGATCCCAAGAACTTCTTCTTGAGTAGCCAGTGCCACCAATGGATCTGAGGAAATGTATATAAATTATAGAACAACTTTAACTTATGTCATGTTACAGTTTGCGGCATCTGTAAATTCAGCATATTTTTGTGGTAAATCTTCATTGAATCATAGGATCTTAGAATGTTAGAGTTGGAAGGGACCTCAAGGTCATCTTGAAGAACATAGTCATAAAAATGTTGAAACCTAGTGACTTGTTTTTCTCAACAAATTTCTTATTTGAAGGGTTCCAAAAACAGCTGATCACAAACCCTTTTGCCATAACCCTTGACACTTTTTTGCAATTTTTAATTTGGGGTAGAATTTAGCAGCAAAAAGCATTGGATGATCCCACTAAAAATAATGTGCTGTCATGCAGTGATATAGAGACTGTTGTACGTTCCGTGTAATCAACACGCTTCTCACATTCTTCACGTTACAATATTTTTCATATACAGCACATTGAAAAAAAAATGGCAAAAAACATTTTAACTATCTCAAATGGTTTATAAACCAAGCTTTTAAAGAGATATACCATTGGCTGATAGCATTGAAAACGCTCGGAATAAGAAGTTTTGGGAATCGGAAACAATAAAATAGCCTTGTGAAATGAAAGGAGCAGATTATGTTGACATGCTGCCTCTGCATTGCTTATTAGGCAGTCACTTTTTCGGCTTGTCTCGCTCTTTGTTGCCCTGCAGCCGGATATGTTTGGTCCTTTAAAACATCCCAAAATGCATTTACAGCATCTGTCTGTGTTTTTGTAAGGAATGCACTGATTTCAGCTTTTATGTCGTCTCCTCTGTGTAGGAATGTGCTAAAATCGTCTTGGCTGCTTCCCAAAGGACAAAACTGGATAGCGCAAAATATGTAAGCAAACCGATGTTTTTTTTGTTTTTATTTTATTTTTTATTATTATTAACCAAAAGAATAAAAGGGTATGGTTCCCAGTGCATAAAAATTAGGATTATACTTTCAGATCATTTCATTGTGCATATCTTGTTCATAAACCTACATATATACCAAGAGCATAGAGTAAATAAGCCAAAAAATTACACATAGAAAAAAGGAATCTGATAGAAAAGAAGTGCAAGGCACAATCATATGCAATAAAAATAACTTTTATTTCAACATGACAAAAAAAAGGCGGTATTAAAAATTGTATAAGACAAGACACCCACAGCTGATGAGAAATAATGGGGAACATAAAGTAAGTTACAAAGACCGCGAAAAAAGTGTACAGAATAAATTATACCATATGCACTCTAGATGTTACAGATGGATCTCAAATGCATATCAGGGTTGGTCCATATATAAGGGTTGTAGACCAATTCAAGTGTCATAGAGTAATAGAGAGTTTTAGCCCAAAATTATGGGATATATAGTAAGGCACAGTGGCAAAAAAAGAGGATCTTGCCAGTTCATGAAAAACCAAACCCGACGCGCGTTTTGCATTTGACCTCGTCCAGGACAAAACTCAAGAAAAAACAAAATCATCATGTATCCTGTAGTAAGTAAATCATTAAAAAGTAATAATAAATAACATAGGGTACTTAATTAACACTATTTTGATCAAGAAAAGCGTGAAAGCCATCCCACCGCAACAAGGTGACCCAATCAAGGTGGTTCTATCCTGTCTCTAGTATAAAAACTTTACTGTAACGCTTGAGTAATGATGAGATGACCGGACTGAAAGTCAGCAATAGCAGTATGCCAGACACACTTGGAGCAAGCCGTTACGCTTATGCCCACTTTGAGGGCCGGAATACTTTTCACCCACTCTCATTAAAGAGAGTGGGACTTTTGCAGAGCATTTCTTAGATGCCAATAGTGGAGTGGCTGGTGCAGGGCACGCTGGGTCAAACATACCAATAGACTATACGGGTAAGGCAGAAATGAACCTAGCAAACCAAACTTGAAAGGTTAGGGAGCGTAATTTGAGATGTAGTAACCAGAGAGCACAATACAATAGATCCAGGGACAAACCAAAGATATATTCATCAAGAACCACCACCCGTACCACTGAAGACCAGACTGAATAATCAGCAGTGAGCAAGAACATATGGCGGGTTTGAACATCCCTCTCATGGATCTCCTGACACCACTGAGGTAATGCCCAATCTCCATCCTCTGCCCAGAGAGATAGAGGAACGGGCGAGGAAGGTGGAGGGAAAAGAACCTCTCACCACATACCTGAACCGGGAGACATGGCTTCCATGTCTCCTGCCAACTGCTGACGCTGGGTAACCAGGATTTCCACTACTCCTGAATAGCATCAGCGCTGTGAGTAACGTCATTCTGCCTCCCAACCACACCACGCCCTGAGGTCGGTCCGCTGGAATGGAGTACATGGGCAAGGTGGGAACCCGCCTTGGCCCCGTCCCCAGAGGCGACATCCCACCGCTTCCCAGCTGCCTGAAATGTACCTCGTGTCAGCCAAAGGATGGAAGGAGGAAGTGAGGGAAGAAGGGAGGGAAGAAAGCACTGAGCGGAGAGAGGAAAAGAAGGAGGAAGGGGAGAGAGTGAAGGAATGGAATAAAAAAGGTAAGGAAGGAGGAAAGAAGGAATTGTAGGCTCTTCGCCCGGGTGAGGCCTGTTTTGATAAATATTAGGTCTAGAGCCCTACCAGAGAGAGGTCCCCTTGTTGCGGCTGGTGGGCTCTCATGAATTGATTAATTTGTGAGTTAAGTCTCTTCATTTTATTAGTATATTTTATATAGCAGTAATGCTGTCCAAATACATATATTGAATGTTTGCATACATCTTGACACCTACAAAATGCTGCTGTATTCTTCTGTTTGTAGATATGATCGGGGCAGACATATCATTGGTGGGCGAAAGAGGTGAGGGGGCCTATTTCCAACGCCAAAGCATGTGGAATTGAGCATTATGATAAGTTATTAGACAGAAGAGGGCCCCTGTGCCAGAACAATATATGGGCCCTTTGCAGTACGTCTGCCACATATATGATGATATATACATAGATAAATAGATAATAGAAAGATAATAGATAGATAGATAGATAGATAGATAGATAGATAGATAGATAGATAGATAGATAGATAGATAGATAGATAGATAGAATATGAGATTAATAGATAGAAACCAGATTTTGGATGGATAGATACTCTGATAGAAAACATTTGGGGATTTAGCAATTCTCCCCACATTACGCGCTGATGATCGGCAGACACTTTCTAGCAGCTGCACAGCCTGAGAATATTTTATCTTCACACTAAGCTGCTGATGATAGGAGGTTTATATAGAAATCTCCCAGACTTGCAGCATCCAGGCCGCTGCTCAGGGACTTGATGGGAATCTGCATCTCTAGTATAAATGTCAATATTGGGAGACAATTTGCAATGATTTCGCCTGCACTTGTCAGAGCCGTTGAGGTGGGATTACACGGATCCCGCATTCTTATACTAATTATTGATTCTCACTCCTCTCACTGCTATTTATCTCTAATTATAACATGCCAATGAAACCGCCCCAAATCAGATGCAAACAATGGGGGGCACAGGAGTAATGATGAATACGTTGCTGATCTTGCCTCTATCATAATCTCAGCCCCTACTCCAATAACTGGGCCGATGATGGCTTCTCCATTGTAATTCATCTTTCCGCCATTTTCTGGTCCAGGAGAATGCAGTCATTCATCTCGCTGGCAGACGGAGCGGGCACTAACGTTAAAACACGAAATCTGCTAAATCCTCATACGAAATGATTAAGTGTGGGAAATAAATAGATGGCATTAATGAAATACATTTTTCACTGTTCGGATTGCCTGACATGGTTAGTTACAGGCTCTTGGAGAGGAAATATGGAGGATATAAATGCGAGTGAAGTTCAAATAAATCTTATTATGATCATTTTGCATTTATGTATCCACAGCTGTGAAGTCAGAGCATCAGACGCAGCAGCGAGGAAATAGGATTTTGCTTCTGGAAAGATGAATCCCCCTGAGCAGCTGAAAAAACAAACAGTGAAGTCCCCTGATGGCCGGTGTTTGTGTTGTCGGCCGTTGAGTACTTGGTCGGCTTTTCTGCACCTAATTGACCTCGGAGAGAAGATGTATCCGACAAAACCACAACATCAAAGGAATAGGAAGTTCTATAATAAATCTATAAAATAATAACCGTAGTATAGAAAATAGATGCAAATAATATTATTGTAAAACGACTTGTTCTGTTTTTTGGTAAGAAGTGGAAAAATACAGAAAACAAAATAAATCCATTTCCCCATTCCAGAATTCCTCTCTCTAATAAATAATATTCTTCCAAAAAAATAATAAATGGATCTAACAAGTGTCAGAATATAACGCTGTGTGCCGATTTGTCGCTAAACCAGAAGGGTTGCCCGATGCTTTTTTTTTCCTTGTAGATTTGGTTCAGATTTAAACCTGAAGCATGTCAATCCTTTCAGCGTTTTTGCTGCAGATTTCATCCATACTAATGAGTGGGGTAAAATCGTGCCTATTTTACGCAACGGGGGGCAGCCATTTTCCCCGAGTCCACTGCAAAGTAAACCATGGAAGTACGGAGGCTCCGGGCTTTCACAAAATGTTGGCGGAGACCCCGCTCCACCGAACACCAGCAGCGTCGTACATCCGAACAGCCCTTTCTCCCAGTCTGGGGTCCGCAGCATTGCCCCACTCCTGCCTCCACCAGCAGCGTCCCTGGGACCCCTCTTCACCGCAGCCACCACCCCCGGTAAGCAATAAGACGCATGGATTGTAAGAAGCACCACCATTTTATTAAAAAAAGTTTTTTTCCTATTTTACTCCTCAAAATTTGGGGTGCCTCTTATAATCCGGTGCGTCCTATAAATCTCAAAATACGGTACCTTAAAATTTGAACTCCATTTGTGAAGAGAGAATTGAGCCTTAATTCTGTAATATATTGAACTCCGCCTTTCCTACTTATATTTCTTTCCTACATGATATTTTCTGCTTATAATTACGTTGTTTTTTTTTTAATTTTTTGAATTAATAAAAAATGATTTTATCATGGATCTCTTCTCAGAACTGGACTCCTTTTTTGAATTTAAGGTTACAGCTCATTTTTGTGTTTTATGTTTCTCTGAAGTTCCGGTTTCTACTTGAACGCATTTTTGTGGCTAACCTCTCTGATCAGTGTCTGGGGCTGTGCTTGGTGCTGCCCAAAAAGTTGATTCTCAACATATGAAGAAACAGACAGACTCCATGGATGGAGCTTATGGATGTTACTGAAAAGACGGGTGACTATATTGGTCACTGATCAGTTTTTTGAAACGTCAGAAATGTATTTTTGGACATTTTTGATCTGTTTGATTATTATTCTCACGTTAACAGATGAAAATAAATAAAATTGAGATGGGAAAAGTTATATTTTTAATTTAGTGTATAAAACTTTTGAATTGTCAGGCAGCACTCGAGATGTTCAATAATAAAATGGATCAATACAAATTGATCACAAAGTATAGTATATATATATTTATTTCTTATATATTATATATATGTATATATATAAATTTATTTATGTATATATATATATACAGTATATATATATAGTATATATACTATAAATATATATATAGCCTCCAAAGTTTATATCTATCTATGTGTCTATCAGTATTATTCTCCTTGTGACATCACGGTAAAATCTATGTCACAGTAATCTGATGACATCACATTCTACACTCCAGTGTTACAGCCCATAGGAAATCACTGCCTCACAGACCCCCAAGGGTGAGGGAGTTCCTTTTGTTTTTCGTGACAAACGAAGCAAAAATTGATTCCAATATGGATAAAGAGAGAAGACGAGCCCAACGAGACCGGGTACTGAGAGAGAGGAGAGGATTCAATGATGAGCAGGTACTGTTATTCGCTTTCGGGCGAAAAGACATTATTTTACCGAACATGGACACTGACGCCTCAGAAATGGCGTCTAAACGACAAAATCTAGAGAAAATGAGAAAGTCCAAAAGACATGCGATCCTTACAGAGAGAAGGATCATGGAGAACCTCATGGAGTCTCACTCTGCAGCCACCGCTGAACTTCAGAGGGCCACACTTAGCTCCTTGAAAAAAATTGGAGATATGACCCCTGCAATAAGGATGAGGAATAAAGAAGCCATCCTAAACAAGCGGAGAAACATCGGCGCAGATATAAAGCTGGACGAGGTTCTCCAAGAAACTCCAAGACAGGTCTCATCCAGATCTGAAAGAAAAGACATCCCGGACCTGCAAAGAGCGGCAGCCAAGAAAAGGATTCAGGACGGCAGAGACTCGGCTGTCCAATGTAGGAGACATCTGACCTATGCTGCACCCATTATTAATGGGAATGGTGCACCATGGACATCCCAGTCATCAGCCAAAACCATCTCCATCCCGAGTTTTCTATTCCATCCGAGTGTTTCTTCACCAGAAAGAGCAATGGATGAAGATGAAACAGGTAAGATGGAAACAGATCAGTAGGATAAGACTGGGGGTGAGGGTGATTATACTCCTAAAATTATGTGCAGACCTCAATTATCAATGCTGACCTATGGAAGAACAGTGCTTGTTGCCCGTAGCAACCAGTCACATTTCAGTGTTCTATAGAATGTTAAGAACCGGAATATGTGCTGTGAATCGTTGCTACGGGCAACAGGGACATTTTTGCAATTAGACAATTCTGATAAATGAAATACCAAATATTAGACATTTCTTGCTGATTTATATCGTTTTGCTTAAAATTGTAATTTATGATCTGGAGCTATATTTATTAACCCCTTCTTGATCGGGTAGTTTTTCGTTTTTTCCCTCCCTTCTTTGAAAAGCTATAACTTTTTTTTCCTAATTTGTCTTCTAATAGAGCCATATGTGAGCTTGTTTTTTTTTTTTAGTGGGCCAAGCTGTAGTTTTGAACGACACCATTTATTTTGTCATTCAATGTTTTTTTTTTAAAAATAGGAAAAAAAAATGTGGTAAAATTGTGTAGAAAAAAGGAACTGCGCCATTTTTTTTTTATTGTGTTAATTGAGTGATAAAAATGACCTCACAAAATAATTCTCCTTGTCAGATACAATTCTGGTAATGCCCAACATGCATAAGTTTTCTTTTCACTAAAATTGTGGAAGAAAATTAGAAATTTAATAAGTAAAAAAAAAAAACAATTGGTTTGTGTCGCCGTATTCTGAGTCATTGTAACTTTTTGATTTTGAAGAAAACGCAATTTTGGTGTTTCCATTTTTTTTCTCATTTCATTATTTATTGTTTTGGATAATTATTTTTATATTTTTGTATATCGGAGTTATATAGTCCCATACAGTCATTACAAACAAAAAAAACCCTTGCAATTGTGTCCTGAGGGGACCAATGGATGCTGGTGGGCACAAATCTGCAATCACTTAATTTAAATAGCACTGTCAGCATTGAAATAGTTAAACTGAAGGAGACGTAATGAGCTCCAGTCGCTGCCGTTATAGGCAGGTGGCAGCTGTATAACACAGTCGGTGTTAGCCTGGTAAAATGCATGCTCAGCGCCTGAGCCCGCTCCATAAATTTACAGCACAAACATTTCCATTATGTGTTCTCAAAGAGATTAACAAATCTTATATCATCTCAGCAGGTGCAAACCTTAAGATGCCCTCTGATATAGCAGATGTGAAAGCAGAAGACCTTGGTGATACCAGTTCCCCTATTTTACCTGTGAGAGAATTGGTTAAAGTGGAAAATCCTATTGACCTTTACAGCCTTGATTTAATCACTGATATTGGAAAAGGAACCTACGGAAAGGTAAGAATGAACTTAGACTACTCCGTGCTCCCCAATGTATCCTACACCAGATACACAGGAGGATAGACATATTCTTTACAGGATCTTCATATGTAATGATAATTGGGTTACACCAGTGATCCATTACACAGATCCCCATAATACATGAGAGCTTGGTCTGATCTTCTGTGATTCTTTTCCAGGTCCTCTTGGCATCACATCCGGCCACCAAAGAAATGCTGGCCCTTAAGATCATGGAAAAGAGACGTTGTGATGAGGAAACATACTCTACAGAGTTAAAGGTCCTAAGTATAGGTGCCGGCTGCCGCTTCATACCATCTCTGCGGGGCTTTGCTGAAACACCCCAAGGATATATAATAGCCATGGAGGTAATGGCTGGAGGAGATCTGTTTAGCCAAATGGCAGAATCGATGATGTTCGAAACAGAGACAACAAGGTAAATGTCTTAGGTTGTATCATAATACTCTGCTGCCCGTACATTGTGGTCCTAAAGTGTATGTAACCACTGATCCATCCTCTACTTTCTACTCCACAGACGCTTTGCCGCAGAAATGGTTTGCGGAATCCAATTTCTCCATGAACATGGCGTGATACATCGGTAATCAGTTCATCTTCATTAATCTCTGTTGTCACCTTACATATCTATTGTAGAAAGTTCTTTTCATGAATTATCCTCACCATAAGTGTCTGATCCTTTTCCCCGCAGTGACCTGAAGCCTCAGAACGTCCTCATCGATGGCATCGGACACATAAAAATCTGTGACTTTGGCATATCAGCCGTGAATGTGGGTGAGGATGATCTCTTGGAAGAAGTTTTTGGCACGAAGGGTTACATCGCGCCTGAGGTAAGGAGCATCCCTGAGTGATTGATGCCGATAGTAGGATTGAGCACTAATCTGAGTATCCTGCTCATATCTCATCACAGATCGGTCCTCATAGCCTCTGTGTGTAAATCTCCTCCCCGGTATATTCAGCTCATCTCTTATCTTATGTTCCTACAGGTAATGGATAGAGAAGGCTACAATCATCTGGCAGACTCCTTCTCATTTGGTGTCATCCTGTACATGATGACTGTGGGGAAGCAGCCATTTGATAGCAGTGGCACGATGGATGACTACCATGAGTCTTTGGACAATGACCCAGATTTTCCACCCTGGCTCTCCATCGATGAGCTTGACATCCTAGAAGGGGTAAGTAGGATTAGGTGAAGAAGGATGATGGTAGATTGTAAGGAAGGATATAAAACTTGATGCTGATAGTCCATAGACATTGTGTAATAACATATCAGTAATAATGCATAATATAATGATCAATGGTCTCTCTCATCTTCCAGCTTCTCTGCAAAACTCCATCTGCTCGGTATGCCATAACATCGTTCATACGAGAGCGCCCATACTTCCACTCCATAAACTGGAGCGACGTGGAGTCCG
Source organism: Oophaga sylvatica (assembly GCA_033576555.1). Taxonomy (NCBI): domain Eukaryota; kingdom Metazoa; phylum Chordata; class Amphibia; order Anura; family Dendrobatidae; genus Oophaga; species Oophaga sylvatica. The sequence continues at coordinate 28,374,867 of JARQOD010000010.1, read as the reverse complement.
GCAGAGCTGATCCACCATTCTATTACGAAGATGTAAGTATAGCACATGGGGACATCCACAGTGTTACCACTGCCCAGTAGGACATATACCCACCATACACCTCATCATTATATCCCCACAGTACACAGTATATATGTAAGGAGCCAGTTCGAAGAAGTGTAACTTTCTCTTCTTAAAAAGGAGAAAAGCAGCGCTAACCTTTAAATATCACTTTTTTATTAACGTCCTTTAAAACATTGTCAGGAGAGATATGGATCAGGTGCAGCTGTTCAGAGAGACCAGCCGATATGTTCTATAGGACATTAATAAAGGAGTATTTTTATACGGCGAGTACCGCTTTTCTTCATGTTTGGCCTGCAATTGTTTCCCCAGTTTGGTGTCTGTTAAACTGAGCTCCCCTGTGGTTCACGGACCCTTTTAGAAATGTGCAACCTGCGATATTGTGATCGCCGCCCAGACTTTATGATGGTGTCGAGTCACTTCAGTTTCTTTATTTTGAATATATTTCTTTTCTTACAGGAGTAATAGGCTGATATAAATCAGCCCCATTCCAGCAACATCCAGGAATGAAGCTTTTTATTAATCGGATGAGACAACTAAACTGGACTTTCTAATTTACCGGACTATGACAAATACTACAGAGCTTCCACCACATAACAGCCACGTAGATTCGAGCACCAAACATCCAGGGATTTATTCCGATCGCCATATTTGGGGTCAGGAAGGAATTTTTTTCCCCTGAGGATATTCCATCAACAAGTCCTCGGGGTTATTTTTCGCCTTCCTCTGGATCTAAATGGCAAGTAATTAGAGGCTGAAATTGAAGGACTTCTTTCAGCCAAACTTGCCATTTGGATGTCTCATCTACAGTACAATGTGGTGGTAAAGAGAAGACTATCGGATGTGGACAGAGAGAAGGCAGCGGCTGCTCCTTCTCCACTGGTTATGAACAGACAGAAGGTAGAGGCTGCTCCTTCTCCACCGGTTATGGACAGACAGAAGGTAGCAGCTGCTCCTTGTCCACCGGATATCGACATGCAGAAGGCAGCGGCTGCTCCTTCAACTACACGGCCATGGACAGAGTGAAGAAGCGGCTGCTCCTTCAACCACCTGACCATGGTCAGACAAAAGGCTGTATGGTTGATCGCCGAGCTGTAGGAATCCAGGAAAACTCCATCTACACAGATCACACGTCACACATTCCTGCTCTTCTCCTCTCCATCACGTGTGATCCAGACCTGGATGTGCAAAGACAGCGCAAGTGCAACCAAACGCCTGAGGAGCGGAATCATCATCATCTGCTCCTTTCCATAGAAAGTGACTGTTTCTACAGACTTTCTTATTTCATGTTTGCATATTACTAAGAACTTTCACGCAAACATAAATATATTGAACATCTATGTTGCTTCTAGATATAACCTATACAAGGCTAGCACTTATAGAGTCAAGATACAGCTATGTGTATCAATAGTGCCTAAGTGTATGAACTCAGTGCAAAATATGTATCAGCTCAACCAAAAGAAACTTGCACACAAAGAGTATATTATAAAAATACAAAATTTTTATTACATCATTTAAAATAAGAGACAAGAGAAAAGACAGTGGTAACCCAAAATTGGAGTGGAACCACACAAGTACACAGGTAAGTTATAATCTCATGTTAGTATATACTATACATAATGGTAGAAGGGACCATAATATTAATCTGCCATAAGTCCGTATTAGGAGACCATTTATAGCGTCTTCGCTATAAATGGTCTTCCAGAAGAAGGCACAGCGCCGAAACGCGCGTAGGGGAGAGTGGCACCACTGGGTCTCAGGTATGTGTTTGACCATGGTTACATTGTGACTACATGCTATCAGACGGCGTACAGCTGCTGTTGTTTTGCATTATTATCCGCCTTGTCCTTGGGTTAAGACGCTATAAATGGTCTCCTAATACGGACTTATGGCAGATTAATATTATGGTCCCTTCTACCATTATGTATAGTATATACTAACATGAGATTATAACTTACCTGTGTACTTGTGTGGTTCCACTCCAATTTTGGGTTACCACTGTCTTTTCTCTTGTCTCTTATTTTAAATGATGTAATAAAAATTTTGTATTTTTATAATATACTCTTTGTGTGCAAGTTTCTTTTGGTTGAGTTGCTTCTAGATAGCTTATTCTGATATACAGAACTGCTTTTTGGCATTTTTATTAGTATCCTGATGACCTAATGTAATAGTGAAAGGGGCTGAATATCTCTCATAAGGATTTCTGCATACAGTAAAATATTTGTGTTATAAAAAGAAATGAGAGAATTCAATCTACTCACACTTTACAAGTATCCTCATTTACTTTTCTCCAATTAGCATAAGTTCTGGAGAAGCAGAGGTTTAAATCGCCCCAAGCCCCTCACTCAGACGGGCCCACTCAAAACTCAACTTCATTAGTGAGGGCAGCCAGATAATACAGAAAGCATTGATACAGAATGGCAGGGAGGCACACTAGATGAGCCCTGGGCAGAGATAAGGGGGATAGAGTGACGTGATGAATTCTGTGACTCTAATGTACCTTGCATGATTTGTCAAGATGACATTCCCATGTTGGTCTACCTGCACCTTGCCACTATCGGCCAACAAACTTCTCAGTATCCGGTGTTAGGTAAGTATACAGTATGATGTTTATTTTTTGTTTTATTAATACTTGACTGTAGGGGCATTAAACAGTCTAGGGACAACTGTAGAGTATCATACTAAATAGGAGTCACATAGGTGTGTACAATAAACTGTGGGGGATCATATAGTATGGGGGCGTTATACTATGTGATGACTACTGTGGGGTATTATACGTTGCGGGAACAACTATGAGGGTCATCATACAGTGTGGGTACTACAGGAGGGGTATTATGCAATGTGGGAACTACTGTTTGGACCATCATACAATGTTGAGGGCAATATACTGTGTACCATAAACTGTTGTGGGGATCATACAGTGTGAGGGCAATATACTGTGTACCATAAACTGTTGTGGGGATCATACAGTATGGAGGGCTTTATGCAATGCCAAATAGCGCCACAGGTTGTCCAGGAGCCACTGATGCGCTAACTCAGGTCTTGGAGGAGATCAGGACGCCATCCTCCATCTAGAAAGGAAGCTGCTATACTCGGAATATATCTTTTTCAGTACATTCAATCTCCATATTTACTTTTTACCCCAAAACCCCATTGTTATGACACCCCAGTGCTGACATCATTGGTTCACTGCGTTGAATTTCACAACTTTCAGTGTATTTCTTTTAGTTTTATTCATCTCAGTTTTGAAAAGAAACTGTTAATATTCTCACGTCACATTATCTCACATGTTCTACCAAATTTAGTTAAGACTTTGTGTTGTGGATCTGAAGTTACAAAAATGTAGCAGCATTGGGTTTATCTGAAGCCGGGTTATTGGGCGCTCCCAGGGATGGCATGTCTTATAGTTCATCCCTCTATTCTTTTCATTATACTCTCAAACATTTGGCAGAGGGGACAAAGTTTCATCATAAGAACTTGACATCTTTCCATGCGAATGACACATGCAACGAACGAAAGTGAATCAACATGTACAGTATTGAGGCTCTTTCATTGCTAAGTGCGTGTTCCTTCTTATTAAAATGAAAGGAAGCATGTCGGGGAAGGTGGATACATATGAGTGACAGAACAAAGGCAATATCTTCTGAAAGAGAAAATGAAAACCATATGTGCCGGTGACATCATCTGAGACTGTGACCGAGGGTTGATTGCTTTCAGGCTTGGAATCTGGTTCTTTGTGGTCTTCCTACTATCGTTCATAGAATTTTCTCTGTTATACCATGAGATCTTAGAGAAACATGAGTAAAAGTGAAGAATTTGGAGTTATGGGAAAAATTATGGAACGGCTTGAGTAGTCAAAGGGTGCCAAAACGTCACTCTCTACCTTCAACAAGAATTTTAGATATGTTTGCACCAGGTCCCAAATATGGTCCATGTTATAGGTGGATTTTTTATTACCTCCTCTACACACTCTTCTATACTACAGCTCCGCACACATTTTAGGAAGCTGTTGGCCAAGCAATGGTTCAACCAGCTATCTTGGTCACTCTGTTAAACGCTCCTGTGTACTCTATGAAAGAGCCATTCCCTGGTGCTGGTTTATCGCATGGACTGCAAAAGGATCAACAGTCCAAAATCAGCCATGTTGGATCCTTATCTCCTCGCATAATCATCTGCCCGGGACAGTTGGCTGAACCCATTTGGTCGGCATTAGTCTAATTTGTATAAGGGCCTTAAAACTGACCAGGTTCTATGGAAAAAAGTCCTCTCCCCCAACAGACGGCCACTTGTATGTATTTTTACCAGTTGGCTTACTGCTTTTGGCATTGTGATCAAAGACTGAGTGCATATTTAATGATAAAGATATTCCTTGGATTTCCACCAATTTCCAACAAAAGGGGTCAAGATGGAAGTTGCTGACATGTCGTGGAGTTTAATATTTGCCGGTGATCATAATCCAAACCGAATGTTGAAAAATTCGCTCAACTCTACTCCTTACCCAGATGGTTCTTGGTAGGCACAGTGGGTCTATCATGGGTACCAGATACCTCATGTCTGAGGAGACCTCTTTGCCCCAAGTAATGACTCTGAGGAGACCTCTTTGCCCCAAGTAATGACAATACTAAAAAAAAAGCACAACATTGGCAGCAGGTCTCTTGAAATATTCCCTCTGATTTAAATTGGAGTAGTCTCCATTTTCATCCATGGACAAAATATCTACAGTTAAACATTTTTCTTCAGAGGATACATTTACTAAATGGACTTTCTGCACAATTTTCAACAAATATCGAACAAATCCTTCGGCCAGCAATGAAGAGATCTTAACATTTTAATTTTTTTCCCCTTTATCCCCCTTTCCTTTAGAGTTTCAACAACATAAATATATCCTTTGTCTTACAGTCGTGGGCGTTCGTTGGATCCATTTCTGCTGAGTTTGCAGCGGTGGAGGTTGTAAGAGGTCTAACCCTTCATTAGACCTTCCCAGACTTGCCAAAAAAACAAACACACGCCTTACTTACAGAAGAAATTTGGCCGCACTTTCTTGCCACGTCAGAATATTTTTTTCGTTCTTGTTAAAAACCAAGGAAGCTGCAACATCCGAGGAATAAAGGGTGGAAAACGAGCCAGAGATAATGTATCCATGTACTCGGTGCATCTAAAATAAAAAAAAAGACAGTCTTTAAGACTTTATGCAAAAGCCATGCCTTAACTATAAACACATGTTTCACGATAACAGCCTTCTCCTGGTAAAGAGAGTCCATTTTCCCCCATACAATGAAACCTTTCTTAAAAGAGTTATTTCGAATGGTACAAGAGACTGGATGTCTGGTAATAATCAGAAGGTGGGGGTGCTGTCAGATTTCCAGCCTCAAACAAACATTTATACAGAAATTCTTGTCTCAAGTCGGAAAGCCAAAATCTACAAATGCTTTTTATCTATAATAACCATTCGAAAGAAACATGTTCGGCCCCAATTACCATTCCCTCTCACAACTGGTGTCAAAATCAATCCAAAGATTTCCAGACTTGATTTTTGGAAAAAGCTTTATCTTTGTGTTTTATCTCAATTCCTTTTCTTGACTCTCAGCAAATAAAGTTGAAATTACGTCTAAACAAAGTCAAAGACCCTTATAAAGAGGTGTAAGCGAGTTGGGTGGGATAGATTGCTAAGTCCGGTCCAAAAAATAAATTTTACTTAGCCATAATGAATCATTATGTCAAAAGAGAAAACGCAGTAGTTTGACAATAAATGGCTTCACCCAACCACTAACCATGAGAGGAGCAAAAAGTTTTGGTGAAATCATTCATATTCTGTGAAAAAAGGCCAAGAAAGCAAAAATTCTGCTGGGGTATGTAAAGTTTTGAGCACAACTGTATATAGAAGTGTTATCAGTCATTTCACAGGAGGAGGAGGAGGTGAGCTGTGACATCACCTATTGTTAATTGTGGATCCAGTGTTATCTACTGTATATAGAGGTGTTATCACTCATTGTACAGGAGGAGGTGAACTGTGACATCACCTATTGTGAATGGTGGATCCTGTGTTATCTACTGTATATAGAGGTGTTATCAGTCATTGTACAGGAGGAGGAGGTGAGCTGTGACATCACCTATTGTGAATGGTGGATCCTGTGTTATCTACTGTATATATAGGTGTTATCAGTCATTGTACAGGAGGAGGAGGTGAGCTGTGACATCACCTATTGTGAATGGTGGATCCTGTGTTATCTACTGTATATAGAGGTGTTATCAGTCATTGTACAGGAGGGGGAGGAGGTGAGCTGTGACATCACCTATTGTGAATGGTGGATCCTGTGTTATCTACTGTATATAGAGGTGTTATCAGTCATTGTACAGGAGGAGGAGGTGAGCTGTGACATCTTCTATTGTGAATGGCGGATCCTGTGTTATCTTCTTTATATAGAGGTGATATCAGTCATTGTACAGGAGGAGGTGAGCTGTGACATCACCTATTGTGAATGGTGGATCCTGTGTTATCTACTGTATATAGAGGTGTCAGTCATTGTACAGGAGGAGGAGGTGAGCTGTGATATCACCTATTGTGAATGGTGGATCCTGTGTTATCTACTGTATATAGAAGTGTTATCAGTCATTGTACAGGAGGAGGTGAGCTGTGACATCACCTATTGTGAATGGTGGATCCTGTGTTATCTACTGTATATAGAGGTGTCAGTCATTGTATAGGAGGAGGAGGAGGTGAGCTGTGACATCACCTATTGTGAATGGTGGATCCTGTGTTATCTACTGTATATAGAGGTATTATCAGTCATTGTACAGGAGGAGGAGGAGGTGAGCTGTGACATCACCTATTGTGAATGGTGGATCCTGTGTTATCTTCTTTATATAGAGGTGATATCAGTCATTGTACAGGAGGAGGGGGAGGAGGTGAGCTGTGACATCACCTATTGTGAATGGTGGATCCTGTGTTATCAGCTGTATATAGAGGTTTTATCACTTATCAGTCATTGTACAGGAGGAGGTGAGCTGTGACATCACCTATTGTGAATGGTGGATTGTTGTGAGTGGGCTTGGGATGAGTTCTGAGCAGAGGCTCCCTCTGGTGGTTACAAGCGGTGCTGGTCTGTCCAGTGAAGATTGTGAAGATTGTGAGGATTGGGAATCAGGTGTTACTGACTGGTCTTATATAAGGGAGTCACTTTCCCATCAGGGTTGCCGGTGATCAATTGTTCTGGTCTGAATCCTTGATTCCTGTTTCCTTTGTAGCCTGCTGTGTCGTGTCTGAATCTCCTGCTAACATATAAGACATTTTCTTCTTTTTGTTTTTGTGCTTGATTTTTGCATTTTGTCCTGCACTTCTGTGGGGGCCTTCAGGGTCCCCTCCGGGGGCTTTTGCCCTCTCAGTTCAGTTCAGCCACTGATGTTTGTACCTTTGCTTTTTCCAGTTTTTTCAGTGGCTGCTGTTTTGATTTTGTTACACCAGAGAACTAATTTAGGTGGTAGAGGTCGTGTGATCTCAGGTGTTTTTGAAATTAGTAGAGTTGGTGCTTTTCAGGGTTTTCTGGGATTGCAGTAAGTGCCCTTCCTATCCTTTTCTATTTAGTTAGTTTGGGCCCCAACGTTTGCTCATACTATTTTCTGTCTGTGTCTGTATTTCTTCTTGTCTAACCACCATTACATGTTTGGGGGCTTTCTATTATCTTTGGGGTTCTGCTCCGGGGCAGATAGCTTTCCTATTTCTATCTTTAGGTGTAGTTAGTTTCTCAAGCTGTGACGAGGCGTCTAGGACCAACGTAGGAACGCTCCACGGCTGCCTCTAGTTGTTGTGGTTAGTCAGGGTACTGCAATCTCATAGATTCCAACTGCTCTGGTGTATTGCCTTTTTTGCCTGCACTCCTCAGCTACCGAAACATAACAGTGGATCCTGTCTTATCAGCTGTATACAGAGCTGTTGTCAGTCATTGTACAGTATTCATGAGACTAATGAAAAAGTTCACCTGACATACAGTAGGTCCTACATCATTACTGTCTTGGTCTCTTCTGTTGCTACTCCTGCTGCTGGTCTCCAGCTTATAAGTGGTCTCCCTCCTGCTGGGAAGCAACTTGATCTGACTAGTACATTTGATGAGGCCTCCTGAGTCTTGGTCCCTTTATGGGCCAGCTTGCACTTCAGCTGACCGATAATAAGCCCTCTGTTAATGCTTCTCAATTTCCTGTTTCTGACCTGATTTTTATCCTGACCTTGATCCTTGTTTGCTACCTGGTGTGATCTTCAGCTTGGCCTCCATAGTGAATAAACTCTACCAACCCTGACAATGGTTTTTGGATTTCATCTCGACTTCACATCTTAGATTCCACTTTCTGTCAGTTGTTGCTAATGGACACTAATAGGAGGTTGCATCTTGGAAAATCCGTCAATAATGCCTAATCCCTGTAGGAACATTGAAGGGTAAAAACCAGAAGGCCTTTGGGTCCTCAAGCAAAGTCTATTGCATTCTGAGGGGCCCTCTAATTCAATGAATGCCCGCTCAGGTCTGCTCAAAACTATAAAGCAAATTTCAAGATGTAGCCATCTTGAGGATCACAACTAATACAAACCAAGTGTAACATCTTTTAGTAATACAACGATCATTTGTTAGTGGTACCAACCATCGTAAATGTGACCCATTCATCGGGACACTTGTCGAAAGAAGAATATTTCCAAAAATATAAGCAATATTCAAATCGGAAAACGATATTCTAGTAGGAAACATCTTTTTGTAGACTTTGTCTCAAGGGGTCCGATTATTGTGTCCATCCCAAGGTCAACAAGAACTTTGATCGAGAATTTTTCTAACCAAGTAGACCTTTCTTGGAGCTGTTTTTAGAAAGGATTTGTTTTTACACAATTTTACAACTTAGTCCATCATTCAGACGTCAAAATTAACAGAGTACAAAGTCTATACCCTGACTATAGAGATGAGCAGAAATGTCACGGACAATATTGGAATGAAACGCTCTTCACACCGAGTTGAGTGTTTGTCTCCACTGAAGGATTCCCATTCAGTCACAGAACACTTTCAAACTAAGGATCATTGATTAGTTTTAAAATCACAGTTAATATCCTTGTCCGGTAGCCATGGCAACCTAAAATAAAAGTCAGCCGGTGAAAAACATTTGTAGCAGTTCCCTGTTTATGATGGTAATAATTATCGGTAGTGTAGAGTTCAATATTCCGTGGATTACTGAAGTGATGATAAGTGTCGGAAGGAAGTCTACCAAGTACGAAGAGATATCAGACACAACATTAAGAGCTTCCATCTTTAAAGTGACCGGAAAATAGTTTATAATTTTGATCAATGGGAACAAAAAAAATATACGAAGAAGAGAAAGATTTAGCATTGAGGTAGATGTATTCCGTTAAAAAACAATTCTTAAAGGTTCTTCTTGATGTTGTTTCATTGTTTAGTTCAAAATCTTTAGGCTAGATATATTATTTTATCCATAATTAAATTTTATTTTTATTTAGTATTCTATTTTTTTTATTTTTAATGTTAATAAAGGGGTTATACCATAAATAATATTTAGCAACTATCCATAGAATAGGTAATAAATGTATGATTGCTGGGGATTCCTAGAAACTCCTGTGTTAATTGAGAGGTAAATTTAATTTTTAGCAATTCGCTTAGTGCAAAGTCAACACCACACGGCTTCAGGTGCTATCCATCATATCCAGCTCCACTGTTCCATGCTGCTTCAGGTTTGGTACAGCAGATACAGCTTTACTGTTTCACACTACTCCAGGATTCCTCCAGCATGTTTAGCTCCATCATTCCATGCTACTTCAGGTAATGTGCAGAATATCTAGCCTCACCCTCACTGTTCCACACTGCTTCAGGTGCTATCCATCATATCCTGCTCCTCTGTTCCATGCTGCTTCAGGTTTGGTACAGCAGATACAGCTTTACTGTTTCACACTACTCCAGGACTCGTCCAGCATGTTTAGCTCCATCATTCCATGCTTCTTCAGGTAATGTGCAGAATATGTAGCCTCACCTTCACTGTTCCACACTGCTTCAGGTGACGTCCAGCATATCCAGCTCCACTGTTTCACGTGGCTTCCGTGTTGTCTAGCATATCTACCTCCCCTGTTCCACGCTGCTTTAGGTGATATCCAGCAGATCCATTTCCATAGTTCCACACTGCTTCAGGTGCTGTCCATCATATATAGATCCACTGATCCACACTGCTTCATGTGCCATCCAGATTATCCAGCTCAACTGTTCCATGCTACTTTAGCTTCCATCCATCATGTTCAGATCCACTGATCCATGGTGCCTCAGGTGTAGTCCAGCATATTCAGCTCTACTGATTCACGGTTCATCAGGTGTTGTCTAGTACATCCAATTCCTCTGTTGCACGCTGCTTCAGGTGCCAGCCATCATATCCAGTTACATGCTTCCACATTGATTCAAGTGCCATCTACCATATGTACATATACTGATCTATACTGTTTCATGTGTCATCCAGCCATATTCAGATCAACTGTTCCAGGCTACCTCAGCTTCCGTCCATCATGTCCAGATCCACTGGTCCACACTGCACCAGATGCTGTCCAACATATTTAGTCACACTATGTCTGGTGCTAAGCAGTATATCTACCTCCAGTTTCACACTACTCCTGGTGCCATCTAAGAATTTCAGCTTAATTGTTCTTGGCTTCTTCAAGTGCTGTCCAGCATATTCGGCAAAACTGTTGCATGATGCTGCTACAGGTGATGGCTACCATATTTAGCTCCACTGTTCCATACTGCTTCAGGTGCCACCCATCATATCCTCATCCACTGATCCACAATGCTTCATATGCCATCCAGATCCACTGTTTCATGTTGATTCAGCTGCCGTCCATCTTATTCAGATCGACGTATCCACACCACTCCAGGTGCTGTCCAAAATAATTAGCAACCCTGTTTCAGGTGCTAAGCAGTATATCCAACTCCTCCTCCACACTGCTTAAGGTGCTGTCCAGCCTATCAAGCTCCACCTTTCCATGTTGCTTTAGGTGCCGTCCAGCCTATCAAGTTCCACTGTTCCACATTGCTTCAAGTTACATCCATCATATCCAGCTCTTCTGTTCCACACTGCTTCAGGTGCCATCCAGCATATCCAGCTCCTCTGTTCCACAATGCTTCAGGTGCCATCCAGCATTACCAGCTCCCCTGTTCCAAACTGCTTCAGTTTGACATCCAGCACACCCAACTCCACTCATACACCCTCTCCAGGCGATATCCCACATATTCAGCGTTGCTGTAGAAGATGCTGATTAGCATATCTAACGCGACTGTTTCACACCACTTAAAATGATGTCCAGCCTATCCAACCCTACTCTACCTCTCTCCTCCAACGTCTCTGGTGCTTATTCAGACCTACCACTTAGAGAATCCACCTCGCCAGATAAGCCAAACCACACTAACTAATTGATCTGTCTTCAGTAGACTCCGTGCTCCCCCTACTGGTGGGTGCAACCAATCACAATCTTTACCGACTACATGTATATGCCTTGATTCTGAAAAGTACTTCCTTAGACATATTTGTTGACTCGTGTTGTCACAGACAGGGTAAACATTTCTTGACTACAGACAACACTAGGATTATTTATTTTTCTACCTGTTAATGGCTTTTTACCATTCTTACAACATATGTTTTTTCCCATCTATGTTGACTTGAGAACAGAGCTATTTTTATGCTGAAGTTTCGCACCTTTCAAGAGCGAAAAAAATTCATCTGATCAGCAGAGAAATTCCTATGTGCATTGCATATCATTAGGGAATAAATGAGGCATATCTAATACTTACAATGCATATACATTGCCATTGCTTCTCAGAAAATCACATAAAAAGCCATAATACTTATCAGCATTGCACAGTACAATAGTACTACATACAGATACACAGCACAGAGCATGCTCTTCGTTAGTACAGGCATTATATGTAATTGTCGATAATTCTGAGATTCACAGTGTTTTACACGTTAGTATTCTATAATGACTTAATGTCACAGGTTTAGCTTTTGCTTATTCTAAAACAGGTTTTATATAACAGTTGTGGCAGAACATTCCCTTTGGTATGACTTGTTGCCTATTTAGCGCTAACATATTCCCCGGTGATACAGAGCGGGTGTCATCACCTCTTAATAGAGGTTAACAATTCATTTCCATATCTCAATTCTACAATCTAGGCCAAATTAACCTGTTACTACAGGTGGGTTCACTTTTACCTTTCTACTATCACTCCAAATTCAATACAGTCTCATGCTGTGCTACCAAAACCGTCATTAGGCTGCAATTCACATCCCAACCAGTGGGTGGCCACATATAGATACATATAACATAGACCTCTCCAGACGGAGTATCATAAAATTATTTTTTTTTCAAAGCTGGTCATCTCCCACTACTATATCTCAAGCCAGTGTGTTGTCTCCGCCCAAGAGGAGCGCCTCTCTTTTAGCTGATTGTATGCTCTGGTTCTAGGCAGGGTTTGGCAGGAATATGCACAGAGCTTTATTCACCAAATACATGTAGACATTTCGTATTATTATATAGAAAGTTATTTCTTACAGGGAAGAAGAAAAAATAGAGGGAACAATTCAGTGTGAAAATCACTTGCATCCACATAGGAACCCTGGTAGACCTTGCTCGGTCAGGCCATGGTGCAAGGAGTATAGGAACCAGGCTGGTATCCAGGTGAAAATGGAAGAAGACTGACTGACCTTCATTTCTTAAAGTAATGATGGCCACTCGTTTTTCTTTACTTAGCTGCTTTTTTCTTGCCATAATACACATTCTAACAGTCTATTCAGTAGGACAATCAGCTGTGTATCCACCAGACTTCTGCACAACACAACTGATGGCCCCAACCCCATTTATAAGGCCAGAAATCCCACTTATTAAACCTGACAGGGCACACCTGTGAAGTGAAAACCATTCCCGGTGACTACCTCTTGAAGCTCATCAAGAGAATGCCAAGAGTGTGCAAAGCAGTCATCAAAGCAAAAGGTGGCTACTTTGAAGAACCTAGAATATAAGACATAATTTCTGTTGTTTCACACTTTTTGTTAAGTATATAATTCCACATGTTATAATTCATAGTTTTGATGCCTTCAGTGTGAATGTACAATTTTCAAAGTCATGAAAATACAAAAAAATCTTTAAATGAGGCGTGTCCAAACTTTTGGTCTGTACTGTACATACATACACTCATTTTTATACATATAGATATACATTCCCAGACAGAAACATAAAGGAATGTTGAAGGAACTAACTTCTGATGACAAGTCCCACTTGGGGTGAAACGTTTGGAAACTTTTCCATGTTTACAACCACTCTTTTATTACTCTAAATTAAAATTTTGGAAATGTTTTGGATGAAAAATCCCCTATAGTATTGTGTATTCCTCCGACTCCTCTAAATGCTTTTGGAATGTAGAAGAAGAAGCCAAAGGAAGTAGACAAAGTAACACATGACTACAGGACTAAATGTCTTATTTTGTCATGGGTCACCATGGATTTACATTGGCGCTGTGCACATAAAGCGGTAGAAGATTTTTTTAATCAAGTATATTTTCAAATTTGTTTGATTTTTTTTTATTTTGATTTGTTGGAAAACTTTAAAATAAAATTGGCTACTAAAACAGACAAAGGTTTTGGGCAAAATTTAGGTTTCTTCTAAGAGCCAGTTTTTTCTTTTTTTTTAGTAGCCAGGAAATAAAAAGAAAAAAACAGTAATAAAAATCAATAGAAAGCAACCCAAAACAAATCAGATGCCAGCCGCAAAATTTCTGATTGCATCTGATTGCCCACCTGACTTTTGGGATGCGGCCACATTCGTGGTATAAGCAAATCAATAGAGAAACAATGGGAATGGCTTGGCTAGCTTGGACTCTGTTCTTGAATGTTGAGAAGGCTGCGAATTTCCTATTGCTTTAAACTCTATATGAAGCCGAAATTGCAGTGAGACACATACTCTATACTTCTATTGTATTCCACATTGGCAGCTGAATGTGCCCAGTGTTTGCAATTTCAATGAAAGTGAAACACACACATAATATTCAAGTTCTTGGAAAAATACAGTTTAATTTCCGAAAGTGCTGAAAGCGAGACTGGATGAAAGCCAACACCTCGTGTCCATTCAAATAAGGAGAACGAGAAGCTGGCTCAGTGATAAAGATACGGCGGAGTTTATATAGGCGTCCTAAGAGCTAAACAACTCATGCATCTCAAGCAGGGTCAAACGAGGAAGGTCAAGGCTTGGTCAACGGGAAATATCCAACTTGAAGAAATGCGAGGAACAAAATTAATTTAAAGTTGATTTTTTTTGTTTGTTGTGTTCTAGAAGGTAAAGATATATTTGAGTGACAATAATGCATAAAAGAAGCCATTTCTCAAATAGATGGATGCTTTTTGACTTTTCCCGTTGATCCATGGCTCTTTATGAATGAGTTTCAATGGGGGAACTAAGTATCAAATCTAAGGATTGAGTTCTACTTTGAGTAGCAAGTTTTGTGGAATTGAGACGATGGCCATACTCATTAAACCAAAGTTACCAGAATGTGACAGTTTTTTAAGGATCCGCCAACCATCTATAATAAAATTGATGTATATCTTTATTCAGCAAACTTCAGGGTAAAATTTCTGATCCACAGGTCTCAAGAGAGATACATTTCAAACAGAATTCCTTATTAGTGTTGATCGCGCACTGAAATGCTCGGGTGTTGGTATTTGAATCGAGCACATCGGACGCTCGTACATGAATATCGAGCATGATGGAAGCAAATGGCAAGCAAAAGCATTTTTCCAGAGGTAATCTCTCTCTCTCTACGCCCGGCTCAGCTGATTGACTTACAGGTATCCAAACACTTGAGTACCACGCGATCATCGGCACTGCTCGCTACTCGATCAAGCACCCCAATGCTCGATAGAGTATTGAACAGCAACAGGCACACTCACCCATCACTATTTCTTATCAATTACTTATTCCCCTTCTTTTACTGAAAACATATGCATTCTCAATTAAACTGAGCATGCATGTGCATGAGTGGTTTGTAAAATTAGCAGAGCGTTCTGGCGACAGCTGGTGGACAAAGTAAAAATTTTTAGCATTTTACCCCCAACATGTCAAAATTGCTTGTACAGATTAGATACTCTTTGAGTTGCTCTGTTGACTGAATCACCTTGATCAGCTACCGGGATCATGATGCATCTCTTATAAAGACCATGTGAGCTGCCATCCAACTTCTTATTGGATGTATGTAACATATTTATTTCTTCATGGATTTCGGCAAGTGCAGTTACAGCTTTGGTGCCAGAGGATAGGGAGATGCAGATAAAGGAACCCAAAAAGTGGTAGATGCAGGTAGGGAAGGCAGAAGACTTGAGAAGGTGAGGAATAGAGGGCAAGTTATGATCAGGTATGAAGGTCATGGTTTTTGGCAGGTATTGTAATAGTTTTGATGCCAGCAGATAAGGGCACAGATAAAGGATCCCAAAAAGTGGTAGAAATAGGCAATGAATGCAGAAGACTTGAGAAGACAAGGAATGGAGTGCAAGGTATCTGGTTCCGAGCCAGACAAAGCCAGAGATAGACAACCCCTTTCCATATGACCAATGGACCAGCTCAATAAACTGCGATAATAACCAAAGAAGAAAAAAACAATCCAGTTACAGATTTGGCTAATTTTTGCCCAATCTGTTGATAGCAGCTCCTAGCCAAGGGCTTCAGCTGCCAAATCCTCTGATCACCAGCAGATATTGTTTAGAAACAATGCCCCTTTGAATTTGAAAATTGGAAGATCAAGTACAAAGTCTATGGGGTGCATCCCTTGTAAGCACTAATGAGCCACCCTATGAATACAGCTCCACGGAATATGTTTGTGCTATACAACTCACAATACATCCATATATAACATATTATAAACATGACTGAACTTGATTTCCAGTTATTTGTAGATTGCAGGAAAATCCAGAGCAGCTTCTCTAGTTTCAAATCCATAATTCATTTCTTATACGCTTTAGATATTAATAACAGTTGAATTTATGAAGAAAAGACCAAGCCAACTTTTTTTTTCTAAACGTCTTTGTTTTCTTTCAACGGAAAAAAAAAGAACATCTTGGCATTATGTAGCAGATTCTGGACTGCACAATGGGATAACAAACTGCAGGGAAGGATAACAGACGGCTAAAATACTTCCCGAAACGCAAGTAAAGGAGTGATAAGAGTCATCTGTGGAGGACGAGATCCCTTGTGCTCGGAATTAAAAACATTCAGACATTTTTTGCTCCTTGTAATCAAAATCTATGAATATTATTACCATGAAAACTCTTCACTAACAGGGCTATTGAAAATTTAGTACCTGGGTTTCCTAAACTCTGTCTTCAGGAAGCTATCCAGGCCATGTAACTCCTTCCTTCTAAGGCAACCCCACAAATTACAGGACCGATCA
Organism: Oophaga sylvatica; assembly: GCA_033576555.1. Taxonomy (NCBI): domain Eukaryota; kingdom Metazoa; phylum Chordata; class Amphibia; order Anura; family Dendrobatidae; genus Oophaga; species Oophaga sylvatica. Next base: position 28,358,353 of record JARQOD010000010.1, on the reverse strand, counting down.
AAAGTTTGGTGAAACGTATTTACGCAATGGGTTTCCTTGTTCTTATTGAAATGTGCAGAGTGAAGATTCAGACTTAAGGTAAGAAAGCCACGACGGATCACATATGGAGACAAGGAATAAAGACACGTGTGTAAACCAAACCAGAATATGCGATAAACCTTAGATTCCTCAAAATATCCCTTTTAGGGCGCAGTCAGACGGCTGAATAAAACAGTGTGTGATCGGAAGTTAGTGCACGGACTGGCCGGGCACTTCTCCTGACCCGAGCATGACAGCTTCATGTATTTTTATGCAGCTATCACACTTGGATCGGCAGAACGTACCATGTTCCGATCATGGTCCAATTTATATGGCCGTCTGACTGTTCCCTAACTCTGATGACAGCTTTACACCCCCTTGGCATTATCTCCAACACCATCATCAGGTTGTCACCTGCAATGGCTTCAAATGATCAGGTGTACCTTGTCAAGAGTTCATTTGTGGAGTCACCAGCAGCCTTCAGAAAGTGTTTGCGACCATCAAATGAATTTCGCAAAGGTGGCATATGTCCACACTTACGCAAAGTGTTGAGACCTATTCCAAAACTGAACTTGACCAGAACAATGCAAAAACCACTCTACTAAGTAAATAGAAACAACAATACATCATTTCCTTAAGGCATGAAGGTCAGTCAATTTGGAAACTTGCTAGAACCATGAAGGTATCCTCAAGTACACTCATTGACATCATCATTCTTTATGATGAAATTTACTCTTATGAAGACTGCCCCATGAAAGGAAGATCAGGAATTACTATATCTCTGCAGCAGAGGTATTTACGGTTTAACACATAGTCTGATTTCTTTACTCCTCATTTCCATATCTGTTCCTTTGTGATTTTGCTGCCTTCATTCTGAATCTACAATGTGCACATTCAAAGAAGAATAAAGAAAACCGTTGCATGAACAGAAGTGTCCAAACTTTTGCCTGTTACCACAAATTTACATCTATGCAGTGACCATAACACAAGTAAGTTTATTATCTTCTTTTCTTTCTCTCTTGTTAACAATACAGAAATAGAAAAACCCACCATGTCTGGCACATTTTTCACACCATGGTCAATGTCTACCTCTAGATACATCCTTGGAGCAGACAGATGCATGCCACTGGGGATCCTAGAGAACAAGGACCAATTCCACATGTTGTTCTCAATTCTGTTGTAATGGTTCATGAGAATCCAAAAAGTTGATGTGCTAATTCCACCTGGCACAATTTTGGCAAAGTGGAAAATGAGCTTGAGTCATGAGAAGGGAATGAGGGCAGTAGGGCCCTTTGTCATGTGTGATAAGGAGTGTTGGTGTCAAGCTGCACCAGTAAACGTACTCACTTTTATTAGTAAGACCAGATAATATTTCAGCTTGGACGCAAGTTTTGGAGTTCATTGGTAACATATACATACAAAAAAAGGCTGCACTCAAGCATACTAAAGCATGACAACATGGAATACATGAAATTTAGAATAGCAATATGGCTTTGGAATATAAGGAAAAATTTGAGACGCTTAGTATAAACATTTGTTCTATTGGAGTTCATTGGTGACTTAGGCTAAGATCAGTACAACCTAGGGGGTCTTCTGGCCATGCCATGACCATATGATCATAATGTTATGATGTGGCTTATATTCTGAATTGAAACTCTCAGATTTTGTCTGATTGATCTGCACAACCTCAACTGCTGGAGAATGTTATAAGTACATTCCTCACATCTGCGACATGTCTATGCAGTACTGTTTCTTCTTGAGGAGACCATCAAACTGGTTTAAGGAAAAACATATCAGCTTCCTGTAAAACAATGTGTTCACTAGTTCTCCTCCAAGAAGAAGAATTATGGTGTTCTCTCGCCCCTCCTTTTGAGAAAACCAGTGTCAATATCTGATCATTGAAAGGACTCATTAAATCCAGTGTCCAACTCTCATTCACCATTTATAAATTCTGTACTTGCTCAGTAGGGCCTCTCATAGCTGTATTTTGAGGCTTGAGAAAGGCCAGATGTGGCCAAAATGTTGGCTTGACTTCCTATTATTGTGATTTTTTTAAAATGGAATAAAGGTCTAACTTTTTAGGAATTATCCTCTGGTGCTCAACTTGAGAACGTACTTCTGAAATTCTTCTTTAATATCGAGCTGTGGCCCAAATCGTCAGCCATTCCATTGACTATGGGATTGTTGGAGATAGTCGAGAGTGTGCACAGTATATGCTCCACTTCTTTGCCTGATGAAGAGACCTGCGTAGTCTCGAAAGCTTGCAATTTGAAACCATCTTTTCAGTTAGCCATTAAAAGGTATCAACCACTGAGGACTCTCAAGTCTAAATATTTTCCCACTTCTGTAGGTCATTCAGAACCCTGATTTTAGGATTAATGGGTGGTCAGACTCACATTGATCAGAAACTTATCACCTATTCTTTGGATAGGTGATATTTTGCAGAAATGGGTTTACTCTTTAAAGAAGTTGTCCACTACTTGGACAACCCCTTCCCATACACCACGCTTGGCTCCGATAAAATAAAAAAGATTATACTCGCCTCCCATGCAGGCGCCACTCCTGTGGTGTTGGTACTCGTTCTCCCTGGGGCTCCAGTGCGATTGTTATGATACTTGACAGTGGCTTTCAATCAGCGTCAGCACTGGTGCCACTGTGCCCACCTTCGGACAAATTGAACATGAACAGGAAGTCCAGGCAGAGCTGATCTCGGACTTCCTCTTCATGGTCAATTTGTCCGAAGGCGGGGACAGTGATGCCTGTGCAGATTGTCATTCAGCCACGCGCGGGATCGGTGCCGGCATGGGAGGTGAGTATAGGCTTTTTTATTTTATCAGGGCCAAGTGTGAGGAATGAGATTGGGTTGTCCTAGTAGTGGACAACCCTTGCGAGGCCACGTTCAGTATTTGGTCAGTATTTTACATCAGAATTTGCTCGTCAAACTCATAATTGAAACAATCAGTGGACAAGTATAATAGAAACACGTTACCACTTCTGCATTTTTCACCCACTCCTGGTTTTTGGCTTACGAACACTGATGTAAAATACTGATCAAATACTAATGTGTGAATGTGGTCTTATTGAGCCTTGATGAAAAATTATTTTCTTTCCGTTAACAATGAAAATGGACTTTTTTGGACGTTTTTGCCTTAAGTAACCTTCCCACCAAGAGCGGATCTAATCTACACATGGTATTTATTCCCGTTCCACGCTGCTTTTATAATGTGTCTCCTATTTGAAATACATTAGCTCCTTCAGCTTTCTGGGGTGTTTTGGGCATACATTTCGGGAACCTCCCGCGCATATGACTATTACTAGCCCCTCATTTCCATCATGTTTTTCGCCTCTCCCTGTGTTATTCCAAAGGAGACAAAGAAAAACAGGCAGATTACAGAAGTATGTAACATTGTCTGTTTTATGACTCTGTGGCCGACTGCCTCCTTTGTGAAGTAAAGAACAAGACTATTTCTCCCTGTAATGATTTCCAGCTGTAGAAACTAAATGACTTTGCTGAGCTGGGCTTCGAGGCAAACGGAAACGCCAAAACACAAAGTAAACTTACAAAAAGCTTTTTTTTCTTTTTTCTCCCCCTCCTTTCCTGTAGAAATGTCTTTTTTTCCATTCATTTCTTTTTCTTAATGTAAATTCAAGCCTATTCAAAGGTGCAATATTACAGAAAAAAGCGGATTTTACCAGGCTACGTTCGATAATACATTAAATCCATTCTTTCTTGTTTTTATCTGTGCATTTCTATAAATAGTTCCAGCATATGATTTCATGTATCAAGAACATTAAAGAGGACCTGTCACTTGTCATGAAGATATAATTTTTTTTAGCTGGTATGAATGCTGATGTTCCCCTGAATCCTGCAATGTTTTTCTTTTGTTCCTGCACCTCTCCATTCCTGATATATGACCCTCTCTTCCATATAAAAAAGTCTAGTCTTTTTGTAGTCAACTGGGTGTGGTGCACAAGGAGGTTCCCATAGAGAAGAGATGAGGGACACACCCACTTGGATAAAAAAAAGACAACACTTATAAACCAGGAAGATGGGGCCATATCTAAGGAACGGAGAGTTGCAGGAAGAAAAAGAAGGCAACTCCAGATTCAGGAGAACAGCGGCATTATGAAATGTCCTCTTTAAAGGAATGAAAAACATGAGAAATAATGAAGGTGATAAAGTCTATACATTATAATACTCTTAAAGGGAATCTGTCAGTAGGATTAACCTCCTAAGCCGTCTATATGTGAATGTAGGTCATAGAAAGTTGAATAAGATGATACCTTGATATGTGTGATCTGAAATTTTACTCCCAAAAAATCCACATTTTTCATAATATGCAAATAAGCTGTTAAGATCTATGGACTGGACATAGATCTCTCTGAGAATCTGCCTCCAAGGCTTATTTGAAATAAAAGAGAGCGTTACCAGTGTGAGACGTAGATAAGAAGAACAGAATGTTGGTCATTACATGTCTCACAGTGGTAACTCTGCCTTGCATATAAAATAAACTCTGGAGGCTTGATGATGTTATACAAGAAATGGATTCTCTTTCATGGATGTATCCACAACTTCCATAAAATTTAGTGCTTAGTTACTAACTTTCCATGAACCTTCGGTAGACTCTCGGAAAAAAAAGACCTCCTGGACACAACAGAAGCGTCATATAAAGCAGCACATTGTGTATGTGGGGTGGCGCTGGGATGCTGGATCATTAGACTTAGCCCCAAGATACAAGTATGGATTCAGAAGGAGGAGTGAGATGTGGAAAAGGGAATAGCCTTTATATCAGGCCATGTTTCTTTAAAAAAAAAATCACCGCTCCTAATTTTCCAAGAGGTAAATTCAGCAAGTATTCTATAGTGGAAAAAATGTAGTCCTAGTGACTTTCCTGTGATAGGAGCTTAGTCCCAGATTTAGTCCCACTAACTTAAATAGGCTGTCCACTATTGATATGGATGAAGCTAATCTCAAGAAAAGGCATGTACGCATGCCTATAACTTATAACGTAAGATGATTGGGGGATCTAAATGACACAGAATGAGGCTATGACCTGTATGTTATGGTTACTAACTCTACTGGAAAATGTGGGAAGCTCTAAGACAAAGATGAGACCTCACAGACTCTCGGAACAGTTGGCAAATCTCCTGGGTACTGCAAAGCTTCTCTGTGTTATGATGCCTGGATGCTTTGTCTTCAGATAGACACCAGGCATCCAAGCTTATTTATGGAGGTTCACAAAATCAGAAAATGGGTATGGATAGGGTGTAACCAAGGGATGTAACTACAAGAGGCGCAAAAGTCGCAATGGCACATGGACCATGGAGACTAGGAGGCCCAAAAGGTCCCTTTGAAAAAACTACTACTATTATTATTTATTATTATTATTCATTTATATAGCGCCATTTATTCCATGGCGCTTTACATGTGAAAAGTGGAAATATAGACAAGTACAATAAACATGTGTAAGACAGGGGACACAGGTACAGAAGGAGAGGGGACCCTACCCACAAGGGCTCATAAGTCTACAGGGATGGGTGAGGATACACTAGGAGAGAGTAGAGCTGGTTGTGCAGTGGTTCAGTAGACTGAGGATCATTGCAGGCAGTAAGCTTGTCGGAACAGGTGGGTCTTCAGGTTCTTCTTGAAGGTTTCAATTGTTGGTGAGAGTCTGATGTGTTGCGGCAGAGAGTTCCAGAGTATGGGGAAACCATGGGAGAAGTCTTGTATGCGGTTGTGGAAAGAAGAGATGAGGGGGGGAGTAGAGAAGGAGATATTGAGAGGATCGAAGGTTGCGTGCGGGTAGGTACCAGGAGACCATGTCACAGATGTATGGAGTAGAAAGGTTGTGGATGGCTTTGTATGTCATGGTTAGGGTTTTGAACTGGAGCCTCTGGGCAATAGGAAGCCAGTGAAGGGCCTGGCATGGGGGGGAGGCTGGGGAATAGTGGGGAGACAGGTGGATTAGTCGGGCAGCAGAGTGTAGGATGGACTGGAGTGGTGCCACAGTGCTAGAGGGGAGGCCAGAGAGTACTATTAAAGACCTTGGTTAGTTGGGGGGCTCTGATTAAAATTTTGCATTGGGAAAGATAAAGAAGCAGAAGCTTTTGCATGTTGATTTCCAAAAGTTAGTCACATTTATTATTATTACGATAAAGGAATAAGATACCGACATAGATGTCATGGAAAAATCCAGACGTGCATGAAGAACTATCCATAGCCACAGTACAGATATATTGACTTTAATTGGAACCTACAGTAATTACTTAATGATTTAAAGACATTAGTCCGGCTGTATGTACTGATGACAGGTCCACCTTAAGCGACTCAGACTCTCAGATTTATGGTGCATTACGAAATGACATCAGAGTAAGGACAATGTAGAGAAAGAACAAGTTCATCCTAATTTTTGTCACGAGTTGACAGCACTTATGATAACCAAAAGATAACACGGCTTCAGGCCAGGAGCCAGCCTTCAGTCTCATCCGTCATACGGTGAACACAGCTACCTAATTACAATATGGATTTTTTGACAACTTTTCAAGGTAATAAGATGGATACAGAAACTGATGTAATAAGTAATGGGCACAGAACGCAGATAGGCAACCCCTGACTTTTAGTTTTTCGTCTATCACTCATAAGTAAGTTCATTTTACATCATTTACACATTGAACTCTATAAATGTTGGATTTCTTCTGTTGGTACGTGAAATTTTCAATGCGTACTTTAAGGAACATTTCTATTAGGACTGATGCAATGTGCTATACCCGCTACAGGATCCAAAGGGTAGGAGCATTACTTCTCTCTTGGGTGCCATGTACTACCCACTCAAGCCCTGCACAAGGCATTATATACTGTATCACTTTGGTGTAAAAGTGCCTTTATATAAAGCATATTTGCCAAATTCCTTGGAATATCCAGGAGGCTCCAAGAAAAAGGAGACTCCCAGAGGAGTTGGCAAGTCTTCCAGGCATATCAGAAATCTACCAGAACTCCAAGAAAGCAGCGTTTCTTGCTGTGTGTGGCATTGGACAACTTTATCAACCGAACAAATTAAGGGCGTAAAAGTGGCAGCATGGAAGTGGGGTGGACTGTAAAAGAAATATTATTATGCAAAAACAATTTTGGCACTCCCGTGTAGACCATAAATAATGTCAATGGGTTGGCAGTTAAGACCTAAATAGGACTTGTCAATTGCCAAAAATATGACTTGTCGCTTCCTATTGCTACGCACTAGTCTCATCTCCGGGGACAAGCTCCACTCCTTTCACCTATGGCTGCCATTCTTTACTGTGCTCCCCATCGAATCCTGCAAGTGGCCTGGCTATCCTCAGTGACATCATCTCCCAAGGCCTCTTAGTGCCTAAAAGGACTCATTTCAGTGACATCATGTCCCAAGGCCTCTTAAGGCCTAATTGGACTCATGTTTGTGTCTGATCTCCCAAGGCCTCCTAAGGCCTAATAGGACTCTTCTCTGTGTCTGGGTATTGACTCTCTAACATGTTCAGTTGCTGTATGGAGCTTTCCACTTCAGTGATTACCGTCATTTGCATCTGCTCAGGTTTTCCCATTGATTACTGCAAGCATCATAAACTCTTATTAGTATCTGCCCATATTATGATGCTACCTCCTGTAGTCCTTGCCACCTATTTTCATGTGCTGCTTCAGACCTGCCATCTCTTCTACTTCTGCGCTCCTGGTTCTGTGGTTTCCGGTTTGCCTGCCTTGCTTATCTGTCTGTCTGTTGTCCAGCATAGCCTGATGTCAAAGACCTCACTGTTCCATGTGCCTTCCAGACTGCTGTGCCCACTCCCTCAGTGTGTCCACCCTTATCAGACCCACCTGGGAGTCTAATTGCTGTAAATATGTAAAAACATTTTTTCTCTTTAGTTCTTGCACCTCTCCAGGCTACGCTTCTCCATGGAGCATTTTTTTAATGGTCTACTAAAAGGGCTAACTCTTTGAGGGTGATTCCAAGTAAGAATCCAAAATTCAGTGGAACAGAACAGTAGACATGGCCTAATGGTACATGGGTACAGTATAGAATGAGGATCATTGTTTGGCAGTAACTAAGTGATATTGAGTGTTGAACTCACCATATCTGTTGGCCAAGTGGTATTGGCTGCTTCTCTCCCCTTCTTCTTCCCCCTGAAACTTCTGGTTTCAGTTGAGTTCAGACAGTCAAACATTTTAGATGGTTGTCGGTTGCCATCAAAATCAATGGGTTCTACAAGCAAATACCAGTTATGTATGGCCAGTGTTTATGACCAGACAAGCTTTATACAACGACTCCCCCATTGAAGACTTGCTGGTGGAGAGGACAGAGGAATGTGGAACCCCTTTTACTGCCTGGTAGGGTTTCCAATGATCAGACCCCTATAAATCTAAGTTATTACCTATTGTCCTATGTCATTAGAACAGAAAATGGACATCACAAATTCTGTATAAAGGAGAAGATCTAAATCTATGCTTTACTCCAAATCTTCCTCATATCGACACTCTGCATACTCTTTTAAAAGTTGACTATTGTCCCACATGGTTCCAACTGTGTGCCTTTGTGTCAGTGTTTCATTAGAAAAGCATGTGTGACTTTTCCTACCTTCAAAACCCAAGAGTTGACCAAAGGCATTAGATCATTGGAGAAAAAGCACGTTATTTTTAACGGGATCAAGATGGTCTGCAACCTATATGTTAGGGTCTGCGGAACGCACCAAATATATGAGGTAGAGAGGTGCGTTCGCAGCCCGGGGTCCACCGTGCAGACGGAACCTGCTGCTAGTAAAAATGGCGCGAGAAGCAAACTCTGTTATCCCGCAGAGTCGCCAACATAAACGCCGTAATGCGCTGTGGCAATAAGTGCGAACTCTGTTACTCCACAGAGCCGCTAGAAGGAGAGCCGCAGCGCTATATGGCGATGTATGCACACTCACTAGACACAACTGAGTCGCAAAGAAAACACGCTAGGGCGCTGTCTAGCATTGAAAGCGAAACCCTGTTACGTCACAGGGCCGCTGAGAAAAAGCACTGTGTCCTGACAGGCTCTCAGGTACACAGTTAATTGCTAAGCGTACATAAAGCGTGATCATGTGCTAATGTCCTCGCGGGAGTCACCCGCAATCTATGGCGTCTGAACGCCAGACCCTGAATACGGCAATCAAACTCCTCACCGGTTATGCCGGTAATCTAGGGCATCTAGGACACCGACCCTGACCAGCTAGCAAACCAAACTCCTCACCGATTAAGTCGGTATTCTAGTGGCTTATTTCAGCCGGGTCCCTAACCACACACACGCATGACCACACTGGCGCATAGCATACAATGGTTGATATTAGCGCATGGCGGCCCAGCCATGCTACCCTTTTATAGCAACAGCTACAGGACCTTCCAGGAACAAGGACCAATGAGAAACTGTTACAAACACATGTAGCTACATGACCTTCCTGGCGGACCAATAGGAGCCGCTGCAGCACCTGAACATGTGACCCCTGATCTCCAATGAGAGATCTCACTCTGGGCATGCTCAGAAGGGAAAACGCAGGACTTTGTCCCAAAGACGTCTGCTCCAGCACTGGCTATAATAGCAGATCCAGGAAAGCAGCAGCAAGTCACTGCACAGTAGTGGAGTGGGCAAGACGCTTGGACCAACGTCTCTGCTGAGCAGGCACCACTGCGGCCGGAGATGAATGGGAGACCGCAGCGGGACGGGTTCGAGACTCCCCCTGTGCAGCAGCGGGAAATCGAACCCTAACATGACCCCCTCTCCTAGGCCCCCCCTTCTTTGGGCCTCGCTGTGCACAAAGGCAGCGATGAGCTGCGGAGCGTGAACATGCTCGGCAGGCTCCCAGGATCTATCCTCAGGCCCATAACCCCTCCAATCCACCAAATAAAATTTTTTGCCTCGTACCACCTTGCACCCAACAATGGCGTTCACCTCATGATCGTCGGTAGATGAACCCGACGTCCCGGCAGATGACTCGGAAAACCGGGAAATGGCCACGGGTTTCAAGAGGGACACGTGAAAGGTGTCAGTGATACCAAGGCGAGGCGGAAGGGCTAGGCGGTAAACCACCGGGTTCACCTGCTCAAGAACTTTAAAGGGGCCCAAAAAGCGAGGTGCCAACTTGGTGGACTCTACCCGTTGCCTGATGTTTCGGGCAGAAAGCCACACTAGGTCACCCGGGGCAAATGTAGGAGCGGGGCGCCGATGGGCATCGGCCGAAGACCTCATCCTCTCTTTGGAGGCCTGAATGGCATCCTGAGTGCGGTCCCAAATGTCCCGTGCCTCCACAGCCCAGTCTGCCACCCTGGAATCGGCGGAAGACACGGGCATAGGCACTGGTACCCGCAGATGCTGACCGTAGTTCAGGAGGAATGGGGTCTGTCCGGTGGAGTCAGCCACAGCATTATTTAGAGCGAACTCAGCCCACGGTAGCAAGGATGCCCAGTCATCCTGCCTGGCAGAGACAAAATGTCGCAAGTATGTGACCAAGGTCTGGTTGGCCCTCTCTACCAACCCATTCGTCTCGGGATGGTATGCAGAGGAGAGATTCAACTCAATGCTGAGTAGACGACACAGCTCTCTCCAGAACCGAGACGCAAACTGGGGACCTCGATCACTGACAATTTTGTCTGGCATACCGTGTAGGCGGAAAATATGCCTAATGAACAATGCTGCCAAGGCCCGTGCAGACGGTAACCATGGTAATGGCACTAAGTGCACCATTTTGGAGAAGTGGTCGGTTATCACCCAGATGATGGTGCAGCCCCGAGACTTGGGTAAGCCCACCACAAAATCCATCCCGACCATCTCCCAAGGCCTGTCTGCCACCGGTAAAGGGAAAAGTAGCCCAGCTGGCCGTTGTCGAAGGGACTTATTCTTGGCGCAGGAAACGCATGCCTGAACGTATTCCCTGACGTCACGGACCATATGTGGCCACCAGTATGTCCTCGCCAGCAACTCAGATGTCCTTTTTGCCCCAAAATGTCCACCCACCCTGGACGAATGTGCCCAAGAGAGTACCTCGGTCGCAAATTGGTGGGCACAAAAGTCTTGCCCGAAGGCACAGACTCAAGCGAAACCGGGGCCACAGTTCTTAGGCTCTCTGTGGGGACAATCAACTGAGGCTCCTCCTCCACCTCCTCAGAGGACACCACGGAGCGAGAAAGCGCATCGGCCCGAATGTTCTTCTCACCGGAGAGGAAATGGAGGGTGAAATGAAACCGGGAGAAGAACAGGGACCATCTGGCCTGACGACAATTTAGCCGCTGGGCGGTCTGTAAATAGACCAAATTTTTGTGGTCAGTGAAAACTTGAAAGGGAAAGCGAGCCCCCTCCAGGAGATGTCTCCATTCTGAAAAGGCCAACTTCATGGCTAGCAACTCCCTTCCCCAATGGAATAATTCCTCTCCGCTGGTGTGAAGGTCTTGGAAAAGAAGAAACAAGGATGTTTCCGACCTTGAGCATCCTTTTGAAAAAGGACTGCTCCAGCACCAACGGACGAGGCATCGACCTCCAATAAAAAAGGCTTATCAACCTCGGGGCGATGTAAGATGGGAGCGCTAGCAAAATGGGACTTAATTGAAGTAAAGGCCTTGGAGACCTCCTCTGACCACAATTTGGGATTGCTCCCTTCTTGGTGAGGGCTACCAAGGGAGCTACCAAAGTGGAGAAGTGGGGAATGAATTGGCGATAGTAATTAATGAACCCCATAAAGCGCTGCACCGCTTTAAGAGAATGGGGTTCTTGCCAATCCATCACAGCCTGTAGTTTGGCAGGATCCATAGCCAATCCCTGGGCGGAGATGATATAGCCCAGGAAAGGTAAAGACTCCTGCTCAAACATGCATTTCTCCAACTTTGCATAGAGGGAGTTTGCCCGTAACAGGTCGAAGACTTTGCAGACATCCCTCCGGTGAGAGTCAATATCTGGAGAAAAGATGAGAATATCATCCAGATAGACTACTACAGAGGTGGAAAGCATATCCCGGAAGATATCATTGACAAAGTCTTGGAAAACAGCTGGGGCATTACAGAGCCCGAAGGGCATCACCAGGTATTCATAATGCCCATCCCTGGTATTAAAAGCCGTCTTCCATTCGTCCCCTTCACGGATGCGAATCAGGTTATAAGCACCACGCAGATCTAATTTAGTAAATACCCTTGCTCCCCGGAGCCTATCAAAGAGCTCAGAGATCAGGGGCAACGGGTACTTATTCTTAACGGTGATGGCGTTAAGACCTCTGTAATCTATACACGGGGTAATTCTCCACTCTTCTTCTGCACGAAGAAGAACCCCTGCTCCTGCTGGTGACACCGACTTCCTAATGAACCCTCTTGCCAGATTCTCCTGGATATATTGAGACATAGCCTCCGTCTCAGGAAGAGAGAGGGGATAGACCCTTCCCCGAGGAGGTTCTGCTCCAGGCAGGAGGTCAATAGGACAGTCGTAGGGACGATGGGGCGGCAGAGTCTCCGCAGCCTTTTTAGAGAACACGTCTGCATATGACTGATAACACTTGGGAAGAGGAGAAAGATCTGCTGGTATCTCTGTAGTGGTAACCTGAATGCACTCCCTGACACATCTGTCCTTACATGACTCACTCCAACCCAGTATCCTACCGGAGGTCCACTCAATATGAGGGGAGTGGGAACAGAGCCAGGGTACTCCCAGTAGGATTTTGTCTATTCCCTCGGGAAGGACGAGAAGGGAAATAATTTCCTGATGGGAAGGGGGTACACACAAAGTAAGAGGGACAGTCTGATGTGTAATTGGCGAGGGCAATGTCAACCCATTCACTACCCGGACAGTCACTGGTTTGTCGAGCGCTACCAGGTGTATTGCGTGGCGATGAGCAAAGGTGGATGACATGAAATTCCCCTCTGCTCCTGAGTCCACACAAAGCTCGACTGTAAGTGTGGAAGAGTCCAAAGTGACTGTCCCTTTAAATGTCATCTTGAAGGAAAATGCCGCTGTCTCTAGTGAACCTCCTCCCAGGGCCACTAGACGCGATCGCTTCCCCGATCGCTGTGGACATTTGTTGGCATAGTGTCCTGTCTGCTGACAAAGGTTACAGACCACAGATACTCGGACAACTCGAGACTTAGGTCCTGCACGAGGAACCTCTGTGGCTTTTTGGGATTCGGACACCAGATCGGGAGATTCGAGAGGTGTGGCAAAGGTGGGAGCCAACCGAATCCTCTGCATACACTGGGCCCGCTCCAACCTCCGCTCGTGAAAACGGAGGTCGATGCGGGTAGATATGGAGATAAGCTTCTCCAGTGTAGTGGGAATCTCCCTGGTAGCCAAAGCGTCTTTAACATGATCAGCCAGTCCTCGCCAGTAGACTGGAATGAGTACTTTATCCGACCAGTCTAGCTCTGAGGCCAGAGTCCGAAACTGGACGGAAAACTGACTGACCAAAGACGAACCCTGTGCCAATGCCAGCAGTTGCAGCGCCTATCGTGGGTGACCTGAGGTCCTAAAAAGACCTTTTTAAGAGCCTCCAGGAAACGAGGAGCACTCCGCACCACACGATCGTCGCGCTCCCACAGCGGCGTTGCCCACTCCAACGCTCTGCCCAAGAGTAGAGACAGTACAAAACCCACTTGTGCCCGATCCGTGGGGAAACGTGCAGCCAGAAGCTCGAGCTGTATAGAGCACTGACTCACGAATCCCCGACATTGCTTGCTGTCACCAGCAAACTTGTCAGGAAGCGGGAGGTGGGATAATGTAGGGGCAGAGGTGGCAGAGGACAAACTGGCTGCAGCCACGCTAGCAGCCTGAACAGCGACTGCGGTAACATCCACAGCTGAGGTTGTGCGCTCAAGAGCTGCCAACCTACCCTCCAGCTGCTGGATGTACTGCGGTAGACGCTGGTCATCCGCCATTTTACTAGCCAGACCCTGGTGCTAATATTATGTTAGGGTCTGCGGAACGCACCAAATATATGAGGTAGAGAGGTGCGTTCGCAGCCCGGGGTCCACCGTGCAGGCGGAACCTGCTGCTAGTAAAAATGGCGCGAGAAGCAAACTCTGTTATCCCGCAGAGTCGCCAACATAAACGCCGTAATGCGCTGTGGCAATAAGTGCAAACTCTGTTACTCCACAGAGCCGCTAGAAGGAGAGCCGCAGTGCTATATGGCGATGTATGCGCACTCACTAGCAACAACTAAGTCGCAAAGAAAACACGCTAGGGCGCTGTCTAGCGTTGAAAGCGAACCCTGTTACGTCACAGGACCGCTGAGAAAAAGCACTGTGTCCTGACAGGCTCTCAGGTACACAGTTAATTGCTAAGCGTACATAAAGCGTGATCATGTGCTAATGTCCTCGCGGGAGTCACCCGCAATCTATGGCGTCTGAACGCCAGACCCTGAATACGGCAATCAAACTCCTCACCGGTTATGCCGGTAATCTAGGGCATCTAGGACACCGACCCTGACCAGCTAGCAAACCAAACTCCTCACCGATTAAGTCGGTATTCTAGTGGCTTATTTCAGCCGGGTCCCTAACCACACACACGCATGACCACACTGGCGCATAGCATACGATGGTTGATATTAGCGCATGGCGGCCCAGCCATGCTACCCTTTTATAGCAACAGCTACAGGACCTTCCAGGAACAAGGACCAATGAGAAACTGTTACAAACACATGTAGCTACATGACCTTCCTGGCGGACCAATAGGTGCCGCTGCACCACCTGAACATGTGACCCTGATCTCCAATGAGAGATCTCACTCTGGGCATGCTCAGAAGGGAAAACGCAGGACTTTGTCCCAAAGACGTCTGCTCCAGCACTGGCTATAATAGCAGATCCAGGAAAGGCAGCAGCAAGTCACTGCACAGTAGTGGAGTGGGCAAGACACTTGGACCGATGTCTCTGCTGAGCAGGCTCCACTGCGGCCGGAGATGAATGGGAGACCGCAGCGGGACGGATTCGAGACTCCCCCTGTGCAGCAGCGGGAAATCGAACCCTAACACTATAATTCCTTGGTTTCTCTCTCTCAAAGTCTGCAACCTATATGATGTTTTTTGATTTTTCCTCTCGAATTCCATGTTTTCCTTCTCAAAGTCTGCTACTTATGTGATTTTTCAAGATTTCTGTTCTCAAATTCCTTCATTTCCCTATGATAGTTTCCCATTGTTTTAAGATGATCACATCAAAGATGATTTTGGATACTACTAAAACCCTTTCTACATCCATATTTTGCTACAATTACTACTTATGTACAGTATGGCCTCTTAAATCCCGCAGGTTAATGGTGAAACATTTGGCCAACAACAACTCAACAGAGTTTTTGTGTTGCATGCTTTTTTTTGGACAGGTTGAAGTTTTAGAGAAGGATATATAGATCTTGCTGTACTGACTTGTAGATTAGGTACTTCTATCTCCAGTCCTTTACACTACGTAACTCCAAGTTATGTCTGCTCTGTGCCTCTAAAGTACATAATCCTTCTATGAGTATCATCTGTCAATTATTTATTTCCAAAATTTCAGGTAGCAGAACACATCTCCTGTACAATGTAGTTATCTTCTGTGGCTGCTCCATTTCTCTCCATGAGTTCAGCCTGGGTAACATCTCAATATGAATATTTTATATTGCAAATTGTATTTCTGGCTTTAAGAACTGCTTACAGTTTGTAAATGTAATTCCAATATGGATGACCCATAGAGAAGAGATGATCAGATTACACTGTATCTAACCAGTAGTTCACAATAATGATTGAGCGCTGAGAAGTCGGGTATAAAGCTGAAGACAGTAAATAGAAAAAAGAAGAAAAAAATGATTGTAAGAAATGAAGAGGCCTCTCAAGAGCAATGGATAGTAATCAGACACTGATGCAGACTGATATATTCTATATTTGGTTTTCTACTGAGTTTTTCAAAATCCTTAGAAAAATTAGACTATGATGCTTCTTTGGGCACTGCACCCGCTCGGCTTTTGTAAATTTATTTGGAATGGCAAATAAATTGTCTTGATTACCGTCTTAGAGGAGAGAGAAGGAAAGCTATTGGGAGCGGAAGTGGTAAGGTGCCCAATTGATTATTGGAACTCCCTTGTTCTAGTGATCTCAAGGGTCCTAAAATTGTATTCTTACAATTTTTTTTCAATATCTGTAAGACATGTCAGAGGTGAGCAAAATTACTCAGTTACCTCATGGTAGTCAGAAAATGGCCTCTTTTCTATAAGCATTTCCAGCTTGGTCAACAAAACTATGGCAGACTCAAGACATACTCGACTGTAGTCCCAACTTTATAATAAAAAAAATTCTCTAATGAGTTCAAGAGAGGGAACTCACTTCTTATAACCCCCGGAAAGTGCTCTGAAGCCACATAATGTAGGTTGGATTGATGCCTTGCTTTACAAAAAATAAATAGTTTAGGATTTTCTTTTTTGGTCTCGACACTCTGCCATGTGTCTTGGATGAATGATTTGCACCCGTTTCTCAGTAGGGAAAGCCCCTTTAGTTTCTGGACTTCAGTTCATATGTTTGGTACCATGGAAGATAAGTCTTCTATAGATAATAGACTAATATAGGTCAAACCTCAGTTAAAAATTTTTGTATCAGAAACCAAGAGCTTTAAAGAGGATCCATCAAGTGGCCAATTTTTGCTCTTCTTTTATTCCTACTGCTCCCATGTGTTTTCCATGCTGTGAAATGAGTTATAGATGCCTCTCTATTACTAACTGCTGGGCTTGATGTCACCCCCACAAATATGAACCCCACTTGCCACCGCCACAGGGCATGTTGGAAGAGCCAGGTAAAGTACCAGAATTGGCTCATCTAACAGATGTGCCTTTTCTGGGGCAGCTGTGGGCTGCTAATTTTAGTCTGGGGTAGCAATATCTATGGCCCCTTACCAGCCGGAGAATACCAGCCCCCAGCTATCAGCTTTAGAAAGGCTGATTGTCAAAAATGGGGGGACCCCATGTTAAGGGCCAGCGGAACGCACCTAATAGATATTAAGGAGAGGTGCGTTCGCAGCCCGGGGTCCACCGTGCAGGCAGAGCCTGCTGCTAGTAAGATGGCGCAAATAGGCAGTATGAGCGAACTCTGTCATCCCGCAGAGTCGCAGATGTAAATGCCGTAAGCACTATATGGCGGTATAAGCGAACTCTGTTAGTCCACAGAGCCGCTAAACTAAAACGCTGTAGCGCTATATGGCGGTATAAGCGGACTCTGTTACTTCACAGAGCCTCTGTGACAAAGACTGAGTCCTGTCAGACTCACAGGCGACACAGATGACTGCTAAGCGATTGCAGTCTGTGGTCATGCAATACACACAGCAAACTCCTCACCGGAGGTGCCGGTATACTAGGGGCTTATTTCAGCCAGAGCCCTGAATCCAAACACACAAACTCCTCACCGGAGGTGCCGGTATTCTAGGGGCTTATTTCAGCCGGGTCCCTAACCACATGTATAAGACCACACTGGCGCAAGATATGATACTAGCGCACGGCCGTGCGGTTATGCAACCCTTTTATAGTAGCCACGAGTACAAGACCTTCCAGAAAGGACCAATAGGAAGCTACTTCAAAACACAACCAGCTTCAGGACCTTCCTGGAGGACCAATAGGAGACGCAGCTGAATCCGAGCATGTGACCCCTGATCTCCAATGGGAGATCTTGCCCTGGGCATGCTCAGATGGAGAAACAGAGGACTTAGTCCCAAAGCTGCCTGCTCCAACGCTGGTTACAACAGAGGATCCTGGAGAAGCAGCAGCAAGTCTCCGCACAACATCAAACCGGGCGAGATGCTAGGACTGACGTCTCTGCTGAGCAGGCTCCACTGCGGCCGGAGATGGATGGGGGACCGCAGTGGGAATAGCTCGAGATTCCCCTGTGCAGAAGTGGGAACTCGAACCCTAACACCCCATTTTTTTATTTTTTTTGTTAAAGAATTAAAAAAAACGGGGTGGGGACCATTTTATTTTTGATAACCAGCCAAAATAAAGCTGACAGCTGCGGGTTGCAGCCAGCAGCTGTCAGTTTTGCCAAGCTGGTTATCAAAAATAGAACATACCCTACGTCATTTTTTCTTTTATTTCTTTTATTTATATTGCAGGCACACTATGAATACTCCCATTAGCAGCTTCTGCTCTCGTCGCTATTAGTGGCAGCAGGCATAGGCTGATTGGAGTAATGCTCACGTCAACTGATGCCTTTGTGACTGGAAATAAACTTTTACCACTGGTCACAGCTGCTGGCTGTCAGATGAACTGCAGGGTCTCTTACCACCGATCAGAGTCACCAGTGTTTCTTGCGTTGTCATGTATATGACAGCGTGGGAAACACCTGATTTTCGGGGTGCTGAACCCAAACAGTAACATGGACTTCCTGGACAATTTTGTGTTTGGGGTCCATGTCTGAACAGTAGATGTTTGGTACAGACCCCAAACGTTAATGTTTGGGTTCACCCCTATCTGGATATGAGCCTTTTTATTTAGTGCTAATTTTTATGGTCTTTAGAAAGGGGACGTTGTTCATGGAATCCTCTGGGGCGTGTCTTTAACATGCCCTGCATAATTGCCCATGTGGGCCTTACCCCTTTGCAAAAAAATAATCAAAATTACCACTAAGTAAAAAGATCCATATCTCTGGAACTATATGATAGAATTTAAATAAAAAGACGTTATACTAGAAAGCAGCGGGATTAAAAAAAAGCAAAATCGGCTACTTTTAACCTCTAGTCTATAGACATTCAGATGGAGGAGCCTTGCTTCATAAAATATATTCTCTGCTATTTCTCTCACAGGTGAAAAGAAGATATAACACTCGAGTTATACTCTCTGTTATTTACCTGTTACTTCTCTTTTAGGTGAAAACAAGATTTATCTCAAGTTAGCCATCCTAATTAGTCAGATTAGCACTGGGCCTGCGGTTCCCACATTGCTATACACACATTTGCTTTACACCCTGAACGTCCCATGTACAGCATGTGCCCATATGACTTTCAGGTTGTTCCAAAAAAAAAAAAAAACAGTGTTTAATTTTAACTTCATTAACTTCCCGTTCTGTCACAATAGTCAGAGAAGGATTTCTTCTGGAGCAGTATTCAAATCAGTTTTTAATGAGCTATTTAATTAAAGGCTAATTGGGGTGAACCCATTAAAGATTTCTAAATTATGCTTATCTGACTAGCTACGTTTTCAAGATACGTTTTCCTATAACTACCAGGCTTGATCATAAACTATTTGTAAATGACTTTAAAATATCCGATTAAAGTTGCTTCTTTTTTCTCAATGAGTCAATGTTACATCGGAACAATAGAGTTAACCAGAGGGACCTTGTGGAATGGGGATTAAGTGGCTGTTAACAATTGCGAAAATGTTCTTAATTTTTAATGTACCAATTTCATTGAAGTAGAAATATTAGACAGCTTTACCATTAAGTCTTTTAGTTTTTAAATGATCTGCATCAGCGCCATATAAACCTCCTAAGGCATAGTCTACACTGCTGTATTGTCAGAGTTAGTTTTACAGAAAATGGGGCTGTAAAATAATGAAAGAAGTGCCTCCTACTTGTCATTTCTAGACCTTTTTCACACTCCACATAATACCACCAAATTATACTGTCATACACAACCCATGTGATTGTAGGAGTGTTTGACTGTACTGTCACATTTCTACCACTGAAGCCACCAGTCGTGTTATAACATAGTGTGAATAGTGTTATTT
>JARQOD010000010.1:28284975-28338556 GCA_033576555.1 Oophaga sylvatica | reverse complement strand
TTTCTTGTTCCGTAACCCAGGTTTAAGGCTACTATGAACAAAGACCCAAGTAACTATTTGTGGCTCTCGGGTATTGGCTAGGTGTTGGGATCACGGGCAAAGCTGAGCAGCATTCTTGGGGGTTTGGATGGGAGACCACAGACTACTTGGATCCAGGTTCAGATACTGCCGTTGCCCAATGCCTAACAGCCCTGTTCCCCGGTGCTGTATGCTGAAGACTCTCATCATTCTCCTTGGCTCTGCCGGTGATCAGCGCGAGGAGAATGATGAGAGTTATTATTTAAGTAATAACAGTGAGAGCAGGTGGCAGCTGATGGGACTATTACTCCCATCAGCCTACTCCTACTTCCGCTAATAACAGTGAGAGCGGCAGATGGAGTGTGTTTTGTTTTACTTTTAATAAAGGACTTTATTCCGGCTATGTCTTTATTTACCATATAACTATAGGATTAGTAATGGATGGGTATTTTACAGACGCCTCTCCATTACTAAGCTATGGGCTTGGTGTCACCGGACAATATAAAGGTGACATCAACCCCACAAATATGAACCCCACTTGCCAACGCTACAGGGCAAGTGGGAAGAGCCGGGCAAAGTGCCAGCATTGGTGCATCTAATGAATGTGCCTTTTCTGGGCGGCTGCGGGCTATTTTTAGGCTGGGGGGGCAATATCCATGGTCCTTTACCAGCCTGAAAATACTATCCCCAGCTGTCACCTTTAGCAAGGCTGGTTGTCAAAAATGGGGGGACCCCACCCTGTTTTTTTTAAATATTTATTTAAATAGTTATAAAAACCTCGGGGGGACCCCCTCTGTTCTTGATAACCAGCCTTGCTGACAGCTGAGGGTTGCAGCCCCCAGCTGTCAGTTTTGCCTGGCTGGTTATCAAAAATACAGGGGAACCCATACCAAATTATTTATTTGTAGCGCAAGTGCCAGCTGATTAATACTTCCATCAGCTGGCGCCTTTTCTCACTGTTATTAGCGGCAGCAGGTGTAGGCTGGTGGGAGTAATAGTCCCATCAGCCGCCGCTTGCTCTCACTGTTATTACTTGAATATAACTCTCTTCACTCTCCTCTGCTCGCATAGATTGCCTGCAGAGCAAGGGAGAATGATGAGAACAGTCTTCAGCACCCAGCACCGGGGAATAAAGCTTACTGTACCACTGCTTCTCAGGCACCGGTACGTGTCATCCCTGTATGACATCCGTGTGCATGCATGCGGTATGCTTTGCGGCCCATGCTACTGGTAAAAAATGAACATGTCAACGTATTTTGCCGACGGACACAATCTGTGGAATCACTTGAATGGGTCTACGTGTGTAAGTGTCTCCGGTACGTGTGAAATTGTCACCACACGTACTGGAGACACTGATATCTGAAAGAGACCTAAGTGAGACTTTTTTTTTCCTAAAGGTGGTCACATACCACATACGCCATTTAGAAGGATTTGGATCAGTACTTCAAGACAAAAAAGAAAAGCTGCTTAAGAGAGATTCATAGATGATGAATTGCAGTGGATTTTTCTTGCCTCCTGGCACCCTTACCAAAACTGCACCGCCACATCTGGCTGGCACCATTAAACCGAGGCTCTTCTACCTGATCCATAACTGATGTATTTCTTATCTAGTCTCGTTACGGTCACATCTGGCAAGAAGATGTCCGAACACAACATTTTCAAGGAATGGACTGAACGCTTACACTAACTATACCACAATGAGAGGTATAAAAAAATGGCGGCATTACAAATCTCATTCTCCGGCCCATGACAAATTCCGCATCAGCTAATAATTACTTTCACATCTCCGCAGATGTGCGGTGATCTCTTTATGATCTGCATGTGATTGATTCAGCACATAGTATGTCAACTGTGAAAACATTCTGACATATGGAAAATTTCGCTCAGTATATGAAACACCATAGAAAGGTATGAAAATATGGAAATATATAGAAAAAAAATTAGGTCCTCATTCATCATTGCCGCTGCTTTAAAAAAATTGGATCGTGTGGGGAGAATAAATGAGAAAAAAATTTCCCACTTTTCTGGACGAAACTGAATGATTTTTGCTATGGTCATGTGAACCTGCCCCAAGGACCCGTAATTTGTGCCTGAATGCAATCCGACAAAACATCAGAACGCACTTGGGCCAATGTTATTCTAAGGGGCTGTGCACATGTCCGATTAGTTTTCTCAGACAGAGCCGGTATCTGATATTCAGATTTCACTCTGCCATACAAGTCAATGAGTTTGTGGAAAACATCAGACTGCACTTGGACCAATATTATTCTATGGGGCATGAACAGTTGTGCTCAAAAGTTTACATACCCTGGCCGAATTTTTGCTTTCTTGGCCTTTTTTCAGAGAATGTTAGTGATAACATCAAAACTTTTTCTACACTCATGGTTAGTGGTTGGATGAAGCCATTTATTGTCAAACTACTGTGTTTTTACTTTTTAAATCATAAATACAACCCAAAACATCCAAATGACCCTGATCAAAGGTCAGGTTCTTAACCAATGCGGCCGCAGGGTTTGAAGTCGCATCTAGGCTCTAGGATCTGGGAGGAGAATTGGGCAAAAAAAGTCCACTTGGCCCAGAAGAGAAGACCAATGCAGCTTACCTGTGATACTTGGGTACCATGTTGAAGATTTTTTATTGGAGCCCAGTCTACAAGCTTCAAGCTTCATCACTGTCTCTCGGGAAAAAATTGAGGAGAACTTGAAGATCCCCATACACATTAGTTGGTCAGAAAAGCCGGGAACGTTGCACATCTGGAAGGTATATTCCATGTGTCCTATACTAAGTAAATGGGCAAGTGCACAAAACCTGAGACCTGGACAGTGGCTCGTCATGTCAAGAGGCTCCCACTAGGAGATGCAAAAGTAGAATAATTCCTTTAAGACCTGTGTGTGATTCATTATGTATAACTCATAGAGCACAATTTATATCAAGCAGATCATTTCCTTGTGGAGCTCTTGATGACACGACACAAAGTAAGGTCTTATCATTAGCCATTTTTCGACTACTGGAAGAAAACAATGATGGCTTTACATAGAAGCCTGTTATCGTCTTCAGAGGAAGCCTGGCTCTCATCTATGATCCTGATGCCTATCGCTTGTTTGATCCCTGGTTTCTTATCTGCTGCAGCTAGTGGTGATAAGAAATATAATCTCTAAGCAGAAACCAGTTAAGACAATAATGAAGGCCTGTTTTCTGAAACGTTACAGAAGATGCCTTTGCCGGTGGCAAAGTTGGCCACGTTCTTTGTGTGCCTTGAAAATAACTTTCTTCCATTCCATGTTTCATTTGCCATTTCACATCTGCTCCAATTACAACAGGCGGTGAGTGCAGGAGGTTAGAGAAAAAAGTTTGTGCTATGAATTTCGTTTTTATGTGCTGTACATGGATTCTTAAGGAATTCTAAGCACTTAGTTGCAGACCTCCTAAACTCTTCACCGTGCAACATATAAACATAAAGAAGTCTAGGCGAAAGCCAACCTTTGTCTCGGAACCTTGGCAATAATCCATATCCTCTTTCCCATAATAAACAGAATACGTCGCTGAATGTAAATCACGGCTGATGTAGTGAACCGATCGAGAGCATCTCATATAATGAGTGGGAACATTTTATGGGATTTCTCACTATACGTCAATTCTTATAAAGGACATTGATTTCTCCTCTTCCTAAATTTTTGATGTTTGGGCATCATTTAATAACTTTTTGGAAGAGTTATTTTTTGGAAATAAAGACTAGCAGAACTGGGTTTCTTTTTTTAACTCTTTCAGACTCTTAGTAAATCTGGACCTACATAAAAAGTACATGAAGAAGGAACATGAAGAATAACAATCAGCACGGAAGTCCGCGATCGCCGCCACTGCTCAGCACCCAGTATATTCAGGAGAAGTAGCAAAGATCCTTCTTCCAAACCAGGTATATATAAAGCGAATTCTCTTATTGCAAAAAATGTAAAATATTTGTCAAGATGATGAACAATTACATACCATTAATCTACGGTGTGACGTGAGGACTTGGAGGTCTTATCACTAGTGATGAGCGAGCATGCTCAGTAATACTCGGTACTCGCCCAAGCATCGCTGTACTCGCGGTATTCGGCGAGCGCCGAGCATTTCCGGTATTGTTTGGCAGGAATTCGAGTCCCCACCCTGCATGTTTGGCAATCTTTAGAGCCCCAATCAACATGCAGGGATTGTCTGCCATGCACTGTAATGCCACAGCCATCTTGGTTGTGGTATTCCAGTGATTGGCTGGCTGCACAGCATCATCAGGTCTATAAGAGACCTGGAGCCGCCATGCTCGTCACATTCAGCTCTGGAATCAGCGAGTGTAGGGAGAGCTGGGTCAGATTTGGGGGTTTATAAGTTAGTGTGGGTATACTATAAAATAATACATAAATCCAGCTTAATCAACAGTCCTTCTAAGGACTAATTCCGGGGTATATAGATTGCAGTGCTAGGTAGGCAGGGAGTGTCTGTGGGTATAGACATATCAGTAGCAGGCAGGCATTGTATGTGGCATACTTCACTGCATACATCAAGAGGGTCCATTCCATTACTATCTGCTGCTGCTTATTATATATATTGACTATATATACATTGCCCCAGTTATCAATGGGCAGGAATATTTTTTTGGCATCTTAATTATTTTATTCCAAAGCAATCCAGAGCCCCCTTTTGTTTCTCCATTTGCTTGTTGACACTGCAAAATCCAGCAAATTTTTTTTCATAGTACAGCATGAAAATCCAGCTATTTAAAACGGTTTTGCCCGTCCCAGCCATCACATCTGAGTGCGCAGAATATTCTGCCATTCAATAATGTTGGTTGATCTCCTGCTGATTTGTTTCATTTTTATTTGTTAGTCACTCATTTCAGAAGTGGTACTTAGCCAAGGGGGGCTGGCTTCACAATATTTTTGTCTTACGACAATCAGAGTAGTGGGGGGAAGCTCCTGCTTCAGTCCGCTAACTTATGGGATAAGAAATGGAAGATGAGGGTGTTAGGGTCTGCGGAACGCACCAAATATATGAGGTAGAGAGGTGCGTTCGCAGCCCGGGGTCCACCGTGCAGGCGGAACCTGCTGCTAATAAAATGGCGCAAGACGCGAACTCTGTTATCCCGCAGAGTCGCCAAAATAAACACCGCAATGCGCTGTGGCAATATGTGCGAACTCTGTTATTTCACAGAGCCGCTAGAAGGAGTGCCGCAGTGCTATATGGCGATGTGTGCGAACTCACTAAACACAACTGAGTCGCAAAATAAACACGCTAGGGCGCTGTCTGGCGTTTAAAGCGAACCCTGTTACGTCACAGGGCCGCTGAGACAAACTTCTGTGTCCTGTCAGGCACCCAGGTACACAGTTAAGTGCTAAGCGAACATAGAACGTGATCATGCGCTAATGTCCTCGCGGGAGTCACCCGCAATCTATGGCGTCTGAACGCCAGGCCCTGAATACGGCAATCAAACTCCTCACCGGTTATGCCGGTAATCTAGGGCATCTAGGACACCGACCCTGACCAGCTAGCATACCAAACTCCTCACCGATTAAGTCGGTATTCTAGGGGCTTATTTCAGCCGGGCCCTAACCACACACATGCATGACCACACTGACGCAAAGCATATAATGGTTGATATTAGCGCATGGCGGCCCAGCCATGCTACCCTTTTATAGTAACAGCTACAGGACCTGCCAGAAACAAGGACCAATGAAACTTGTTCCAGAACACCAGTAGTCACAGGACCTTCCTGGCAGACCAACAGGAGCTGCTGCAGTAACTGAGCATGTGACCCCTGATCTCCAATGAGAGATCTCACTCTGGGCATGCTCAGAAAGGGAAAACAAGGACTTTGTCCTAAAGACGTCTGCTCGCCGCTAACCAGTACTGGCCACAATAGCAGAGCCTGGAGGAGCAGCAGTAATCCTCTGCACACTGTTAGACTGGGCGAGACGCTGGGACCGACGTCTAAGCTGAGCAGGCTCCACTGTGGATGGAGATAAATGGGGGACCGCAGCGGGACTGGTTTGAGACTCCACTTGTGCAGCAGCAGGAACTCGAACCCTAACATTACCCCCCCTCCTAGGGCCCCCCTTCTTTGGGCCTCGCTGCGCTCAAAGGCAGCGATGAGCTGCGGAGCGTGAACATGCTCGGCAGGCTCCCAGGACCTATCCTCAGGCCCATCACCCCTCCAATCCACCAAGTAAAATTTTTTGCCTCGTACCACCTTGCACCCAACAATGGCGTTCACCTCATGATCGTCGGTAGATGAACCCGACGTACTGGCAGATGACTCGGAAAACCAGGAAATGGCCACGGGTTTCAGGAGGGACACGTGAAAGGTGTCGGTGATACCAAGGCGAGGCGGAAGGGCTAGGCGGTAAACCACCGGGTTCACCTGCTCAAGAACTTTAAAGGGGCCCAAAAAGCGAGGTGCCAACTTGGTGGACTCTACACGTAGCCTGATGTTTCGGGCAGAAAGCCACACTAGGTCACCCGGAGCAAATGTAGGAGCGGGGGCCGATGGACATCGGCCAAAGACCTCATCCTCTCTTTGGAGGCCTGAATGGCATCCTGAGTGCGGTCCCAAATGTCCCGTGCCTCCACAGCCCAGTCTGCCACCCTGGAATCGGCGGAAGACACGGGCATGGGCACTGGTACCCGCGGATGCTGACCGTAGTTCAGGAGGAATGGGGTCTGTCCGGTGGAGTCAGCCACAGCATTATTTAGAGCGAACTCAGCCCACGGTAGCAAGGATGCTCAGTCATCCTGCCTGGCAGAGACAAAATGTCGCAAATATGTGACCAAGGTCTGGTTGGCCCTCTCTACCAACTCATTCGTCTCGGGATGGTATGCAGAGGAGAGATTCAACTCAGTGCTGAGTAAACGACACAGCTCTCTCCAGAACCGAGACGCAAACTGGGGACCTCGATCACTGACAATTTTGTCTGGCATACCGTGTAGGCGGAAAATATGCCTAATGAACAATGCTGCCAAGGCCCGTGCAGACGGTAACCGTGGTAATGGCACTAAGTGCACCATTTTGGAGAAGTGGTCGGTTATCAGCCAGATGATGGTGCAGCCCCGAGACTTGGGTAAGCCCACCACAAAATCCATCCCGACCATCTCCCAAGGCCTGTCTGCCACCGGCAAAGGGAAAAGTAGCCCAGCTGGCCGTTGTCGAGGGGACTTATTCTTGGCCCAGGAGACGCACGCCTGAACGTATTCCCTGACGTCACGGACCATATGTGGCTACCAGTATGTCCTCGCCAGCAACTCAGATGTCCTTTTTGCCCCAAAATGTCCACCCACCCTGGACGAATGTGCCCAAGAGAGTACCTCCGGTCGCAAATTGGTGGGCACAAAAGTCTTGCCCGAAGGCACAGACTCAAGCGAAACCGGGGCCACAGTTCTTAGGCTCTCTGTGGGGACAATCAACCGAGGCTCCTCCTCCACCTCCTCAGAGGACACCACGGAGCGAGAAAGCGCATCGGCCCGAATGTTCTTCTCACCGGAGAGGAAATGGAGGGTGAAATGAAACCGGGAGAAGAACAGGGACCATCTGGCCTGACGAGAATTTAACCGCTGGGCGGTCTGTAAATAGACCAAATTTTTGTGGTCAGTGAAAACTTGAAAGGGAAAGCGAGCCCCCTCCAGGAGATGTCTCCACTCGGAAAAGGCCAACTTCATGGCTAGCAACTCCCTATCCCCAATGGAATAATTCCTCTCTGCTGGTGTGAAGGTCTTGGAAAAGAAGAAACAAGGATGTTTCCGACCTTGAGCATCCTTTAGAAAAAGGACTGCTCCAGCACCAACGGATGAGGCATCGACCTCAAATAAAAAAGGCTTATCAACCTCAGGGCGATGTAAGATGGGAGCGCTAGCAAAATGGGACTTAATTGAAGGCCTTGGAGACCTCCTCTGACCACAATTTGGGATTGGCTCCCTTCTTGGTGAGGGCTACCAAGGGAGCTACCAATGTGGAGAAGTGGGGAATGAATTGGCGATAGTAATTAATGAACCCATAAAGCGCTGCACCGCTTTAAGAGAATGGGGTTCTTGCCAATCCATCACAGCCTGTACTTTGGCAGGATCCATAGCCAATCCCTGGGCGGAGATGATATAGCCCAGGAAAGATAAAGACTCCTGCTCAAACATGCATTTCTCCAACTTTGCATAGAGGGTGTTTGCCCGTAACAGGTCGAAGACTTTGCAGACATCCCTCTGGTGAGAGTCAATATCTGGAGAAAAGATGAGAATATCATCCAGATAGACTACTACAGAGGTGGAAAGCATATCCCGGAAGATATCATTGACAAAGTCTTGGAAAACGGCTGGGGCATTACAGAGCCCGAAGGGCATCACCAGGTATTCATAATGCCCATCCCTGGTATTAAAAGCCGTCTTCCATTCGTCCCCTTCACGGATGCGAATCAGGTTATAAGCACCACGCAGATCTAATTTAGTAAATACCCTTGCTCCCGGAGCCTATCAAAGAGCTCAGAGATCAGAGGCAACGGGTACTTATTCTTAACGGTGATGGCGTTAAGACCTCTGTAATCTATACACGGACGTAATTCTCCACTCTTCTTCTGCACGAAGAAGAACCCCGCTCCTGCTGGTGACACCGACTTCCTAATGAACCCTCTTGCCAGATTCTCCTGGATATATTGAAACATTGCCTCCGTCTCAGGAAGAGAGAGGGGATAGACCCTTCCCTGAGGAGGTTCTGCTCCAGGCAAGAGGTCAATAGGACAGTCGTAGGGACGATGGGGCGGCAGAGTCTCCGCAGCCTTTTTAGAGAACACGTCTGCATATGACTGATAACACTTGGGAAGAGGAGAAAGATCTGCGGGTTTCTCTGTAGTGGTAACCTGAATGCACTCCCTTACACATCTGTCCTTACATGACTCACTCCAACCCAGTATCCTACTGGAGGTCCACTCAATATGAGGGGAGTGGGAACGGAGCCAGGGTACTCCCAGTAGGATTTCGTCTATTCCCTCGGGAAGGACGAGAAGGGAAATAATTTCCTGATGGGAAGGGGGTACACACAAAGTAAGAGGAACAGTCTGATGTGTAATTGGCGAGGGCAATGTCAACCCATTCACTACCCGGACAGTCACTGGTTTGTCGAGCGCTACCAGATGTATTGCGTGGCGACAAGCAAAGGTGGATGACATGAAATTCCCCTCTGCTCCTGAGTCCACACAAAGCTCGACTGTAAGTGTGGAAGAGTCCACAGTGACTGTCCCTATAAATGTCATCTTGGAGTGCCGCTGTCTCTAGTGAACCTCCTCCCAGGGCCACTAGACGCGATCGCTTCCCCGATCGCTGTGGACATTTGTTGGCATGGTGTCCTGTCTGCTGACAAAGGTTACAGACCACAGATACTCGGACGACTCGAGACTTAGGTCCTGCATGAGGAACCTCTGTGGCCTTTTGGGATTCGGACGCCAGATCGGGGGATTCAAGAGTTGTGGCAAAGGTGGGAGCCAACCGAATCCTCTGCCTACACTGGTCCAGCTCCAACCTTCGCTCGTGAAAACGGAGGTCGATGCGGGTAGATATGGAGATAAGCTTCTCCAGTGTGGCGGGAATCTCCCTGGCAGCCAAAGCGTCTTTAACATGATCAGCCAGTCCTCGCCAGTAGACTGGAATGAGAACTTTATCCGACCAGTCTAGCTCTGAGGCCAGAGTCCGAAACTGGACGGAAAACTGACTGACCAAAGACGAACCCTGTGCCAATGCCAGCAGTTGTAGCGCCGTATCGTGGGTGACCTGAGGTCCTAAAAAGACCTTTTTAAGAGCCTCCAGGAAACGAGGAGCACTCCGCACCACACGATCGTCGCGCTCCCACAGCGGCGTTGCCCACATCCAACGCTCTGCCCGAGAGTAGAGACAGTACAAAACCCACTTGTGCCCGATCCGTGGGGAAACGTGCAGCCAGAAGCTCGAGCTGTATAGAGCACTGACTCACGAATCCCCGACATTGCTTGCTGTCACTAGCAAACTTGTCAGGAAGCGGGAGGTGGGATAATGTAGGGGCAGAGGTGGCAGAGGACAAACTGGCTGCAGCCACGCTAGCAGCCTGAACAGCGACTGCGGTAACATCCACAGCTGAGGTTGTGCGCTCAAGAGCCGCCAACCTACCCTCCAGCTGCTGGATGTACTGCGGTAGACGCTGGTCATCCGCCATTTTACTAGCCAGACCCCGGCGTTAATATTATGTTAGGGTCTGCGGAACGCACCAAATATATGAGGTAGATAGGTGCGTTCGCAGCCCGGGGTCCACCGTGCAGGCGGAACCTGCTGCTAGTAAAATGGCGCAAGACGCGAACTCTGTTATCCCGCAGAGTCGCCAAAATAAACACCGCAATGCGCTGTGGCAATATGTGCGAACTCTGTTATTTCACAGAGCCGCTAGAAGGAGTGCCGCAGCGCTATATGGCGATGTGTGCGAACTCACTAAACACAACTGAGTCGCAAAATAAACACGCTAGGGCGCTGTCTAGCGTTGAAAGCGAACCCTGTTACGTCACAGGGCCGCTGAGACAAACTTCTGTGTCCTGTCAGGCACCCAGGTACACAGTTAAGTGCTAAGCGAACATAGAACGTGATCATGCGCTAATGTCCTCGCGGGAGTCACCCCAATCTATGGCGTCTGAACGCCAGGCCCTGAATACGGCAATCAAACTCCTCACCGGTTATGCCGGTAATCTAGGGCATCTAGGACACCGACCCTGACCAGCTAGCATACCAAACTCCTCACCGATTAAGTCGATATTCTAGGGGCTTATTTCAGCCGGGCCCTAACCACACACACGCATGACCACACTGGCGCAAAGCATATAATGGTTGATATTAGCGCATGGCGGCCCAGCCATGCTACCCTTTTATAGTAACAGCTACAGGACCTGCCAGAAACAAGGACCAATGAAACTTGTTCCAGAACACCAGTAGTCACAGGACCTTCCTGGCGGACCAATAGGAGCTGCTGCAGTACCTGAGCATGTGACCCCTGATCTCCAATGAGAGATCTCACTCTGGGCATGCTCAGAAGGGGAAAACAAGGACTTTGTCCTAAAGACGTCTGCTCTCCGCTAACCAATACTGGCCATAATAGCAGAGCCTGGAGGAGCAGAAGTAATCCTCTGCACACTGTTAGACTGGGCGAGACGCTGGGACCGACGTCTTAGCTGAGCAGGCTCCACTGCGGATGGAGATAAATGGGGGACCGCAGCGCGACTGGTTTGAGACTCCCCTTGTGCAGGAACTTGAACCCTAACAGAGGGAAACCATAGCTGACCTCTTGGAAAACAGTGAGGATTTTTTTTTAACCAAGTATTTCTAAGTTTTAATACATAAGATTAAAGGAGAGAACAACATTAAGGAAGAAGGTCTGGTAAATAATAAAATAAAACAGCAAATAAATTTACCATCACTGGTTGTCAGCAGGCAGGATTTCCAGTATGTTCCTAATACGGTCACTCTGGTAGTTAAGGGGGATGTCCAGGACTGTGCCTAATGACTAATGGGCAGGTAGTTGCTACCTACGTGGCTGTTGTGCCCGGCGTCATTCTACACCAGCACAAAGCGATCACAGACTTCCGCTGGCGTAATGTCAATGTAACGCTGGTATTGTCTGTACTTTGTTTTGCAGCGTTACTTTGTATGTTTTTTGCATTAACCCTTTTGCTCCTTTCCCCCTAACCAGCTGGGATACTGTTGTCTGTTACCTATATGGATGCTGCTCAGTTCCCGGCTCTGCTGCGTACCCGTACTTGCGTGAGTGGCTCCGCTGCTTTGCATGACCGCCCGCATGTGCGGTTCCTGACTTGCTGTGAAAGCCGTCCGTAGCTTGCAAAGTCCTCTGCAGTGGTGCATGACTTACTGCGTGGTTGGCAGCAGCCATTGTTGGGTTCCCTCTGTGTTGTGCTGTCTGGCTCTGCATAGGGGGCGCGGCCCACACCTGTCCTGCTTTTATGTGGATTGGGTGTTTACTAGAATTACTGCTCCAGCCTATCGCTGTGAAGCAGCTCATATATAAAGTTCCTCAGCCCTAGTGGGCGTTGCCAGAGCTTCACATTGAATCCACACTGAATCCCTGAACCTAGCCGTATGTGGTTGTGTGTTCAGCTCCTGCTCTGAAGTTGATCAGCTCTGGAGAGCTGATTCCCTGTTCCTGCTGTGTCTTGTTCCCTGATCCTGGATCAAACCCGGTACCTGAATGTCTGAATTGTGTCTTGTGTTTCCGCCTATGCTGGGGGCTGATTACCCAGATCGCCGTTCCTGCAGGCTGTATATCCAGGCCTGTTCCTGCTGTGTCTAATTACCTGAACCCCTGATCTTAGATCGAATCCTGTACCTGACTTTCTGAACTGTGTCCTCTGTGTTATGTTCCTGAAATCCTGCTGTGTCCAGAACCCTGTGCCAGTGACTGTGAATCCTTGCTATATAACCTGAGTTCATCTTGGAAGGAGGAGTCCGTTGTGTGCTGAGTTTCTGTTACTCTGTGCTCAGCCTCTGTGCAATCCCCGGCCAGCTCCCGTTGAGCCTGGCGGGGCTTGCACCAGACCGCTGGGGTTCCTTTTCAGGTCGCTGCCAGATGTCCGGATCCTATGCCTGATGACCATGGCCTGATGTCCGATGTCCGACGACCACTTCCAGATGTCCGGATCCTATCCTTCTTGCCTGATGTCCGGATCCTGCCGATCATTGCCAGATGTCCGGAGCCTGCTGATCGGTGCCAGATGTCCGGAGTCCGAGGCCTGTGTTCCAGTCCGTGTTCCTGTGATTCAATCCATGTTCCTGTCCGTGTTCCTGACTCCCTGAGACCCAGTCCGTGTTCCTGTCTGTGTTCCTGACTCTCTGAGATCCAATTCGTGTTCCTGTTGTTCCAGTGCAGTCTAACTCTGTTTCAGCCATCAGCTCCTGATTCCAGTTACCTGTCTGTTACCTGTCGGCTTGCCTGTCTGCCATCCGTCTGCAGTTCCTTCCAGAGGTTCGGACGTCATCTGCAGAGATCCCCGGCTCTTGCCTGCTCACCTAGGAGCGATCATCTGCCATCCGACTGCAGCTCCATCCGGAAGTTCGGACATCATCTGCAGAGATCCCCGGCTCTTGCCTGCTCACCTGGGAGCGATCATCTGCCATCCGACTGCAGCCTACCTGGAGGCTCCACCATATCAGGTCGTATATACCTGCCTGTCTAGAGACTGCCTGGTCACTTACTGTGACAACCTGCCTGTCCCAGAGACTGCCCTGGTCACTTTCCGTGACAACCTGCCTGTCCCAGAGACTGCCCTGGTCACTTTCCGTGACAACCTGCCTGTCCCAGAGACTGCCCTGGTCACTTTCCGTGACAACCTGCCTGTCCCAGAGACTGCCTGGTCACTTGCCGTGACAACCTGCCTGCTGGTCACTTGCCGTGACAACCTGCCTGCCCTGGTCACTTGCCGTGACAACCTGCCTGCCCTGGTCACTTGCCGTGACAACCTGCCTGCCTGGTCACTTGCCGTGACAACCTGCCTGCCCTGGTCACTTGCCGTGACAACCCGCCTGTCCCAGAGATTGCCCTGGTCACTAGCCGTGACAACCCGCCTGTCCCAGAGACTGCCTGGTCACTAGCCGTGACAACCTGCCTGTCCCAGAGACTGTCACTTGCTGTGACAACCTGCCTGTCCAGAGACTGCCTTGGTCACTTGCGTGACAACCTGCCTGTTCTGCGTTCCTCCTTGGTCTACCCTGTGATGACGTCTGTCCTGGGTCGGTGTCTGATGTTCTCCTGCTGAGCCTGTGCTACGCCTGAGGCCTGAGAGAGAGGCCGTCCTAGTATGCCCGTGCCAGATGACCCTGGACTTCATCAACCCGTGATGACCCCGCCATCGTCTGACGTTCGTCCTGGGCCGGTGTCTGATGTTCTCCTGCTGAGCCTGTGCTACGCCCGAGGCCTGAGAGTGAGGCCATACTAGTATGCCCGTGCCAGATGATCCTGGACTTCATCAACCCGTGATGACCCCGCCATCGTCTGAAGTCTGTCTGAGGTCGGTGTCTGATGTTCTCCTGCTGAGCCTGTGCTACGCCTAAGGCCTGAGAGAGAGGCCGTCCAAGTATGCCCGTGCCAGATAACCCTGGACTGCATCTACCCGTGATGTCCTCCAGCACTCGTCTGTGAGCCTGAGTCGTGTACCCTTCTCTGATGTGCGGAATCGGGAGCCCGGTCTTATGTTCTGTTTTATGTACTGTGTTTCTTTAAGTAAACTTTATGTTTCTTCTTACCTGAAGTTGTGCGGTGTTGTCTAGTCCTGCAGGTCGCCACCTTGCCCACATGCTCAGCTGCCACGGATCCCGGTCGCTGCCCTTCCCTAGTCCGGGCAGGCCCGGGTCTCCCTCCGTGGTCCAGTGGGTCCACATTCTCATCATCTGGGACCCATGCCTCACGTCGTCGTGGACTGGCGGCGTGGGAGCATTGGCTAGCTAGGCAAGCTATGCCATGTCCCGGCGCCCCACAGCCGTGGGAAGCGCTACAGTCAACAGAGCAGCATTTCCTTTCCTGTTGACAGGGCGGGACTACATGCGTCATGCTGATTGACAGCTCTCCGATGCCTTATTGGGTGAAACTGGATGACAATCAGCATGACGCCATAGGTTCCGCCCTGTCAACAGAAAGAGAAACTGCTGCTCTTTTGACAGGAGCAGCTGAATCTCTGTCAGGAGTGGTCAATGACATGCAAGTAGTTGTCACTGTTAGCAACTACATGCCTGTCAGTGCTAAGGCACACTTTTTATTTAATGTCCCGGATATTTCCTTTAATCTCTTGCTGATCTGTTCTATTTCTATTTCTAACATCTATACCAGGAAAGATCTTTGAACAAATTATTAAACAACATGTATGTAAGTACCTGGACAAGAATGAAGTGATTAACCAGAGTCAGCATGGGTTTGTAACTAATAAGTTATGTCAGACTAATTTAATTTCCTTCTATGACAGAATCACTGACTGGGTGGATCAGGGAAATGCTGTAGATATATTATATCTTGACTTCAGCAAAGCATTTGACAAAGTATCTCACACAATCCTTATTGAAAAAATGACTAAGTATGGAATGGGAAAGACAACTGTTGGGTGGATTCATAACTGGCTTAGTGATAGGACTCAAAGAGTGGTAGTAAATGGCTGCACATCCAGTTGGAAGAATGTATCAAGTGGGATACCACAGGGCTCTGTCTTGGGCCATGTATTGTTCAACATCTTTATCAATGATTTAGATGAAGGAATTGAGGGTAAACTGATTACATTTGCTGATGATACAAAACTAGGAGGGATAGCTAATACTAGAGAAGAGAGAGAGGATTCAAAAAGATATAAATAAACTGGAGCAGTGGACAGCAACTAACAGAATGGTTTTTAACAGGGAAAAATGCAAAGTACTACATCTGGGACATAAAAATGAAAAAAGCGTATACAGAATGGGAGGAATAAGGCTAAGCAACAGCACATGTGAAAAAGACTTGTGTACAGTCATGGCCAAAAGTTTTGAGAATGACACAAATATTATATTTTCACATGATCTGCTGCCCTCTGGTTTTTATGTGTGTTTAACAGATGTTTTTATCACAGACAGAAATATAATAATTGCAAACATATGAGTAACAAAAGCTTATATTGACAGTTAGAATGAGTTAATGCAGCAAGTCAATATTTGCAGTGTTGACCCTTCTTCTTCAGGACCTCTGCAATTCTCCCTGGCATGCTCTCAATCAACTTCTGGACCAAATCCTGACTGATAGCAGTCCATTCTTGCACAATCAGTGCTTTCATTTTGTCAGAATTTTAAGGTTTTTGTTTGTCCACCCGTCTCTTGATGATTGACCATAAGTTCTCAATGGGATTAAGATCTGGGGAGTTTCCAGGCCATGGACCCAAAATCTCTATGTTTTGTTCCCTGAGCCATTTAGTTATCACCTTTGCTTTATGGCAAGGTGCTCCATCATGCTGGAAAAGACATTGTTGATCGTCAAACTGCTCTTGGAGGGTTGGGAGAAGATGCTCTTGGAGGACATTCTGGTACCATTCTTTATTCATGGCTGTGTTTTTAGGCAAGACTGTGAGAGAGCCGATTCCCTTGGCTGAGAAGCAACCCCACACATGAATTGTTTCAGGATGCTTAACAGTTGGCATGAGAAATGACTGGTGGTAGCGCTCACCTTGTCTTCTCCGAATGAGGCGTTTTCCTGATGTCCCAAACAATCGAAAAGGAGATTCATCAGAGAAAATAACTTTACCCCAGTCCTCAGCAGTCCACTGGCTGTACCTTTTGCAGAATATCAGTCTGTCCATGATGTTTTTTCTGGAGAGAAGTGGCTTCTTTGCTGCCCTCCTTGAGACCAGGCCTTGCTCCAAGAGTCTCCGCCTCACAGTGCGTGCAGATGCACTCACACCTGCCTGCTGCCATTCCTGAGCAAGCTCTGCACTGCTGGTAGCCCGATCCCGTTGCTTAAACACTTTTAAGAGACGGTCCTGGCGCTTGCTGGTCTTTCTTGGGCGCCCTGAAGCCTTTTTGGCAACAATAGAACCTCTCTCCTTGAAGTTCTTGATGATGCGATAGATTGTTGACTGGGGTGCAATCTTTCTAGCTGCGATACTCTTCCCTGTTAGGCCTTTTTGTGCATTGCAATGATGACTGCACGTGTTTCTTTAGAGATAACCATGGTTAACAGAAGAGAAACAATGATGCCAAGCACCAGCCTCCTTTTAAAGTGTCCAGTGGTGTCATTCTTACTTAATCATGACAGATTGATCTCCAGCCATGTCCTCATCAACACCCACACCTGTGTTAATGGAGCAATCACTAAAAAGAGGTTAGCTGGTCCTTTTATGGAAGGGCTGCAATGATGTTGAAATGTGTTTTGGGGATGAAGTTCATTTTCTAGCCAAATATTGACTTTGCAAGTAATTGCTGTTAAGCTGATCACTCTTTGTAACATTCTGGAGTATATGCAAATTGCCATTAGAAAAAGTGAAGCAGTAGACTTTGTAAAAATTAATATTTGTGTCATTCTCAAAACTTTTGGCCATGTCTGTATACTAATAGATCACAGACTGAACATGAGTCAACAGTGTGATGCAGCAGCAAAAAAGGCAAATACAATTCTGGGATATATTAACAGAAGCATACAGTCTAGATCACGTGTAGTCATTATTGCCCTCTACTCCTCTTTGGTCAGACCTCATCTGGAATACTGTGTCCAGTTTTGGGCGCCACATTTTAAAAAAGACATCAACAAACTGGAGGAAGTTCAGAGAAGAGCGACCAGAGTGGTGTCCGGTCTGCAAACCATGTCCTATGAGGAATGGTTACAGGATTTGGGAATGTTTAGCTTGCAAAAAAGAAGACTGAGAGGAGACTTAATAGCTGTCTACAAATATCTCAAGGGCTGTCACATTGTAGAAGGATCATCTTTATTCTTATTTGCACACGGAAAGACTAGAAGCAATGGGATGAAACTGAATGGGAGGAGACACAGATTAGATATTAGAAAAAACTTTTTGACAGTTAGAGTGATCAATGAGTGGAACAGGCTGCCACGAGAGGTGGTGACTTCTCCTTCAATGGAAGTCTTCAAAAAGAGGCTGGACAGACATCTGTCTGGGATGATTTAGTGAATCCTGCTTTGAGCAAGGGGTTGGACCAGATGACCCAGGAGGTCCCTTCCAACTCTACCATTCTATGATTCTATTTTCAGTTAGAAGTTGTTTAAGGAGAAAATGTGGGGCTTAGTCAGGAGGGCAGACTCAACTAGTTTTGTTCTCTACTGCAGACAGAACAGAGCACCCAGTTGATAGCGAGGAGGAGGGGAGGAATATATGACCTCCTGATAAACATAGTGAGAATTTTTGTATTCAGAGTATTTCTCTGTTGTAACAAATAGTCTTAAAGGAAAGGGCAAGTTTAAGGAAAATGTGCTGGAATATACTTTAAGTATTTTATGTGCTTATTTCCCATTTTTTCTTGCCAATACATTTCTAAGAAGATGTAGCAAAACTGATTTTCTCTCTGAGTTAAATAAATGATCATATAGCCCTATTTATGACCCTAAATGAGGTTTAAAGGGGTTGTCCAGGACTTTAACATCAATGGCATATCCTTAGGATAGGTCATTAATGTCTGGTTTGGTTGTGACACCCGGCACTCCCACTGATCAGCTGTTCTCGGAACTGACCGGCTACGATACTGCACAGCACAGCTCCATCGGCTGAGTAGTGGCCTCGACTAGGTACTGCATATCTGACTCCTATTAATTTGAAAAGGGATACCCATCTATGGCTACTACACATTCGACAGAACTGTGCAACTCCATAACTGTGCAGTTATGGCTGATGCAAACACCAGGTTAGATGATCGGCAGGGGTGCTGGGTGTCACACCCCGACTTATCAGACATTGATGACCTATCGTAAGTATAGACCATCAATGTTAAAGTCCAAGACAACCCCTTTAACTGCAAAGAGTACACCTACATCCTATAGTCAGAGCGTGTCCAAAGGTCCCCTGCACCATATGTGTCAGTTGGTGGCCCCATTACAGGATTGGACTTGGGGTCCATGAGCTTCAAGTTCCCCATTTGGAAATTCATTGATAAGCGTCACGTTGAGTTGACAAACTTTGCTCTGCTACATCTGACTCCCTCAGCCCTGCTACATGTGTTATGTGGAAAAAAAGACCCAACAGTGGGACTAACCAGGGGCAGTCAACACGGTGGTCGTCAGAAAACTCGGATGTGTCACGAAGCCATCAAAGATGACAAGCAGAAATGTGGTCGATCTATTTTCAGCCGTCTCATTTACTATGCAGATTGTTGAAAACCTCAATTGGCATTTGTCAGTAGCAATTCTGTTTTGCCGGAGATAATTTAGAGAGAATGGGAAATCTGCTGGAAAGTTACTGCCTTTGAGGAAGGTTATGAAAATATAAAAGCCAGCGATGAATCCTGTGGCTTCTTTTCTGACCTCCAACGTGAAATGAGATGCAAGGTCTGGCCTTGCCTATGGCTTATACCGACGATGTGGGCCTTTAGCCTGTCCATGATATGTTAGCAATTAATTTTCAGAATTATGATAAATCCTATGTATGACTGATGTCTACTGTGTCTCTCATTTCAGACATTAATTTACCAAGATATTTATGACCGGTGGTGTCCAAAACGTAGGAGCCCATCAATTGTGAGATCAATGCGTAGAGGGGACATAATGCTGGGGAAGGGGACACAGTGCTGCTTCAACCCTGCGTTTCCATCCCTGTTGATCGCCTAAACATTGACACCCCCAACAACCTGATTTTGTACTGTAGCATATCCCTCAAGGGCTGGTTACAATGCCAGGGTGTACAGAAAAATCTAAGGATACCTGAATGGTGGGGGTCCCCGAAATCAGACCCCCAGCAATCATAAGTTTATGGCATATCCTATCTAGATTCCCTTAAAAATGGAATATAGGGAGTGAATATTTTGAACTTGGTTTGCAAAAACTCTCGGTGAATTGATCTGCGGAGTCTCCATCATTGGAGCAAGAGACAAGGATAGGGCTGTCGACTCTTGAAGGATAATCCTTACTTTGTTCATCGGTTGCCATAATTTATTTTTTTTGGCACAAAGAAAGTTATCGTTGCCCATTCTCTGCTTACAGGATATCTAGAAACCACCTCCTAAGTCATACAGTGTATAACTATATGAAACGGGAGAGGAGGGGGATGCGGCTTCAGCTTCTACTTAGTAAATCAGTGGAACAAAACAGGTGAAAATGCATCTGTTTTCTAGTGATGGTACGTTATATGTCCTACAGGAGAGAAAGCCATTTATCGTGATTGTCAGGATATTTCCCTATTTTATTGAAACTCATTATTATTTAGCCATATTTATTTTTGGGGGGCTCTGTAAAATATTCTAGACATTGCAAAGCTAACAGAAGGTTAATCCAAAGAACTGCAGCTGCCTTAAGGGGAACTTGTTACATGATTCATACTGCCCAGGAATGTAGCCGAGTATATTTTTCTCTGAATAGAGCCGAGGTTTCAAGGGAAGTATTGTTTGAAGGTCCAGCCAAGGACCATAGTTGGAGATGATGCTAGTCCAGCTCCACCCCTGTTCAGCTTCTTCCTGCGCAGCTCCAGGTGATTGCAAGGTCTCCCTCTATGTACAGACATGGAAGAGAACACCTGCTGTACGGTGCTGGTTTCTGAGTCGCAGCATGTGAATTTCTTTAGCGTAGACGCTATTCCCAAAACACAAGTGCGGAATGTAGAACGCAGCGCTTCGGACACAGCTAACATACTGTGCATCCAAAACGCTACTATTCCTGATCATGGGCACGCAGCCTTACTTGTCCTGCCACCACAGCTCCATGCCACGATCTTTGATGGCTCCTTCAGTCTTCCTCTGTCCAGTCTTCAATCTTTAGTGCCACCCATGCTGACAAGTCCTCATCTGATGTCATAACATGCTTTACCCAAGGTCTTAGTTTGTACTCAAGGTTGAATACAAAAAAGTAAACTAAAACTGGAGGGAACGAGTAGGCATAGACCTTGGTGTGAAACTTGTGACAGGGAGTCTTTAAAGGGAGTCTGTCAGGAAGTTTTTGCTGTGAAGTCTGATAGCAGTATGATGTAAGGACAGAGACCCTTATTCCAGCGATGTATCACTTGGTTTACTGAGTGCAGCAGTTATGATGGAATCACTGTTTCCTCTGCTGCAGATCAAGCACAGCTCTGAATGCTGAGTTGTATAACCCCGCCCCGCCACTGATTGGCTGCTTTCTGCATATTGACAGGAAGCTCCCAATCAGTGTCGGTGGGGTGTAGTTGGATCAGGAATCACGAGACAGCTAGTCCTGTAGTGATAATCTCCTGCTGATAAAATGCTGACTTTATTGAAATTAAAACACAGCCTAATAAGTGACACATCGCATGAATCAAGGTCTCAGATTCCTTTTACATCCTTCTTGGCTCTAAAAAGAATCCAGCATTTGCATTTGAGCAACTTTTATTTGCTTCAAAACGATAAGCTCATCTCTAGTTTCCATCTGTGTCTGAAGAAATAGCCGAGCACTGTGCACCTATGGGGAGGTAATAAATTATCCAGTTTGGTCTATCCCTTTAAGGCTACTACTATATATCAATGGGTACTCTTTAAGTGATAATGCGTTCTGTCTATGATGTGATATCAGAATCAAAAAGAAAAAAAAAGGAAAAAAAGAAAAAAAATGCCTGGAGGGAATAAAGGTTAAAAAGACATTTGTTTAGCGATAGACTGGAAATATTATGTATGCATGTCACAGATATAATAAAACCGGCGCTACGCACAATATATGAACCATAAAAAGTAATATAATCACAATGTAAGTAATGTTTTATTTCTGGTCACACAGGAATTGTCTGAATTTCGAAAAAAAAAAATGGTAAAGTGGCAGGGATATAAAATACATGAAAAATTGGCCCTAAAGTACAAATTCTTCGCTCTTCAAATGTCCATTAATTAACAACCAAGAGAATCATTATAGAGAAAGACGCGGGCAGGAGGGAGACCGGCATTACAAGTGGTGGAGAAGGACGTGTAAGAGTCAAGATGAAACATAAAAGGGTTAAACGACGAGCCTGTAAACCTGTCAAGATCACAAAAACACTGGCACTAGGATATATTAATGCCATGTATGTTATGTCTTCTATCAGCTTTTTAGTAGCTTAAACCCCTCAAAATGGTCTCCACATGTCTCCATAAACCTGAATGCTTATTCTCCCACTAACCCTGGCCTCAAGAACTAAACATTTATCTTCCCTGGGTGCAGACGTAACACCAACACAGTCCGTTCATTCCATAATAAACATTTTTTTTTACTACGATAAATTATGATGGTTTGGTTCTTCTGATCTCTAGACCTTGAAATGATGTTACTCTTGAAACCAGGACAAGTATTTTTATGGAAACTCCCATAGGTCCCAAATGTATTGATGATATTGTAGACCGGGCAGAGATCATTTTTTTGCTTTTTTCTAATGGTAACATTATTTTAAGGTGATATGTCAAATCTCTATCAGAGGGCAGAATAGGCTAAAGGGTGAAATACTGAGTTCGGAAACATATAACTTTGTCATGGTAAACTTCTGTATTTTCACACTAAAGACTTAAATTATGTAGAAAGCCTGTGAGTCCTACTGCCTCCGCCCACCCTTATTGATTGACAGGTTGTATTTAAACTTACCCAGGAAAAACTGCCACTCTGTTTGTGGGCGGAGACAACTGGACTCTCATGCTGTCTTTATGTTTACACAGTTTTAACATACAAAAAATTTGTAAAACCATTCAATGTTATAGGTCCCCGAGCTCAGGGTCTCCCCCTCTGTCCTTTGCAGCCATCAGAGAGGAGTTTGGAAATAATTGCTCTGAATTGATAGTGTAGTTTAGGAAGGAAAATTGATGTTAGTGTTATGTAAAGATGGAAACAATTAGTAGGACTCGTTGGAATACGCTATGAAGACTATAACATATGGAGTTTCGTTCACACTGTAAGAAGTGAACCAGTAATTTGAAACATAGATTATGCCTTAAATAATAATAAATAATAATAATCTTTATTTATATAGCGCCGTCATATTCCGCAGCGCTTTACAGTTTAACAGTTTTATTCCAATCTGGTAATGTATTGTTATATGTCTAGGGCATGACATTACTTAATAAATAGTAGGGATCACATCTTTAGGACCCTCACTAGAGATGAGAGGGTCAGGCAAAGTTTGACTGTGCGTTTTTTGTTTGGAAATTCAATGTCCCTTATTATGCTCTGGGACCGGTCCAGATCTTAGAACATAATAAACTCAATATGTAAATAACAATAAAAAAAATACTCAACTCAAAATCTCAACTCTCCCCTCTCCGATTTCTCTATTCCTCACCTTGACCGTCATCTGTCCATTCCTCATCACATCTTCTGATTCGCGCATGCTAAAATCTTAGCAGAGATTTCTGGCTCTGATGAGGTCTGGGAGGTTCTGTGATGAGCATGAGCGGTCACAAGATCATGTCATCACGACTAGCACCATGATCTTGAACATGCATGCGAAGAACCACTCCAGACCTCATCAAAGCCAGAAGTTCTATCTCAGTATGAGAGGTTCAGGGACCAGAAAATGCGATGAGGACAGGGGGGGTGACAGTGAGGAGCAGAGGGGTTGGAGGGGTGAGCAGCAAGGAGCGTATCAATTTTTTATTAACCTTTTGATGGCCCTTTACAGTTCAGAAAAATGAAGGCCAAAAGCAACACAGCCCACACAGATAAGAATTACTTAAAATCCGCATTTTTGCGAATGTGGGTTTTTGCAAATTTCTCGTAGAGTTCTACTTGAAATTATAAACTTATCTCTAACCTTCATCAATACTGAAAGTGAAAGGACATCACCATTCAGTAATGCATCCCCTTCACTGATGTCGAGTTCCCAGCAAATTCGAGTGGCTGGAAATAATTCTATGTAAAAAAAAAATTAGAAGGTGACCAACTTGGTGAGATATCCTGCTTCATTCTCAGGCTCATTGGGTGTTTGAGTCATAAAGTGACAGCACATCCTAACGAGGTGACATCACGTTACCATCACGTAAGATGGAAATCTCCTTTTAAGTTGGTGGGATGATGTAATTTAACAAGAACTGGACATCAAAGACAAATTAACACATTCACAATTCAATATTAATGTAATTTAAAGGCTCCAGTTAAATGAATATGCATAAAATCAATTCATGCCCATTTGCTCAACTCAGAGAGAGGTGGAAATTTGATATGTATTGAATATATTCCATGCAAATCAAAGTGGTTAAAAAAATTAACTATTTTACTCACTTTTCTTCAGCCTTCACTATGGCTGTCTTTCCACCTCCTGACTAACTCCTCTTCAGCTGTCTTGTTTCAACCCCTTCAGGGTCTTCCTTCTCATTTGATTAGACTCCATATGGTTTTTGTGGGTGCAACACATCTCGATGACATTAATGACTTTCATCATGTTTCTTGGGTTCGTAATGTTCCTCATCAATGTTGATGATAAATTTTGCACCACATGTGATTGCTTAGTCAAAGGTAGCAACAGAAGAAAGAAGTAGTCTGAAGAGTAAATGCTTGGAGGACTAGGGGTTGGTGGGTACTCGTCTGGGGAATCCAAAAAGATGTGCTACAATTTTTTTTTTTAAATCCCTCCCTGGCCTTCAG
This sequence comes from Oophaga sylvatica, assembly GCA_033576555.1. Taxonomy (NCBI): domain Eukaryota; kingdom Metazoa; phylum Chordata; class Amphibia; order Anura; family Dendrobatidae; genus Oophaga; species Oophaga sylvatica. The sequence continues at coordinate 28,314,297 of JARQOD010000010.1, read as the reverse complement.
AATCTAGCTAAATGGTGTCCATTGCTGGATGCACACAAATCGAATTCCAAACATTTTGGATTTATTGGAAGCCAAAATTTGTGCAAATTTGTATCAAAATTGATCTTTTTTAAAATTGATTCCTTCATCGCTAGTTATGACATGGTCTCACATTGTTAATATAGCATGTGAACCCCCAAAACATCTCTTCTGAAGAATTTGATGTCTCCTTATCGGTTTCAATAATGCAAAAACTTCCATACTTACCAAAAAGTTATCAGCTACTTCAGAAATGGTGCAGACAAAGAACCACTTATTTTCTGGAAGTTACACTGAATATGAAAGTCTTAGGACCCAGTAACCCATGTTTTCTCTCTGAATAATAGGTTGAATCCCAAATAATCATAACTTACTAATAACAGGTAATACCTGTCAACTCACCCAAAAGATCTGGGAGGCACTTTGAAAAGTTGGCGAGTTTCCCGGGTGCAACACAAACCTCCAGCAAGACAGCGCCATGCCATGGTTTTCTTTACTTTGATATTAAGTCTAGATGTATATTCATGCTGCAGAAACAAGCCACAGATGGCTTAGGGGTGGCCTAAAAAGGGGTGTGGTATGTAAAAAAAGAGGGCGTGTTTTATAATAAAAAATATCCACAACCCCATTTAGAAAATTTGGTAAGTATAAGTTTACATTGCACGTTTAATATTATTAACCAAATTACATTTAAGTGTTATAAAAATGTAATTTTTTTGTTTTTCAAATAATCTCCTGGATGGTATTCTGTTTCAGAGTCTTTGAATCACTGAAATGAATCTCAAACACCGGTGATAATTAGTTTGCCAGGTGAGCCCATTTAAAGGAAAATTACTTAAGAAGGATGTTCTACATTATTAAGTAGCCACAGGTTTCAAGCAATATTGGAAAGACAAAGGATCTCTCTGCTGCCAAAAAGCATTTAATTGTGCAGTGCCTTGGATAAGGTATGAAAATATTTGATATTTCACAAAAATGTAAGTATGATCATCATACTGTGAAGAAATTTGTGGTTGATACAAAGCACAGAAGGGCAAATAAAGGCATAATAAGGAAGGATTCTGCTAGAAAAATTAATTGAATTAAGAGAGCAGCTGCTAAATTACCTTTACAAAGCACCAACAAGGTATTTGAATTTGCTTGTGCCTAAAGGAGTCACATGAAGCTCAAGGTGTAGGAGCCTCCAGAGGTTTGCAGCTGTGCATAAACCTACTATTCAGCAACTCCTAAATAGTGCTCACAAGCAGAAATAGTTACAGTAGGCCCAGGCATAAATGAAGACTGATTAGTTTACTGATTAGTGACGGATGCATGATCCAGATGGATGGCATAGTGGATAGTTGGTGGACGGTTACAATGTCCCAACAAGGCTGTGATGCCAGCAAGGAGGAGGCAGAGCCATTGTTTGGAGGCAGAATCATGGGGAGAGAGCTACTAGATCCCTTTTAGGGTTCCTGAAGGTGTGAAAATGAGCTTTGCAAAGTACGTAGTTTCCGACTGACCACATTCTTCCATGGTACAAAAAGAAGAACCATGCCATCCATAGCGAAATCATCTTTATTTTGACATTACACCATCTCATGCTGCAAGGAATACCTCTGAGTCATTGGATGCTATGGGCATCAAAGGAGAGAAACTCATGGTGTGGCCACCATTCTCCCCTGAACTCAACCCTATTGAGAACCTTAGGAGTATCCTGAAGCAAAAGGTCTATGAAGGTGAGAGTCAATTCATATCTAAGCAGCAGCCCTGGGAGACTATTCTGACATCCTGCAAAGAAATTTAAGCAAAAAATATCTAAATGCTTGCAAGTTCAATTGATGCAAGAATTGTGAAGGGGTCATCAAAGAAGGGGTCATAGGTTAACAGGTAACTTGTCTGGTTAGGATATTTTTGATTAAAAAAGGTTTTGATTTCTGTAAATGTGACTTTTTAGTGATGAGCGAGCGTGCTCAGATAAGGTGTTATGTGACCATGCTCAAGTGCTAATAGATTGTCTTCGGCGTGCTCAAAAAATATGTTCTAGTCCCACCATGGCTGCATGTCTCATGGCTGTTTGTACAAGAAGAAAAGGTAGCACACTGTAGCGCTATAGCTTGCAAACACGAAATATGAAAAATATGAAAAATGAATTACATCATTACCTTAGAAATATGAAAAATTGAGAAGTCTTAGCGCATAAGATGGCCAAATTATGTGAGCCTGATAGCCACGTCAAGGCTCTTCTCGTATATCAGGTCCCTAACTAATGCCTATCCTCGCTTTAGAAAAGTCTGTCTGCATGGGAACCTATGAATCCTCTTTTCAGACTAAAATCTACATCTCTGTGGAGGGGTGATGAACCTGCTGTAATTAAAAGGCCTGTGACCACCAGGTGGAGTGCTCAGGCAGAAGGTAAATGAATACATATCAAAAACTGACCGGCACATCCAAACTTAGATTCAGTGTGAACAGGTGCTAAACCTAGAGTCACCAACTCATATACATACAAGAAGAAAAGGTAGCACACTGTAGCGCTATAGCTTGCAAACACGAAATATGAAAAATATGAAAAATGAATTACATCATTACCTTAGAAATATGAAAAATTGAGAAGTCTTAGCGCATAAGATGGCCAAATTATGTGAGCCTGATAGCCACGTCAAGGCTCTTCTCGTATATCAGGTCCCTAACTAATGCCTATCCTCGCTTTAGAAAAGTCTGTCTGCATGGGAACCTATGAATCCTCTTTTCAGACTAAAATCTACATCTCTGTGGAGGGGTGATGAACCTGCTGTAATTAAAAGGCCTGTGACCACCAGGTGGAGTGCTCAGGCAGAAGGTAAATGAATACATATCAAAAAACTGACCGGCACATCCAAACTTAGATTCAGTGTGAACAGGTGCTAAACCTAGAGTCACCAACTCATATACATACAAGAAGAAAAGGTAGCACACTGTAGCGCTATAGCTTGCAAACACGAAATATGAAAAATATGAAAAATGAATTACATCATTACCTTAGAAATATGAAAAATTGAGAAGTCTTAGCGCATAAGATGGCCAAATTATGTGAGCCTGATAGCCACGTCAAGGCTCTTCTCGTATATCAGGTCCCTAACTAATGCCTATCCTCGCTTTAGAAAAGTCTGTCTGCATGGGAACCTATGAATCCTCTTTTCAGACTAAAATCTACATCTCTGTGGAGGGGTGATGAACCTGCTGTAATTAAAAGGCCTGTGACCACCAGGTGGAGTGCTCAGGCAGAAGGTAAATGAATACATATCAAAAAACTGACCGGCACATCCAAACTTAGATTCAGTGTGAACAGGTGCTAAACCTAGAGTCACCAACTCATATACATACAAGAAGAAAAGGTAGCACACTGTAGCGCTATAGCTTGCAAACACGAAATATGAAAAATATGAAAAATGAATTACATCATTACCTTAGAAATATGAAAAATTGAGAAGTCTTAGCGCATAAGATGGCCAAATTATGTGAGCCTGATAGCCACGTCAAGGCTCTTCTCGTATATCAGGTCCCTAACTAATGCCTATCCTCGCTTTAGAAAAGTCTGTCTGCATGGGAACCTATGAATCCTCTTTTCAGACTAAAATCTACATCTCTGTGGAGGGGTGATGAACCTGCTGTAATTAAAAGGCCTGTGACCACCAGGTGGAGTGCTCAGGCAGAAGGTAAATGAATACATATCAAAAAACTGACCGACACATCCAAACTTAGATTCAGTGTGAACAGGTGCTAAACCTAGAGTCACCAACTCATATACATACAAGAAGAAAAGGTAGCACACTGTAGCGCTATAGCTTGCAAACACGAAATATGAAAAATATGAAAAATGAATTACATCATTACCTTAGAAATATGAAAAATTGAGAAGTCTTAGCGCATAAGATGGCCAAATTATGTGAGCCTGATAGCCACGTCAAGGCTCTTCTCGTATATCAGGTCCCTAACTAATGCCTATCCTCGCTTTAGAAAAGTCTGTCTGCATGGGAACCTATGAATCCTCTTTTCAGACTAAAATCTACATCTCTGTGGAGGGGTGATGAACCTGCTGTAATTAAAAGGCCTGTGACCACCAGGTGGAGTGCTCAGGCAGAAGGTAAATGAATACATATCAAAAAACTGACCGGCACATCCAAACTTAGATTCAGTGTGAACAGGTGCTAAACCTAGAGTCACCAACTCATATACATACAAGAAGAAAAGGTAGCACACTGTAGCGCTATAGCTTGCAAACACGAAATATGAAAAATATGAAAAATGAATTACATCATTACCTTAGAAATATGAAAAATTGAGAAGTCTTAGCGCATAAGACTGGCTGTTTGTGTCATGGGTGTGTCAGATGCAACAGAGTGTCGCTCTGCCTGTGGCTGCAGAAGGTCTCTTCATTTGGAATTACAAACGCCTTCTAAATCCTTCTAACTCTTGGACCCCGCAGCAACCTCCCTCCGACTCTAGTTGGCACACCTGGACCTGGGTGTTTATAAATCCCCAGTCTGCTGCAGAGAGTCACTGGTGATATTCACATTTTTCCATTGAGAAGGGTCAGAGCTATAGCAGTCAGCTAACTTCCTCTCTGGAGCTATTTGAGAACGATTGGTGTTACATCTCTGAGTCTGCAGAAGCTAAGTTCATTCCCCTTGTCTGTCTTCCGTTTTTGACTTTAGATCACAGTGGGGACTGACCAGTGCTCATCCCACCCCCTCCCTATCCTGGGCTTAGCTCTAGGGAGATACAGGGCTTACGTTTCCTGCTCGGCGATTGGCGAGGAACCAATTTAGGGATGGTAGGGCAGGTAGGGTGTTATTAGATCTGTCTAGAGGTCTCCACTCTCCCTTTCCCTAGTGTCTGGGCTTCCTTCCACTCATCCCTTCTTGTTGCACTTAGTCTTTCTCACTCTCTGCGTGACAGTTCAACAGCCACAACACATGCAGGGATTGCCTGAAAACCATAGTTTGCATTGATGACGAAAGGACCTCAGGATAAATTCCCATGACTGGTCAGTAGAGCACTAGTATGAGAATCCCTTTAAGAGGAAACACCTTTTCACCTATGCAACTCTAACCTATTCCAATAAAGCAACTGTCGACATGGACATCTGGCATTGTGTTACATATTTATGAGAATTGGAAATATGCAGATTATCTTGTACTAACCACATAAGGAAGGAAGATGGAGATGCAATCATGATCTCCAGATGTTTTCTTTACAATGTATTTTTAATGTTAGTAATCAAGAATGTTCTAGCAATGTAGCTGACAACTCTGCGAGTAGAGGATCTGTGCCGCAGTGTGTGTGTTTTCATGTTCCTCAGCTATTCCGCTAGGACTCCTTCAGGTGATAATGATGTGACTGTTTCCTACATATTAACTTCAGAGTGAGAAATTGGTTCCAACAACGACGTGTCCTAAAGGTAAGTAATGACTAAACCATAACACATGTCAGAACTGGAAATTAGTCGAATCAAATCCATTAACAAAAATGTTTTTGTGAAGTAGCCAGTCCCTTCAAAGTGATTTGAAACCATTGGCGCCATCTAGGGTCAATGGTTGTTTCACAATTGTCCTTTCACAACTTCTGCCCTCATTTCCTCTCGAAGAAATTAAAGCATTCATCTTAGGATATTGCAAGGGAAACATCAATAAAATAGCTTGTTAAGTATGCATCCACCTGAATGTCTCTACACAAAGGACATAACCTCTAACTATAAGGAGAGGTGTCAATAGTGACACATCGGTCTAGTGAGTCGAGCTTCAAAGTGTGGGAAGATAGTGATTACCAAGCTGAATGTTTCCTGCACTTAGAGACACAAGATAACTGAAATATAAGGCCCCGGCCCCTAAGTTAGAAGACCGTACAGACACAAACGGCAATTTTTGAACAGTCCAATCCGAGCCTTCCTGGTAACCCGAACACAGGATCAAGCAAATAAAAGCTGAAGAAAGTTGTTCACATGTGGAGATCAGCATCTGTTGATTGAGATCCATAATCCATAGATGGGAACGTTTAGGTATTTTTGTTCTTTCCCCCTTCTTCTTTTGTAACTTCTGCGTATTTATGTGTCTTTTTATTTTTACCTTTTTATGTCTTTTCTTGTAAGCCCTGTATTTTTATATTAAAGCTTAAATCTTTAATAAGTTTGATTTAAAGACTCCATAACCTTTCAGAGAGTGTGTGGCCTTTTTCTTGATTGCCTGACAGTTTGGGGTCTCATCATCCCATGTGTTTGATGAGCAGTGGCAGCGTGTTGCCGGTATCCGTATGCGGGTTGGGTAGTTTGTGTCGGAGTGGGATTTACACTTACTTTTTAGCCTAGAACAGAGGTTGAGTGTAGGATAGAGTAAGAAGAAATAAATTAACTCTTGCAAGCGCTCCCCACGTCGCATGCTGAGAAGTGTGTACGTAACAGATTTGTCGAGTTATGACTCATGAAGTGTAAAGAAGATCACATCTGTACATAATAGCCGTTAATATGAGTCAACAGCCATATAATATATTCCAAAGCAGCTCTCGTCGGTAATATATGGCAGTAATGCATTTTAGATTTTTGCATATAAAATATTGGCATTTCTCCTTCGCCTCGTTGGGGGACACAGGACCATGTCTCCCAATGATTGGCTCGGAGAAAAAGATTTTACGGTGAGAACACAAAAATCCCTTTATCTTAGCGCACAGCATTCTGCTGCACTCTTTGGCTTGTATATGATGCAGCCATAGCAGCTTGCACCTGTTCACACTTTCTTCATTCTGTTAGGAGGTGCTGGTCAGGTTTTCTTGTTCTAGCTCAAAAACAAGTTTCCTATTCTATTATGTCAGATTAGAAACATATATATTCATTGTATATGAATTTTCTTATTATATTACAGTTGGAAATAATAAAAAAGAACACAAGAAGACTTATGCCAACAAGCTAATGTTAAATTGATGACAGCATTGAAATCTAATAAGGATCACAACCTCGCGATAATAAAATATATACATATATATATATATACTAATGTAATCTGTGTATATTAGAAATTCCTTAATGGCAAAAGGGTTAAGGTTGAAAAGGATGAGCACCAGAAGATGCACATTTAATTAAAGTCTCGAAGTCTGTCCACAAAGTGAAAACAGTGGTTAAGCTGAACTTGTCCGTTGACTAATTACAGTGAAGCAGAAAAATGCTTGGGGAAAACGAGTAATCTTGTGAAAGGGGAAGGCTGGATGAGTTAATAATCATGTGTACTGTTTATTATAATAACCTATAGGAACTCTATCAAAGGGCAGACACAACACAATTACAGTATCTGTGGCCCCAACACACAATGTTTCTTCCTTTTTATGACTTTAGGATGTTAAAAATAATGTATTGGAGAAATAAAGGGTGTTGCTGCCCATAACCAAAGTTTGGAGGAGTTGTCTACCAGCTTAAAGCTTAAAGGGGATATAGGCAACAGGCTAACCGAGGCAACTACGTGCCTGCTGTACCCGCCGCCGGTCATTGACTGATCCTGCCAGAGATTCAGCTGCTCCCTCTCAACAAAGCAGCAGTTTCTCTTCCTGTTGACAGGGAAGGACTACTGGCATCATGCTGATTGACAGCCAGCTTCCTCCAATTGGGCAGCTGTCAATCAGCATGACACCTGTAGTCCCTCCCTGTCAACAGGAAAAGAAACTGCCGCTCTTGACGTGACGTTAGTGGAAGTCTGTGACTGCTGTGTGTTGGTGGAGAAAGACACAGGGCACAACCGACAGGTAGATAGCAATAAGAATTAAGCAGATTTTCCAAATTCTAGATTCGATTGAATTGACAGGCAGATTCAATGAAGTCCTAAAAAAATAGATCCATATAGAAACTGACCAGAAAGGATATGTATAAGGCTTTGAGGTCTCTCCGGATGTGGAAGAATAAAATAAAAGAAGGGATGGGAAGGCATTAACAGTAATAAAAGATTATACTCACCATCAGTCCTAGTCCCACGTCTCACTTGTCCTCCCTCGCTTTGGAATGGTCATCTTTTTGGTCTTCTTGGTTTTCTCTTCCTACTAGGCACCATTGGGTCATGTTGGTCATGACACATACATGACGTGAAGCCTTCTCAGCAGAGTAAAGGGTATGCACACTGAACAATATCGCTAACGGGATCGCTAAAAAACGTCACTATTTAGCGATCCGTTAGCGATGTTGTTCAGTGCGGCAGCTGCCAGCGACGAGCTTCCTGCTATGATCTCGCTCGTCGCTGGAATCGTTCCGGACCCTATTTTCTCGTCGGCGCTCCCGCTGGTAAGTATATATCGCTAGTGTGGCACCTTTTCTTAGCGATTTAGCGGTACTTTGTACCGCTAAAGTCGTTAAGAAGATCGCTAACGGCGATAGCGTCGTAACTATATCGCTAAATGTGGCCGCACTTAGCGATATAGAAACAATCCGCTACCGATCGCATTAGTATGCTCGTTATCGTGATCGCTAGCGGATTGTTTAGTGTGGCAGTACCTTAAGATCTGAAACGACGACCTAAAGAAGACTGATCCAATGTGAGTGGAAAACCAGTCTGCTGTGGCAGCTGGTCAGGTGAGGAGTAGATCAAGGATAGGTGAGAAACATTTTGGCAAATCTGAACTTCACAATGGATTTGATTCATTACAAATCAATGTGCTCAACTCTGCAGAAGATTAAAACAAGAGTTAAAGGGTCGTCCGCTACTTTTTGGCACACTGAACTAATGCTTGAAAAATAATAATCTTTCTAAATACAATTATTTTCGTGTCTTGCCCCGTTCCCGCTGTTCAGTCTGTGATCAGGGGATCCCAGCATCATATTACGGTGATATTCCATCTGATAGCTTCCCTGTCTGGACTCAAATATTAGACAGAACAACCCTTTGACTTCACTTGACCAACCATCTCAATAGAGCTGGCTGGATACCAGGATACCGAGGCTGGATACCAGGATGGGAAATCATCAGATGGATCATCACCGGAAATTGACAGGCAGGATCAAGTGAACTCTACCTTAATCGGGCAAGATCTGAAAATAAACATATCCAGAAAAATCTTCTTTTTTCAAGCATTAGCTCAGTGGACCAGTGCCCAAAAAAATAGTAGACACGTTTATTATAATTCTTTATTATTATACACATTAATAAAAAATAATTAAAAAAAAACTATAAATAACACATATTTAATTTTGCATTATTTACATGTGTACAATATCAAGTCTTTTTCTGTTAGGCTTTTATTTTACCTTAGGTGTGTATATATTGCATGTTTTGTGTAAAAGATTGCTGTTTATTTTCCACCCTGGTGTTTGTACTGTATCTGAGTAATTGTCACTTTTACACACACTGTTCCTAATTAATTGTATCACGATCTGGATTATTTATTGGCACCTTATATGATTATTTATCCTTTTTTTTCGCTATTTTCCTATACGGCTGCAAGTCTTAGATGATAAAGTGGAAAATATACACGCATTGCTTTATCGGTACTGGTTAAATAGAACTGAATTTTCTGTCCATATCAGACAGTGTTCACATTTAGCGCCCATATTGTGGATGACGTGAGGCCATGATGTGACCCAAGACTGCGCCCATAATTTGAACATCATGAACATTCTCGATAAGGATGAATCGATAGCAAACTAACTCAATTTGTTTAGAATTCATACATTCTAAAGAATTACAATTTTTGGAAATCATGCAAAATGGCCGCCAGTTGGCCATCATTTTGCTTTATTCATATGGGATGGTAAATGGTTGGAAAAAAATAGAATATCAGACTCACCTTGACCATCATCTGTTAGTACTGCTGTAGCTGCGCACCGGTTCTCCGATGGTACCTGCTCTGCGTCCATTCTTCTTCTCACTCCTTGGCAGACTTTCTGGTTAAGTCTCAAAACGCATTATGACATCATGATGTCATAACATGTGTCACCCCACGTGGCCACTTGACTGAATGGGGCAACTCACATGAGAATGTTATGACTTTACAATGTGCGTTGAAGTGGGAAGCTTCAACAAAGAGTATAGAGAAGACATGGATGTCTCAGAAGTTGGAAGACAGTCAAGGAGTTGCGGCATCAAAACATATAAGGGCTAGGTAAGTATGATAGTTTGTTCTTTAACCCCTTCTTAGCTCATCCATTTATTACGATTTTTTAATGTCATGTCAGATTCGCATTGAATAAATTCAATGGGGATCGATTTTTTGCTGAATTTTAGCAAATTTACTAAATTTGAATTTGGGCAGACTTGCTCATTTCAAGTTTTATTGTTTTCTTTTCCTTTGTTTTTTGGTACAGTTTCTAGATATTTCTTTGTCATTTTGTTTTCACACATGCCCATTTATTCTGACCGGTTATTCTAATGACCAAGCTGTTTAAATTTACAGATGGACGGTGGCGGCGGGTGCCCCAAAGGTCATTTCTGTCTTTTAGACGTCTGCCTTTCATGTTTAATTTCTCTACGCTTGTGCACTATACAGTGACAAGAGGATAAAGCCGGGTCATTTCATTTCTGAAACCTGAAGGACCAAGCTTTTTTTTTAGTTTTCAGATATTGTTGCTTACAAAGAAATGTTAAAATACATACTTGCCATCAAATAAAATCACAGTCAAAAGCTGCAAAATCACCAAGAGAAGAAATCAAAAAATAAATAGCTGCATCCTCCTCCTCACCTAAAATTATCACAATTTTATTAAATATCTTGGGTCCATGAAAATATTACTTTGGTAATTCTGGATATTTAACTTACTTGTAACAACAAAATTTGATTTGAAGCAAATCAAATTCACAATAAGTGTGGATTTACCAAAATCACATTTTTTTGCAATTTGATTCTCTTCAATTGGTGGTCGGGCACAATTTTCTTGGATTATTTATAGGGTTAGGAATTATTTAAAAAATAAGAAAAATAGTACCTCTAACCCTTATGTGTCCTACCCGGCTTACTACCTGTGGCTCCAGTCTTCTTCTCTTCAGTCTTCACTCTTCGGTGCTTGATGTCACCATAGGCTCCTAAGATTAGAGATTGAAGAGCAGAAGACCAAAGCCAAAAGTCTAGATGAAGAGGGCATATTCGTTTTTTATTTTTTAAATGTGTTTTTTGTTTTTTTACTGTCAAATGGGACACATTCGATTCAAAAAAGGGATGAAAATCAAATTTCCCGGCCACGTTTGGCCGAATATCCTAAATTGAAATATTGGTAGTTACTACCAATAGTTAATATTGGAATCACAAAAATGAGCCATAATGAATGTATTATGGTGAGAAGGATTCGTCTTCTGAATGATAATGGTCAGCTCAGAGTCTCATTTAGGCGGTAATAGGTATGGCTATAATACATTCAGAACGACGACACATTTCTGCAATTACCCAGAAAGAATCGTAAGATTACTGGTCTTACCAGACATTAGTCCTACCAGCCAGAGATTTCTTGTAAGATGTGGACTTCCTTTCATCATGCTTCCAAGCAGGAACCCTGATTGTTATGATCTTCAATGGATGATACTCTGCTATGGACTCCATCATCCGTCCATTGATGCAATGTGTGTCCTGTGCAGAGACAAAAAAGGACTTTGATCTAAGAGTTTTATGTATGAAAAGACAAATGGGGGACAGAAACTGATATAAACCCAGACTACACGGAGGACTGGGCATAAAACTGTACAGTGTGATTACATGCTGGGTACAGGATCAAGCTGCAAGGGGGCAAGCAATGGACACCTGCAGATTCCCCAGTATTTGATTATCAATCAATCATCTATCTCGTAATCTGTGTAAGAAAATAAAATAAATCTATCTATATTTTTTCCCATATCTCCCTATCATTTACTTTCATGTTGGATCCTGACTTTCAACCATTATATAATGAATGTCTATAAATCATAAAACACATTATCTCTATTATCTCAGATCCCACCTGGAGAGCAGTCATGTGGATTTCAAAATAAAAACTATTAATATTGTGTAATTCAGTTATTAAATTTATAGCCGTTTGCCTATTTATTTTCATGGTAAAGTTTATACACTTTAATAAAATTAAAATAAGATATGATCTATCAGTATAAAGCCCTTATGTATAAAATGCAGCAATACCTGGGATGTTAAAGATCTATCTATCTATTATCTATCTATCTATCTATCTATCTATCTATCTATCTATCTACTCTATCTATCTATCTATCTATCTATCTATCATTCTGTCTGGCCAGTATATAGTCTCTCTGTAGACTCCGGTACATGGTCAGTTTCTGTGAGGTGATATCGTTCCGCCAGTCACTGACATACCTCTCCTGGCCCACTTCTACCATCTTCCTTTTATCAGGCTGCTGTGATTGGTGCTTTGGTCTGATTTGCTTTTGGGTGAGCTGTTTCTGGGGTCCTGGTTTGTGTGGACCACCTATACGTAGCAGGGCTTCATGATGATGGGAGCTTAGATTGCTACTATGTAGGTGAGCACAGAATGACAGCGCCTTCTTCAGAACTGCTAAGTGTAAAGAGAATCTACCCAGTTCAGCTCGACAGGTGCTGCTGGTGGTGCTCCGATGGACCTGGAGAAGGTGCTTACATAATTCCAGGTGGAATATTTCTGTTGGGTTGGAATCCCACTTTGACCAGTCTGGATATGTGTGAGGACTAGTGATGAGCGAGTATACTCGTTGCTTGGGTGATCTCCGAGTATTTAGAAGTGCTCGGAGATTTATTTTCTGTTGTCGTAGCTGCATGATTTGCGACTATTTCACAGCCTGAATACATGGGGATTCCTTAAGAAACAGGCATTCCTCACATGTATTCAAGCTGTCCAGCAGCCACAAATCATGCAGCTGCGGCAACAGAAACTAAATCTCCGAGCACTTCCAAATACTCGGAGACCACCCGAACATGCTCGGGAAAACCTGAGCAACGAGTATACTCGCTCATCACTAGTGAGGACCCCAGACTTTGCTGCTGTACAGGAGCAAACTGTATGCACCAGTTTTCTGATTTGGAATGCCAGTTAGTTTTTTTGGTCTAAGTACATGAGTATTTATCACATTTCAATCTCTCCAATCAGTTGCCAGATTTGATCAATGATTTGTTAGTCTGTTTATCCGCCGAATGCTAAAAACCTAAATCCTTTAATGAGAAATGCCTGACCTTATAAATGTTGCTGAACCAGACCGTACCAAACGGCAGCGAGGCGCTGAGACTTAAGATATTTTAATGATTTCTGCTGCGTAATGTTGAAGCCTCGCAGCAAGAGAGGAGTTTTCTTCCCATCTGTGATTTTTCTATTGCTGGGATACCGGAGACGTTGTATTGTTTATGGCCCATTTGATTGAAGTGTATTTTTGCTTTTTGTCTTCAAATCAAAGCCGCGCTTGGTAGATGTGTGTTTTGCTTCTGATGAGAGTGAGTTCCGTAAGTCACAGTGTGATCGGTGATTATGCGCTTTGCCTTGCGAACATTCAAACAACTCAATCTCACCCCGTCCCTGCCGTGTCGTTAGAGGACACTGGTAGTCTTTCGCATAATGTTAGGTTTAGGGGTTTACTTTCAAGGCCACTAACGGGGATTTCTCATTTTTGGCGCCTACATGTCTCGATTAGGGGGCTTTAAATGTTTGTATGTAGGAATAATATCAATTATGATTGACGTCTATTGTGGATCAGAGCCTAAAAGATCTTTATGGATCCTTCTGACTTATGACGTTGGGTTTAACTTCTTCATGACGGTGGCCAATTTTTTTCCGCTTTTGTTTTTTCCTCATCTTCCTCTTTTATTTTTCTATTTTTTTGCTTCCACATGAGAACGTTCTTTTTTTGCGGGACGAGTTGTATTTTTGAAAGACTCTAGTTATTTTATCACATAATGTAAAAAAAAATCCAAGTGAGGAGAAATTGTGAAAAAAATGCAATTCTGTCTGACGTGGGTTTTTTAGGAATTGTTCTTACAGTGTACATTTTGTGGTAAAAATTACTTTGAAATATGGTTCTCCTCATCGCTACTACTGTGGCCGGGCTTCAAAGGAGACTGTGATTTCTGCTATATGCAGTGATGCTGAAGCTTCGCTCCATATAGCACAAGAGATAGGATGATCACATCTTCAAGCCACTGAAGAGGGCTAAAAAATCAGTGAAACGTAAAAAAATAGTTTTAAAAAATATGAAAACAAAATTAAAATCACCCTCCATTTCCCTCAGTGAAAATAAAGATATTAAAAAAACATACAGTTGTGCTCAAAAGTTTACATACCCCGGCAGAATTTTTACTTTCTTGGCCTTTTTACAGAGAATATGAGTGATAACACTAAAACTTTTTCTCCACTCATGGTTAGTGGTTGGGTGAAGCCATTTATTGTCACTACTGTGTTTTCTCTTTTTAAATCATAATGACAACCCAAAAATTCCAAATGACCCTGATCAAAAGTTCACATGCCCCATTTCAATATACCGTGTATTGCCCGCTCTAACATCAATGGCAGCTTGAAGTCTTTTGTGGTAGTTGTGGATGAGGTTCTTTATTTTCTCAGATGGTAAAGCTTCCCACTCTTCTTGGCAAAAAGCCTCCAGTTCCAGTAAATTCTGGGCTGTCTAGCATGAGCTGCGCGCTTGAGATCTCCCAGAGAGGCTCAATGATATTGAGGTCAGGAGACTGAGATGGCCACTCCAGAACCTTCACTTTGTTCTGCTGTAGCCAATGACAGGTCGACTCGGCCTTGTGTTTTGAATCATTGTCATGTTGGAACGTCCAAGTACGTCATATGCGCAGCTTCCGGACTGATGATTGCAAATTTGCCTCCAGTATTTGCTGATAACGTGCTGCATTCATCTTTCCTTCAACTTTGACCAAGTTTCCTATGCCTTTATAGCTCACACATCCGCAAAACATCAGCGATGCACCTCCGTGCTTTACAGTAGGAATGGTGTTCCTTTCATCATAGGCCTTATTGACCTCTCTCCAAATGTAACATTTATGATTGTGGCCAAAAAGTTCAATTTTGGTCTCATCACTCCATATTTTCTTGTTCCAGAAGTTTTGATGTTTGCCTCTCTGCTGTTTTGCATATTGTACGTGAGATACTTTGTGGCATTTGTGCAGTAATGGCTTTCTTCTGACAACTCGACTATGCAGCCTACTTATTATGCATCTTGAAACAGCCACACCGCTAGTTTCCACAGAGTCAGCTGATGTTATTTGTGGGTTTTTCTTTGCATCTCGAATAATTTTCCTTGCATTTGTCACAGGTCACAGGTGAGGATGTTACCTTTAGTAGCCATTCAAACCCATTTGTGTCAACTTCTGTGCATGTTTTCAGGCCAAAATCGCCAGGGTATGGAACTTTTGATCAGGGTCATTTGGATGTTTTGGGTTGTCATTATAATTTAAAAAGAGAAAACACAGTAGTTTCACAATAAATGGCTTCACCCAACCACTAACCATGAGTGGAGAAAAAGTTTTGGTGTTATCATTCATATTCTCTGATAAAAGGCCAAGAAAGCAAAAATTCTGCCGGGGTATGTAAACTTTTGAGCACAACTCTATATGGTATCACTGCGTCCGGAAAAGTCCGATCTATAAAAATATAAAAACAATTAACCAATCAGTAAACACTGTAAACGGAAAAAATTCATTCAAGAACGTCAAAATTACTTTTTTTGGTCATCACAATTCTCCAAAAAATCCTGTAAGAAGAGATCAAAAAGTGACATCTTTCCCAAAATGGTACTAATAAAAACGATGTCTCATCCTGTAAAAAACAAGCCATCGCAAAGCTCTATTGGAAGAGAAATAAAATGTTACGGGTCTCGGTAAATGGCAATACAACTCCCCAAAAATTTTTTTTGCAAATTTGAATTTTTTTTGTCACCGCTAAAATATAGAAGAGAGCTTGCAGTACCATTCACAGCCGCTACATGAGGTATGGCGCTGTGTCATTTACACTGCGCTATTGACCCTTAATCAATCAATCATGGGGTTTTCTGTAGATCTGATATTTAGGATCAATCCTAAGTATAAATCATTAATATTAAAGTGTTGAAATGCCCCTTTAAGGTATCCTTCAATGTGAAACAGTGATTAATAGTGACATGGTGCCGGCATGATTGATTATAATGATGTCTAAGAAAAATAAGTAGAACAGTTTCTTTCTTACTAACAAGCTTACATTCATCTGTTTTATCCTTAATTCCTGCAGAATTACTCATGGTTCCCTGACATATCACTGACCCATCACTGCAAGTCCTGAAGATAAATGAAATGGATGAAGTAGCATAATGTTAACTAGAGGCAATCAATTAATTAGTTGTTTTCATCATTTTTATCACACTGGTCGAATAGCGAAAAAAATGATTCAATTCTGAGTCAAAACTAAAATAAATTGTCCATTTCTTGATAATCCTGACAATCCTTCATTATTCTTAAATGATTGTATACCTTGTGGCCAAATATTGTACTCTGTTATATTCTACGTTCTCCCATTCCTTACATCCCATCACATCTATATGAATGGACAGGTCACTGCCTCCCACAACATCAACATAGTCCTCTTCCACTGCTCTTATGAGAATCAAGAGTTTATTGGCTAAAAGTTGCAAATCCAATAGCTACCGTATTTTTTGGACCATAAGACGCACTTTTTTTCCTCCAAATTTGGGAGGAAAGTGTGGGTGCGTCTTATGGTCGGAATGTAACATGTGGGGAGGGGGGCAGGGGGCATCGGTGGAGTGGGATCAGCAGGAGGCAAGAAAATATCCCCTCTGCTGCAGGAAACAAGCGCTGGGGGAAACCCCTGGTCCCTACTTAAGTGCAGTGAATATTAATCAGCTGCTTCCCCGCCCACCTATCAGCTGAGCAGGGAGCAGCAGATCACAGAGCCACAGTTTCCCCAGCGCCTGATTCCTGCAGCAGCTGGGCAGATCGGTGTCTGAAGGAGAAGGAGGCAGCAGGAGCAGCTGGCATACCTGACAGCCTGGGGCTGTGCTGATGGGAGGCTGAATGCTCCTGTGAAGGACCTGTGATGAGGTCATGAAGAGAGCGGGCAGGAGCATCACATGACCAAAGCCCTGCCTCTTCATGATGTCATCACAGGTCCTTCAGACCCACTGTACAACAGAGAATTAATTAAAAGGTTAGGCTACTTTCACACTTGCGTTTTTTTGTGCAGTGCATCATGCGCACATGAAACGCATACGTATCACATTTCTATCAACTCTGTCTCTATCATCTCTGTCTCTATCATCTCTGTCTCTATCATCTCTGTCTCTATCATCTCTGTCTCTATCATCTGTCTCTATCATCTGTCTCTATCATCTCTGTCTCTATCATCTCTGTCTCTATCATCTCTGTCTCTATCATCTGTCTCTATCATCTGTCTCTATCATCTCTGTCTCTATCATCTGTCTCTATAATCTGTCTCTATCATCTCTGTCTCTATAATCTGTCTCTATCATCTCTGTCTCTATCATCTCTGTCTCTATCATCTCTGTCTCTATCATCTCTGTCTCTATCATCTGTCTCTATCATCTCTGTCTCTATCATCTCTGTCTCTATCATCTATCTCTATCAACTCTGTCTCTATCATCTGTCTCTATTTCTATGCAGCATGTATTTCTATCCAGCCGCACGATCCAGTCTGAGTGCCGGCGGCAGTGCCGGGTGTTCATGCGAGAGACTCACACGAAATCGTGCGAGTTTCTCGCATGTGTGACCCTGGCCTTATACTCACCCTCCAGCGTCTTCACATAGTAGTTTACAGACACCACACTGGTCCCGCAGCACCATCTCCTACCCGTAGCTTCCAACATAATAACATACTATTATATATAATAACACCACATATAATAGTATGTTATTAAATATTTTACCACATTTTTTGCTTCAAATATATTTTTCCCTATTTTCCACCTCTAAAACCTGGGTGCGTCTTATAGTCCGGTGCGTCTTATAGTCCGAAAAATACGGTATATATTTTTTTCAGAATCTGATTGGTCATTCTATGAACCCCAATAAAGTTGCTGAAACCTCCGATATCAATGGGATCGGCGGACTATGTAATGTGTATGAGTGACGCCAGACTCCCTTGTCTACGAATAAAAGTTTTGGCTAGTTGAATTCCAATGTTCATTCCTTTTGCTCTCCCTGAATATTAGTCAGAGGATTCTGGTAGTGGCTCTATCATCTGGGATCCAAGGAGTAACGCTTTTCCTTGGGAAATTTCAGTGTAAGGAGACTTAAAGGCCATGCGTCTTCACATAGTAGTTTACAGACACCACACTGGTCCCGCAGCACCATCTCCTACCCGTAGCTTCCAACATAATAACATACTATTATATATAATAACACCACATATAATAGTATGTTATTAAATATTTTACCACATTTTTTGCTTCAAATATATTTTTCCCCTATTTTCCACCTCTAAAACCTGGGTGCGTCTTATAGTCCGGTGCGTCTTATAGTCCGAAAAATACGGTATATTTTTTTCAGAATCTGATTGGTCATTCTATGAACCCCAATAAAGTTGCTGAAACCTCCGATATCAATGGGATCGGCGGACTATGTAATGTGTATGAGTGACGCCAGACTCCCTTGTCTACGAATAAAAGTTTTGGCTAGTTGAATTCCAATGTTCATTCCTTTTGCTCTCCCTGAATATTAGTCAGAGGATTCTGGTAGTGGCTGTATCATCTGGGATCCAAGGAGTAACGCTTTTCCTTGGGAAATTTCAGTGTAAGGAGACTTAAAGGCCATGCAATGCTCTACTGCGAAATTAAATTAGCAAATTGTCTCTTCAGAGGAGTATGTCATGGTCTATAAGTCTCCTTACACTAGCATGTCAGGCATGTCAATCTCCGCAATATTACCCCCTAGACCGTAATCAGAGGCCTCTCATACATCAAAATAAGATCTCATGCTGGACAAAAAAGCGAGTATTGCATAGTCTATACGTCTCCTTACACTAGCATGTCAGGAATGTCACTCTCCACAAGGAGAAACATTACTCTCTAGTCCCCAGTCAGAGGCATCGCATATATCAAAATCAGATCTCATGCTTTGCACTGAGAAGGGACAAAAAAATGAGTATTGCATGGTCTATAAGCCTCTTTAAACTAGCATGTTAGGAATGTAACTCTCCATAAGGAGAAACATTACCCCCTAGACACCAGTCAGAGGCCTCTCATATAGCCAAAAGAGATCTCATGCTTTGCACTGAGTTGGGGCAAAAAATGAGTATTGGATGGTCTATAAATTTCCTTACACTAGCATGCCAGGCATATCACTCTCCGCAAGGAGAAACATTACTCCATAGACTCCAGTCAGCGGCCTATCATACAGCCAAATCAGCTCTCATGCTTTTCACTGAGGAGGGGAAAAAAAAAGAAACACATTTTTGCAAATAGAGATTCTGGTTGGGCTTTTATCCTAGAACAAGTAGCATGTCTTATTGAAGGGTTGATGTTAGCTTTTAGGCATATTACTTCCTGTAGGTGGCACTAGAGCTCGAGTCCTCGTCAACTCTGAAGGGTCAATTTGCATATCTAACAACTGGAATACAGGAGGCTCAATTAGGCAGCAGGGAGCTGGCTGTCAATGGCCGTAACGCCCCATCAACAGAGCAGAGTGAAAGAGGAGTCACTTCTTTGTCGACATGACATAAGCTGAAGTCACTGAATCGCCAGCAGGAGCGGTGTCAGACAGCCTTGCGCTGGCAAAAATTTGTGACGAGCACAAGAGACAGGTTAATCACCTGCCTATTAGATCTTAAGCCCATAGTGAAGAAATTAAATAGGTCTGAATAACCACTTTAACATACGGTACCTTTTTTTTGTATTTTCATCTTCACTTAGCATGTCACTTACAGCCGTCTCTTTAAATTAGTTTACAGATCATCACACTATTCTTTTACTTCCATAATGGGCTAATTTTTTACAGGATATACTACCCCTACCCACTTCATAAAATATTACCTCTTGGCACATCTAGCTTTAACCTTATATAATTCGAAGAGTAAACAGGTCACTTGCTCCCCCAAATCAGCACACTCTTCCGCTGCTGCTTTCTTAAAAATTTCTTACAGAAACAGTAAACATAGAACAGAAACAAAAGGCTACAGATACTGTATCCACATGCTCCGAGAATGCTGATAGTTGAAGTCACATCATGTCTAGCTTGCTACATTTCTTTTTCAAATGAGCTGGTAAAATAATAGCCGATCCTCACATGATATTCTGCCCGCTGCCAGCATACGGAAGGAAACAAATAGTATTTGTCAAATGTTAAGGGCAATGCTTAATCTCTGTAATGACTACAACAACTCTAGATTACAAATACTTCCCCAGAGGCAAAAACCTAGCTATCTCCGTGAGTTGTGGCTCCCGTCAAGAAGTCCAGTGTTTGGTAATAAACTTTGTCGCTGTTCCAGTTCTCTTATTTTTTTTTGTTTTTCCCTTCGCCATGCATAGGTTGTGAATGAATAATGATGGAAAGTATGGTCCAACGCATGAAAGAAAATTTCCGGGCCGTGTGTTATCTTAAGATATACCTCTCGGCTGCCAGGGCTGACAGCCATGAAATGATGGCAACAGATTTCTGTCCTTCATTTCTGTTCATAGTTGAAACTGTCACAGAAGGAATAAAATGCCTGTCAATGGAAGCTGTTTCTTGACACGTTGTTTAGTCCTGAGGCTCTGAGATGTTTGTGAATGCAGGAGCTGGTAAATACTTCTTTTATGTCTTCTTGACGCTTCTATTCTAGTTGCCGCTGAAAAAATAAGTTTTAGGCAACTACAAGGGCATCGACTGCTGGGGAACTAAATATCTCAGCATGACTAGTCAACAGCTACTGGCTATCAAACTGAACAGAAGCGGTAGAGTAGAAATGAGTTAATCCATCGTGGACTTATCAAATTTTCTCCCAAAAATTTGAGTCTCCTTAATCAAAAATTATTCTTAGAAGTCAAGTTCGAAAAATTCTGCTCAATTAATTGGGGCCAAGAAAGGTTCTAATATCTAGATTCTTGATATTATAACCTTTGTCAGCCCCAATAAATTGAACAGAATTTTTCAAAACTGACATCTAAGAATAGTTTTTGATTGCGCAGACTCAAACTTTTTGGGAAAACTCGATACATTCACGATGGATTAACTCATTTCTACTCTACCGCTTCTGTTCACTCAAGAACCTTCATATCCACCTATCCTCAACCGTTCTTGTGTCCGGATCTTCATGCCAGTCTTCCTCCATTCCAGGCATGTGAGGTCAATCTGAGGTCTGTGATTGGCCTCAAAGGTTCTCTATTGAGAAGGACAGAAGAGGAAAAGACCAATGCGAAGAACTGGAGATCTCCGGTAAAGGATGGAAGTAGGGTGAGTATAAGGTTTTTTTTTTTACTATGTTATTTTAACCTCTTCTTCATGGCAAATGGTGCAGTTTTACCTTTGGACTGAATTTGTTTGGACCAAACCGAATCTACAGGTCGAATTCAAGTGAATCTGTATTTAGACTACTTTTAATTAGTCAGGACCGGGAGCTGAGAGGCAGGACAAGTTCCATCCATTTTATAAAGGGAAACATATCTCTAATCGGAAGATTCCTTCTTGCAACTTCTTCCTTTCTATTCTTAGTTTCAAAGATACCATAAACAGTTTAGATCTGGCTTAAAGGAAAGTTTCGAGAAATTCCTCTAAGTAGTCTAGGACCATGTCCCCCATATAAATAGACAGGTGTGGTCCGTTTACTCAGCCTTCGGCACTAATTGCATTCTCGGGATTTTAATGGCACTTTCCAATGCACCAGGGCTCGGTGGGGTGTGAGCAGACCCTGACTAATGTCTTCTTCCACTTTGTTCTGTAACATATCAGGATTGTTATGTCTTCACTTCTCAAACAAGGAGGAGTAATCAGTGACCACAATAGTCGCTCAGCTACAGTGTATGGGAATATAACACTGCAGTAGAGTTTATGAAGCAAGTTTTCAA
This sequence comes from Oophaga sylvatica, assembly GCA_033576555.1. Taxonomy (NCBI): domain Eukaryota; kingdom Metazoa; phylum Chordata; class Amphibia; order Anura; family Dendrobatidae; genus Oophaga; species Oophaga sylvatica. Next base: position 28,292,329 of record JARQOD010000010.1, on the reverse strand, counting down.
TACAATTATTGTAACTTCATCATTTTATTTATAACATTTACATCCAGTTTCGATTATTTTCATGACTAACCCAAGAAGATGCTTAAGTTATTGCATGTGCCCATAAAATGTGTTCAATCTTAGAAGCTTTAAACTAATATAATTATTTAATTAAAAGTTTCTGTGGTTTTACCCATTCCCAATATTGTGGCAACATATTGTGCACAAACTGTCAACATTTGCTTATTTTAAACAGACACTTGCGTCAGATTAATAGGAAACCAATTAACCTCATAGTTTATTTTTTGTATCCTGGGAGGAAGCCCACACAAAGATAAAACATACAAATGCCATGTAAATGATGTCCTGGGTTGGATTCGAACCCAAATCCCAATATAGAAAGTCAATAGTGCAAGCATATGGAATGCTATGGGATGCTTGGACAACCTATTCTTAATACCCATGTTTCCTCCTTGTAAAATAGCACTATGCTCACCTCCGGTGCCAGTGTGGGCACTGCCTATCCCAGGGATTGCATGACATTCTTATGTCATGTGATCCCTGCTGCCCATCCATGTTGGTTTCACTCTCCCCACCTTTGGATACCTCACTTAAATCAAGAGAAAGCAAGAGATGCAGCTACTCTCTCACTTCCTATGGATGTATGTGATACTTCCAAAGGCAGGGATCTTGAAGGCAGTGCTGATTGGCTACAGTAATCACATGATATAACAATGTCATGCCATCCCTGGGAGAGCCATTGGTGACACTGCTGGAACAGTGCTGGCACTGGAGGTGAGTAAAAGTGTCATTATTTTACAAGAGGGAAACATAGTGATTGAGAAGGGTTGCTTAATTAATCAAATTAAATATGATAAATGCTACCAAATATTTTCCATTGACTACAGTGTGGTCCGTTAGGTGTCCCTCAAGATGTTTGCCATTTTACTGGAAAAGGTAGGATAGCATGTTGTACGATAAATATTGAGAAGTAGAGTGAAACAAAAGAGGCATAAACATAGAAAAGGTGCTGCTGCTTTCTATTAACTGTTTTATCTCACTCCAGAACTGGAATCACAGCTACACTGCTCACTACTTCTGTATATTATCCCACATGCTGCTGCTTCTTCTTCTTCTTTTGAAAATGTGTTAATTAGTGAGAGGAGAACAGGAATCCCTCATGTCTTTGTGTCATGTTTATTAGAGACATCATAGCTGGTCTCCAATGAAGGAGTAGAACCATCTCAAGGAAGATCACAAGGAAATGGACAGCATGTGACTGAGCAAAGGGTCTGAATACTTATGACCATGTGATATTTCAGGTTTTTTTTTAATCAATTTGCAAAAATTTCTACATTTCTGTTTTTTTTTTCAGTCAAGATGGGGTGCAGAGTGTATATTAACCCCTCTCTGACATTAGACGTACTATCCCGTCCATAAAACCCGTGCCATTCTGCCCATGGACGGGATAGTACGTCATAGGCGATCAGCTGCGCTCCTGAGGGGAGCGCAGCTAATCGCCGCCGGGTGTCAGTTGATTATCACAGCTGACACCCGTGACTGTGTGTCAGGAGCGGTCATGGACCGCTCCCGGCACATTAACCCCTAGCACACCGCGATCAAACATGATCGCGGTGTACTGGGGGCACAGGGGAGGATCGCGCAGGGTGGGGGCTCCCTGTGCGCCCCCCTGAGACCCTCAGACCAGCGCGATGTGATCGTGCTGTTCTGAGGGCTTCCTCCCTCCCAGGACCCGGATCCAAGATGGCGCCGGGGTCCTGGAGGGAGGTGGCTTCCTCAGTGCCTGCTGAGAGCAGGCACTGAGAAGCCTGCTGCACTGCCTGAGCGATCGCTGGTGTGACAGTGTGCTGTGCACACTGTCACACCAGCGATTTGATAAAATACAGTGATGTCCCACCCTGGGACAAAGTAAAAAAGTTAAAAAAATAAAAATAAACATGTTATAAAAAAAAATCCAAAATAAATAAAAAAAAAAAAAATATTCCCCAATAAATTCATTTCTTCCTGTAAATAAAAAAACAAAACAATAAAAGTACACATATTTGGTATCGCCGCGTCCGTAACGACCCCCCTATAAAACTGTCCCACTAGTTAACCCCTTTAGTGAACCCCTTAAAAAAAAAAAAAAAAACCGAAGCAAAAAATCAATGCTTTATCATCATACCGCCGAACAAAAAGTGGAATAACGCGCGATCAAAAAGACCGATATAAATAAACATGGTACCGCTGAAAACGTCATCTTGTCCCCAAAAAACGAGCCGCCATACAGCATCATCACGAAAAAATAAAAAAGTTATAGCTCGCAGAATAAAGCGATGCAAAAATAATTATTTTTTATATAAAATTGTTTTTATTCTATAAAAGCGCCAAAACATAAAAAAATGATATAAATGAGGTATCGCCATAATCGTACTGACCCGAAGAATAAAACTGCTTTATCAATTTTACCACAGCGGAACAATAAAAACGCCTCCCCCAAAAGAAATTCATGAATTGCTGATTTTTGTTTATTCTAACCTCCCAAAAATCGAAATAAAAAGCGATCAAAAAATGTCACCTGCTCAAAAATGGTACCAATAAAAAGTACAACTCGTACCGCAAAAAATAAGACCTCACATGACTCTGTGGGCCAAAATATGCAAAAATTATAGCTCTCAAAATGTGGCGATGCAAAAAACTATTTTTGCAATAAAAAGCGTCTTTTAGCGTGACAGCTGCCAATCATAAAAACCCGCTATAAATAGTAAATCAAACCCCCCTTTATCACCCCCTTAGTTAGGAAAAAATAATAAAATTTAAAAAATGTATTTATTTCCATTTTCCCATTAGGGTTAGGGTTAGGGTTGCGGCTAAAGTTAGGGTTAGGGTTGGCACTAAAGTTAGGATTAGGGTTAGGGTTGGGATTAGGGGTGTGTTAGGGTTAGGTTTGTGGTTAGGGTTGGGACTAGGGTTAGGGTGTGTTGGGGTTAGGGTTGGAGTTAGAATTGGGGGTTTCCGCTGTTTAGGCACATCAGGGGCTCCCAAATGTGACATGGCGTCTGATCTCAATTCCAGCCAATTCTGCGTTGAAAAAGTCAAACGGTGCTCCTTCACTTCTGAGCTCTGCCATGCGTCCAAACAGTAGTTTATCCCCACATATGGGGTATCAGCGTACTCTGGACCCCAAGAGTTATTGTGCAATTTGTCCTATTTCTTCTGTTACCCTTGGGAAAATAAAAAACTGGGGGCGAAAATATCATTTTTGTACAAAAAAAAATATTTTTTTGTTTTTACGGCTGGACATTATAAACTTCTGTGAAGCACTTGGGGCTTCATAGCGCTCACCACACACCTAGATAAGTTCCTTGTGGGGTCTATTTTCCAAAATGGGGTCACTTGTTGGGGATTTCCACTGTTTAGGCGCATCAGGGGCTCTCCAAATGCGACATGACGCCCCCAGACCATTCCATCAAAGTCTGCAATCCAAAACGTCACTACTTCCCTTCCGAGCCCCAACGTGTACCCATACAGTAGTTTTCTCCCACATATTGGGTATCAGCGTACTCAGGACAAATTGGGCAACAACTTTTGGGGTCCAATTTCTCCTGTTACCCTTGTAAAAATAAAATATTGGGGCGAAAAAATCATTTTTGCAAAAAAAAAAAAAGATTTTTTATTTTTACGGCTGTGCGTTATAAACTTCTGTGAAGCACTTCGGGGTTCAAAGTGCTCACCACACATCTAGATAAGTTCCTTGTGGGGTCTATTTGCCAAAATGGGGTCACTTGTGGGGGGTTTCCACTGTTTAGGTGCATCAGGGCTCTCCAAATGTGACATGACGCCCCAGACCATTCCATCAAAGTCTGCAATCCAAAACGTCACTACTTCCCTTCCGAGCCCCGACGTGTGCCCATACAGTAGTTTTTCGCCCACATATTGGGTATCAGGTACTCAGGACAAATTGGACAACAACTTTTGGGTTCCAATTTCTTCTGTTACCCTTATGAAAATAAAATATCAAAAAATCATTTTTGTAAAAAAAAAAAAAGATTTTTTTTTTTACGGCTGTACGTTATAAACTTTAGTGAAACACCTGGGGTTCAAAGTTCTCACCACACATCTAGATAAGTTCCTTGTGGGGTCTATTTCCAAAATGGTGTCATTTATGGGGGTTTCCACTGTTTAGGGCAGTCAGGGCTCTCCAAAACACGACATGGCGTCCAGCCAATTCTGCGTTGAAAAAGTCAGACGGCGCTCCTTCCCTTCCAAACTCTGCCATGCACCCAAACAGTGGTTTACCCCCACATATGGGGTATCAGCACACTCAGGACAAATTGCACAATAACTTTTGGATTCTTGTTACCCTTGGAAAAATAAAAATTGGGGTGAAAAGATCATTTTTGTGGAAAAAATATGATTTTTAAATTTTACGGCTCTACATTATAAACTTGTGTGAAGCACTTGGGGGTTCAAATTGCTCATCAAAAATCTAGATAAGTTCCTTAGGGGGTCTAGTTTCCCAAATGGGGTCATTTGTGGGGGGTTTCCACTGTTTAGGCACATCAGGGGCTCTCCAAATGCAACATGGCATCCAAACTCAATTCCAGCCAATTTTGGTTGGAAAAAGTCAAATGGTGCTCCTTCCATTCCGAGCTCTGCCGTGCGCCCAAACAGTGTTCCCCCCCACATATGGGGTATCAGCGTACTCAGGACAAATTGTACAACAACTTATGTGGTCCAATTTCTCCTGTTACCCTTGGGAAAAAAAAAATTAGTGACTAAAAGATAATTTTTGTGGGAAAAAAATAGGATTTTTTATTTTCATGCCCGGGCATTATAAACTTGTGTGAAGCACTTGGGAGTTCAAAGTGCTCACCAAAGATCTAGATAAGTTCCTTAGGGGGTCTAGTTTCCAAAATGGGGTCACTTGTGGGGGATTTCCACTGTTTAGGCTCATCTGGGGCACTGCAAACGGAACATGACCCCCATTAACGTCTGCATTCCAAAACGTTACTACTTCCTTTCCAAGCCCTGCCGTGCGCCCAAACAGTTTCCCCCCCACATATGGGTATCAGCGTACTCAGGACAAATTGGACAACAACTTTTGTGGTCCAATTTCCTTGGGAAAATTCAAAAACTTTGGGACTAAAAAATCATTTTTGTGGAAAATTGATTTTTTTTTTTTTCACACCCAGGCTTTATAAACTTTTGTGAAACACTTGAGGGTTCAAAGTGCTCACAACAGATCTAGATAAGTACCTTAGGGGGTCTAGTTTCCAAAATGGTGTCACTTGTGGGGGGTTTCCACTGTTTAGGTGCATCAGGGGCTCTCCAAACGCGACATGGCATCCAATCTAAATTCCAGCCAATTTTAGTTTGAAAAAGTCAAACGTCGCTCCTTCCCTTACGAGCTCTGCCGTGTGCCCAAACAGTGGTTTTCCCCCACATATGGGGTATTGGCGTACTCAGGAGAAATTGCATAACAACCTTATCTGTCCATTTTCTCCTTTTACCCTTGTGAAAATAAAAAAAAAGTTTGTAAAAGATAATTTTTGTGGCTAAAAAGTAAAATATTCATTTTTTCCTTCCACGTTGCTTTAGTTACTGTGAAGCACCTGAAGGGTTAATAAACTTCTTGAATGTGGTTTTGAGTACCTTGAGGGGTGCAGTTTTTAGAATGGTGTCACTTTTGGGTATTTTCTGCCATATAGACCCCTCAAAATGACTTCAAATGTGAGGTGGTCCCTAAAAAAAATGGCTTTGTAAATTTTGCTGTAAAAATGAGAAATCGCTGGTCAACTTTTAACCCTTATAACTTCCTAACAAAAAAAAATTTTGGTTCCAAAATTGTGCTGATGTAAAGTAGACATGTGGGAAATGTTATTTCTTAACTATTTTGTGTGACATATTTCTCTGTTTTAAGGGAATAAAAATTCAAAGTTTGAAAATTGCAAAATTTTAAAAATTTTCGCCATATTTGCATTTTTTTTCAAAAATAAACGCAAGTTATATTGAAGAAATTTTACCACTAACATGAAGTACAATATGTCACGAGAAAACAATCTCAGAATCGCGAAGATCCGTTGAAGCGTTCCAGAGTTATAACCTCATAAAGAGACAGTGGTCAGAATTGTAAAAATTGGCCCATTCATTAACGTGCAAACCACCCTTGGGGGTGAAGGGGTTAATGATAAACAAATGAACTTTTTTGACTTTACCAAATGGCTGCAATGAAACAAAGAGTGAAAAATTTAAAGGGGTCTGAATACTTTCTGTACCCACTGTATATATACGGTATATATAATTAATTATGACATTTTATCTGGAAATGAATGCATTCCTCTGAATTACGGTCACATTACCATAACTAAATTCACACTTCGTACTGACGCCCCCTTCCTTCACTTCATCATAGAAATAATTTATAGCACTAAATTGCCATATATTTAAATAATAATAAGATATACATTAAGTTAAGTGTGTTACATCTGAAGGAACATTAATCTCCGGCTTCAAGTAAAATGCGATTGGTTTAAAACATTGGCTCCATATTTAGATGCTGATTAGGCTTAGTTATAGGGACGAGCATCTACAAAGAGCATTTCTGACTTTAGAGCAGTGGTCCCCAACTCCAGTCCTCAAGGCCCACCAACAGGTCATGATTTCAGGATTTCCTTTAATTGCACAGGTGATGCAATTATCACCTGGGCAATACTAAGGAAATCCTGAAAACATGACCTGTTGGTGGGCCTTGAGGACTGGAGTTGGGGAACACTGCTCTAGAGGACTCAACATGCCTGTGCCTTTCAGAAACATGCTATTGATTTCATTAGGCACTATGCAATGCCTTGTTTCTCTCGTGGTGGCACTGCAAGAAATTGAACAGTTCTTGGCTGAAGAGAAGATCAGATTGATTTGCAGGACTCTGGTTCAGCATCCAGGTCAGTGTTTCTTAGCTTCGGACATCCCTGATAAAGCTTTGCTTGATAGGCAGGGGTGTGCAATGTCATCTAAGGGACGTGATGCACAGATGACGTCATGCCAGCCTTTGCTGGTCAAAAGTTGCTCCTAGTACGCTGGAATTTAGGAGATTCGTGGGCCTCCCATCAAGCCAAAGGGTTCCACTAACTCGGACACTAAGCTAGAGTCCCGCGAATCGATCCATTCATCTCACACTTCGTAGGTTAGCAGTAATAGGCTCTTTTTTTGTTAAACGAGCCAATGTCCCCCATACACATTAAAGTAATGTTGGCCTAAGTCGCCGATATGCACGAGTTTGGCCAAAGGACTAATGTACATGAGGTGCCGGCCAACCGATGGTCTGACTAGGGAGAGATTTCGATCCAATTTTATATTACCAATCTCATTGTTCTCT
>JARQOD010000010.1:28241015-28284875 GCA_033576555.1 Oophaga sylvatica | reverse complement strand
CGTCCTACTTTTCAGGAACAACATCGGATTGATTTTATTTACGTTGATGAGTGCAAGCCTTTAAATGGCTGCTGCGTTCCCTGCCTCTGCTTTTATACAGACTATGATAGTCACATCTAATTAGCTGTGCTATACCATGTGATGCGAAACCTGCAAAGACATTATGGGGAAGCTAGGCTGGCTGCACCTGAGGTCATGTGGGCATTCTCTGATGGGATCATCAAGTTTCTGTAAAATAGTGGTGGGCATTTTGGGGACAATAATTTCAGATAAAATCAAAAATTGTCCATTTTCCTAAAATTTTACTTAAACATGATTTACATGGAATGGATTCATTGATCTCTAAAGAGCTGCTATGGCAACATACAAAGAGGACTCTTCTGAGCCTTGTTCCATGAGTTACTGGGGTTCAAGCAGTGTGATTAGTCTGTGGATAGACCATCATTAGCTAAGTTGAGATTACCACTTTAATGCTACCTTCACACTTGCTTTTGTTTTCTGTGCTTTTATTATTAAAAAACATCATGTAAACTCCCACTGTATTTATGTTTATTTTAAGGATATTTGTGTTTTTTATATATTTATTTTAAATAATCGTGTTTAAATATCAGCTTTTTTTTTCTGTTGTGTTACTAATATGGCAAATGTTGGGCACCAGGATTCCCCCACTGCACAGAGTGGATCCCAAGCACTGTCTGCCTCTGCAGTCTCCCATTCAGCATCAACCGCTGCAGGTGCTGCTCAGCAAAGACATCAGTTCCAGCATCTTACTCAGTCTCTTGCTGTTTGCTTGGTTACTGGTGGCTCTCCAGCCAAGTCTATGGTAACTAGCAATAGGCAGTGGCGAACGGACGCTCTGGAGGCTAAGTCTAGAATTCTTCCTACTGAGCATGCTCGTGATGTGGCGACGTCTAATTGGTGGTCAGTTGTCAGCTGCTCTGCTGATGTGGCAGCTCCAGACTGGCCCACGAGCAAGGTCCTTTCTGACTGGACTTGAGTGCAACGTATAAAAGGTCCTCAGGGATACACGCCGGTGCGCTAGTGTCACTTGTATGTGGATTGTGTGTAGATACGCTACCACTCTAGGAGCACATGTGTGTGGGTGGCTCCTACAGTGGCGACTGTGAGTCTAGGCAGGCAGTGTAGGGTGGGAACTCTGGCTTGGCTTAACATCTGCATCCGGTTGTGTGTGCGATTAGCACAGCCGAGTTTGAGCAAGCACAACCACCAGAATAGACCACCCTGGAGGGGCGATAGGGACCTCCACCTAACATCATATTTGCTGTATCCCTGTGACGTTTAACAGGTTATAGCACTCTGTGTTCTGCTGTATGTTACTGCTCTGTGGAGTAACAGCGTTTGGTACTTAGTGTTCTGTTCACACTGAATGACGTTCAACCCTTACTGACATCGAATGTATTAGTATGCAGATGCCAGTAAGTCCCCCTGTGACGTGGGCTCTGTCGGTGAACCCACATCTTTTCTGGGACTTGTCAGCTGGTTTTGAACAGCTGACATGTGCCCGCCATAGCCGCGGGTGGAATCGTGATCCACCTGCGGCTATTAACTAGTTAAATGCAGCTGTCAAACGCTGACAGCGGCATTTAAATAGCACTTCCGGCCGGTGATCGCGGGTCACCGGTGTGTCGACATGACAACCTGAGGTCTCCTGGAGACCTCTATGGTTGTCAGTGCCAAATTGCTATGAGTGCCACCCAGTGGTCGGCGCTCCTAGCAAGTCACTAATTCTGCTACATAGAGCCAATCTGCTGATCGCCTTTATGTAGCAGAGGATTTCGAATTGTGCCAGCTTCTAGTCTCCGATGGAGACTATTGAAGCATGGCAAAAGTAAAAAAAAATGTATTTAGAAATATGAAAAAAATATAAAAGATTAAATCACCCCCCTACGCCCCATTCAAAATAAAACAATAAAAAAAATCACCCATACACATATTAGGTATTGCCGGGTTCAGAATTGCCCAATCTATAAATAAAAAAAAGGATTAACAGATCGCTAAATGGAGTAGCGAGAAAAAAATTCAAAACGCCAGAATTACGTTTTTTGGTTGCGTTAAAAATGCAATAACGGGCGATCAAAAGAATGTATCTGCTCCAAAATGGTATCATTAAAAAACATCAGCTCAGAGCGCAAAAACTGAACCTCACTGACCCAAGAAGTCGAAAAATGGACACGCTACGGGTCTCGGAAAATTGCACAATTTTTTTTTTTTTAGCAAAGTTTGGATTTTTTTTTCACTACTTAGAAAAAAAAAGATCCTATACATGTTTGGTGTCTATGAACTCATAATGACCTGTAGAATCATAATGGCAGCTCAGTTTTAGCATTTAGTGAACCTAGCAAAAAAGTCAAACAAAAAACAAGTATGGGATTGCACTTTTTTTGCATTTTCACTGCACTTGGAATTTTTTTCCTATTTTAGTACATGTCATGGAAAACCAATGGTGTAGTTCAAAAGTACAACTTGATCCACAAAAAACAAGCCCTCGCATGGCCATATTGATAGAAAAATAAAAAAGTTATGGCTCTGGGAAGAAGGGGAGCGAAAAACGAAAGTGCAAAACCGAAAAAAGCTCTGGTCATGAAGGGGTTAAAGTGTTGACTCGCAGCCTTGCTCAGCCATTGCTCACTAGCTGCAGTTTAACATCTCTGCACGGTGAACCCCGGGTTGCGATTACACTCCATTACTATTTCATTAAGTGCAATCCGCCAACCCTAACAGTACACTAGCGCCGGGGTCTGGCTAGTTATGGCGGACGAGCAGCAGCTCCCACGGAACATCCAGCAGCTGAAGGGCAGGTTGTCCACACTAGAGTGGGCAACTTCAGCTGTGGATCTATCTGCAGTAGTGGCACAGGCAGCTAGTGAAGCCGCTATTAGGTTTTCTGCTGCGACCCCTGTTCTGTTTTTCCCACATTTCCAGCTTCCCAATAAGTTCTCTGGGGATAGCAAGGCTTGCAGGGGATTCGTGAACCAGTGCTTGATTTAGCTGGAGTTACTGGCCTCACGTTTCTCATATGAACGGGCCAAGGTGGGCTTTGTATTGTCTCTGTTGACGGACAGGGCGTTGGAGTGAGCTACACCATTATGGGAATGTAAGGACCTGGTGGTCTGGAGCACCTCTCGTTTCTTGGACGCTCTAAAGCAGGTCTTTTTGGGACCTCCGGTTACCCATGACACGGCACTCCAACTCTTGGGTTTAACTCAGGGTTCGTCCTCGACCAGCCAGTTCGCTATCCGGTTCTGGACTTTAGTGTCCGAGTAGGAGTAGCCAGATAAGTTCTCTGGAGGGGCCTTGCAGACCACATCAAGGATGCTTTGGACACTAGAGCGATCCCAACAACACTGGAGGAATTAATATCCATATCCACTCGCATTGATCTTCAATACGCTGAACGAAGATTGGAGCGAGCCCAGTGTAGACAAAGGATTCAGTTAGCTCCTAACTTTACCAATCCTTTGGGATCCCCCACTCGGAAGAGCGATCTGGTGAAGCCCAAGGAGGTCGCTCAGGCGTAAGTTAAATCCTGTCCTGTGCGTTCACGGCCAACTTGCTTTGCTTGTGGGCAGGCTGGTCATCACACCAATCGATGTCCCTGGCGTCGGGGAGATCGGCCTTGTCTAGTAGCTATTGGAGGTGGTTCACAGATGTGTCCTCCAAATTAACCTTTAAGGTGACCATGTCCTATGAGTCGGTTTCTCACGCAACCAAGGCTTGCGTGGATTCCGGGGCTGAGGGTAATTTTTTGTCTTACGCCTTCTCCCTATGGCACGCAATCCCCCCAGTGATGCTCCCAAAACCAATCACTATCCGGGTGGTTAATGGGTCGGCTCTACCTACCTAAATCACTCATCAAACCATCTCTCTTATGCTCACATTTTCTCCAAGTCATCAGTAGTTAATTTCCTTGTTGATCATCCCTGAGGGAATAGATGAGGTTCTGTTGGGCATACCCAGCATCTTGCTCAGTCTCGTGCTGTTAGCTTGGTTTCTGCTGGCTGTCCAGCCAAGTCTATGCTAACCAGCGATAGGCAGCGGCGAACTGACACTCTGGAGGCTAAGTCAAAAAATCTTCCTGCTGAGCATGCTCGTGATGTGGCGACATTTCATTGGTGGTCGGTAGTCAGCTGCTCTGCTGATGTGGCAGCTCCGGATTGGCCCAAGAGCAAGGTTCTGTCCGACTGGACTTGAGCGCAACATATAAAAGGTCCTCAGGGATGCATGCTGGCGTGCTAGTGTCACTTGTATGTGGATTGTGTGTGGATACGCTACCACTCTGGTAGCACATGTGTGTGGGCCGCTCCTACAGCGGCGACTGTGAGTCTATTCAGGCAGTGTAGGGTGGGAACTCCCGCTTGGTTTAGAGTCTGTCTCCAGTCCTGTGTGCGGTTATCATCACAGCTGAGTTTCAGAGTAAGCACAACCACCAGAATAGTCCACCCTCGGGGAGCGATAGGGACCTCCACCTAGTGTCATATTTGCTGTATCTCTGTGACGTTTAACAGGGTATAGCACTCGGTGTTCTGCTGTATGTTACCGCGCTATGAAGTAACAGAGTTTGGTACTTTGGTGTTCTGTTCACACTGAGTGACGTTTAATTCAGTGTGTTTAAAGTGTTGGCTTGCAGCCTTGCTCTGCCATTGCTCACTAGCTGCAGTTTAACATTTCTGCATGGTGGACCTCAGGTTGCTATTGCACTCCATTACTATTTCATTAACTGCAATCTGCCAACCCTAACAGCAAGTCTAGGGATACATAAATCACATGATGTCCAAAAAAATGAAAGAAAAAAAACAACTATCTAACATACTCTCCCTGACAGAATTTATGTTGCTTATCCATGTTATATAAATAAAAGCTTATAACCTGACGTTAAATTCATCCATTGGTTGTATAAATTATTCTTTTGAAATCTGAAACCCTCCGAAATGTGGTTTAGGTTAAGAAAATAAATTGGCATCAATGCAGAAAAATTGATTATTTAATGGACACAGAATGGTCAGATTTTGGCAAGACAAAAGTTTTGTTGCCCACAGAAAGTAATGTGATATTCAAACAAATAATTAACTGAAAATACAAATATATGTTGCTTAACATTGGTGAATGAAGTTGTGGTGCTATTAGAGTCATGTTTAATATTTTGTGTGACTTCCATGAGCTTGAAGGACTACATCCATGCGGTTCAACAATGATTCATACAATTTTTTAATGAAGTCATCAGGAATAGCAGAGAATGCAGTCTTACATGCCTCCCAGAGTTCATCTAGATTCTTTGGTTTTGTCTTCCAAGCTTCCTCTTTCATCCTACACCAAACATGCTCCATGGTGTTCATGTCTGGAGATGACTGGGCTGGCGAGTCCTTGAGCACCTTGATCTTTTTTGCCTGGAGGAACTTTGTTGTAGAGATGGATGTATGAGATGGAGCACCATCCTGCTGCAGAATTTGACCGCTTTTATGATTTGGAATATAAGAGGTAGCTAATACTTCTTGATATTTTAGGCTATTTATATTGCCTTCCACGTTGCAATAGTTTCGCACACCCCCATACTGAATGTAACCCCGGACCATGATTTTTGCACCACCAAATTTATCTGTTTTCTGGGTGTATTTTGGATCCATACGGGCTCCAGTAGGTCTCCTGCAGTATTTGCGGTGGCTGTCGTGTAATTCTACTGAAGATTCATCAGAGAAATCCACCTTCTGCCACTTTTCCAGCGTCCATCTGTTTAGCAGGCTGTGGGACTTTCCAAATGCCACACGGTTTTTTATTTGCCTTTTATTTAGTGCTGGCTTCTGGGCACTGATTCGACCATGGAGGCCATTTCGAGACAGAATCCTACAAACTGTTCTAGTTGACACAGGGACTTGAGATGACCAGGCCTGTTGGAGCTCTGCTGCAGTGGAAGAGGGGCTTGCTTTGAATTTTCTAACCAACAAACGTTCTCCTGAGCAGTTGTCTTGCGGGGTCTGCCGGACCTGGGCTTGTCAAACACATCTCCAGTCTCTTCAAATATTTTTTTCATTCTTTGTACTTGACGCTGAGACACATTAAAGGTGCCAGCCACCTCTGCAGTGGATCTGGTCTTCAGCCTCTTGATAATCCAGGCTTTGGTCGCAGGGTGGATTTTCGGCATGTTGTCAGAGCTCAAGTTGCAGTTCAAGTGAAGGTCTGGGGTGCTGGGTTTCTTTTTATACACACCCACTAATTAAGTGATCATTTACTGAGCACAGGTGAGGATGTAAACTAGGATTGGGTACATTATATGACCAGGCGACAAAACTTTTGTCTTGCCAAAATCTGACCATTCTGTGTCCATTAAATGATCAATATTTCTGCATTGATGCCAATTTATTTTCTTAACCTAAACCACATTTCGGAGGGTTTCAGCTTTCAAAAGAATAATTTATACGACCAATGGATGAATTTAACGTCAGGTTATAAGCTTTTATTTATAAAACATGGATAAGGGACATAACTTCTGTCAGGGAGTGTAGAGACAAAAGACGAGGAAAAATAAAATAAAAAATGTAAAAAAATATGCCCCAAATTTTTTCACAAAAGGTCCCCTAAAACCCAATTTCCAAATACATGGTACCTGCTAATAAAAAAAAAACTGTTAAGGATTTGCTCACTCTTCTGATTTATATCATTAGGCAAATATTCACTAGAATTACATGGAGGAAATTAATATTATAAACCTGTCATAAATTATTTTAATCGAAAGGAAGCCAGAGAGATTTTCAATGCTTTGCATGACTGAGACAGAATGATCTAATTCTCGACAGGATTCACTGTACTTTGGCTTTAATATATCCCAATCTTTAGACTTTTGCAATTATTGAAAGACTCCATAGAAAATGAACCCGTTAGGCATATTCACACATTCATCATGTGATAATTACCTTGTCCACGTAATTACACAGTCTGAGTTTTGTGATGTAAATTTACAGCTGTTGGAGTTGATACATAAAGGATCTATTTCCATCAAACTTTTAGCCATGATATCAATGAGTGTGAGCTCCCAGAACACTACATGAAGGCTGAAGCTGCCGACGCGTTACGGTAAATAAGCACTTGCTACTTGCAGACTCTTACCTGCTGTCAAAACAAATATGATTGACTATTAATTAACATTAAGATGCTCATTGAGACGTGCCAGGTATATTCAGTTCTATTTTAAGACTTACATGGCGATACACACATGCTCAGCTACAACAACGCACAATTTTAAAAAGGTAATGTATGATTTGGAAGATAAAAGTTCCTTTTGTTCAAAACCGCTTCTCTCCAATGTTATGTATGATTAGGAAGATAAAAGTTCCTTTTGTGCAAAACCACACCTCTCCAATGTTTTTGTATGATTAGGAAGATAAAAGTTCCTTTTGTTCAAAACCACACCTCTCCAATGTTATGTATGATTAAGAAGATAAAAGTTCCTTTTGTTCAAAACCGCTGCTCTCCAAGGTTATGTATGATTAGGAAGATAAAAGTTCCTTTTGTTCAAAACCACACCTCTCCAATGTTATGTATGATTAAGAAGATAAAAGTTCCTTTTGTTCAAAACCGCTGCTCTCCAAGGTTATGTATGATTAGGAAGATAAAAGTTCCTTTTGTTCAAAACCACACCTCTCCAATGTTATGTATGATTAGGAAGATAAAAGTTCCTTTTGTTCAAACTGCTCCTCTCCAATGTTATTATTATTATTATTATATACATTTATATAGCGCCATTTATTCCATGGCGCTTTACATATGAAAAGGGAAAAATATAGACAGATACAATAAACATGTGCTAGACAAGGACACACAAGTACAGAAGGAGAGAGGACCCTGCCCGCGAGGGCTCACAGTCTACAGGATGTTATGTATGATTAGAAGATAAAAGTTCCTTTTGTTCAAAACCGCTGCTCTCCAAGGTTATGTATGATTAGGAGGATAAAAGTTCCTGTTGTTCAAAACCATTCTGCTCCAAGGTTATGTATGATTAGTAAGATAAAAGTTCCTTTTGTTCAAAACCGTTCCTCTCCATAGGCTCTTCATGATTTTGCGGCTTATCCTTCATTGAAGTGATTAGGGTTTAACTGCAATACCAGACCTTACCTATGGGCACGAGTGGCACCAATGCAAAATCTTGAAGAGGGCCCTTAGTTATTGCAGGTCTTTTTAATAGTAATTGTCTTTTCATATGAGTCAAAGGGCCTTTTTGAACACCCCAGGGCCTGGGTGCATTTTCAACTCCTGCACCTGTTTTGCAAAGATTAAAAAAAGAGGCAAATGTTTGTATTATTTTAAATTAATATCTACGCTTATTTAGATGATAGTTAAAATATGGCTAATAATTATGTAAATTTATGATGACATTTAGGCCCCTGGGCAGAAAAATCCTTTATTATTGGAGTTACAAAAGGAAATGTCAAAGGTGATCGTGCTCCACCTTCCTTCATGACGACTTTTGCACATGCTCATTAGATGTGTCATTACTCATTACCAAAGATAGCGTTGGGGTCTATTCATTGCTGCTAATCTACATGTGTTGTTTCCTGAAACAACAGATAGTTAGAGTCTAAAAAAGCCCCAGTAGTCAGTGTGAGAAATGCAAAATTTCTAATTTTTGTTTTTAGTTAGTGATAAGTGATCATGATATGGGGAAAAAAATAATTGACGTTTTTTAAAAAAAACATTTAGCACAAAAACCTGGTTTTAAGCAATAGGTAATTTTTTGATGCCACATTCTCTTTAAAGTTGAGAGGTTGATGTATTTTTGGCTTATACGGTATATTTTCATAGTGGCTGAGTTTGGTGTCATTAGACATTTTTCTATTCTGCAAATTTTCATAAAGTTCAACTATACATTCTAATAGGCAAGACTTTTACTATCTTTATAATCTAATTTTGTTCCTCATGAATATTAATAGCTAATAAGATTTTATAAACCTGTAGCTTTGTAATGTCTTCTGTATTGCATGAATCTCTGTAATTGATGACCAGCAATAGAAAATGTTGAAGCCAAAATTGTTGGGTTAACCTTGAATGTTTCAGGTATTTTCCTTTCCTTCTCTGTTTTTTGTACGTACTAATTTTTTTGAGTTGGTGCGTTTTTCTTGGCATGACGCAAGAACTTTACTACGTGCCAAAGAACTCAGATGTCTCCTCCCAGCTGATCCCTTTCTCTCCTCTTCTAATTAAACATTGAGAAAGCACCTGCAGCTACATTCTCCTCCTCTTCTCCATGCACCCTTTTTGCGAAAGACTGATCTACAGTAGATGGTCTTTCAGGTATTAATGACCTATCCACAGTAGATGGTCTTTCAGGTGTTGATGACCTATCCACAGTAGATGGTCTTTCAGGTGTTGATGACCTATCCACAGTAGATGGTCTTTCAGGTGTTGATGATCTATCCACAGTAGATGGTCTTTCAGGTGTTGATGACCTATCCACAGTAGATGGTATTTCAGGTATTGATAACCTATCCACTGTAGATGATCTTTCATGTATTGATGACCTATCCACAGTAGATGGTCTTTTAGATATTGATATCCTATCCACTGTAGATGGTCTTTCAGGTATTGATGACTTATCCACAGTAGATGGTCTTTCAGGTATTGATGACGTATCCACTGTAGATGGTCTTTCAGGTATTGATGACTTATCCACAGTAGATGGTCTTTCAGGTATTGATGACTTATCCACAGTAGATGGTGTTTCAGGTATTGATGACGTATCCACTGTAGATGGTCTTTCAGGTATTGATGACTTATCCACAGTAGATGGTCTTACAGGTATTGATGACCTATCCACTGTAGATGATCTTTCAGGTATTGATGACCTATCCACAGTAAAGATCAGCACTATCCGACTGGTAGAGGTTCAAAAGCTGGCACCCCGATGGATCGGCTGTCATCTGCTCTAGCTGAATGGAGCTGTATTCAACAGCTCAGTTCAAAATGTTTACATTCGAAAGCCACTAGAGGAAAAAATAGCTGATCAATTTGAATGATGTGTGAATCGATTAGCAGGACTGGTGCAACATCACATGAGTCAAACTGCAACAACGATGTCACATAAGGTCGGCTAATCTAAAGAAGAGTGAATTTTGGAAAGTAGGAGGTGGTCTTCAGGTTTTTGTTTAGTGGCCACAAATGCAACAAAGTGATTCGTACTAACTTTAGAGCTGGGGATCCCACTAGGAGATTTTTTCGGGTGTGTATGAATGTGTGTTTTTTCCTGTGTATCCCAATTTTTGTCTATTCAGGGTGGTCTAGGGTTTTCTAGGGCTGCCGACGTTGAGCAGGGGTGCCACATCGTCAACAACTAGGGTGCCAACCTCCGCAGTCAGGAAGGGATCTACCTTCAGTTTCTCCACGATGTATATATATTTACCTTGACATTTTTCTTGGGGATTGGTCAAGCCCTTGACCCTCTGATTTATTGGTGTTTCTATTACTGTTTTTTAATTATTGAATTAAAAGTTATTTTTTAGGGATATTTTTTGTTCTTTTGTTTTTTTTTTGCTTGATTTCTATATCCCATTAATTGTTTCTGAGGTTTCTTGATGTGAATACTGTTAACAGCATAGTGAACAATGTGGCCCATGACTGGATCAGCCTATCTGGCATTTGCCAGAATTGCCAGATGGCCAGTCCTGCCCTGGCCACCACCCTCTTATGTACTTGGCACAATATACTTGAATCACTATATACAGACAAAGGCAGCAGCTTATTCAATTAACAATCTATCTAGATCATTGTTATATAAATTAATGATTGAGGATAATGCCACATTTGCATGTAACAGAAAAGTGGGGCCATGGAGTAGGTTACTGGTGGGCCCTTGGCACTTCAGTCCGACACTTTATGAGTGATTAGGGGATTGCATATAAAAATGCTCTATTAGGGTACAAAAAGCTTAAAAATAACTTTTAGATTAAGTAAACTAAAATTAAATGAAAACATATATATATTGGGAAAACATTAAAACTACATAATTGATATTAATTCATCAATAATGATACATCCCCCCAAATTGTAAAAATTTGAAAATAGGACTCGCCTGGCAAAAACACAAGACTTTATCAAAGGAAAAGTAACAGAAAAGTATGGCTTCCGTAATGTGGAAATAAAAAACTAATTGAAGTTCGAGACTGACTGCAACATTACGGGGTTCATTAGAAAAATCCTGTTATCAGTTCTCTTCCCCCTAGTTTTATCAAGAAGAACTCATGAGTTGTGTCCCAGAAACAAAAGAAGAATTTCCCAAATTTTTCTATTTTGCTGTTTTGCTGCAGCAGGAATCAGCGGTCGCGAGAGGGTAAGATCAGCGGCAAATGCTAAAAAAGAATAGTCCCGCACAGTAGGAGGCAATGGGCTTCATGTACAAGCATGCACATGGAAGAAAAATGACATTACATGGAGGGCAACCGAGTCAGAGATAGCAAAGGCGAAAAAAAAAACAGATAGAAATGTAACTCGCAACAAGACAACAAGAAGCCGCATTGTATAAAGGCTGCTGGATGAATCGCTACCGCCTGGTGATTTTACATTACTAGTGGGTGATATGACTTGACAGCGTTTTCACTACAAGAAGATGACAGAAGACTCGGTCCACTCACAGCTGGAAAGAGCAGATTGCCCAACACTGTTACATAGTAATAGAGTAGCAGAGAAAGGAAGATTTCACTGTTTTATTCAGAAAGGTTCTATATATGAATATACACTCCAAGTCCTCAACAGTGAAAATCCAATGCCAAGAAGGAAAAGTTAGGGAAATATGCAAATAGCAGGATGGATAGAAATATTAATGACATGCTAATGGAAAAGAACATTTTTAAAACATCTCGATTTATTCAATATGGAGTATGAGCGCCACATGCTGAATTCCTTGCTGTCATGGGTTTACCACAACATAGCGGAGCCAGAAGACCGCAGCGTCTGATTTCTCCTGCTCCTGCACTGATTAGAAGTACTTCACCTTCATATTAAATGGTGTAAATTTCTTTTAGCATTGCAGGGGTTAATCTGCTCAGATGAAAGCTCCTGGAAGCTTTCCTGCATTAAGGTTCTCAGCTGTTCACTGTTAGCCACTCCAATCTCCTATAAAATGTGGGTCCTGGCTAGCACTCATTGTCAGAGTTAGCTTATGCTGCCTGGCTGGAGGTTGTTATTGGTTGTTATTGGAGAAGGCGTTGGTGGATTTATCTGTGACTGTTACTAAGTTTTGAGCGTGTGATAATTCTCTTTCTTCTCCTCCATTGGTTTAACCCCATCCTCCACTCCCAAGTGTATACCTCTGTTGTTTATATGTGTATATTTGTATGATTGTATTTTCCATTATCCCTGTTCGTATTACCTTGTTAGTCTGTTTGGTGTATTACGGTACACTTATACTCCCCTATTTTCTGATTGGGGGAAGGGTACAAACTGAGGGCGCATTCAGGAGCTAAGGCAAGGTACGTGGCCCAGGCATCTTTACCATCATAATTAATCCAAGGAACAGGGCGAGCTAGGGCTCCACTAGTGTTAAGGACAGGGTAGGAGCCCCTGGTTCTGGTGACACCCAACAACAGAGTCTTGACACTCGCACTTATAGCCTTGGCTGCTATCAATAAGGTTATAATGGTCATCTGAAGAATGATCTGTTGTGCTGAATGCACTTGAGCAAATCATCAAGATCTGCTGCTGGCAGTGCATATGCAATTGCCGATCAATGACGTCCCAGATGAGTACAATGGGAGACAAGTCCAGAGACGCTGCAGCCCATGGTAGCATGTTTAGGCCGCGCAGGCTGCACACAGTAGACTAAGAAACTTGTTGCCTGGTGTTGTCATGTTGAAAATAGCTGCAAATTGTCTGTAAGTGCTCTACCTAGCTGTGTACTGGAAAAATGTTACTAAACCGTCAGTGCTCCTTCTCTTGCTTCTCACAATTCTAAACCCTCACTTCTCTCAGTGTTGAGAAAGAGTCAGAATGCCATATAACTTGAACAGGGACTGGCTGGCAGCTCTCCTGACCCAAGTGTGACAGCATGTATTATCTATGCAGCTGTCGTGCTCAGGTCTGGAGAGCTGCCAGCCAGTACCAGCATTCCGAGTTATATGGCGGCCTGACTCTTCCCTTTGAAGTAGCAGCAGGGAGGAGTATGGGGCTGTACACTGACTTCCACACAATGGACACTAGAAAAAGGTATCTACAGTCTCAGAAAGGGCAGAGAAAACAAACTATAAAAAATAAGACATCTACATGACTTTTGTATGTTCTCCCTGTGTTTGCTGTGAATTTCCTCTCAAAGATATATTAATAGGCAATTTATATTGTGAGGTCCAATGAAAACAGTGATGAAAATGTCTGTAAAGCGCTGTGAATACACTATATAAATACAGTGCCTACAAGTAGTATTCAACCCCCTGCAGATTTAGCTGGTTGACACATGCGGAATTAACTTGGCATTGTGACATTTGTACTGTAGATCAGCCTGGAAGTGGGAAATGCACTGCAGCAAAAATTTTTGTTTTAATTTTTTTTTTTTTTTTTAAAAACGTTAAGGCTAAGTGCACACGATCAGGAATAATTGCGTTTTTTTCGCGGTTTTTTCCGCGGTTTTCCGCGGTAAAAACGCGATAAAAACGCAAGCATTAAGCATCCTATACATGTTAATTGATTCCGCATGTTTTGGCCACATGTTGCGTTTTTTTCCGCGAAAAAAACGCTTTGCGGAAAAAATAGCAACATGTTCATTAATTTTGCGGAATGTAAGCGGTTCATGTGCGGTGGTACCCAGGGTCTGGAGGAGAGGAGACTCTCCTCCAGGCCCTGGGTACCATATCCCTGGTAAAACAATAATTAAAATAAAAAATAATGATATTCTCACCTTCCGGCGGCCCCCGCAGCCTTCCCGCGGCCCCGCAGCCTTCCCGCCTTCAGCGACGCTCCCGGCAACTTCCGGTCCCAAGAGTCCTTTGCGAGAATCACCCAGATGGCATAGCGGTCTCGCGAGATGCTACGTCATCGGTGTGATTTGTCGCAAAGCATCCTTGGGACCGGAGTTGCCGGGAGCGTCGCTGAAGGCGGGAAGGCTGCGGGGGCCGCGGGAAGGCTGCGGGGGCCGCCGGAAGGTGAGAATATCATTATTTATTATTTTTTTTATTATTTTTACATTAGATCTTTTTACTATTGATGCGACATAGGCGGCATCAATAGTAAAAAGTTGGTCACACTTGTCAAACACTATGTTTGACTCGTGTGACCAACCTGTCAATCAGTTTTCCAAGCGATGCTACAGATCGCTAGGAAAACGCTAGCATTCTGCAAGCTAATTACGCTTGCAAAACGCTATTATTCTGGCGGGAATCAGCATACAAAAAACGTGCGTATTTCCTGCGGGAGAAGTGCGGGATTGCCGCGGAAATTTCCGCGGCAATTCCGCAACGTGTGAACTTAGCCTAAAAGTTAATTCAGAGTGTCATTTATTATTCAACCCCTTAAACCACAAGAATTCTGTTTGGTCCCCCTAAAGTATTAAGAAGTAGTTCAGGCACCAAGAATAATGAGCTTCACATGTGTGGATTAATGATCTCTTTTGCCAGCCTTTTCTGGCTATTTAAGACCCTCCCCAAACTTGTGAACAGCACTCATACATGGTCAACAGGGAAAGACAAAGGAGCATTCCAAGGTCATCAGAGACAAGATCGTGGAGGGTCACAAGGCTGGCAAGGGGTACAAAACCCTTTCCAAGGAGTTGGGCCTACCTGTCTCCACTGTTGGGAGCATCATCCGTAAGTGGAAGGCTTATGGAACTACTGTTAGCCTTCCACGGCCTGGACAGCCTTTGAAAGTTTCCTCCCGTGCCGAGGCCAGGCTTGTCCGAAGAGTCAAGGCTAACCCAAGGACAACAAGGAAGGAGCTCCAGGAAGATCTCATGGCAGTGGGGACATTGGTTTCAGTCAATACCATAAGTAACGTACTCCACCGCAATGGTCTCCGTTCCAGACGAGCCCGTAAGGTACCTTTACTTTCAAAGCGTCATGTCAAGGCTCGTCTACAGTTTGCTCATGATCACTTGGAGGACTCTGAGATAGACTGGTTCAAGGTTCTATGGTCTGATGAGACCAAGATCGAGATCTTTGGTGCCAACCACACACGTGACGTTTGGAGACTGGATGGCACTGCATACGACCCCAAGAATACCATCCCTACAGTCAAGCATGGTGGTGGCAGCATCATGCTGTGGGGCTGTTTCTCAGCCAAGGGGCCTGGCCATCTGGTCCGCATCCATGGGAGGATGGATAGCACGGCCTACCTGGAGATTTTGGCCAAGAACCTCCGCTCCTCCATCAAGGATCTTAAGATGGGTCGTAATTTCATCTTCCAACAAGACAATGACCCAAAGCACACAGCCAAGAAAACCAAGGCCTGGTTCAAGAGGGAAAAAGTCAAGGTGTTGGAGTGGCCTAGTCAGTCTCCTGACCTTAACCCAATTGAAAACTTGTGGAAGGAGCTCAAGATTAAAGTCCACATGAGACACCCAAAGAACCTAGATAACTTGGAGAAGATCTGCATGGAGGAGTGGGCCAAGATAACTCCACAGACCTGTGCCGGCCTGATCAGGTCTTATAAAAGACGATTATTAGCTGTAATTGCAAACAAGGGTTATTCCACGAAATATTAAACATAGGGGTTGTATAATAATTGACCCACACTTTTATGTTTAAAATTTATTAAAATTCAACTGAGCAACATAACTTTTTGTTTTGTAAGATTTATGCTTCTGTTAATAAATCCTACTCTCGTTTGCAGTTTGAAGGCTCTAACTTATTTGCATCTTATCAAACCAGCTAAATCTGCAGGGGGTTGAATACTACTTGTAGGTAGGGTTGAACATTCCGATACTTCCGATACCTGAAATCCAATGTAAGTCTATGGGAACAAAATATCGGAAGTAAGTATTGGAAGTACTTCCGATATTTTGTTCCCATAGACTTACATTGGATTTCAGGTATCGGAAGTATCGGAATGCTCAACCCTACTTGTAGGCACTGTATGTATTAAAATAAAATGAAATAAATATGCACAAAAGAAAGGAGGAAAGCACATGAAGATGAAAAAAAGTGCAGGTTAAAAGCTGTGTCGACAAATGAGCAAAAACCTGGATACACCCAGACCTCACATCCAACCTATATTTCTGATAGACACGCTCCCACAAGAGAAAAATTGACATCCAACCTATATTTCTGGTAGAGACGCTCCCACAAGAGAAAAATCGACATCCACCAACCTATATTTCTGATAGAGACGCTCCCACAAAAGAAAAATCGACATCCAACCTATATTTCTGGTAGAGACACTCCCACAAAAGAAAAATCGACATCCAACCTATATTTCTGGTAGAGACGCTCCCACAAAAAAAAATCGACATCCAACCTATATTTCTGGTAGAGACGCTCCCACAAAAGAAAAATCGATATCCACCAACCTAAATTTCTGATAGAGACGCTCCCACAAAAGAAAAATCGACATCCAACCTATATTTCTGGTAAAGACACTCCCACAAAAGAAAAATCGATATCCAACCTTTATTTCTGGTAGAGACGCTCCCACAAAAGAAAAATCAGAAACTTGGGTTAGCATCAAACGATCTACAAAATATCAGTAGAAGATAAATAATGGAATGAAGCTTGCAGACTGAAAATGCCATTTTAATTTTAAAAAGAAGTAATCACGAACATGTAAAAAAATCTTTTTTTTCTATGTCAATGATGTATAAAATCTTTAATTAGGTCCTATTAGCAACCTCTGTACTATTAGGACCCAGGCTAATGTACTGACATAACGATGATCACATTACACGGTAAAAATATATATATTGAAAAAGATTCCCATGGGAATAAAAAGGGAACAAAAAGTTATAATTGACAAAATGAAGAAAGGAAAAATAAAAAGTCTTTAAAGAAAAATTTAATTGCTCCCCAAAGGGTAAACCAACAACTGATGAGAATTGCCATTCGATAAAAAAATAATAATTTTAACAACAAAAAGAATAATAACAATAATAATAATGAAAATAATAATAACATTATTAACAATAATAATAATACCATGACTAATAATTTTAAAAAATAACTTGCAGTAAGTCACAGTTTTCTGAGAATGTGTTTATTGTCTTCTGGGTAAGTGAGAGGATTGATTTGCTCTGGCTAATCTTCTTAGATGCCTACAAAGACTCTAGGTTCTACATCGCGTCTCTCTCTCTCTTTATTTACAGCCGGTCCCTAAAGCAAAGGCAGATCCATAAACAACTATTGACTGTTGACTTTGATAAAGGGGGTGGTAGACAAGTGACTTTAAGCTAAAGGAGAGCCTGGGATCATCAGAGAGATGACATTGTTATGAGAGCTAGTTCGCAAAAAAAGCACCAATGCCTGAAGATTAAGAGGAAAGTTTGAGGCTGTCATAGTCAACACTGTGAAGAAGGCACGGCTCTATCCTTACCATGGTTATTTGAACTCACTCGCAAAGTCTTTTTTTTTTCTGCTTCACTGAAATCACAACAGTTTTAGACAAATCCCTTTATGTCTTCAATTGAAAATGACTCATCCGTTAGGCTCTAGAGTAAAGTTGATCACAGCGCTAACAATCGTAGAAGAACGACTAGACGCGTCCTCTCCGGATAAACCACTTGCAAATAGGGCAAGTGGAAGGGGAAATCCTCTCGAGAAGGACTGGTAGCTAATTACAAATATATATTATTTTTTCCGGGGGTAAATATTCTTTTGTTTTGTTTTTTTTTGTTTGCTGAAAATTCCGATTGACAAAGGATTGAGTGATCAGCTTTTGTAGTTGGCAGCTGTGGTTCGAGGGGCTAGTCACAGCGGGAATGATAATCCATTCGAGGAAATTATATGCACTGGAAACAGTGGAAAGCGAGAGAGGAAGGGAGGGGTAGACGTGAGAAGAAGAGGAAAGAAGAGACGATGGAATATAAATGATGAGATCTATTTGCTAATATCTAATGTAGTTCAGATTTTGAGTATCAGATGCACTTTTTAAAGCTCATATCAATGGAAGCATGTTCCTTTCGGAACTCCTTGCAAGGACTCCCTTTTTTTTTTGATCAAGGACAAAAAGACTACCTCCAATTCTGGTGGATTCAGAGCATTCATGGATGATTACTCCCAGATGAAATAAGTTGTCTAAGACAACTCTTGGTTAAGGGGTAACTTTTCGCCTTGTGGAGAATGAAATGTAAAGCTTGCCATGTCAGAGTAAGGAGACTTAAAAGCCATGCAATGCTCCTCTGGAAAATTAAATATGCAAATTGTCTCTTCTGAGAGGAAGAGAACTTGAACTTTGGTGACAACTATTGGAAGCAGTGATTTAAAAGTCACTATCGACCCTTCAAAGAGCCTTGCAATATGACTTAGGATAAAAGCCAAACCAGAATCTCAATTTTCAGACACGGGTGTTTCTGAGTGGTGCTAGAGGTCTAGTTCTCTTCCTCTCTGAATAGAAAATTTGCATATTTAATTTTCCAGAAAAGCATGCACGACTTACAAGTCTCCTCACTCTTACATGCCAGGCTTGACATGTCACTCTCCATACGAAGAAATGTCACCCATTAGACCACAGTCCAGAACCTCTCACCTACCCAAATCAGAATTCATACTGACGAGGGGCAACACCCTGAAATTGCAAGGCTCCTTGAAGGATCGATATTGACTTCTAGGATCACTGCTTCCAATAGGTGTCGCTAGAGTTAAAGTCCTCTTCCTCTTTGAAGAGACAATGTGCATATTTAATACCTCTTGCTTAAGAATGCTAAATGCTAAACCTATGCACCGATGAGCAATAGACAATGGGGTTGGTGAACTTCCCAGGGTAACTCATCTGAATATATGAAGTTCCATGTGTTCCCAGGTATATGTATGTCCTATATAGAATCATGGAGCATCTGGTGTGATTAGTTTTCACAATTTTGAAGGAAAGGCTTAGGTTTTATGGAGGCTTGAGACACACAATGACCAGTAAAAGGCTTGGGTCAAACAGCCATTTTTCTCTCGTCTGAGAAGATTCATCCTTTTGTGCTAATCGTACTTTGATCAGAGTGGGATCCAATTTTATTAAAGCTGGAGAATAATAAATTCGCCATTTCTTTATATTGTCAGTCCGTGAACATTATACTGCACTAAGATGTTATCAGAGTGCAGTCTGATTTTTTCCATGGACCCATAAAGTTTAATGGGCGAGTGCCATCTGATTCTCGGAGGCATGCTGTGATTATTTTTCCTTACACCACTCTGCCAAAGGAAAAAATCAGAAATGTGAAAGGCCTGATAGAATAACATTGATTCCAGTGAGTTCCGATGTTTCGATAGACCTAAACTATGGTAGTCTTCATGAGCCCTAAGACTCATAATCCTACTTAAGTGCAATATAGACCTTGAAATCATCATATATTACGTAATCCTTTGAATTTTGCTTTATTCACATGTGCTTTTTTCTAGTTATTGCTGAAATTTTTTAAAAAATTTAACAAAATGTTGCTTCCTAAAAACATTGTAAACGAAAATCCCAGTTGCATTCTAGGTGCCAGGGTGGTGACACAAATTGTGACCCATGCCACAAAGGAAAAAGCCAACTCAACTCCAAAATATATAGAAAAAATAGGAGAATTCGGATTATTGTAGTAAAAACAAGTACAAATTACATTAGATTATTAATATATTAAGACAGTAGGGTAAAGTGACGAAATACATAAACACAAATGTGACAGGGTAAATAACTTAAATTGGGGTAACATGTGGGGAAAGGGGCAGAGCTTACCAAAGATGGGAGGATAATCCTGAGCCGAATGGCAAGACCCCGACGCGCGTTTTGCATGTTCCAGACAAAGCTTTCTCAAGGGGATGTGGTGAGGGTGTACAGAAAGGACCTTCTAATAGCTATGGTGATTGGTCACATGTGGGTCACATGGTCCATATGGACCAATGAAAGTGACACAATTCAGCGCATGCGCACTGCACCCAGTGAATCCCAGCAGCTACAGCACAAGACGTCAAGCGTCAATGCTCATGCGCAGGGACGGGGGGAGATCTAGCTTGTGCACCTCCTCTATTACTGTCAGTGGTACTGATGGAGGTTGATGAACACAGTGCATGGCAGTTTCCAGGATTTGTGGGGGTCCCAGTAGTCAGACACCAAGTGATCAGTAAGTATTTCCCTTTCCTATTGATAGGGGACAGCTTTCAAGCTTTGTACAAACCCGTTAAGGTTCCAGCATATGTAGAGGTGTAACTTGAAGCTCTGGGGTCCCAATGCCAAATTTGTAATGTAGCCATTTATAATACTGGCTTATTCTCATGTTTCAGAAGGGTCATAGGGCACCTACAGGAATCGGGTGTGTGCCATAGTTAATGTATCCTCTATGTATCCACCTGAGTACATATTTGGTGGAGTTGTTGCACGGAACAGTAGGCGCTCCAAGCAGAGGCGGGCATACCATTGGTGGAACCTGTAAAGCCACAAAGGGGCCTAAGAGGAAAAGGGCCACATACAGTATACCACCAAACGAGAAAGCAGCTTCTGTCGTAGACACATTATCGGACTGCAAATGGTCCATACACTGTTCTTGCACCGGGCCCATCTTTTGTATGTGTCCACCACTGACTCATCTCATGGTGCCTATATTTGGCACTGCAAAAATACAACCATAATACATCATCCAACAGAGCATGTTAATATTTTTTTGCAATGGCCCATAGAAAAATTTTACAAATATTTAATGTATTACTTTTTTAATCTATTTTTTCCTTAACTATTAAGAAAATGATGCATCCGTTCCCTCACTAGCAATACTTCCTAAAAAGACCTGAGCCAAAGCATGTTGTGTTGCAAAGCATCATGGAAAATCTGCCGGATTTTTTTTTTTGGGTTCGCGCTGAAAATCGTTGCTTTGAACAGATAGATAGAGTCACGTAACAGATGAATGTGCAGAGGACAAGTAAAGAAGGGAACATTAGATCTGCCACACCAAATTGGCTTTCCGAAGCTGTTGGATGAATGGTAGATATTACCATTAAGGTTCTTTATGGAAGTCTGGAGGCTTCGATGCTTTTTTTTCACTCGTGTGCTGAAAAATAAGAGTAGCAAGAATGGAAATGAGAGTTAGAGAGCGGAAAACGGGAAGATTGCTTGTAGAATACATGTATATACAGTACGGACAAAGCGATTCTGCACCACATCATGATAAATATGGAAGACCTGGAAGGGGCAGAGGTACCATGAGGCTCATTACACAATTATGTCATCAAGCTGGATGAAATCTTTCTATAAAATTGCTTAACGGCTATATCAATACAGATCCTATGTCTAGTGGAACGTGAACGGGAGTCAATTGCCGTATCACCGATCGGTGTCCATTGGGGAAATTTATCTGGACTCTAACTTGTCCAAGACTAATAGTTCAGCTGAGGTTCAGAAATCCATAATTATCTGCCATACCAAAAGAATATTAGGGTTGGGATGTAATTCCACTTACGTACGCCATTGAATGGCTGTGGATGTCGTAGGCACTGCTGGGGCTTCCCAAACCCGATAGACCTCAGTATATTTTACCATTTATTTGAGGATAGACTCTTAAGACATAATGGTAATTCACGTCTAACCTGCAGCAAAATCCATT
This sequence comes from Oophaga sylvatica, assembly GCA_033576555.1. Classification (NCBI taxonomy): domain Eukaryota; kingdom Metazoa; phylum Chordata; class Amphibia; order Anura; family Dendrobatidae; genus Oophaga; species Oophaga sylvatica. Next base: position 28,263,181 of record JARQOD010000010.1, on the reverse strand, counting down.
GGAAATTCATGCAAATTTTGGGTTTTGGAGTAAATTTTACCGCTTAGTTTACATCCCGCTTGGAGGGACCCCATCTTTTTTGGATGTTGTTCTTTCCTGTTTGACAACCCATTGTCATTTTCACCACTTATGAATGGATTCACTTGTGGCAAATTTACATGCCAGATTATAGGTGTGAACACATTTTTTGGCGAGACTACCTCTCAATTAGAGACTTTTTGATTAACAACAAATTCCAATGATTTAAGCCTTTTTTTAAAGCTTTTTTTGTTGTTTAGTTCGTTTTCTTGATTTTTACATCAATGTGGCTTTTACAGGTTTTTAGGCTCGGATCCCAGGCCGTATTTCCTATTTTCCAATAAAATAGGACTGATCAAACTTTGACCATAGTATGATCCAATTTTCTCGAATAAGAAGATGGAAATAAAAATTTCGAAGATACACATCTTTCCATCTTCTCCATTCTGTCAATCTGTGAAAATCGCACTACACTCAGATGTCATCCCAATGCGATCCAACCATGCACAGTACGATTAATCAGAAAAAAATTGGACATGTGCAAGGCCCCATAGAATAACATTGGTCCAAGTGTGATCCGATGTTTGTCAGCGCACTGGGACCAAAAATACGGTCGTCTTCACGAGCCCTTAAAATGATTCATTAATTGTGACTTTAATAAGAAAAAACATAACATTTAGCGCAAATGTACTCTATCCTTCACCCTGGAATAATTTTATGTAACCCAGTTAATTTTTGGGTAATTTTTGCACTATTTTGCAAATGTGTTCCATTTACAAAAATGGGTCAAAAATTAAATAAACCAAAACAACATTTTTGATTTAGTACAAAATTCATCAAACATATGATTTACTTTGAAAAATTTGCTGCAAAACCCCTCCACAAAAATAGCGAAAACCATAATACGAAACAAAAATCAAATAATGAATCGGGACAATGTATTTTAATCCCCAGTTTATCAGGCTTATTATACCGAAATCTTTTACACTTTTTGAAGCAGTAAGTTATCTTATTTGATCCTTTGCTTTCAGATAATTGAAATATTTGGAAAATTTGCATTATTTATTGTATTATCATAGATAAAAGTATAACTTCTGAGGTCACATATGACGCGAAGCAATAATCTTCTAATAAAAGGAAAAATTGCTTTATTATGATGAGCAATAATATAAATTGTTATTAATTATTGGAAAAGTTATGTATGTCATGTCATGAATGCACATAGTAAATAATAAGGGTTTGCTGGGAGATGTAGTTTCGCATCAGCCGTAGACCCTTTTTAGGCATAAAATAAAAAATAATAATGCACACACAGTCCAAACTCTAATCTTAGCTAAAACTGAACACTGTAGATTAATTTATCGATCAGTAGAAGCTTAGAAAGTCGTTTGGAGACATCGCTCCCGGATGAGATGCGCTCTGAATTAAATGTTTATTTATGCTCCTTAAGTGTATAATGTAGAACACTTGAAGGAGAAACATATAGGGTCAGGGAGGCTCGCTTTACTAGTGGTGTAAGGAATTGCAATTATTTTATGGTCCATTGATGCAAATGAAATTTGCTTGCAATTTTCGGTGCCTGGCATGGTGACCGGCTTTTCTAAATATAGTCACGTTTCCAGGTGGCCTCAGGCAATAAGAGTAAAGACATTGTATGAGATTAGTAAAACATGGCTGCTTTTCTTAAAGAAACAGCCCCACTCTTGTACTTGGGTTGCGTTTGCAAGTCAACCCTTATAACTGAGTACACTTATGTTATAGATACATACAGCAGGGGTTAAAATGGTTATAGCAGACAGGGAGTGCTTTTCCATCCCGGACATCCAAGGGTAAGGTGTGTGTTACAGAGTCTCCTTTCACACAGAAATCAGACTAGCTGTATAGACCAGTTCTTCCTGGAAGGTGATTGCTGTAATCATGGAAACAGTCAGTACAGCCAGGAGCATCTATATTACATCAAGATAACAGTGAGAGAGCTACAGCACCAGACTCATCCTCCTCCCCCTTCCTCACTGTTCAGTTCTGCTTAGGTTAAGATACTGTGTGAAGAGAAGTTATTTGTGAAGAGACTTTCATATATGTTGATGAAGCATTGCATGAAGTGAAGTGTTTCTGTGTGATGAAAAGAAGTTTGAATAAAACCCTAGTGATAAACTTCAGCTCAGAACTTTGTCATAGCTACGTGCCTGTAAACCATTTTCTCCCTTCTACTGTGAAAAATATAATTAATGGTCATCCTGAGTAAGATTTCTCCTGGATTCCAAAAAGAACTCATGTTTCCTTTGTATCGCCTTCATATACTGAGTGGCATACATGCAATACTCAACAAGTGGCTTCTACCCTGTGCATAAAGGGAGCATATGTATAAAGTTGAAGTATTCTATATTACTTGTCTTTTTACACAAAACATGTAGAAAAGCATGGTCATGTTGCTTTTATCCTCCATGACAAGTAAAAGTGCTTTGCTGTACATACGAGTCTTATATGTCCAGGTATTGTCCCAATTCTCATGCTCTGTAACTTGCCATCCACTCTTTTTTCAGTGGGTAGTTCGTTTTCATCAATATTCTGTAAGTGCTGTAGGTCTGAGAACTTCTTTTTACTCTTTTCTCAGCATTTATTTACTCTCTCAATGTTCCATTTCTTGCCAGCTTTGAACTGTAAACCTTCCTCTCTGTTACATCTATATGCAGTTTAATAGATAGGAGCAAAGAAACAAAAAGCCAATCCCACTTCTGATAAAGAGACAAAGACCTACCCCTACTTCCTGCAGATACAAAAACTCACCCAACTTCCTCTGGAAAGACAAACATCCAGCCCTACTTCCTGTAGGAGACAAAGACCCATCTCTACTTTTTGTAGACATAAAAACTCCCCTCTACTTCCTGTGGAAAGACAAATATTCAGCCCTACTTCCTGTAGAGAGACAAAGACCCACCCCTACTTCCTCTACATATAAAAATTTCCTCCTATTTCCTGTGGAGAGACAAAGATCCACCACTTCCTGTAGAAAGACAAAAACCCAACATACTTTCTATAGAAAGACAGAGACCCATTTCTACTTCCTGTAGAGGCAAAAGGACCCACCCATACTTCCTGTGAAGACAAAAACTCATCCTTTGTAAAGAAACAAAGACCCACCATTTTCTGTAGGCACAGAGAACTGACACCACTTCCTGTAGAGACAAAGACCTGTCCCCACTTCCCATACAGAGACAAAGACCCACTGCTACTTCCTGTAGAGAAAGACCTCACTCCCATCCTACAGAGACAAAGATCTTCCCACTTCCTGTAACCCACTTTTACATTTTTGCTCCTAGATTTCACTAAAAGGGAATCTGTCAGCAGGTTTTTGCTACCTCATCTGATAGCAACGTAATCTAGGTAAAGAGAAGCAGAATCCAAGCATGTATCGCTTAGTTTACTGGGTGCAGCCATTCTGACACAATGAGTGGTTTTAGATTTAGAATATAGCACAGCTGAGAAAGACAGTGAACTGCTAATCAAAGGAGGGGACATTGCCGGACTAGTCCGGCAATATTAATGTCTTAGTGATAAATCCTTCACAGTTAGTAAACAACAGCATGCATTTTTACAAGTGACACATCCCTAAATTCTGTGTTTCAGCCCCTATCTTCTGCTGTCTTCAAACTACATAGCAAAAACTTGCTCACAGATTCCCTTTAAGTTACTAGAGGATATCATTTTATCGAAGCATCTACTAATGAGCCATAATGGTAAGCTTTCACAAAAGATGACAGATCCATGGTGGTTTTAATGGAGACATCTATCTTACGAGACTCTGGAATAGACTATAAGAGCAGCTGACTGTGGTCATGAGTGGATACCAAAAACTGAATTGTTTTATGTTGTGAGTGGTCCAACATTACATATACTCATCATTAAATATATTAATGGCATGGAACAAACTTGTCAACATGAACTGAGTCATAAAGGAAGATGAACTTAAAACTGCCAAGAGTTGACATTTTATAGGATTTCCTGGTGGTTTGTGGATGTTACCAGATTGCCCAGAAGAAAGGGTTATAATAATATCCAGAATTTTGGATCATAAGTGCTAAAATAGGTCATCAGTATGAGTTCACTTTACATGGCACACATTATAGTAGCATATAACATAGGAACAATATGTAGCGTCCAGTTACCTTTACCGATAAATTAGTAACAGTTCGATTTCACTGATGTGCACTTACCAGTTTCCTTACTAGTGTTTAATAGAGCCCAACTAGCACACAATTTATAGCATTTATCTGCCCCAGGCTTCAGGATCTGTGATCTTTGTACCTCCTATAGTTATAGCCCTACAGCTAGACCATTTCAGATAAGTGTATAACAAGAAGCCTTCACATAGGAAAAGGGGTGAGATTTATACATTCTATCTAAAAGAAAAACTGTCCTGTTTTATAGAAATGTGATGCTGAGTCACTTCTCACAGGCAAGCCATAAGGTGGGCAAGCCAAGGAACCCGAGGTGAAAAGCCAGGAGGGTAAAGCCCCCGTCTCACACAGCGATCTCGCTAGCGAGATCGGTGCTGAGTCACTAGTTTTGTGACGTATCAGCGATCTCCCCAGCGATATCGCTGTGTGTGACATTCAGCGACGATCAGCCCCCCTGCTGGGTATCGCTGATCGTCGCTGAATGTCCTGGACATTTTTTTGATCGCTGGTCTCCCGCTGGCCAGCACGCATCGCTGCGTGTGACAGGCGGGAGACCAGCGATCCGCTGGTAACCAAGGTACATAGCGGGTTTCCAGACGCGGGGCTGTGCCTGGAAACCCGATGTGTACCTTGGATACCAGCGCCCTGATGCAGGGAGCTGGTGACCAAGGTACACAGCGGGTTTCCAGGCACCGCGCAGTGTCGGTGTGTTGATCGCTGCCTGAGCTGCCTGTTTGGCAGCTCAGCAGCGATCATGTAGCGACACACCAGCGATCCTGATCGTTGTCGGGATCGCTGGTGTATCGCTATGTGAGACGGGGGCTTAAGTCAAGGACAAAAGGGTAAGATAAACAAATAGTAAGAGGCACAGTCCGGGGGCAGGTAACAAAAGTCAGAGTGCACCAAAGGCAAAAGGGGTAATACAAATGAATAGTGAAATGGAAATTTCAAGGTCCGACAACAAAGATGAGAAAATCAGAATAAAGAAGACGCAACTGAGCAAGGCTGCAACTGACAATTGTCTGACCATTGCCAGCCAGCTAAATAGCCAGGTAATCACTTTGAACAGGTGACACCTGAAGGAAACTCCACAGTCCCAGCTAGATTGGACTGCTGAGCTGTCATTCACAATACTGACTGCCCAGCATGCCCTTAATCCTATGCGGTGACTGAGCTGTCACTCACAGCATCCTTAGGGCATCATGAGTGGTGGAATCATGATGAGGGAAATTATTGTTACCCCTTTAATAACCCAACTACAGTACTGTAGTTCTGGTCTTTGGGGCCCAAATGCATTTTTAAAGATTTGCTTCCCCTCTATTACTAAATGCAAAGCAAAGCCCAAACTGTGACCTAAACGCTTTAAAAGGTAGCTCCCCTCCCCATAACCAGGATGTATTCCAGAGTCCATATATAACTAATTATACCAGTTTGTGGTATAGAAATTCAGTGATCCCAATATGGCATTTCGCCAGTAATCTGGGGGTATGGTCACTTTCAAAGTTAAGGGAGGGGGCAATTATTAGGGGAGTATTTTGTAACCATGCTTCTGAGGGCATGGGTCAGCCATTCCTCAGTCAAGGTAATTGCTGTGGCAAACCCAAGAATCCCATTTCAATTGATAATAATAAAAACAGAAAATCCCAACACTAGTGGTCCACAGTGGTTTAGGAGTCAGTCAGGTCACATGATATCCTTTATTGTTTACAAATATGGCATCCCAAAGGGGAACATTGTTGATGGGTAGGTGACCTGAAAGTTGAAGGCATCAACGAGTCACACTGCCTTGACCGAGGTACTTAGATGTTCGGAAAAGAATCTGTTCCCTGGGTAAAGGAAAATTTAAGTCTCTGGGAACCCACTTGTTTTTCCTCCTGTATTGATGTTGGAATATATGGGGTTAAATAGTGGAGATCAGAGGTTAACCTGATCTTTAGTATGTCACAGTAGTGTGCATGAGGACAAAGCTCCTGTGACCATGAGATGACCGCACGGTAATTATACACTACTATGTTAATGCCCTCCTGCGAGTGATGGAATATTACAGCACTGGTTGATGTATGCCAACATATATCTTGTGAAGAACATATAGTGGTGAACACTGACAGACAGTCCTCGTAATGGGTGATGGATACATCTCTGTCTTCTCAGGTCAATCATTAAGTTGTTTACGAAGAAAGTGTAGAAAATAATAATCACGTCGGGTGATGAACTGCGGAGCTATCTGCTCTCTTGCTAGCGACGACGCAGCTTCTCACCAACTCCATTAGCTTTAGAAAATCGTTATAGAAATATTGACAAGCAGAAAATTGACAATTACCACATGCTTATTCTGTAAATGTCCCTCTCCGATTCCAACGGGTAAATGGTACATAAAATGAATAAGTAAATTTTTAGGAATAATAAGATTCTTCAGTTTAAACTATTTGGGTCTTGAAAAATGAAGGTCTTAACTTGCCTTGTGAAATAATATGATCTTCTGATTGTTTATTAGATTTTCTTCTTGGTAGAATATCACATATGAAGTCATTATGGAGTCGCTTTCCCTAAGACGATGAAAATATTACACTGCAAGTCAACATCAAAAGCAACAAACATTTACCTGTCAGGGTCACCTGGCCATGTGGATCCTCTAAGCCTCAGGTCCGGGTAGGGGTACAGATTCCAGGCATTGATACAGCAAGTAGGAAGACACATGGGCATTAAGAACTTGGCACACAGGAATCTCAGGAGTAGTATAATGGATAAAAGGGAAGGCAGCAGGATTGGAAGCTAGTAAAAGCACAGTATACACAGGAGGTGGAGCACACCAAACATGGAGGTCTAAAGTCAACATCCCAAGACACAGGTGTGTCTTAATGGGCCTTAAATAGGCCTAGGGAGATGATGTCATGGATTTCACCAGGCAGCTTGAAAAATTTGAGGTGGAATACAACATAAGACTCAGGGGAAGGAGCATAGCCTGGATACCCAGGACAGGTGTATAATATTCCCAAGTATTTCCTTGAAAAAAACTTGATTTTGAGACTTCTGTTCCTGTACTCTGGCCTCAAAATTTGACATCTCCTCCATTCAGCTGTTTGCGGTATATATAACCAGTGTACAAAGCTGGGATGACACAACTCCGCACACTGTGTACTATCTAGGGATAAGTGAATTGATTCTAATCTAATCAAGCTCTTAACAAACTTTCCCAAAATTTGGAGTCTAACAAGATTTTATTTGCATAAATTAATGGTTGTCATCTGCCATTTTTGCTGGATTATAAAAGTCAAAAAGAGGTAAAAAAAAAGCTGTTAGACTCACCGCTTGTTAGCCCTCCCCATAACTGTCCAGCTGTTGCTGATCCTCTTCCTTCTTCCAATGAGCTCCACCTTGTCCCTAAGGTCTCCCATTGGGCACCACCACTTATGAGGCCCGAGGTGGTTATGTGGGGCATGATGCTCGTCAATGAAGAAGGAAGAGGAGAGGCAGGACAGATATGAAGAAGGCCAAAGAAACTGATTATAAGCGTTTACCATTTTTTAAAGTCCCCATTAGATTCGATTTGCACCAAATTTAATCATTGCAAATCTACTCACTGACTTAGGAGAATCTGTCTTTATTGAATTTTGGGAGATTCGATAAACTCTAGTAGTGGCAATCATTGGGTTCTACTGCTAAGATTGAATTCACTTCAAAGGTAGCTAATCTGTAGAACCTGAAAATTACCATTACAGAGTAGTGTACTCTTTGAGCATCTGGTCCTCAAACAGCTCATCAATGGAGGTGCTAAATGTCGGCCCACCGGTCTTATATTGATAATGTATTTTAGGGATAGTACATCAAGACATACATACCTGTAAATACCCTAAGCAGAATTCTCAGCCCATTCACATCTACAAAAGCTTGTCCACATGGCAAATGTGCTATGTGTCATTAAAGAGATTGTCCACTACTCAGACAACACCTTCTCAATCCCTATGCTTCCCCTTGTAAAAGAATAAAACTTAGACTCAAACCCCTGGTGCGGGCACCCTTTCAGTGGTGTTGACACGCGCTCTTCTCGGGGAGCATCTCACTTTCTCCTGATGTATGTAATTTGTCATGTCTAGGAGAGTGAAGCCAGCGCTGATTGGCCACAGTGATTACTTGACATATCGCTGATTGTCCACAATGATTGCTTCGCATAAGAATGTCACGTGATCCTCGGAAGAGCCAGTGATGACACCACTGGAACAGCACCGACGCAGTAACTGAGTACACATATTAATACTTTACAAGGAGGAAACATAGGAATTGAAAACTGTGTGTCTGAATAGTGAACAACCTATTTAAGCACAGCTAAAACCTTTTTAAGGACAAATCGTACAGGAGGTTGAATAAATTTTGGGATTGTCATAATGACTAGAATTACCTACAGTATATATGATAACATCAGTATAGTAACACTGCCTGACTTGGATAAAATGTCAAGTATTGAATTCCCGCAATAGATGGTGAACCCCTTGATACCTCTCCTACATCTAAAAATATATATATATTTTTTTAAAATAAGCAATGCACAAAATAATATAGGTTAAATTTCTACAAGGAACCTAAAACCTCTACATTGAAATCTACTCCAGACCCAAAAAGCAAGCACAAGTCGACTTATGGCAGGATTTTCAATCAGATCAGAACTTCTGGCCCGCATCAAAGAACAGCTTGGCTCATTGACTTACTCATACTCCATGTATGTCATTGACGACAGGTCTTTCCCTTTTCCTTGGTTCTCTTGATTTATGACGTGGATTTTCTGCAATTTCCAACACTCACCATATGTTGCCAGATTGTGAGCTGACAACTGAAATGTACGCCAGACCCACGCATGAAGATGGCGAATGTCACACAACCATATATTAGACACTGGGAATACATATGTTACATTGGATAAATCTTCCAATAAAAAGCTGGAAGGAAAGTAAAAGCACAATAGGGTCTTATCTGGGTATTACGAGATACCTCTAATCAGATTTTACTCACCAGATAGAGCCCAAACACTGGAGCATAGAAATATTAGCTGCTGCAGATCCACCGGTCTCCTCGTGACCAACCAGAGTAAAAAAAAAATAGGATAAAATGGTGGACTATCTCCGCGCTGCTTGAAAGATAGAAGTCAAAATGGATATTTAGATGAAAAAGTGGCTTTATTCAAGCTTTTCGGAGTACTGTGACTCCATCAGGAAACCACAAAAGTATATCAAATATACCAGATATACTTGTTAACGCCACTTTTTCATCTGAATATCCATTTGGACTTCTATCTTTCAAGCAGCGCGGAGTTAATCCACCTTTTTATCCTATTTTTTATTGAATAAATGTTAAAATATCATGCAAATACTCTATATAACAGTCTACTTTACATGGAGAAAAGTATTGAGAAACCTACACATTTCCTTACACCAGCTTTTATGTCATCTGATCTACATCCACAGGTATTAAGATGGAGTCGGCCCCTTTGCAGCTATAACAGTCCTGCTCTTCTGAGACGATTTCTACAAGATTTTGGATGAGTCTATGGGAATTTTTGCCCCTCATCCAGAAGAGCATTTGTGAGGTCTGACTCTGATACTTGAGGAGATGCCAGGCTCACAATGTTGGTTCTACTGCATCCCAAAGGTATTCAGTGGAATTGAGGTCAGCGTTCATGTTCTTCCACACCAAACTCTACCAATAACGTCTTTATGGATCTTGCTTTGTGCCCTGAGCACAATAATGGGAACAGATAAGAGTCTTCCCAAAACTATTCCCACAATGCTAGAAGCTACAATTGTACACCAAGTCTTCTGCTGAAACATTAACATTTCTCTTCACTGGAACTAAGGTGCCAAGGCCAACCCTTGAAAAACATTCTCATAACTTTATCCTCCACCAAACCGTACAATGGGCATAATGCAGTCAGGCCGGTAACGTTCTCCTGGCATTTGACAAACTAAAACTCGTCTAGATAGAGAAGTGAGATCCATCACTCCGTAGAGGTGATCCAGTTCCTTTCTACTTGTTACCCCCGTGGCTGCTATTACAGGACTTCACCGGTATCAGTGAGCTCCTTATCACCAACAGTTTTGCCAAAAATGTTTTTAGATTCAGACAGCTTGGTGGGGACTGGAAGCAATGGGACTAAATTAAAAAAATTCTTAATTCTTTACATAGTTACATAGGTTGAAAAAAGACCTACGTCCATCAAGATCAACCTTTCTCCACCAATTGTACATTCTTTCATCAAATTAACCATAACCCACAATGTTATGTGTATTGAGGAAATTATCCAGCCCTTTTTTAAAAGCTGTGATAGTGTCTGACATTACTACCTTTTGTGGTCGAGCATTCCGCAGTCTGACTGCTCTAACTGTAAAGAACCCTTTCCTATATAGCTGTGGAAACCACCTTTTTATACTCGTAATGGGTCTTTAGTATGGTCTTTGGAAGAAATAAGTCCTATGCCAGTCCTTTATATTGACCACATACTGTTAGGGTCTGCGGAACACACCAAATATATGAGGTAGAGAGGTGCGTTCGCAGCCCGGGGTCCACCGTGCAGGCGGAACCTGCTGCTAGTAAAATGGCGAAAGTAGCGAACTCTGTTATCCCGCAGAGTCGCTAAAATAAACGCCGTAGCGCGTTGTGGCAGTAAGTGCGAACTCTGTTAATACCCAGAGCCGCTAACGGAAATGCCACAGCGCTATATGGCGATAGGTGCGAACTCACTTAGCTTCAGTGAGCCGCAAAGTAAAACGCTAGGGCGCTGTCTAGCGTCGAAAGCAAACCCTGTTACGTCACAGGGCCGCTGAGGAAAAGTGCTGTGTCCTGTCAGGCTCTCAGGTACACAGTTAAGTGCTAAGCATACATAACGCGTGATCATGTGCTAATGTACTCGCGGGAGTCACCCGCAATCTATGGCATCTGAACGCCAGACCCTGAATACCGCAATCAAAACTCCTCACCGGTTACGCCGGTAATCTAGGGCATCTAGGACACCGACCCTGGCCAGCTACCATACCAAACTCCTCACCGATTAAGTCGGTATTCTAGTGGCTTATTTCAGCCGGGTCCCTAACCACACATACGCATGATCACACTGGCGCATAGCATACAATGGTTGATATTAGCGCATGGCGGCCCAGCCATGCTATCCTTTTATAGCAACAGCTACAGGACCTTCCAGGAACAAGGACCAATGAGAAGCTGTTACAAACACACGTAGCTACATGACCTTACTGGCGGACCAATAGGAGCCGCTGCAGCACCTGAACATGTGACCCCTGATCTCCAATGAGAGATCTCACTCTGGGCATGCTCAGATGGGAAAACGCAGGACTTTGTCTCAAAGACGGCTGCTCCAGCACTGGCTATAATAGCAGATCCAGGAAAGGCAGCAGCAAGTCACTGCACAGTAGAGGAGTGGGCAAGACGCCTGGACTGACGTCTCTGCTGAGCAGGCTCCACTGCGGCCGGAGATGAATGGGAGACTGCAGCGGGACGGGTTCGAGACTCCCCTTGTGCAGCAGCGGGAACTCGAACCCTAACATTACCCCCCCCTAGGGCCCCCCTTCTCTGGGCCTCGCTGCGTTCAAAGGCAGCGATGAGCTGCGGAGCGTGAACATGCTCGGCAGGCTCCCAGGACCTCTCCTCAGGCCCATAACCCCTCCAATCCACCAAATAAAATTTTTTGCCTCGTACCACCTTGCACCCAACAATGGCATTCACCTCATAGTCGTCCGAAGACGAACCCGACGTCCCGGCAGATGACTCAGACAACCGGGAGATGACCACGGGTTTTAGGAGGGATACATGGAAGGTGTCGGAGATACCAAGGCGAGGCGGAAGGGCCAAACGGTAAACCACAGGGTTCACCTGCTCAAGAACCTTGAAGGGACCCAAATATCGGGGTGCCAATTTAGTGGATTCCACCCGTAGCCTGATGTTTCGGGCGGAGAGCCACACTAGGTCGCCAGGAGAAAATGTTGGAGCGGGACGCCGATGAAGACCTCATCCTTTCCTTGGAAGCCTGAATGGCATCCTGGGTACGGTCCCATATGTCCCGTGCTTCCACAGCCCAGTCTGCCACCCTGGAGTCAGCAGAAGCAACGGGCATGGGCACCGGTACCCGCGGATGCTGGCCGTAATTTAAGAGGAATGGGGTCTGTCCGGTGGAGTCAGCCACAGCATTGTTCAGCGCAAATTGGGGACCTCGATCGCTGACAATCTTGTCTGGCATACCGTGTAGACGGAAGATGTGTCTAATAAATAATGCTGCCAAGGCCCGTGCGGAAGGTAACCGTGGTAGCGGCACTAAGTGCACCATTTTGGAGAAGTGGTCGGTGATCACCCAAATGATAGTGCAACCCCGAGACTTGGGTAAGCCCACCACAAAGTCCATCCCGACCATCTCCCAGGGCCTGTCTGCCACCGGCAAAGGAAAAAGTAACCCAGCTGGCCGTTGTCGAGGGGACTTGTTCCTGGCGCAGGAGACACACCCTGAACATACTCCCTGACGTCACGGACCATATGTGGCCACCAGTATGTCCTCGCCAATAGCTCAGTTGTCCTCTTTGCCCCAAAGTGTCCACCCACCCTGGACGAGTGTGCCCAAGAGAGTACCTCCGGTCGCAAATTAGTGGGCACAAAAGTCTTGCCCGGAGGCACAGACTCTAGCGAAACCGGGGCTACAGTTCTCAGGCTTTCTTCAGGGACAATAAGCCGAGGCTCCTCATCCTCCTCCTCTGATGACACTAAGGAGCGAGAGAGAGCGTCGGCCCGAACATTCTTCTCACCGGAGAGAAAATGGAGGGTGAAATGGAACCGAGAGAAGAATAGGGACCATCTGGCCTGGCGAGAATTTAGCCGCTGAGCCGTTTGCAAATATACCAAGTTCTTGTGGTCGGTGAAGACTTGGAAGGGAAAACGAGCTCCCTCCAGAAGATGTCTCCACTCTGAGAAGGCCAATTTCATAGCCAGCAACTCTCTGTCCCCGATGGAATAATTCCTCTCTGCTGGTGTAAAGGTCTTAGAAAAGAAGAAGCAGGGATGCTTCCGACCTTGAGCATCCTTTTGATATAGGACTGCTCCAGCACCAACAGAAGAGGCGTCCACCTCTAAAACAAACAGTTTATCAACATCAGGGCGATGTAATATGGGAGCACTGGCAAAATGTGACTTGATGGAAGAGAACGCCTTGGAGACCTCCTCAGACCACAACTTGGGATTTGCTCCCTTCTTGGTGAGGGCTACCAAGGGAGCTACCAAAGTCGAGAAATGGGGAATGAACTGGAGATAATAATTAATGAACCCCATAAAGCGCTGCACCGCTTTAAGAGAATGGGGTTCTTGCCAGTCCATTACAGCCTGTAGTTTGGCAGGATCCATAGCCAATCCCTGGGCAGAGATGATATAGCCCAGAAAAGGTAAGGACTCCTGCTCAAACACACATTTCTCCAGCTTGGCATAGAGGGAGTTTGCCCGTAAGAGGTCGAAGACTTTGTTGACATCCCTCCGGTGAGAGTCTATATCTGGTGAAAAGATGAGAATATCATCCAGATAGACTACCACAGAGGTGGAGAGCATATCCCGGAAGATATCATTGACAAAGTCTTGGAAAACAGCGGGAGCATTACAGAGCCCGAAGGGCATCACCAGGTATTCGTAATGCCCATCCCTGGTATTAAAAGCTGTCTTCCACTCGTCCCCCTCACGGAATGCGAATTAGGTTATAGGCACCACGTAGATCAAGCTTGGTAAATACTCTTGCTCCTCGGAGCCTATCAAAGAGCTCAGAGATTAGGGGCAACGGGTACTTATTCTTGACGGTGATGGCGTTAAGACCACTGTAGTCAATGCATGGACGTAATTCTCCGTTCTTCTTTTGCACAAAGAAGAACCCTGCCCCTGCTGGTGACACCGACTTCCTAATGAACCCTCTTGCCAGATTCTCCTGAATGTACTGGGACATGGCCTCCGTCTCAGGGAGCGAGAGGGGTATACTCTCCCCAGAGGAGGTTCTGCTCCAGGCAAGAGATCAATAGGACAGTCGTAGGGGCGATGAGGTGGAAGAGTCTCCGCCGCCTTCTTGGAGAAAACGTCTGCATATGCCCAATAACACTGAGGAAGAGAAGTGAGATCTATGGGTATCTCTGTGGTGGTGACCTGAACGCACTCCCTGATACACTTGCCTCTACATGAATCACCCCAACCCAGTATCCTCCCAGAGGACCACTCAATATGGGGAGAGTGGTAACGGAGCCAAGGTACTCCCAGCAACACCTCGTCTATTCCCTCGGGCAGGACAGAGAAAAGAAATACTCTCCTGATGGGACGGGGACATAGATAAAGTGAGAGGGATCGTCTGGTGGGTGATTTGGGAGGGCAGAGTTGATCCATTCACTACTCGCACAGTCACCGGTTGGGCGAGCATCACCAGAGGTATAGTGTGGCGGAGAGCAAATGCAGAGAACATGAAATTCCCCTCGGCTCCGGAATCCACACAGAGCTCAGCGGAGAGTGTTATGTTTCGGTAGCTGAGGAGAGCAGGCAAAAAGGCAATACACCAGAGCAGTTGGAATCTATGAGATTGCAGTACCCTGACTAACCACCACAACTAGAGGCAGCCGTGGAGCGTTCCTACGTTGGTCCTAGACGCCTCGTCACAGCCTGAGAAACTAACTACACCTAAAGACAGAAACAGAAAGCTATCTGCCCCGGAGCAGAACCCCAAAGATAATAGAAAGCCCCCAAACATGTAATGGCGGTTAGACAAGAGAAATACTGACACAGAAAGAAAATAGTATGAGCAAACGCTGGGGCCCAAACTATCTAAATAGAAAAGGATAGGAAGGGTACTTACTGCAATCCCAGAAAACCCTGAAAAGCACCAACTCTACTAATTTCAAAATCACCTGAGATCACACGACCTCTACCACCTAAATTAGTTCTCTGGTGTAACAAAATCAAAACAGCAGCCACTGAAAAAACTGGAAAAAGCAAAAGAACAAAACTCAGTGGCTGAACTAAACTGAGAGGGCAGAAGCCCCCGGAGGGGACCCTGAAGGCCCCCAAAGAAGTGCAGTACAAAATGCAAAAATATAGCACAAACACAAAAGAAGCAAAAGTCTTATCTGTAAGCAGGAGATGCAGACACGACACAGCAGGCTACAAGGGAAACTGGAATGAAGGATTCAGACCAGAACAATTGATCACCGGCAACCCTGATGGGAAAATGACTCCCTTATATAAGACCAGTCAGTAACACCTGATTCCCAGTCCTCACAATCTTCACTAGCACCGCTAGTAACCACCAGAGGGAGCCTCTGCTCAGAACTCATCTCAAACCCATTCACAACAGTACCCCCCCCTTGAGGAGGGGTCACCGAACCCTCATTTGAGCAACCAGGTCGGTCAGGATGAGTTCTATGATACGCACGGATAAGTCTCCTAGCATGGATGTCCGAAGCAAACACCCAAGAATTGTCTTCCTGACCATAACCTCTCCATTTAACCAAATACTGGAGTTTCCGTCTAGAAAAACGAGAATCCAATATTTTCTCAACCACATACTCCAGATTGCCCTCAACCAAAACAGGGTCAGGAGGCACAGCAGCAGGAACCACTGGCTCAACAAACCTCTTCAACAAGGACTTGTGGAACACGTTATGGATCTTAAATGTCCCTGGAAGAAGCAAACGAAAAGAAACAGGATTAATAATCTCCATGATCTTATAAGGTCCAATGAACCTAGGCTTAAATTTAGGAGATGCTACTCTCATAGGAATATTCTTTGAGGACAACCAGACCAAGTCCCCCACTTTAAACCGAGGACCATCAGTCCTATGCCGGTTAGCAAACCGCTGGGCCTTCTCCTGAGAGAGGGACAACCTCTCCACTACCTGGTCCCAAATCTGTTGCATACGCTCCACAACAGAGTCAACACCTGGACAGACAGAAGCCTCCGTCTGTCCTGAAGAAAATCGAGGGTGAAACCCAGAATTACAGAAAAACGGAGACATCAAAGTGGCAGAGCTAGCCCTATTATTAAGAGCAAACTCAGCCAAAGGCAAAAAAGAGACCCAGTCATCCTGATCAGCAGACACAAAGCATCTTAGATAAGTCTCCAATGTCTGGTTTGTTCTCTCAGTTTGACCATTGGTCTGAGGATGAAATGCCGAGGAGAAAGACAATTGAACACCCAGTTTAGAACAAAAAGTCCTCCAAAATCTGGAAACAAACTGGACTCCTCTGTCAGACACAATGTTCTCAGGAATGCCGTGTAAACGAACCACGTGCTGAAGGAACAACGGCACCAATTCAGAGGAGGAAGGCAACTTAGGTAATGGCACAAGATGTATCATTTTGGAAAACCTATCACAAATTACCCAGATGGTGGTCATTCTCTGAGAAACAGGAAGATCGGAAATGAAATCCATAGAAATATGGGTCCATGGTCTCTTGGGCACAGGCAATGGCATCAACAAACCACTAGAGCGAGAGCAAGGCTTGGAGCGAGAGCAAGTCCCGCAGGACTGCACAAATTCCCTGACATCACGAGACAAGGTAGGCCACCAAAAGGACCGACTAACCAAGTCTCTGGTACCAAAAATTCCGGGATGCCCAGCCAATGCGGAACAATGAATCTCAGACATCACACTTTTTTCCATTGTTCCGGGACAAACAATTTTCCAACAGGGCAGCGCTCGGGCCTATCCTCCTGACACCCCTCCAGAGCAAGTCTCAAATTGGGCGAGATGGCGGAAAGAACTACACCCTCTTTCAAAATAACAGAAGGATCAGATAACTCAGGAGAGTCCGCAAGGAAACTCCTCGAGAGGGCATCCGCCTTAACATTCTTAGTGCCAGATACTGAAAAAATATGACAAAAAGGCAAATAGCAGCACAATCATAGTGATGATACAATGAAATATATGGGCTGCATGCAGGAAAGATTAAGGATCTATCGCTGAAAATCACTAAGGAGTGTTTTTTTGAAAAAATTCAAAAAAAAGAAAAACGACCACAGATCCAAATATATCATATCAAAAATACAAAAGTTTTTATTGACACATAAAAAACAGACAGGAGTATCAGGACAGTGAACACACAGTGGTAAGCTATCTATTGAGGATATACACCAAAAATATATCAACCTGGGTTCCATAAAGATATAAATAAAAATAAAAAGCAGGGCACATATATAAGTGTGAGAGCTAGAGCAGTCAAAATGTGTTGTAAGTAATAAGATTAAATGAAAATGCCAGTGCATTTACTACAACACACGCTGCACTATAGCACATGTGGATGCAGTTACTATATGTAATCGACATTCAAGCATCCACATAAAGACTGGCCAGCTATAATAAGCTGGAAACCAGCGATGATAACAACATTGCCCATTGTAAAAATAAGGAGTGCCTGTAACTTTCCATCAGTCACATAAGAACGACCATATATCGCCCACAATGGAGAAAAGGTGACTGACATGGAGTAAATGAGGAGAGCATTACCTCCAGCAATGATACCAGGCACTCACGAGGGAACCAGGGTGATGAGAACGTGCCCCGATGCACGTTTCGGTAGTTACACCTTCGTCAGGGGGCATACAAGTGGTAAGAACCGAGCGCTTTAAAAACACTTAGACCGGAAGTGAAACTTAGCGTACCGGAAGTGACGCGTGTGGAGCCGATGACGTCGCCCGATGCACTGCGCCTGCGTCAAACGGATGGGTGCCATAACGATGTCATGGCAACCAAACGCTAAAGACACATAGACGCGGTACATAGATGATATCCTGCTGATCTGGCAGGATTCCACTAGCTCATTGAATGTATTTTTTGAATGGCTTAACAATAATGACATGAATATAAAATTGACCTTTTGCCACAATAAAAATAAAATTGATTTTTTGTATGTTTTGCTAACAAGGGATGAAAATCATTCGATCCAAACTACAATCTTTAGGAAGCCCACAGCCACAAACTCCTTGTTGCATGCTTCCTCGTCCCATCCGTCACATATGATTCGGGCTATACCTACTGGCCAATTCATCAGACTCAGACGTATCTGTTCCAATGACAATGAATTTGAGAGTCAGGCTGATTTATTAAGAGGCCGTTTGAGTGAAAGAGGCTACAGTAATAGATCTTTAAAGAAAGCCTTTAACAGAGCTAAATTCAGTGAGAGAAATACTCTCCTGTATAAGACCGGAGGTAGGCCTCATTCAGAAACAACAAGATTTATTACCACCTATAATTCTCAATCAAATAGGGTCAAACAAATTTTGGAAAAAGCCTGGCCGATTTTGAAAACTGATCCTATTTTGGCCAAAATCACCACGGTCAGACCACAAATTACATATAGGCGTTCCAAAAACCTCCGTGAACATCTAACCTCCAGCCATTATGAAAATAATCCCCCCCGGACATTTCTTGATGATTTTAGCAGACGCAAGGGTTGCTTCAAGTGCGGACACTGCGTGGCATGTGTTAACGTAGATCGTAAGAATTCATTTATTGATTCATCTGGGAAAAAATCTTTTAAAATCCAGAAATTTATAACATGTGCCACTAAATGTGTGATCTACTATGCCACATGCCCATGCTCCCTGATTTATGTGGGGTTGACCACACGGCAATTAAAGGTCAGAATCAGGGAGCATGTACTTGGGATAGAGGCAGCAGATAATGAAGAAGACTTGGCAAACCTAAAAACACTTCCCAGACACTTTAAGACTCACCATCAATGTAACAGCAGAAGTTTAAGAGTCATAGGGATAGATTGTTTAGATCTAGGAATCCGAGGGGTGAGGTTACACAACGTTTGGCACAACTTGAAGCCCGCTGGATATGGACTCTTAACACAGTCCATCCCAACGGGCTTAATGAGAACTTGAGCTTTGCACCCTTTCTTTAAAAGACACCTTTTGTTGAGGGTTTGCGTCTATTTTTGGATGTCCCCTTTGTTTTTAACCGTTTGTGCTTTTAATTATATTATGTCTCATTGTTCACTTCTATTATCATTTTAGGTTTTGGTATTATTAATATTTCCATCTTGGACCTTTAATATGGAGAACATTCTACAACATCCGTATACATTTCATCAACCACAATCGCATATATATAGGCTACCCTGTTTTCAATTCATAGTTGCCTGTGCAAAGTATTTGACCATATGTATCCTTGCTTTCTGTTTGCAATATGTGCATGGAAAGACATGATTATGTTTGCTTTGGCCATATATAGGAGCCTGTGTACATTATCTGTGAACCATACAGATTTATATAGAATATTTAAATGATATGTTACTATGCCATCTGCTTTGTTTCAAATTGAACATCTGATCATGCTTGCTTGGGTCACCACTGTGCTCTAGATTATGTTTTAAGCGATTGGTATTTATCCATTTGCACTTCGTACCTGTAACGCTTGTGGGCTGAGGCGCTGCGCGGTGCTCTGTTCCCTGTGTCTTTAGCGTTTGGTTGCCATGACATCGTTATGGCACCCATCCGTTTGACGCAGGCGCAGTGCATCGGGCGACGTCATCGGCTCCACACGCGTCACTTCCGGTACGCTAAGTTTCACTTCCGGTCTAAGTGTTTTTAAAGCGCTCGGTTCTTACCACTTGTATGCCCCCTGACGAAGGTGTAACTACCGAAACGTGCGTCGGGGCACGTTCTCATCACCCTGGTTCCCTCGTGAGTGCCTGGTATCATTGCTGGAGGTAATGCTCCCTCATTTACTCCATGTCAGTCACCTTTTCTCCATTGTGGGCGATATATGGTCGTTCTTATGTGACTGATGGAAAGTTACAGGCACTCCTTATTTTTACAATGGGCAATGTTGTTATCATCGCTGGTTTCCAGCTTATTATAGCTGGCCAGTCTTTATGTGGATGCTTGAATGTCGATTACATATAGTAACTGCATCCACATGTGCTATAGTGCAGCGTGTGTTGTAGTAAATGCACTGGCATTTTCATTTAATCTATTACTTACAACACATTTTGACTGCTCAGCTCTCACACTTATATATGTGCCCTGCTTTTTTATTTTTATTTATATCTTTATGGAACCCGGGTTTGATATATTTTTGGTGTATATCCTCATAGATAGCTTACCACTGTGGTTCACTGTCCTGATACTCCTGTCTGTTTTTTATTGTCAATAAAAACTTTGTATTTTTGATATGATATATTTGGATCTGTGGTCGTTTTTCTTTTTTTTAAATTTTTTTTCAAAAAAACACTCCTTAGTTATTCTTAGTGCCAGGAAGAAAAGGAAACCACAAAATTAAAACGTGTGAAAAACAAGGCCCACCTGGCCTGTCTAGGATTGAGTCGCTTGGCAGATTCCAGATAGACCAGATTCTTATGGTCCGTAAGGACCACCACCTGATGTTTGGCTCCCTCCAGCCAATGTCTCCACTCTTCAAAAGCCCACTTCATGGCCAACAACTCCCGATTACCCACGTCATAATTACTTCAGTAGGAGAAAATTTTCGAGAGAAAAAGGCACAAGGGTTACTTTTAGAGGTCTCTGGATTTTTTTTGGCCCAAAACGGCACCTGCCCCAATTTCAGAGGCATCAACCTCCACCTGAAATGGCAGAGAAAACACAGGCTGCCGTAGAACGGGACAGAAGTGAATCTCTGCTTAAGTTCCTGAAATGCAGAGACTGCCTCAGGAAGCCAATTCACCACATCAGAACCCTTTCTGGTCAAATCAGTTAATGGTTTAACAATAACCGAGAAATTACCAATAAATTTACGATAAAAAATTGGCAAAACCCAAAAATCTCTGAAGAGCCTTTAATGAAGTAGGTTGGACCCAATCACAGATGGCCTGAACCTTGACCGGGTCCATTTCAATAACAGGTGGGGACAAAATGAATCCCAGAAATGAGATCCTCTGTACGCCAAAAAGACACTTTGATCCCTTCACATACAGAGTATTCCCCTCTCAAAATCTGGAATACCAGTTCGAACATGTTTTCACATGAGAGTCCCATCATTAGAAAAAATCAAGATATCATCCAAATAAACAATCAGAAATTTATCCACAAAATCCCTGAAAATGTCATTCATGAAGGACTGAAGACGGAAGGAGCATTAGTGAGCCCAAAGGGCATCACTAGGTACTCAAAAAGCCCTTCAGGTATTGAATGCCGTCTTCCATTCATCCCCGTGCTAATGCGAATAAGGTTATACGCCCCCCTGAGGTCAAGCTTGGTAAACCAAGTAGCGTTTTTCACCCTGGAAAACAGGTCAGAAATCAAGGGTAACGGGTATTGATATTTCACAGTAATAATGTTCAAGAGACGATAATCAATACACGCCTAATGAACCATCTTTTTTGGCCACAAAGAAAAAACCGGCACCTAAGGGTGAAGAGGATGGTCTGATATACCCCTTTTCCAATGATTCCTTGATATAAACCGCATAGCGTCATGTTCAGGTACAGACAAGTTAAAAAGGCGACCTTTAGGAATTTTACTACCCGCACTAATTCAATAGCGCAGTCATAGCTCCTATGGGGAGGCAAGGATGCAGTTTACTTTCGCTAAACACATCAGAAAAAATCAACAAAAAGTCAGGAACACCTGAGCCTGGGGGAGGCAAAAAAACAGGAGTGTTGGTATTAACAATTGGCAGCCCCAACTGGTTACAGACACAGATTCCAATCCAAAACAGGATTATGAGACTGTAACCAAGGGAAACCCAGCACGAATAATGTCATGCAGATTATATAGAACCAAAAATTGCAGCACTCCTGGTGATCAGGTTCAACCCTCATTATTTACCTGAGTAGAAAACTGGGTTTATTCTCAGCCAAAGGGGTAGAATCGATCCCCAGTAGGGGAATAGACTTCTGTAGGGGTATCAAGGAAACCCACAATGTTAGCAAAATCATAATCCATCAGGTTAATAGCTGCCCAGAATCAACGAAAGCCTGAGAGAAAAATGAGGACAA
>JARQOD010000010.1:28154116-28240915 GCA_033576555.1 Oophaga sylvatica | reverse complement strand
TTTTAATTTTTGAGGCCGTGATACTGTTATGTTTCGGTAGCTGAGGAGAGCAGGCAAAAAGGCAATACACCAGAGCAGTTGGAATCTATGAGATTGCAGTACCCTGACTAACCACCACAACTAGAGGCAGCCGTGGAGCGTTCCTACGTTGGTCCTAGACGCCTCGTCACAGCCTGAGAAACTAACTACACCTAAAGACAGAAACAGGAAAGCTATCTGCCCCGGAGCAGAACCCCAAAGATAATAGAAAGCCCCCAAACATGTAATGGCGGTTAGACAAGAGGAAATACTGACACAGAAAGAAAATAGTATGAGCAAACGCTGGGGCCCAAACTATCTAAATAGAAAAGGATAGGAAGGGTACTTACTGCAATCCCAGAAAACCCTGAAAAGCACCAACTCTACTAATTTCAAAATCACCTGAGATCACACGACCTCTACCACCTAAATTAGTTCTCTGGTGTAACAAAATCAAAACAGCAGCCACTGAAAAAACTGGAAAAAGCAAAAGAACAAAACTCAGTGGCTGAACTAAACTGAGAGGGCAGAAGCCCCCGGAGGGGACCCTGAAGGCCCCCAAAGAAGTGCAGTACAAAATGCAAAAATATGCACAAACACAAAAGAAGCAAAAGTCTTATCTGTAAGCAGGAGATGCAGACACGACACAGCAGGCTACAAGGGAAACTGGAATGAAGGATTCAGACCAGAACAATTGATCACCGGCAACCCTGATGGGAAAATGACTCCCTTATATAAGACCAGTCAGTAACACCTGATTCCCAGTCCTCACAATCTTCACTAGCACCGCTAGTAACCACCAGAGGGAGCCTCTGCTCAGAACTCATCTCAAACCCATTCACAACAGGAGAGCGTGGATGGACCTACTGTAATTGTCCCTTTAAAGGACAACTTGGTGGAAATTGCCGCAGTGTCTAGTGAACCTCTTCCCAAGGTCACTAGACGCGACCGTTTTCCCGACCGCTGTGGACATTTGTTGGCATAGTGTCCTAACTGCTGGCAGATGTTACAGACCACGGGTACTCGAGCGGCCCGGGACTTAGGTCCCGCTCGAGAAACCTCCATGGCCTCATGGGAGTCGGCCGCCTGGCTGGAAGATTCCAGAGGTCTGGCGAAGGTGGGAGCCAGCCGGAACCTCTGCCTACACTGGGACCGCTCCAACCTCCGCTCGTGAAAACGGAGGTCGCTGCGGGTAGATATGACGATAAGCTTCTCCAGTGAGGCGGGAATCTCCCTGGTAGCCAAAGCATCTTTAACATGATCAGCCAGTCCTCGCCAGTAGACTGTAATGAGTACTTTATCCGACCAGTCTAGCTCTGAGGCCAGAGTCCGAAACTGGACGGAAAACAGACTGACCAAAGACGAACCCTGTGCCAATGCCAGCAGTTGTAGCGCCGTATCGTGGGTGACCTGAGGTCCTAAAAAGACCTTTTTTAGAGCCTCCAGAAAACGAAGAGCACTCCGCACCACACGGTCGTCACGCTCCCACAGCGGGGTGGCCCACTCCAACGCTCTGCCTGACAGAAGCGAAATTATAAAGCCCACTTGTGCCCGATCCGTGGGGAAACGTGCAGCCAGAAGCTCGAGTTGTATAGAGCACTGACTCACGAATCCCCGACATTGCTTGCTGTCACCAGCAAACTTGTCTGGAAGCGGGAGGTGGGATATTGTGGGGCAGAGGTGGCAGTGGACACACTGGCTGCAGCCATGCTAGCAGCCTGAACAGCGACTGCGGTAACATCCACAGCTGAGGTTGTGCACTCAAGAGCCGCCAACCTACCCTCCAGCTGCTGGATGTACTGCGGTAAACGCTGGTCATCCGCCATTTTACCAGCCAGACCCTGGCGCTAATATTATGTTAGGGTCTGCGGAACGCACCAAATATATGAGGTAGAGAGGTGCGTTCGCAGCCCGGGGTCCACCGTGCAGGCGAAACCTGCTGCTAGTAAAATGGCGAAAGTAGCGAACTCTGTTATCCCGCAGAGTCGCTAAAATAAACGCCGTAGCGCGTTGTGGCAGTAAGTGCGAACTCTGTTAATACCCAGAGCCGCTAACGGAAATGCCACAGCGCTATATGGCGATAGGTGCGAACTCACTTAGCTTCAGTGAGCCGCAAAGTAAAACGCTAGGGCGCTGTCTAGCGTCGAAAGCAAACCCTGTTACGTCACAGGGCCGCTGAGGAAAAGTGCTGTGTCCTGTCAGGCTCTCAGGTACACAGTTAAGTGCTAAGCGTACATAACGCGTGATCATGTGCTAATGTCCTCGCGGGAGTCACCTGCAATCTATGGCGTCTGAACGCCAGACCCTGAATACCGCAATCAAAACTCCTCACCGGTTACGCCGGTAATCTAGGGCATCTAGGACACCGACCCTGGCCAGCTACCATACCAAACTCCTCACCGATTAAGTCGGTATTCTAGTGGCTTATTTCAGCCGGGTCCCTAACCACACATACGCATGATCACACTGGCGCATAGCATACAATGGTTGATATTAGCGCATGGCGGCCCAGCCATGCTACCCTTTTATAGCAACAGCTACAGGACCTTCCAGGAACAAGGACCAATGAGAAGCTGTTACAAACACACGTAGCTACATGACCTTCCTGGTGGACCAATAGGAGCCGCTGCAGCACCTGAACATGTGACCCCTGATCTCCAATGAGAGATCTCACTCTGGGCATGCTCAGATGGGAAAATGCAGGACTTTGTCTCAAAGACGGCTGCTCCAGCACTGGCTATAATAGCAGATCCAGGAAAGGCAGCAGCAAGTCACTGCACAGTAGAGGAGTGGGCAAGATGCCTGGACCGACGTCTCTGCTGAGCAGGCTCCACTGGGCTGGAGATGAATGGGAGACCGCAGCGGGACAGGTTCGAGACTCCCCTTGTGCAGCAGGGGAACTCGAACCCTAACACATACTGTATATATTTATACATTATTAACACAAAAACAAATCATATTATGGTAAATAAGTATCAGGTCATAATAGACCATTAATCCATCAGCAAATACACAATAAAGCCACTCCTAAAACATATAGAAAAAGGAGAACAAATTGGAGTGACCTGTCCACCCACATCCATGTTCAGAAACTAGTTTGAAAAAAGGGCAATTTTTTACCAGATACGGAGTGCCACTTTTTCATCTCTGGATTCCACGAACACTGCATGTTCAATGGTGCTACATCTGTGTCCTGTGGAGCTCTGAGTTCCTGGACTCTGTAAAAAATATGGTTGTTCTGTGTGGTGCCGGTTACTCTGCATTGTGTAGTTCAAAGAGGTCCTCACCCAGAGATCTGAGGCCCCTAACTGTTAGTACATGGGATATTTCTGAGTTGTTAAAGATATATAGCCCAATGGATGATTCTTTTTAGCCATCACTTTCCCGCTGGTCCTAGATGTAACTGAATAACATAACTATATTTAGCAGAAGGGTCAACGATGAAAGCTTACTCACTGGAGAAAGCCTAAAGCCTTAGAAGCACACATGGTTGTAAGTCAAGAAATAGGACCTTGGTCAAGTAGCAAGCAATAGTTGTCAACAAACAGCAAGAAACCAAATCATCAGGCTTAAAGAGGTTGGTCACTACTAGGACAACACCTTCTTGAACTAAATGTTTGTGCCCGAGATTATAAAAAAGTCTATAGTGACCTACCATACCAGTGCCATTCCAGCAGTGCCGGCACTCATGGTCGTGGGAATCACGTGCACTTGTTGTATGACATGCTTATATTCACTTTTCATGCAGGTGTCATTCCAAACTGTGTCGACATTCGCGGTCACCGGAATCTTGTTGTATGTCCAGTTGTATGACATGTGGTGCCCAGCACCCAATCAGCGCTGGCGTCACTGTCTCTGCCTTCAGACATTTTTAACATGAAAAGGAAGTCAAGGCTGCAGCTGATCTCTGACTTCCTCTACATGTTCAAAATGTCAGAAGGTGGGAACAGTGACGCCAGCGCTGATTGGGTGCCGGGCACCACATGTCATACAACTGGACATACAACAAGATTCCGGTGACCGCGAATGTCGACACAGCTGGAATGACACCAGCATGAAAAGTGAATATAAACTTTTTTATTTTATCAGGGACAAACATTTAGATCATGGAGAGGTTGCCCTAATAGTGGACAATTCCTTTAAGTCTTATAAACTGAAATCCAAGGGTCAGCACTGAAGATTCATCCACCTTGAAACTTTTTGGAATTCTAAGTTAAAGGG
Organism: Oophaga sylvatica; assembly: GCA_033576555.1. Lineage (NCBI taxonomy): Eukaryota > Metazoa > Chordata > Amphibia > Anura > Dendrobatidae > Oophaga > Oophaga sylvatica. The sequence goes on along the minus strand of JARQOD010000010.1, from coordinate 28,236,676 downwards.
AATCTGTAAGCAGGATTTCACCCTCCAAACTATTTATTTGCACAGTCTTTCAACGACATGTCCAACAACACCTTTAGATGGAAAGTCCGTTCCTCTCACTGATGCGAAAGAAATAGTTAAAACATTTCTTCATGAAACTTTGTGATATTCAGAGACACTTAATTGGTACCTAGAGCACTGTTATGGTCTATCTTTGAGTGACCCTTTGCTCTAATTTCCTCTGCTATACAAGCAACAACCACAGGAATTGAGGGATTGGGAGTTATGTGCAGTCACACAAACTAACTCAAATAGAAGAAATAGGTTTCCCCTTGAAAAAAAAACAAATTACTGTATTTACCAAGAACATCTCACAATTTATCCTTTGTCTTAATGGGAACACTGTTTAGTGGGTACACAGGAAACGTCAAGCTTCAGCAGATCTCAGGAGGTCTATCCGTCAATGTTATTGACAAAATCTATTGCTTTTAAGTTTTATTGCATGTAAGTCATAACCCTTTAAAAGAGAGATCTTGGAAATGAAAAAATGTGACTCTCTTATAAGACAACCACATGTGTGTCTTTGATTGTTCTCCAGGCCAATTCAACAGTGTAACTCTGATTTCAATCTACATGATAAATTAATGGTTGCTGGCAGTTTTTGGAGGCCCCAACAAGATCTTTTCCTCCTATGCTTTCTCCTGGACTGAGCAAAGGAAGAACTTCTATCCAGGAGAGACAGACCAGTCCTAGTGAAAGTGAGCCTTTGACTAGAATCTGCGTCGCTGGTAGTTTTTGGAGGCCCCAACAAGATCTTTTCCTCCTATGCTTTCTCCTGGACTGAGCAAAGGAAGAACTTCTATCCAGGAGAGACAGACCAGTCCTAGTAAAAGTGAGCCTTTGACTAGAATCTGAGTCACTGGTAGTTTTTGGAGGCCCCAACAAGATCTTTTCCTTATATGGTTTTTCCTGGACTGAGCAAAGGAACAAATTTGATCCTGGACAGACAGACCAGTTCTAGTGAAAGTGAGCCTTTGACTAGAATCTGCGTCGCTGGTAGTTTTTGGAGGCCCCAACAAGATCTTTTTTCCTCCTGGACTGAGCAAAGGAAGAACTTCTATCCAGGAGAGACAGACCAGTCCTAGTGAAAGTGAGCCTTTGACTAGAATCTGAGTCACTGGTAGTTTTTGGAGGCCCCAACAAGATCTTTTCCTTATATGGTTTTTCCTGGACTGAGCAAAGGAACAAATTTGATCCTGGACAGACAGACCAGTTCTAGTGAAAGTGAGCCTTTGACTAGAATCTGCGTCTCAAATTATAGGCAAATGAGACATGTCAGAAGTAGAGTTGAGCGATACTTTCCGATATCCAAAAGTATCGGATCGGAATGGTATCGCCGATGCACACAAAATATCGGCGATACCCGATACCGATACAGGAAATCCAATGTAAGTCTATGGGAAAAAAATATCGGAATTAAAAAAAACCCATTCTTGCCTTGTTGGATAATTGTACATGAAGGAAAACAACAATGAGTAATGTAGAATGTATTGGGGGAGGTTGATGAGACATTAAAGGCATAGATGTTTAACCCAATCCAATGGAATAGCATTAATATTTTTTTTTTTGAAATACGTTCGGATTGACGAAGAAATTGACAATGTTGTTAACCTTTTTTCTATTTTGGCAAATATGTATGTTTCAAAACTTCCATGCTCTTCACCTTTTTAACTTTTGCCACAATTTCTCCTTCATAATCTTCAGCAGCATCATCTTTGTCATCAAATTATTCTTCATCTTCACCTTCTTTATCTTCTTCTTAAACTTCTTGCTATTCATCTTTTTGTTAACATTACTCACATTGTTCTTATTAAACTATTATTCTTCTTCATATTAACCCATAAAGTGTAAAGTATAACCTCTTTCTATGAATTTAATTTCCCTGAATTTAATTTCCATTTAATTTCATTTAATTTCTTAAATAATTCAGGGATGAGAAGAGAACAGGGTGGAGGCAGCAGGACTTTTTGCCGTACACACAGCAAGGGAACAGCTGACATTAGTGAACCCCAGTAACACAGGAGCAAGTGTTGACTGTGCTAACAGAACTTCCGAGCAACAACTGGCGGTGTTGGAGCCCAGGGTCAAGGAGGGTGTAGGCAGAGGCCTAATATGAGATGTTTGAAGTTAAATTTGGAGTTCGCAGCAAAAATTTTTGCCAGACACCCAGCAGGGGAACAGCAGGCGTTACTGAACCCCACAAACACATCAGCGATTGTTTTGATCTGTGCATCCAACACTTCTGATCAGCAACTGGCGTTGTTGAAGCCCAGGGTCAAGAAGGGTTTTAAATTTAAATATTGAGTTATTGCCTTGTTACGTGGCCATTGCAAATGTATGTACTTCAAACTATAAAAAATGAAGTTTTACTAGGACAATAAAATGATGAATTTCAATTCCAAGAATAAAAATAAACACCCTTAAAATATAAACGCATATAAGCACATGGCAACAAGAAATGGAACAACACACCACCCAAAATTATTTTTACAAAATATAGTGATGTAAATTTAGGAATAAAAGTCCATTTTTGTATTTAGGAATGATGCGTAAGGAATAGTGTTGAGCGATACGATAATGCAAATATCGGCTATCGGCCGATATTAGCTCTATCGGCCTTTCGATAATTCGTTTCGATATTTTCGTCTTATCGAATACCGGAATCGGAAGTTCCCATAATTATTTGCGAGGCAATGTGATTTTATTCAGCCAATAAGGAATCCTAAGAAGTGTGGGCACATCCTGTACTGCTGCGGTCATGTTAACTAATGGCATGGCTGTGATTGGATGCTGAAATGATGTCAGAATGCACTATAAAAGGCGCCGCCGCCATTTTAGCTCACTGTGCTGTGAATTCAGTAAGGGACAGAACGCTGCTGTGCTGACTCTGAGGGACAGTTAGAGATTGCGATTTAGTGTACTGTGCTTTAGGCAGGCTAGCACCAACCGCTGTGTAAAGCTTCCTTTTGCCTGCAGTGTTGTTTTAACAGCTCTGCAAGGTGTGTGTGAGTGCAGGTGACGCTGCAGTTTGCTCTGTATGCAACGCTGTCTGTAGGCATCTGCACCTGTCACTCACAGACTCTTTTTTTTTTCTTCAGTGTATAAAAGGCGCCGCCGCCATTTTAGCGTCACTGTGCTGTGAATTCAGTAAGGGACAGAACGCTGCTGTGCTGACTCTGAGGGACAGTTAGAGATTGGGATTTAGTGTACTGTGCTGTAGGCAGGCTAGCACCAACCGCTGTGTAAAGCTTCCTTTTGCCTGCAGTGTTTTAACAGCTCTGCAAGGTGTGTGTGAGTGCAGGTGACGCTGCAGTTTGCTCTGCATGCAACGCTGTCTGTAGGCATCTGCACCTGTCACTCACAGACTCTTTTTTTTTTCCTTCAGTGTAATTCTTGCTGCTCCATGCAATTTAACTATTAGTGTGACGCGCTTCCATCCGTATCCAATACATTGGTTGCAAACACTATAGAAGTAGACAAAGGAGTAGCCTTTCACAGATTGTGATTTGTGAACAGTTGTGTTTCAGTGTTCACTTCAGTCTCTGCGTAATAACCACACTTAGGCCTTAAGTTATAACTTTTCTGACTTTCTTTATCAATCTACCAAGATGAAGAAGTCAGTGAGTAAGGCACGTGGTCGTGGCCGTGGAGTTTCAGCAGGGAGAGGACGTGGGATTCTGTGTCTGCTGCCGCCCTCAGTGACACAGCATCCACCATTTATCCCCGTGAGCGTTCCTTTATGCGCACTTTGGTAGGAGCTCGGCGTGCCCCCCTGCTGCGGGAAGAACAAATTGAAGCCGTTGTTGGTTGGATGGCAGCCAATGCATCGACTTCAATTCCTTCCACCTCCTCTCAGGAACACAACACTGTTGAGCAACCATCTGTCTGTTCACCGCCTGTCAAATTGCCAAGGCAGTCAGAGAGTTCTGTACAGGAGCCAGCTGAGTCTCTGCTTCTGTTCTCAGAATCTGTTGGCTCGCAAACACGGGCACAGGCAAGCAGCATTCTGCAATTTGAAGAAGAGGGAGTATGCAGTGATGCGCAACAGCTGTGTCTCTCTCAATCTGAAGAGGCGGGTGAGCCAGTGCCGATGGACAGCACACCGCAGAACGCATCTTATGATGATGATGAGACTCAGGTGCCAGGTTTTGTGGAGCATGGTGCTGCCCAGACCATCCAACAGCAGCAGGTGTTGGAAGAGGGTAGTGGAGATGATGAAGTCCGAGACCCAACATGGCGTGAGCAACAGCAAGGTGGTGGGAGCAGCTCTGAGGAAAGATTGTCCCAACGGTACAAAGAGGAGGGAGAGGTAGGCTGCAGACACGATTGCCTGTAGCCTCCAGTTTGGCACCTGTTGGGAGCAGTTCTCTTAGAAATGTCAAAATTGGCGCTCCCATGACTTGCACTGCGTGGTCCTTTTTTGACAGACTTGTAGATAATATTTGCTATGTTCAATGCAAGCTGTGTAAGCAAAAAGTTAAAAGAGGTAAAAATATCAGGAACCTGAATACCACAAATATGTGGACACATGTACGGACAAAGCACGTAGCTGAGTTACAAAGACACACTGGAGATGTAGGCCAACCTACAGCAGCACCTACATCTTTACGTCATGTTCGAGCCTCTACCTCCAGCTCTCACACACCTGTTTTGGCTTCCTCACAGGATCTCCATGGAAGAACCTCGGTCACTGTTGTCCATAGACAAACTGTTATTCCACCCACTGCAGAAAGTTCACAGTCATCGTCACACTCCCAGTACAAAAAACAGCCATCGGTAACACAGGCATGGGATAAAAGACGGCCATACTCGGCAAACCATCCACGAGCACAGGCTCTGAATGCTGGCCTTGCAAAACTCCTGTCCCTTGAAATGCTGTCATTCAGGCTGGTGGAGACTGACAGTTTCAGGAACTTTATGGCATTGGCAGTCCCACAATATAATGTGCCAAGCCGATTTTATTTCAGCAGGCAAGCTGTCCCTGCTCTGCAAAAACATGTTGAGGGAAACATTAAACATGCGCTACTAAACGCCGTCAGTAGCAGGGTCCACCTGACCACCGATGCGTGGACCAGTACCCATGGCCAGGGACGATACCTTTCCCTCACTGCCCATTGGGTCAATGTTGTGGAGCCGGGTACAGATCTTGCGAGTGGCGCTGTACGTGTTCTGCCAACTCCAAGGATTGCAGGAATCCAGTCTGTGCACATTGATTCCTCCTCCTACTCCAGTTCCTCAGAATCATCGCTGCACGAGCCGTCACGGTATACCTCCACATGGACCCGTGAACGCTTACCTGTTGCGACCGATATGAGCACAGCCGTGGCCAAACGTCAACAGGCCGTCCTGAAATTAATTCCCATGGGGAATCGAAGCCACACAGCGCAGGAGCTCTGGGATGCCATCAAGCAGGAGAGCGACGTGTGGTTTTTGTCAGCTAATCTGCAGCCAGGCTTGGTAGTGTGTGACAATGGCCGAAATCTGGTGGCAGCTCTGGGCCTTGGCAACCTCACTCACATACCATGTCTGGCACATGTGCTCAACTTGGTCGTGCAGAGTTTTTTGAGGGACTATCCGGATCTTGATGCACTGCTGCACAAGGTCCGCCTAGAGTGCGCTCACTTGCGACGTTCCAGCATGGCCAGATCGCGCATTGCAGCTCTGCAAGTCAGATTTTGCCTTCCTGAACATCGCATCATATGTGACGTACCCACCAGGTGGAATTCCACGTTACATATGTTGGAGCGGTTGTGTGAGCAGCAGCCAGCAGTAATGGAGTATCAGCTGCAACAGGCGCAATCAACTCGCAATTTGCGCCGTTCACACTTCACCACTACTGAGTGGGCCTCTATGAAGGACATCTGCGACGTTTTGCGTGCGTTTGATGTCTCAACGCGGATGGCGAGTGCAGATGATGCACTAGTCAGCATGACTGTCCCCCTTATCTGCCTGCTTCAGAAATCACTGAAACACTAAAGGAAGAGGTTTTGAAACAGGTGGAGGATGAGGAGTCACAAATTCAATTACCTTCAGGACAGTCAGCGCAACGTGGTTCCTCACAAAGGGCTGGGCAGGGCTCACTTTGTGAGGAGGATGAGGAGGAGGAGGAGTCAATGGAGGAGGAAGAAATCCCTACAGAGGAAGGTACACAACGCTGTAGTCAGTATGTAGAGCGAGGGTGGGGTGATGCAGAGGAGACAGAGATGACGCCTCTTCCAGAGGACAGCCTTTGTTGGCCAGTTGGGAGTCTGCAGCACATGGTTTATTTCATGCTTCAGTGCCTAAGAAACGACCGCCGCATCGCCCACATTCTCAGCACGTCAGATTATTGGGTGTACACCCTCCTAGACCCTCGCTACCGGGACAACTTACAAACCCTCATCACACCGGTGAACCGGGACCGTAAAATGCAGGAGTACCAAGACACACTGGTGCAATCCATACTGTTGTACATTCCAGCCGAGAGAGATGCTGCTGCTGCTACTGCTTTACAAAGCAGCTCTGTGCGTCGAGGCAGTGTAGACACCTCTACAACAAGAGGGAGCAGAAGCAGCGCCTCTGCACAGGGCAAGAACTGTATGTTACAAATGTGGCAAAGTTTTGTGACAGCGCCAGCAAGGTCTACACCATCCGTCGGCTCCAGTCACCAGGAAGAAACGTTTCCGTAAGATGGTGACAGACTACTTGGCTTTCCCTCTAAGTGTACTCCCAGATGCCTCTTCCCCTTTCAAATTTTGGGTCTCTAAGTTGGATACATGGCCAGAGCTTAGCCAGTATGCATTGGAGGTGCTGGCTTGCCCTGCTGCCAGTGTATTATCTGAGCGTGTCTTTAGTGCTGCAGGTGGTGTAGTAACAGACCGTCGCATGCGACTATCCTCAGAGAATGTAGACCGGCTTACTTTTCTGAAAATGAACAAGGCATGGATCTCACCTGAATTTGCCTGTCCGTTTTCAGATTAAATAACTGTTTGGCAACGTTTTCCATGTCTCCGGTTATGTTCATCTTTCTACCACCTGAACTCTACTCCCTGGGCTACAACACCGCCATTTGTTGCTCGTAAGTAATTGGCAGGGGTACTGACTCCTGGCCAGCCTGGTTACAGCACGACAGCTGTTTCCTGGCAGTGTGAACGTCAATTATCCTCCAATAAGTTGTGCTGTCGTGTTGCATTCGGGTTAGCCGACTCTATGGTGCCTGCAGTTTAGGTGATTCCTATGTGTGCTGTGGGATATGTAAATAAAGGCGGTTTCCATTGTGACAATAGGATAAGCACCCACTGTAGGACTGTGTGATTCTGTAACTGCGGACGGCTTGCGTCCTGTCAACTTACATTTTTATGGGTGCGTTCTTCTACCCGTCCGGGGTCCAGTACCGTCAAGTGGTTCTCCCCAGTGCCTTTGGCCTAGGTGCCTCCATCTCCGTATCCGAGTTCCAGCAACGTCTGCTGGTCCTTGGTAGTGCTTTGGAGCACAGGTACCTCCTGCTTAGTAACCGTGTCACAGTAACGTCAGCTGGTACTCGGTTGTGACATTGCCTCTTTTCCTTCTGCTACCCGTCCGGGGTCCAGTACCGTCAACTGGTTCTCCCCAGTGCCTTTGGCCTAGGTGCCTCCATCTCCGTATCCGAGTTCCAGCAACGTCTGCTGGTCCTTGGTAGTGCTTTGGAGCACAGGTACCTCCTGCTTAGTAACCGTGTCACAGTAACGTCAGCTGGTACTCGGTTGTGACATTGCCTCTTTTCCTTCTGCTACCCGTCCGGGGTCCAGCACAGTCAGCTGGTCCTCGTTACTTCCATTGTCTCTTGCTCCATCTGATACCCGTCAGGGTTCCAGTAACGAAAAAATAGGAACAGCATCCAATCCAGGTGAAGTATAACAAGTCTTTATTCAGCCACCATAAAATACGACGTTTCGGCCATTTTCAGGCCTTTATCAAGTATACAAAAACAGGCAAAATGGTGTCCTTAAATGGTGTGGAGGAGCCAATCACCATCCAGGAACCGCCCATAATACAAATAGACATATATACAGAATATACAACGATAATCAATTTAAAACAGTGATCAGAGCTCAGAATAGTGACATCATAGAAAAATACAGCAATGTTATAATTGTGCATATAATATGCCATAGATTACTCCATATTAACACTATCACCATTTAGTCTGCCAATCGATGATCTGTTACTGCACACTCCCATTCTGGTGCTGCACCAGTCATGTACTCACTAGCAGCAGCGTCCTCCATATCCAATCAGTGTCAGTTCAGCAGCGCTTAGTCAGAGCATTTATCCAATAGCCCACAGGATAACAAATCGGGAGGCACACCTAACTCACTCCCCACTGTGTGATAAACAAAGGCACATGTTCAGAAGTCATCATAGCAAACGCCCAGTGGATCAGTGAACACCAGCGTCATCAGACACCCAGTCACATGACCGCAAGCATCATCCGAGGTCTAATCACATGATAGTCCCATCATAAGCCTCTATTCTAAGCTGAAAACACTAAAATAGCGCGCGATCACCGGCATCATCCGACACCTGAAAAAAGAACACGCATGCACAATAAACTCTATCATTATTTATATTACTCCAGCTATGTCATCAGGAAACCTGCAGGTCACATGACCGTCAGTATTGGCATAATGTAAGCAAGAGACCGCACATGCGGATCTATATAGAATGGAAGATTAACAATATAGCAGACACCTAAAGAAATATATATAATATCTACAAAATAAATGATGTCATCAGGAACCATTAAGTCACCACTCCGATCACTCCAGATAATAATCCTACGAAAACAACAAACATAAGTAAAATATATATCTAAAAACAAACACAGAATATAGATGCAAAAATTACCTAGCACAAATATGCAAATTATATTCGATATTCAACCCCTTTGGTTGCAATGTCTCCAAAACGGAGATCCACCGGAGTTCTTTCTGTTTAAGCAACTTAGTCCTGTCACCACCTCTCCTGAGGGGTGGAACCCCGTCAATAACTCTAAATCTCAGCTGACTGACCAAGTGTCCACATTCTACAAAGTGCTTAGATACCGGCAGTTCCATCATCTTCGTCCTGATAGTACTTTTGTGTTTACTTATCCTAGCCTTAACTTCCATCGTTGTCTCGCCTATATACATGAGTCCACACGGACACACGAGCATATAGATTACAAAGCTAGATGTACAAGAGTACCGTTCCTGGATCCGAAAGCGTTGACCCGTGCGTGAGTGGCCAAAACTGTCACCCTTGATCATATTGCCACAGCATGCACAATTCAAACATGGAAAATTTCCATTTTTTGGAGGGCCCAAAGTTAACTGTCTGGATATTTTGGAGGATCCAATGTCAGATTTGACCAACTTATCTTTCAAATTACGCCCTCGCCTATAAGAAAGCAATGGCTTGTGCGCAAATTCATCAATTTATGCAAACATCTACATGGCGGTACTCGAGGACCAGCATGTGTACAATTCCATCCACTGGCGCCATGTCAGAGCCTGGTGGCGCTACATTGATGATATCTTTTGTGTTTGGGAGGGGAACATGAATGATCTGGTATCTTTCCATAGTCATCTTAACATGATATTTCCCGAGCTGAAGTTTACAATGACACACTCCTTTGACCAGATTCAATTTTTGGATACTTTAGTGTACAAGCACAGTGGATTGTTATGCACTGATTTGTTTATAAAGGACACAGACAGGAATAGTCTCCTGGTTTTTGATAGTAATCATCCAAGAAAAATGATAGAGTCTCTGCCTTGGAGTCAGATGCTGAGAGTACGTAGGATAGTAAAGGACGAGACTGTATTGGACAGGAGGCTTGATCAGATGTGTGAGAAGTTCATCAGAAGGGGGTATCCTGAGAAGGATCTTAGAAAATTCAAGGAGAAAGCCTTGAAGACAACATTGGAAGATGTGAGAAACAAACGTATTAAGATTTCCCCTAAAAGAGTCCCTTTTGTTTCTACCTATTGCCCTGTTAGTGGTAAAATAGGGAATATCTTGAATAAGCATTGGGGTCTATTACATAGAGGTTTACCGGAAGTAGCTGAATTTGCGCACAAGCCATTGCTTTCTTATAGGCGAGGGCGTAATTTGAAAGATAAGTTGGTCAAATCTGACATTGGATCCTCCAAAATATCCAGACAGTTAACTTTGGGCCCTCCAAAAAATGGAAATTTTCCATGTTTGAATTGTGCATGCTGTGGCAATATGATCAAGGGTGACAGTTTTGGCCACTCACGCACGGGTCAACGCTTTCGGATCCAGGAACGGTACTCTTGTACATCTAGCTTTGTAATCTATATGCTCGTGTGTCCGTGTGGACTCATGTATATAGGCGAGACAACGATGGAAGTTAAGGCTAGGATAAGTAAACACAAAAGTACTATCAGGACGAAGATGATGGAACTGCCGGTATCTAAGCACTTTGTAGAATGTGGACACTTGGTCAGTCAGCTGAGATTTAGAGTTATTGACGGGGTTCCACCCCTCAGGAGAGGTGGTGACAGGACTAAGTTGCTTAAACAGAAAGAACTCCGGTGGATCTCCGTTTTGGAGACATTGCAACCAAAGGGGTTGAATATCGAATATAATTTGCATATTTGTGCTAGGTAATTTTTGCATCTATATTCTGTGTTTGTTTTTAGATATATATTTTACTTATGTTTGTTGTTTTCGTAGGATTATTATCTGGAGTGATCGGAGTGGTGACTTAATGGTTCCTGATGACATCATTTATTTTGTAGATATTATATATATTTCTTTAGGTGTCTGCTATATTGTTAATCTTCCATTCTATATAGATCCGCATGTGCGGTCTCTTGCTTACATTATGCCAATACTGACGGTCATGTGACCTGCAGGTTTCCTGATGACATAGCTGGAGTAGTATAAATAATGATAGAGTTTATTGTGCATGCGTGTTCTTTTTTCAGGTGTCGGATGATGCCGGTGATCGCGCGCTATTTTAGTGTTTTCAGCTTAGAATAGAGGCTTATGATGGGACTATCATGTGATTAGACCTCGGATGATGCTTGCGGTCATGTGACTGGGTGTCTGATGACGCTGGTGTTCACATGATCCACTGGGCGTTTGCTATGATGACTTCTGAACATGTGCCTTTGTTTACCACACAGTGGGGAGTGAGTTAGGTGTGCCTCCCGATTTGTTATCCTGTGGGCTATTGGATAAGTGCTCTGACTAAGCGCTGCTGAACTGACACTGATTGGATATGGAGGACGCTGCTGCTAGTGAGTACATGACTGGTGCAGCACCAGAATGGGAGTGTGCAGTAACAGATCATCGATTGGCAGACTAAATGGTGATAGTGTTAATATGGAGTAATCTATGGCATATTATATGCACAATTATAACACTGCTGTATTTTTCTATGATGTCACTATTCTGAGCTCTGATCACTGTTTTAAATTGATTATCGTTGTATATTCTGTATATATGTCTATTTGTATTATGGGCGGTTCCTGGATGGTGATTGGCTCCTCCACACCATTTAAGGACACCATTTTGCCTGTTTTTGTATACTTGATAAAGGCCTGAAAATGGCCGAAACGTCGTATTTTATGGTGGCTGAATAAAGACTTGTTATACTTCACCTGGATTGGATGCTGTTCCTATTTTTTCGTTGGACTGTTGTTCATTTGGATCCTTGAACGCCTGAACGTGCATCCGTGCTAACTCCGAGTGCTGTCAGCTGCTTGAATACTTAGGGTTCCAGTAACGTCAGCTGTTTCTCGGAAATTAGACGACATTAAAGACCACCCAGAAAAAGATGACGACAACAAGGACGACGAGCATGAAGCCAACCAGCCTGAACACCATCACAAAGAAAAAATAAAAGATTACCAAGAAGAAGATCACCAACAGGACAAAGAAGGTTAAGACAAACTACAAGATACAGAACAAGAGACAGAAGAACAATAAGCAAAAGATCAAAAAGAAGAAGAACATGAAGTATAAGACCAAAATGAAGAGCAAAATATATGCTATAAATTCTAAGCAGAAGAAGACTAAGCAGTGTATGGGGGTGAGTCCGTTCCTCCTCGTGGTGCTCGTGGAAAATGCCTGCTGCTGCAGGCTAAACTGAACACGGACAAATACTGTTGTAATTTAAATCTTTTGTGACAGCAAGAACGGAAGGATGAAAAATTCATACTTTTACAGATTACAAGTACAGGAATCTCTGTCACAAATAAGAATATGATGAAGAAGATGAAGAGGAAGAAGATGAAGAATTTGAATATGAAGAAGATTAATTAGTTTAATAATAACAATATGAGTAATGTAAACAAAAACATGAATAGCAAGAAGTTTAAGAAGAAAATTAAGAAGGTGAAGATGAAGAATAATTTGATGAGAAAGATGATGCTGCTGCTGAAGATTATGAAGGAGAAAGTGTGGCACTGGCAAAAGTTAAAAAGGTGAAGAGCATGGAAGTTGTGAAACATACATATTTGCCAAAATATAAAAAAGGTTAACAACATTGTCAATTTGTTAGTCAATCCAAACGTATTTCCAAAAAAAAATATATGAATGCTATTCCAATGCATTGGGTTAAACATGTATGCCTTTATTGTCTCCTCAACTCTCCCCAATACATTCTACATTAGTCTTTGTTGTTTTCCTTCATGTACAATTAACCAACAAGGCAAGAATGGTTTTTTTTAATTTCAATATTTTGTTCCCATAGACTTACATGGGACTTCCGGTATCGAAATCGGATATCGACGATATTTAGTGCTATCGGCGATACAATTTCGATACGATATTTTTAGATATCGAGCAATATCGCTCAACACTAGTAAGGAACGCTATGTTAAACCATAACATAGTGAAGACAATGGATTTTGTAATAGTCACTCATCATCATCATTACAAGAAATCTGTGACAGTCACACAGATTTCAATTATTTCACTCACGAAAATTGTTATTTCGGACAGCATTTATTACATGTCCAGCATGGACTCATCAAAGTGATGAGATGACGCAATAATGTACGATAAAAAAAAAAATAATTTTTTTTTTAAAAAAAACACATTGTCACAATTTAAGTGGGTGCCTGCAAGTGGAGTTGAAACAAAGGCTACGGATAGCAAAGGTATATACTATGTCTGTATCAGACAGTGGCCAGCCTCTGATGGGTAATGTCGATGTTATACTGTACATCAATAAAGGCTGCGGCTGCAATCATGCATTTTTGGCTTGTAGAATGTTGAAGAGGGTAAAAGCATGTCTGGTTGCACAAGGCTTTATCCTGTAACAATACCTTCCTTGTGTGACGGGTAGGGTAGCGTGTGTCTATTATATGAGTGTCTCTAAAATGTGACTTTACGCAGCCTTATTCTGCCCTAGTGACGCAAAAAATAAGACAGCAGTAATCATTTACTGTATAAAACTCCACCTATGAGCAACAAAACAAGCACGTTCCCTCTTCCGGTTCCTGCGCTGACATGTGAGGAGGGAGTTTGGAGACGCTCCTGAATTTCTCCCAGGTGTCCAAGCATATCGGGCCGATAGGAGAGCATTAAAACCACCCCCGGTCGTGACTTAAATACGGTGAATCGAACCGGTGAAGAACTGTAGGTCGATGCGAACGAATGTGCGATCACATGACACACGTTTATAACCCTTGCTAGACACGAATAACTTTGTAGAATTTTGGAGACACCTGAACCCAGATGGCAGTGAATATTCCTTCTATTCGGCGCCACATGACTCTTGGTCCAGAAGAGATAATATATTGCTATCACAGGAGCTAGTAAGGGAGTGGAAGAGGAAGATGTGCACAACGTAGCTATATCTGACCACGCGCCCGTATCAGTGACCCTGCCAGATATGGTTCAGATGGGGCCAGACCAAACTTGGCGCTTCCCTACCTATTTATTAATGGATGAGAAGTTTCGACATCAGGTGAAGCAATGGTGTTTGGAATATGTAAGTGATAATGGAGATAGTAGGGATAGGCCGGAACTTTTATGGGCAGCAGGGAAGGCATTAATGCGCGTGAAACTAATAGGTTATCAGACAACGCTAAAAAAGAAGATAGCGACAAACTACTCGCAGGCTAGCAGGATATTACGCGATAGCTACACGGCAAACAAGACAACTTCATCAACACAGGATAAAAATAGATGTAAGCAGGCTAAGGCTGACTTACACGTATGGGTATATCGACGCGAGAGAAGCAGTAATATGAATTATAGAGCCGATGTATATCGTTATGGTAGCAAATCAGGGAGACTATTAGCACAACTAGCGAAAGGAAATCACATTCGTCATCAACATATTACTGCGTTAACGAATAAACATGGGATCATGACCACAGACCCTCGAAGCATAATCACTAGAGTTGAGCGATACTTTCCGATATCCTAAAGTATCGGAATCGGAATGGTATCGCCGATATCACTAAAATATCGGCGATACCCGATACCGATACCGGAAGTCCCATGTAAGTCTATGGGAACAAAATATCGCAACTAAAAAAAACCCATTCTTTCCTTGTAAACACTAAATATACACACATAGAATACATATATATATATATACATGTCATTGTGACATATATATATACATATATGTATAGTTTATACACTTCTACATAGTAAAATATCCTCTCATTCAATTGCCGGGTAAAGCCGGCTTCAGTGAAAAGACAGAAGCACCCGACATGAAATGACACTTGGTGTACATAGGGTTAACCATGTCTTTTCATGTCGTTTGCTATCTGATTTGCACAAACAATTAAATCAGACTATGTGTGCAAAATTTCACACCTGTAGGGGTTAATTAAAGGTGTAAATTCGTTGTAAAAAAAACAGACTTTTTTTGCTACGAATTTACACCTTTAATTAACCCCTACAGGTGTGAAATTTTGCACACATAGTCTGATTTAATTGTTTGTGCAAATTAGGCTGGAGTCACACACAACCACAAAAAATCGGTCCGTTTTAGACGGTCGACAATCGGATCAAAATAAAAACATCACACATCCTTCTGGCATCCGATTTTCCTTCAAAGATGCGATTTAGTCGCATGTGTGTGTACCTTGTAACATCCGATTTTCATCCGACTTGCGAGATTTTCTCGCAGGCTTGCAAAACTGACATATAATGGATCCAAAAGAATAGTATTTAAATGCCAAAAGAAAGAATAGATATATACACATAGAGCACATATATATATATATATATATATATATATGTCATTGTGACATATATATATATACATATATTTATAGTTCTTACACTTCTACATACTGTTATAGCCGCTAATTCAATTGCCGGCTTCAGTGAAATCACAGAAGCCGACATGAAATGATACATTGTTTCCACACATTTAACCATGTAATTTCATGTATTTTTATATATGTTTGAAACATACAATTACATGAGTATATGTGTGCTAAATTTCAGACATGTAGGGGTTAATTAAAGGTGTAAATTCGTTAAAAAAAAATGCGTGGGCTCCCGCTGTATTTTCTCCACCAGACAGACAAAGCAAGCGAGTGGGGGCAGATAATAATAGCCTAGGGAGGGTACATTTTTTTTGTGCCCCCCTGGCTACTAACATCTGCCCCAGACACCCCAGAAAGGGCAAATCTATAATTAGATTCGCCCTTTCTGGCACTTTGCCCGTCTATTCCCATTGCCCTGTAGCGGTGGCGAATGGGTTAATAAGGGGTTAAAATGACCTTGCAATTGAAAGGTCACTTTAAGCCAGGTTAATAATTGATAGCTGTCAATTAGGCAACTATCAATTATTAATCCTATTGTATGAAAGAAAAATCAAACACACACACTTTAATAAAAAATAAGTTTAATGAAATAATCACACAGTTTTTGACCATATTTTATTTTCCTGCTAAAACCATTTCCTGTAATAAAAATAAAATAAAAAAGCAAAATTATACTTACCAATCCGATGTACAGTCAGGTCCCACGCTGTAATCCATCAGAAAGGGTTAACAGGTTACAGGTCGCAGAGAGCTAATAATGCTGTCTCAGACCTGTATTCCCCTGAATGAATAAGTTCCTCTCCCAGCGAAAGTAGAGGAATAGATTCATGAATGGAGCTTAATTGATTTCTTGCCAATTTAACTGTAGTGACCTGACCTAAAGGGAAAGTGGACACAATCAATTAAGCTTCATTCATGAAACACATCCTCTCCTGTCGCCAGGAGAGGAACTTATTCATTCATGAGCTTTGAGCTGAGCATGCAGGATTACTTGCACTGCTTGGCTCAAAGCTAGTTAACCCTTTGTGAAGGATTACAGCGTGGGACGTGACAGATCGGCGGAATAGGTAAGAATAATGTTGTTTTATTTCTTTTTCTTTATTTTAGGAGATCAATGGCTTCGCACGGATTTAGTGTAAAATAAAATATGGTCAAAAAAATGTGTTTTTATTTCATTAAAATTATTTATTCTTAAAGTGTGTGTGTTTTTTTATTTACTTCAATAGGATTAATAATTGATAGTTGTCTAATTGACAGCTATCAATCATTAACCTGCCTTAAGGTCACCTTTCAATTGCAAGGTGACAGTAAGGTGAGATTAACCCATTCGCCACCGCTACAGGGCAATGGGAATAGACGGGCAAAGTGCCAGAAAGGGCGAATCTAATTATAGATTTGCCCTTTCTGGGGTGTCTGGGGGCAGATGTTAGTAGCCAGGGGGGGCACAAAAAAATGCACCTTCCCTGGGCTATTATTATCTGCCCCCACTCGCTTTGCTTTGTCTGTCTGGTGGAGAAAATACAGCGGGAGCCCACGCATTTTTTTTCAACGAAATTACACCTTTAATTAACCCCTACATGTCTGAAATTTTGCACAAATACACTCATGTAATTGTATGTTTCAAACATATATAAAAATACATGAAATTACATGGTTAAATGTGTGGAAACAATGTATCATTTCATGTCGGCTTCTGTGATTTCACAAAACCCGGCAATTGAATTAGCGGCTATTACAGTATGTAGAAGTCTAGGAACTATAAATATATGTATATGTACATGTCACAATGACATGTATATATATATATATGTGTTCTATGTGTATATATCTATTCTTTCTAGTCTTTATTAAAGCTGTCAGTGTGATTTTACAGTATAGGCGGGGATGAATTGCCGGCTTTTCTAAAGGACACCGATGCGATTTCATCGCAAGTCACACAGTGTGGTCCGTTTGTAATCAGATTTTTCATCGCTCCCATAGACTTGCATTGGCGATTGTCGACCGACAATCGGTGACAATCGCAGCATGCTGCGATTGTACACGACGTTTAAAACGGACCACAAAAATCTGATACTGGGAGCTGCTCCATAGATTAACATAGGTCCGACTGCAATGCGATATTTCATCGCATTGCAGTCGTCCGATTTTGTCGCCAGTGTGACTCCGGCCTTAGATAGCAAAGGACATGAAAAGACATGGTTAACCCTATGTACACCAAGTGTCATTTCATGTCGGGTCACCCGACATGAAATGACACTTGGTGTACATAGGGTTAACCATGTCTTTTCATGTCCTTTGCTATCTAATTTGCACAAACAATTAAATCAGACTATGTGTGCAAAATTTCACACCTGTAGGGGTTAATTAAAGGTGTAAATTCGTTGTAAAAAAAACGGACTTTTTTGCTACGAATTTACACCTTTAATTAACCCCTACAGGTGTGAAATTTTGCACACATAGTCTGATTTAATTGTTTGTGCAAATTAGATAGCAAAGGACATGAAAAGACATGGTTAACCCTATGTACACCAAGTGTCATTTCATGTCGGGTTCTGCATTTTCACAAAAGCCGGCAATTGAATTAGCGGCTATTATACTATGTAGAAGTGTATGAACTACAAATATAAATATATATATATATGTGTCACAAATTCAATGACATGTATATATATATATGAGGTGTAAAATTGCTGAAAAAAAATGCGTGGCTCCCGCCCTATTTTCGCAACCAGACAGACAAAGCCAGTGAGTGGGGGCAGATAATAATAGCCCAGAGAGGGACCATTATTTTTGCCCCCCCGGCTACTAACATCTGCCCCCAGACACCCCAGGAAAGACAAATCTATAATTAGATTCGCCCTTTCTGGCACTTTGCCCGTCTATTCCCATTGCCCTGTAGCGGTGGCGAATGGGTTAATATGGGGTTAAAGCCACCTTGCTATTGAAAGGTGACCTTAAGCCAGGTTAATAATTGAGAGCTGTCAATTAGACAACTATCAATTATTAATCCTATTGCATGAAATAAAAATAAAACACACACACTTTAATTAAAAATCATTTTAATGAAATAAAGACACATGTTTTTGACCATCTTTTATTTTACTGCAAAAACCATTTCCTGTAATAAAAATAAAATAAAAAAGCAAAATTATTCTTACCTATCCCATGCACAGTCAGGTCCCACGGTGTAATCCTTCAGAAAGGGTTAATGTTTACTGCAGGGACCGCAGCTAATGCTGCAGCCTCACAGTAAACCCCAAATGATTGAGTTCCTCTCCTGCCTGACAGGAGAGTAAAGGCTGGGTGTCACATAACGATACACCAGCGATCCCGACAACGATATGCACTTGTCAGGATCGCTGGTGTATCGCTACATGATCGCTGCTGAGCTGCCAAACAGGCAGCTCAGGCAGCGATCTGGGACAGCGACACTGCGGGTAACATCGCTTAAGGGCCCGTCTCACATAGCGATATCGCTACCGAGATCGCTGCTGAGTCACTAGTTTTGTGACGCAGCAGCGAGCTCACCAGCGATATCGCTGTGTGTGACATTCAGCGACGATCAGCCCCCTGCCGGGTATCGCTGATCGTCGCAGAAATGTCAGGACCTTTTTTTGATCGCTGGTTTCCCTCTGACAGGCACGCATCGCTGCGTGTGACAGGCGGGAGACCAGCGATCCGCTGGTAACCAAGGTACACAGCGGGTTTCCAGGCACCGCGCAGCGCTTGGAAACCCGCTATGTACCTTGGATACCAGCTCCCTGCATCAGGGCGCTGGTATCCAAGGTACACAGCGGGTTTCTAGGCACAGCCCCGCGCCTGGAAACCCGCTGTGTACCTTGGTTACCAGCGGATCGCTGGTCTCCCGCCTGTCACACGCAGCGATGTGTGCCTGTCAGCGGGAAACCAGCGATCAAAGGTCCTGACATTTCAGCGACGATCAGCGATACCCGGCAGGGGGGCTGATCGTCGCTGAATGTCACACACAGCGATATCGCTGGTGAGCTCGCTGCTGCGTCACAAAACTAGTGACTCAGCAGCGATCTCGGTAGCGATATCGCTATGTGAGACGGGCCCTTAAGTGGAAAGCTTAATTGATTGCTTTCCACTTTCACTTCAGGTCAGCCAGGGACACAATCAGTGACGTCAGAGGGAACTGATTAACAAAAATAGGGGTTCCCTTCGAAAAAAAATGGCGTGGGGTCCCCCTATTTTTGTTAACCAGCCAGATGAAGCAGACCGCTGAGGCCTGGATTTTCAGGCTGTTAAGGAGCCAAGATCCATGGACCTTGCCAGCCTGATAATACCAGGCCACAGCAGTCTGCATATCTTGGCTGATTAACAAAAATAGGGGATCCCCTCGAAAAAAATTGGCGTGGGGTCCCCCCTATTTTTGTTAACCAGCCAGATGAAGCAGACCGCTGAGGCCTGGATTTTCAGGCTGTTAAGGAGCCAAGATCCATGGACCTTGCCAGCCTGATAATACCAGGCCACAGCAGTCTGCATATCTTGGCTGATTAACAAAAATAGGGGATCCCCTCGAAAAAAAATTGGCGTGGGGTCCCCCCTATTTTTGTTAACCAGCCAGATGAAGCAGACCGCTGAGGCCTGGATTTTCAGGCTGTTAAGGAGCCAAGATCCATGGACCTTGCCAGCCTGATAATACCAGGCCACAGCAGTCTGCATATCTTGGCTGATTAACAAAAATAGGGGATCCCCTCGAAAAAAATTGGCGTGGGGTCCCCCCTATTTTTGTTAACCAGCCAGATGAAGCAGACCGCTGAGGCTGGTTTTTCAGGCTGGTAAGGATCCAATATCCATGGACCTTGCAAGCCTGATAATACCAGGCCACAGCAGTCTGCTTAGCTTGGCTGGTTAACAAAAATAGGGGATCCACTCGAAAAAAAAACGGCGTGGGGATCCCCCCTATTTTTGTTAACCAGCCAAGTAAAATGCAGACTGCTGCAGCCTGGTATTAAAAGACTGTCAAGGCCCATGGATTTTGGCCCTCAACAGCCTGATAATACCAGGCTACAGCAGCCCCACATTTGGCGCATCAAAAGATGTGCCAATTGTGGCACTTTACCCGGCTCTTCCCACTTGCCCTGTAGCGGTGGCAAGCGGGGTAATAAGGGGTTAATGTCACCGTTGATTGCACGGTGACAATAAGCCCGGTTAATAATGGAGAGGCGTCAATAAGACACCGATCCATTATTAATCCCAAAGTTATTAAATGTATAAAAAAAAGACAGCAAGAAAAAAGTATTTTAATGAAATAAAAGAGACAACACAGTTTTCATTAATTTTATTACTCTCTCATTCCTGCGACGCCATCGATCTCCTGTAAAAAAAGAAAAAAAACAAACCAACAGTATACCACCTGTCCGACGCAGTCCAGAACGACAGTACCACGACGATCCAGCTCTGCTACATCGGAATGACAGGCAGAGCCTGTCATTGCAACGCAGCACAGCTGATTACCTGCTTCCCCGGCGGTGACGTCATCGGACTGACTGCTTTACGGCCGCGATTACCCAGCAGTCACTGCAGTTATCGCGAGAAACTGCATGTGACCGCCGGGGAAAGAAGATGGCGGCCATGAAGCAGTGCAGGACGTGACCGCCGGAGATCTTCTGCCAGGTAAGTGCCGCTGACTCCTGACAGACCCGACAGACGGACACTGACAGTGACAGTGACATCCCGATTCCGGTATCCGATAAGACGAAAATATCGGAACTCGGAATCGGAATTCCGATACAGCCAATATCGGCCGATACCCGATATTTGCAGTATCGGAATGCTCAACACTAATAATCACTATTCTAGAAGAATACTACTCAGACTTATATAAGGTGGAACATACGGATAGTGCGGAGGGTCAGACATTTCTAGATGGAATACGGTTACCATCCTTCACAAACTATCAGCTTCTCCTTTTAAAAAAAACAATTGAGGTGACGGAAGTGACAGCGGCGATAAGTGACTTTAAATCCGGGAAAGCTCCAGGACCTGACGGGTTTACAGCCAAATTATTAAAATTATTGAGTGAGGATATCCCGTCCACATTGGTAGGCACCTTCAATCATATATTGGAGACAGGAGGGTTGCCCATCCATTCAAACATGGCACACATGAAGGTGCTACTAAAACCCAACAAACCTTCACATCTGGCTGGATCCTATCGTCCATTCTCACTCATTGACCAGGATATCAAGCTTTTGTCCAGGATCATGGCAGATCGTTTGAGTAGCATTCTTCCTACGCTGATAGGGCCATCACAAGTGGCCTTTGTTAGACCAAGATCGCCCATGAATAACATTAGGAAAGTAATAGCAGTTGTAGATAAATATCGTTGTCTGACAACATCGAGTCCTGTCATGCTATCCTTAGATGGCGATAAGGCATTTGATAGGGTGAGCTGAAGTTGGTTGCCAATGGTCCTGGACAAAATTGCCATGAGAGGCACGTTTATGACTTTCCTATCAGGTGTCTACGCCAACCCACAGGCACAAATACACAACACAGGTCACCTTTCGGCTACTTTCACAATACAGAGGGGAACTCCTCAGGGATGTCCATTATCACCTTTGCTCTTTGATATAGCCCTTGAGCCATTAGTTACACACGTGGAGGATAACACAGTATATGACGGTATAAAGGTAGGGGATCGGCAGATCAAACTCACATTGTTTGCAGACGATATACTCATTTATATGGCACATCCCCAAGACCATCTCAAAGGGCTATTAGACAAGATTAAATTTTTTTAACTAATTCTGTGGTTTCGCTTCAAAGACTACAAGAGTGAAATTTTTCAATTGTTAAAGCCTAATCCTCGTGAGCTTTGGTGTGCTTACTGATGGGGGACAGAAGTAATTAAAACCTTTATTTATAACATATCTGTGAATCAAAACAGGACGAGATTCTAGTTCTCAATACAAACTTAACTATGAACCCTAATTGGACAAGGTTGTACGTCAATTGGAGCGGTGGCATGATTTGCCCCTGTCTCTTCTGGGCCGTTGTCACCTTCTTAAGATGATTATTTTTGGAAGGCTATTATACCCGCTTCAGACTATTCCAATCCTGTTACGTAAAGCTGATGTTTCACGGATAAAAAAAGCATTGACCAGATTCATCTTGAGGGGAAAACGGCCCAGAATAGCAATACGAAAAATTATGCGTGCAGTAAAAGATGGGGGCCTGGCCGTGCCAAACGTTAGGAGTTATAACTTTCGTGCTTGATCAGAGTGGGGAGAGATTGGTTTAAGGGGACTTAGTCCTACTCAGATGTATTGCTGGAATCTGGACTGACAGAGGGTTGTATTTTGGCCTCATGTGTTGACACTGTGATTTGTAAACTCCCGGTCATAGTGATCAGCGCTACTACGCGATACAGTAATTGCCTGTAAGGCAACCAGACGAGCGCATGGGTTGTCTTCTCAGTTATCTAAACACATGCCTTTATGGGCTCACCCAGAATTCACAGTGGGAGTGACAGACCGCGTTTTTGTGACGTGGCATACTAAAGGTATACATACAGTATTCCATCTCATGCACCTAAAAGAGTGTAGGTGGCTGACATCCAAGGAGATTATGGAAAAATTCAATTAGCCCCTTCTCACTTTATTGAAACTCTACAAGTGCATTATTTCTACAGAAATCGCCTGCGTAATATTATAGAAGAGGTGGTAGACAATAGATTTGACAAGATGGGAGATATATTTCTTCAACCAGACAGAAGTTTGCTCATGATTTTCCATGATTACTACGACCTGTGATGAGGTCATAGTCACGTGATCTGGTCAGCTGATGTGTACGCCACCTGATGGTGTTTTGTAGGCCTATAAAACACGGAGCTGTTGTAGTTGTTGTGTGGAAGGAAGGAGTTTGGCTGGAGTCAGCCTGGAACATTGTTTTGTTACTGTGTGGCAGTGTGCACCAGGAAGTGAGTAACAGACCACCCGGAATGTGACCTGGCGGTCTCAGCTGACCTGCAGCTGCTTAGTTAAGGCCGTCACAAGCAAGGGTGAGTCTGTGACCAGTGGTTCTCCAAACGAGTGATTTATGTTCTGTTTTCATTTTGTTATATGGACTTTTTGTTGAACTCATGATTAAAATCACTGAACTTTGAAATAAAAGGCTGTGTGTTTGCCTCATTACTGCGGCCCAGCCCTGCCTACCACAGCGGTTCCCTACAATTGGTGGAGAATGCGGGCAACGCAGTGAGGTCAGGCTGTTTTTCATGCATGACAGTAAATGTCCTGGTTTTAGAAAGTGCAACAAAACCGGCTGGATAACTGTATAAGATGTAGAACAAAGTAAAAATGCTAGTGGAGGCCATGCGACAGCAACAGCAGGCTACACAGCAGCAACAGCAGGCTATGCAGCAGCAGCAGGCTATACAACAGCAGGCTATGTAGCAGCAGCAGGCTATACAGCAGCAGGCTATGTAGCAGCAGATATTTAATCGACAGCAACAGGAAACCAATAGTTTACTGATGCAGCACATCACAGCGCCGCAGACAGTAAGAGCTGCCCGGGGATGCCATGATGTCCGGAAAGCGGTGCGTACAGCGATCTGAAAGATGGAGCAATCAGATGACGTTGAGGTGTAGCTGGAGATGTTTGAAGGCGGGGCTAGAAGGGAGAGACTGCCCCGGGACCAGTGGGCCGAGATCGTGGCTCCGTTTTTTACTTCAGGACCCGCTAAAGCCTATAGGGACCTACCCCCCCAGCAACAGGAGGACTATGAGAGCGTGAAGGGTTTGATACTTGCACGTCTTGGGGTAAATGTTTTTTTCCTGGCCCAGCGTGTACAACAGTGGAAGTTTTCCCCTTCCGAGCCAGCTCGGTCCCAGTATTATGACTTGATACACCTGATAGAAAAGTGCTTTCAGCCTGAGGTGTTGTCACCTCGCGATATGCTGGATCGTATAGTGACTGATAAATTCGGGCGAACTTTGCCCCACACCCTTCAAACATGGGTTGGACAGGCAGCCCCTACTGATGGTCTCCAAATGGTAGACCTCATTGAAAGATATGGGCCTACCAAGGAGATACAGGGAGAGACTACCCGGAAGCTACCAATTAAATTCACCAAACCTTCACCCACAGCTCGGCGAGCAGAGACTCTGAGGGCTGCCCAGGAAGGGTCGGGGAACGAAAGGGGCCACATAATCTGTTGGCGGTGCCAAGAACCATGACATGTGAGAGCTGATTGCCCCCGCCTGACTGAGCCCATGGACAACAACTTTGGCTACTATCAGTCTCACTATGCATAACACATGTGTGCAGTGGTCAGTATTACCTTTGCCTTCGGTGGAGGAGGAAAACACCTCTCCTATAGAAGTGTTAGTTGGGGAGATGGAAGATTTGCCACCGGGACCAGAATTGTAATACTTAAATGTGTGAGGTGACAAGTTTGGTACGGCGCAACTCCGTGACCCTACGTTGAGTCGAGCCCGTGAAAATTTACTGGTTGTCAATGGGGAACCCCAACACCCCGGGGCAGCTACAGTATTTGACAGATTAGAGCTGAACCAAGATTTGCTGTTTCGGGTTTATAAAATACATGTGGAAATTTTTGAGCAATTGCTGCTACCGCAGTCATATCGGAGGTTGTTAATGGACTTAGCGCATGCGCATGTACTAGGGTGACATTTGGGTCAAAAGAAAACCCTACACAGAATTATACAACGGTTTTACTGGCTAGGTGTCTATGAAGAAGTTAAACGGTATTGTAACTATTGTCGCGTGTGCCAGCTACACAGTCCGCAGCATCATTTTCTGAGTCCCTTAGTGCCATTAACAATTATAGAGTTCGAGTTTGAGAGAATACCCATGGATCTGGTGGGGCCAGTTAATAAATCAGCAAGGGGTCATCAACAGGGGCAATAAAAGGGGCACTGTGTGGGTCACCAGTTTTGATCACACCCGAGTTCAAATGAGAATTCATTGTCCAGACTGATGCGTCAGAGGTAGGTCTGGGTGCCGTGTTGTCTCAGGACTGGAGCTTAACGGGGATGAGCATCCCATTAGTTTCCTGAGTCGAAAGCTTACTCCATAAAAAAACAGATACAGCATTGTAGAGAGAGATTGCCTGGCGATAAAGTAGGCACTGGAGTCGTTGCGCTACTATTTGTTGGGGATAACATTTTGTTTTGTAACTGATCATTCCCCTGTGACTGGCAGTGTTGTAGCCCAGGGAGTAGAGTTCAGGTGGTAGAAAGATGAACATAACAGGAGACATGGAAAACGTTGGCAAACAGTTATTTAATGTGAAAACGGACAGGCAAATTCAGGTGAGATCCATGCCTTGTTCATTTTCAGAAAAGTAAGCCGGTCTACATTCTCTGAGGATAGTCGCATGCGACGGTCTGTTAGTACACCACCTGCAGCACTAAAGACGCGCTCAGATAATACACTGGCAGCAGGGCAAGCCAGCACCTCCAATGCATACTGGCTAAGCTCTGGCCATGTATCCAGCTTAGAGACCCAAAACTTGAAAGGGGAAGAGCCATCTGGGAGTACACTGAGAGGGAAAGACATGTAGTCTGTCACCATCTTACGTAAACGTTGCCTCATGGTGAGTGGAGTCTTCTCGGATGGTGTAGACATTGGTGGCGCTGACACAAAACTTCGCCACATTTGTAACATACTGCTCTTGCCCTGTGCAGAGGCGCTGCTTGTGCTCCCTCTTGTTGCAGAGGTGTCTCCACTGTCTCGACGCACAGAGATTCTTTGTAAAGCAGTAGCAGCAGCAGTGCTCTCGGCTGGAATGGAGAATATTATGGATTGCACCAGTCTGTCTTGGTACTCCCGCATTTTACGCTCCCGGTTCAACGGTGTGATGAGGCTTTGTAAGTTGTCCCGGTAGCGAGGGTCTAGGAGGGTGTACACCCAATAATCTGATGTGGTGAGAATGTGGGCGATGCGGCGGTCGTTTCTCAGGCACTGCAGCATGAAATCAACCATGTGCTGCAGACTCCCAACTGCCCAACAAACGCTGTCCTCTGGAAGAGGCGTCATCTCTGCCTGCTCTGCATCGCCCCACCCTCGCTCTACATACTGACTAGAGCGTTGTGTACCTCCCTCTGTAGGGATTTCTTCCTCCTCCATTGACTCCTCCTCATCCTCCTCACAAAGTGAGCCCTGCCCAGCCCTTTGTGAGGAACCAAGTTGCGCTGACTGTCCAGAAGGTGAGTGAATTTGTGACTCCTCATCCTCCACCTCTTCCAAAACCTCATCCTTTAGTGCTTGCAGTGATTTTTGAAGCAGGCAGATAAGGGGGACAGTCATGCTGACTAGTGCATCATCTGCACTCGCCATCCGCGTTGAGTCATCAAACGCACGCAAAACTTGGCAGATGTCCTTCATAGAGGCCCACTCAGTAGTGGTGAAGTGTGAACGGCGCAAATTGCGAGTTGATTGCGCCTGATGCAGCTGATACTCCATTACTGCTGGCTGTTGCTCACACAACCGCTCCAACATATGTAAGGTGGAATTCCACCTGGTGGGTACGTCACATATGATGCGATGTTCAGGAAGGCGAAATCTGCGTTGCAGAGCAGAAATGCGCGATCTGGCTATGCTGGAACGTCGCAAGTGAGCGCACTCTAGGCGGACCTTCTGCAGCAGTTCAGCAAGATCCGGATAGTCCCTCAAAAAACTCTGCACGACCAAGTTGAGCACATGTGCCAGACATGGTATGTGAGTGAGGTTGCCAAGGCCCAGAGCTGCCACCAGATTTCGGCCATTGTCACACACTACCAAGCTTGGCTGGAGATTCGCTGGCAAAAAACACACGTCCTCTCCTGCTTGATGGCATTCCAGACCTCCTGCGCTGTCTGGCTTCGATTCCCCATGGAAATTAATTTCAGGACGGCCTGTTGACGTTTGGCCACGGCTGTGCTCATATCGTTCGCAACAGGTAAGCGTTCACGGGTCCATGTGGAGGTAGACCGTGACGGCTCCTGCAGCGATGATTCTGAGGAACTGGAGTAGGAGGAGGAGTCAATATGTACAGACTGGATTCCTGCAATCCTTGGAGTTGGCAGAACACGTACAGCGCCACTCGCAAGATCTGTACCCGGCTCCACAACATTGACCCAATGGGCAGTGAGGGAAAGGTATCGTCCCTGGCCATGGGTACTGGTCCACGCATCGGTGGTCAGGTGGACCTTGCTACAGACGGCGTTTAGTAGCGCATGTTTAATGTTTCCCTCGACATGTTTTTGCAGACCAGGGACGGCTTGCCTGCTGAAATAAAATCGGCTTGGCACATTGTATTGTGGGACTGCCAATGCCATTAAGTTACGGAAACTGTCAGTCTCCACCAGCCTGAATGACAACATTTCAAGAGACAGGAGTTTTGCAATGCCAGCATTCAGAGCCTGTGCTCGTGGATGGTTTGCCGAGTATGGCCGTCTTTTATCCCATGCCTGTGGTACCGATGGCTGTTTTGTGGCCTGGGAGTGTGAGGATGACAGGGAACTTGCTGCTGTGGGTGGAATAACACTTTGTGTCTGGACAACAGTGACCGAGGTTCTTCCATGGCGATCCTGTGAGGAAGCAGAACCAGCTGTGTGTGAGCTGGAGGTAGAGGCTCCAACACGACCTGAAGATGTAGGTGCTGCTGTAGGTTGGCATACATCTCCAGTGTGTCTTTGTAACTCAACTACGTGCTTTGTCCGCACATGTTTCCACATATTTGTGGTATTGAAGTTACTGACACTTTTACCTCTTTTTACTTTTTGCTTACACAGCTTGCATTTAACATAGCAAATATCATCTGCAAGTCTGTCAAAAAAGGACCACGCAGTGCAAGTCCTGGGAGCGCCCATTTTGACTTTTGGAAGAGAACTGCTCCCAACAGGTGCCAAACTGGAGGCTACAGGCAACCGAGTCTGCAGCCTACCTCTCCCTCCTGTTTGTACCGTTGTGATGAACGGTGCTGTGGTCCGCCACACGGTAGCCCGGGGGTCACGGCTTGTGATCCCACCGCTGCCACCACATGTGATGGAACGTGCACACACACGACGGCTGCTGCCGTCCGACCCAGTAAACTGCAGGGATTTATAACTATCCCACTTCCACTTAGGAACTTGCAGCTCTCTGGCGCCCCCCTTTACCCTCAGGTCAGTCAGGGAACTGCACCTAGGATAATTAGTCGCCAGACGGGTCACTTGGATGTGTGCTGGCTATTGGGCACGCTGCAGTGAGGGAATTATGATTACTCCTGGCTGCAGCCAGGCAGTACCCTTATAAACCCCGCTCCGTCACTGCCAGCGTCCCCCAATAGATTAACACTTTACACCCCTTCCTTTTAGCTGCCACCAGCTACGGCTTTTGATGAACAATTTATCAAGAGGGTCCGTAGCAACCCCAAAACAGTAGCGTAGTACTTCAGGCGCGTGCAAATTCGTTTATAGAGCAGGAGAAACAAACTAATAAATTTATAGGTTTATTCCTTAAAAACATCAGGCAGTGCTTATATAATATAAAAAGATGTAACAAACTGAGACAATATCGTTATGTACAGATGCAGTTATAAAATAAAATGGGATTAAGAATGAAAATCACTCACATGGTTGTTAGATCATATACAGGCAAGCCAGGCTGGGGGAAGGAGCCACACGTCATAGTTCATTGGGAGATCTCTTACTCAGCACATCCCATCCCTCCCCTCTAGCACTCTGGCTCCACTCCAGTCCATCCTACACTCTGCTGCACGACTAATCCACCTGTCTTCCCGCTATTCCCCAGCCTCCCCACTATGCCAGGCCCTTCACTGGCTTCCTATTGCCCAGAGGCTCCAGTTCAAAACCTTAACCATGGCATACAAAGCCATCCACAACCTTTCTCCTCCATACATCTGTGACATGGTCTCCCGCTACCTACCTACACGCAACCTTCGATCCTCTCAAGATCTCCTTCTCGACTCCCCCCTCATCTCTTCTTCCCACAACCGCATACAAGACTTCTCCCGGGCTTCCCCCATACTCTGGAACTCCCTGCCGCAAAACATCAGACTTTCACCAACAACGGAGACCTTCAAGAAAAACCTGAAGACCCACCTGTTCCGACAAGCCTACAACCTGCAATGATCCTCAGTCTACTGAACCATCGCACGACCAGCTCTACCCTCTCCTAGTGTATTCTCACCCATCCCTGTAGACTGTGAGCCCTCGCGGGCAGGGTCCTCTCTCCTTCTGTACTTGTGTGTCCCTTGTCTAGCACATGTTTATTGTATCTGTCTATATTTTTCCCTTTTCATATGTAAAGCGCCATGGAATAAATGGCGCTATATAAATGTATAATAATAATAATAATCTCATCCTCAGAGCTGCTCCCACCACCTTCCTGTCCCTCACGCCATGTTGGGTCTTGGACCTCATCATCTCCACTACCCTCTTCCAACACCTGCTGCTGTTGGGTGGTCTGGCCAGCACCATGCTCAACAGAAACTGGCACCTGAGTCTCATCATCATCAGATGCGTTCTGCGGTGTGCTGACCATTGGCACTGGCTCACCCGCCTCTTCTGATTCAGAGAGACACAGCTGTTGCGCATCACTGCATACTCCCTCTTCTTCACATTCCAGAATGCTGCTTTGCTGGGCCCCTGTTTGCAAGCTAACAGATTCTGAGAACAGAAGCAGAGACTCAGCTGGCTCCAGTTCAGAACTCTCTGACTGCCTGGGCAATTTGACAGGCGGTGAACAGACAGATGGTTGCTCAACAGTGTTGTGGTCCTGAGAGGAGGTGGAAGCAATTGAAGTTGATGCATTGGCTGCCATCCAACCAACAACGGCTTCAATTTGTTCTTCCCGCAGCAGGGGGGTACGCCGAGCTCCTACAAAACTGCACATAAAGGAACGCTCACGGGGAAAACTGGTGGATGCTGTGTCACTGGGGGCGGCAGCAGCCACAGAATCTCCACGTCCTCTCCCTGCTGAAACTCCACGGCCACGACCACGTGCCTTACTCCCTGCCTTCTTCATCTTGGTAGATTGATAAAGAAAGTCAGAAAAGTTAAAAGGCCTAAGTGTTGTTATTCCGCAGAGACTGCAGTGAACACTGCAGACAACTGTTCACTAGCTGTGAAAGGCCCCTTTGTGTACTTCTATAGTGTTTGCAACCAATGTATTGGATACGGATGGAAGCGCGTCACACTAATAGATTGGAGTTATTTTAAATAGAATGGAGCAGCAACAATTATAGAAAAATGACAAGGATGAGGCAGTGACACACGTTCAGCAGACTATAACCAGCAGTGGTTTAAGAACTAACTGGAGCGTGATCTGCACTCAGCAAAAAAAATATATCACAGACTAGAGTGAACACTGCAGTGCACACAACTGGTCACTATCTGTGAAAGGCTCCTTTGTGGACTTCTATAGTGTTTGCAACCAATGTATTGGATACGGATGGAAGCGCGTCACACTAATAGATTGGAGTTATTTTAAATAGAATGGAGCAGCAACAATTATAGAAAAATGACAAAGATGAGGCAGTGACACACGTTCAGCAGACTATAACCAGCAGTGGTTTAAGAACTAACTGGAGCGTGATCTGCACTCAGCAAAAAAAAAATATATCACAGACTAGAGTGAACACTGCAGTGCACACAACTGGTCACTATCTGTGAAAGGCTCCTTTGTGGACTTCTATAGTGTTTGCAACCAATGTAT
The DNA here is from genome assembly GCA_033576555.1 of Oophaga sylvatica. Taxonomy (NCBI): domain Eukaryota; kingdom Metazoa; phylum Chordata; class Amphibia; order Anura; family Dendrobatidae; genus Oophaga; species Oophaga sylvatica. The sequence continues at coordinate 28,205,672 of JARQOD010000010.1, read as the reverse complement.
TGGATACGGATGGAAGCGCGTCACACTAATAGATTGGAGTTATTTTAAATAGAATGGAGCAGCAACAATTATAGAAAAATGACAAGGATGAGGCAGTGACACACGTTCAGCAGACTATAACCAGCAGTGGTTTAAGAACTAACTGGAGCGTGATCTGCACTCAGCAAAAAAAAATATAATCACAGACTAGAGTGAACACTCCAGTGCACACAACTGGTCACTATCTGTGAAAGGCTCCTTTGTGGACTTCTATAGTGTTTGCAACCAATGTATTGGATACGGATGGAAGCGCGTCACACTAATAGATTGGAGTTATTTTAAATAGAATTGAGCAGCAACAATTATAGAAAAATGACAAGGATGAGGCAGTGACACACGTTCAGCAGACTATAACCAGCAGTGGTTTAAGAACTAACTGGAGCGTGATCTGCACTCAGCAAAAAAAATATATATATCACAGACTAGAGTGAACACTGCAGTGCACACAACTGGTCACTATCTGTGAAAGGCTCCTTTGTGGACTTCTATAGTGTTTGCAACCAATGTATTGGATACGGATGGAAGCGCGTCACACTAATAGATTGGAGTTATTTTAAATAGAATGGAGCAGCAACAATTATAGAAAAATGACAAGGATGAGGCAGTGACACACGTTCAGCAGACTATAACCAGCAGTGGTTTAAGAACTAACTGGAGCGTGATCTGCACTCAGCAAAAAAAAAATATATCACAGACTAGAGTGAACACTCCAGTGCACACAACTGGTCACTATCTGTGAAAGGCTCCTTTGTGGACTTCTATAGTGTTTGCAACCAATGTATTGGATACGGATGGAAGCGCGTCACACTAATAGATTGGAGTTATTTTAAATAGAATTGAGCAGCAACAATTATAGAAAAATGACAAGGATGAGGCAGTGACACACGTTCAGCAGACTATAACCAGCAGTGGTTTAAGAACTAACTGGAGCGTGATCTGCACTCAGCAAAAAAAAATATATATCACAGACTAGAGTGAACACTGCAGTGCACACAACTGGTCACTATCTGTGAAAGGCTCCTTTGTGGACTTCTATAGTGTTTGCAACCAATGTATTGGATACGGATGGAAGCGCGTCACACTAATAGATTGGAGTTATTTTAAATAGAATGGAGCAGCAACAATTATAGAAAAATGACAAGGATGAGGCAGTGACACACGTTCAGCAGAACTATAACCAGCAGTGGTTTAAGAACTAACTGGAGCGTGATCTGCACTCAGCAAAAAAAAAATATATCACAGACTAGAGTGAACACTGCAGTGCACACAACTGGTCACTATCTGTGAAAGGCTCCTTTGTGGACTTCTATAGTGTTTGCAACCAATGTATTGGTATACGGATGGAAGCGCGTCACACTAATAGATTGGAGTTATTTTAAATAGAATGGAGCAGCAACAATTATAGAAAAATGACAAGGATGAGGCAGTGACACACGTTCAGCAGACTATAACCAGCAGTGGTTTAAGAACTAACTGGAGCGTGATCTGCACTCAGCAAAAAAAAATATATCACAGACTAGAGTGAACACTGCAGTGCACACAACTGGTCACTATCTGTGAAAGGCTCCTTTGTGGACTTCTATAGTGTTTGCAACCAATGTATTGGATACGGATGGAAGCGCGTCACACTAATAGATTGGAGTTATTTTAAATAGAATGGAGCAGCAACAATTATAGAAAAATGACAAGGATGAGGCAGTGACACACGTTCAGCAGACTATAACCAGCAGTGGTTTAAGAACTAACTGGAGCGTGATCTGCACTCAGCAAAAAAAAATATATCACAGACTAGAGTGAACACTGCAGTGCACACAACTGGTCACTATCTGTGAAAGGCCCTTTGTGGACTTCTATAGTGTTTGCAACCAATGTATTGTATACGGATGGAAGCGCGTCACACTAATAGATTGGAGTTATTTTAAATAGAATGGAGCAGCAACAATTATAGAAAAATGACAAGGATGAGGCAAGTGACACACGTTCAGCAGGACTATAACCAGCAGTGGTTTAAGAACTAACTGGAGCGTGATCTGCACTCAGCAAAAAAAAATATATCACAGACTAGAGTGAACACTGCCAGTGCACACAACTGGTCACTATCTGTGAAAGGCTCCTTTGTGGACTTCTATAGTGTTTGCAACCAATGTATTGGATACGGATGGAAGCCGTCACACTATAGATTGGAGTTATTTTAAATAGAATGGAGCAGCAACATTATAGAAAAATGACAAGGATGAGGCAGTGACACACGTTCAGCAGACTATAACAGCAGTGGTTTAGAAACTAATGGAGCGTGATCTGCACTCAGCAAAAAAAAAATTAGCACAGATAGGGGGGGGGGGGGGGGGGGGGGGGAAAAAAAAAAAAAAAAAAAAAAAAAAAAAAAAAAGAATGGAGCAGCAACAATTATAGAAAAATGACAAGATAGGCAGTGACACACGTTCCAGACATAACCAGCAGTGGTTAAGAACTATGGAGCGTGATCTGCACTCAGAAAAAAAATATCACAGACTAGAGTGAACACTCAGTGCACACAACTGGTCACTATTGTGAAAGCTCTTTGTGGACTTTATAGTGTTTGCAACAATGTATTGGTACGATGGAAGCCGTCACACTATGGAATTTCAATGAATGGAGCGCAAATTATAGAAAAAAAGGATGAGGCGTGGACTACAGTTGAGCAGACAAACCAGCGTTGTTAAGACATAACTGGAGCTGTGAACTAATGCAAAAAAATGTTCAAACTAGCCTGAAGCACTCCAAATCGCAATCTCTAACTGTCCCTCAACGTCAGCACAGGGAGCGTTCTGTCCCTAACTGAATTCACAGCACAGTGACGCTAAAATGGCGGCGGCGCCTTTTATAGTGCATTCTGACATCATTTCAGCAGCCAATCACAGCCATGCCATTAGTTAAGATGACCGCAGCAGTACAGGATGTGCCCACACTTCTTAGGATTCCTCATTGGCTGACTAAAATCACATTGCCTCTCAAAGAATTATGGGAACTTCCGATTCCGGTATACGATATATGGAAAATATCGGAACTAAGTATCTAAAGTCCGATACAGCGAATATCGGCCGATACCCGATACTTGCGGTATCGGAATGCTCAACTCTAGTCAGAAGCGCTTCCCTAGCCTTTGTCATTCCCCACCCAGTGCTGCCTTCTCCTGCTTGATTGACAGCTACTTTATTTGAAGTCACAATGCAAAGGAGTTTTCAGTCAAGCAGAAGGCAGGGCTGGGCAAACTAGGGAGAGCTTTCAGGTGCTAAATAATTTTATCTTCAGTTGCATAACAATTGAGACTCAGATTTCTTGGTAATGGAGAAACGGTCTTTTTACTTAAAGGTATGGCTTGACTTGTCTTTGCAAGAGCTACATGTGCATATAAATAGTTTGGATGTGAAATCCTTCTGACATATTCCCTGCGAGGGATTAGTGCCAAAACCCCATTTACATATTCTTGGTTTTCAAGGTAATTGTAGAGGTCATCTAATAAGGATCTTCGTCTATTTACCAGAGAAGATTGTAATTACAAGGAACATATCTCCCTTGGAGGACCCACCCTCTCCTGAATTACACAGGCAGTTAATGAACGTGAATGAAAATTGTGTAATTCCTAATTTCCCCTGTGGAGGCACTGCAGGAAAATTACATCTCCAACTTACAGCTGATCGTTGGGCACTTTCCAATTGGTATACGGTCAAGAGATGCTTCTTGTAGATGAAGATTGTTATAAACTGAGAAAAGGAAAATGTGGCACATAAATTAAAAGCCACCTATAAGCATACCAGTCATAATGATGACATAACCGTATGCATCATAATGCCCCATAACTGTACCAGCCCCATTGTTCGCAGGAACACTCATCATTAAAATCTTTTGTGGAACTTGCAGTGTAGGAAGGGCGCCACCTATGGTGAGTATTGCACATGGCATTGTGATACCCATTATCACTGATGCATTAAGCTTAATGCATGAAATCTATGCATCTCGTTCAATTACAAAATGAAGAAAATCAGTCCTATGGAGCAGCTTGGAATACATAATGGCGCACTGCGCATTTCCGATGTTCCACAGACCTTTGATGTGTTCACTGTTCTAGTTCCAAACATAAAAATGTCATTTTTTTCAATGGTCTAAATGCTCTTTACAGCAATCTTCACTGTAAATACATTTCTACATTCATCATAATCAGACATTTTTTTTCCTAGGCCAGGAATTTTTTTTCTTTTAACAACAGAACAAAAACCAATCACTATGTAGCCACTGGCAAATGACCACTGTATTCTCTCCAGTTTATGTTTCCAAAATCAGTACAGTGAATGAGCTGAAGGCAAGAAAACATTAAACTAATGCGCGCTCGGCAGCTGAGCTGATGAACAAATCAAAGCAGATAGTCAAACAAAATTACCTTGGATGAAATACATTTGCAGGTCTTCGGGATCCTGTTTGTGGGCAGAGATATGTTGCTGACACTCCGCATTTGCTGATGATGACAATGTCTGATTCTATCTACATGTCAATTAACTCCATTATTCTAGTATATTTCCAAAAATGACATCTGGACAATGATAGAAAATCCACGGGTTTATTTGAAATGCAAAGCAACTTTTAGTTCATCACGGAAATATCTTGCTTCAGCCCTCGTGGTGCAGCATGGGTTGCCAGAGCCTGGAGCAAGGCAAGTATTGAGCCCCCTAACCCAATAATAATGCCTCTTGGGCATCCCTTAAACCAAATAATGACCCATGAGTGCTCCCTATGAAAAGTACTAATCCTTACTTATTGCTCACTTAAAAGTATTAAAGCCTCATGAGTTGATCCTCTAACAGTAGCAATGCCACCTCTGTGCCAAACCCACCAAATAAAAATAAAGTTTACACTTATCTAATCTGAGTCCTCTTCTCACAGATGAGCATAATCAATGTCAGCAGAGGTGGCACAATGCAGTCTTGTCATTTTGCCACCTAAATTGGGAAGGTGAGGTCAAGTAGGTTGTAGACCTATAGCAGCGTGCAACTTAAAGGATAGAGAGCGATGGCCGTGGTGCAACTAGAGTCCGATATGTCCAGTTGAAAAAATTTGGACCTGTCTCCTGCATGTTGGTCAGATGTTTAGGCCCTTGTAGAGTTCTAAATCCTATAAAGACGTGTCCCAATTTCATTATGTAGTAATGTCAATCCATCCTGGGCTCCTTCTAGGTATATAATTCCCCACCATACTGGGCCCCTTCTAGGTATATATGTCCCTAATCCTGGGCCACTTCTTGGTATACATGTCCCCAATCCTGGGCCACTTCCTGGTATATATGTCCCCAATCCTGAGCCACTTAGTGGTATACGTATATGTCTCCCAATCTGGTATATATGTCCTCCTTCTTGGTGTATATGTCCCCTATCCTGGGTCCTTTCCTTGACTATATATCCCCCATCCTCGACCCCTTCCTGCTAGATATGTCCCCTGTTATGTTTCGGTAGCTGAGGAGAGCAGGCAAAAAGGCAATACACCAGAGCAGTTGGAATCTATGAGATTGCAGTACCCTGACTAACCACCACAACTAGAGGCAGCCGTGGAGCGTTCCTACGTTGGTCCTAGACGCCTCGTCACAGCCTCAGAAACTAACTACACCTAAAGACAGAAACAGGAAAGCTATCTGCCCCGGAGCAGAACCCCAAAGATAATAGAAAGCCCCAAAAATGTAATGGCGGTTAGACAAGAGGAAATACTGACACAGAAAGAAAATAGTATGAGCAAACGCTGGGGCCCAAACTATCTAAATAGAAAAGGATAGGAAGGGTACTTACTGCAATCCCAGAAAACCCTGAAAAGCACCAACTCTACTAATTTCAAAATCACCTGAGATCACACGACCTCTACCACCTAAATTAGTTCTCTGGTGTAACAAAATCAAAACAGCAGCCACTGAAAAAACTGGAAAAAGCAAAAGAACAAAACTCAGTGGCTGAACTAAACTGAGAGGGCAGAAGCCCCGGAGGGGACCCTGAAGGCCCCCAAAGAAGTGCAGTACAAAATGCAAAAATATAGCACAAACACAAAAGAAGCAAAAGTCTTATCTGTAAGCAGGAGATGCAGACACGACACAGCAGGCTACAAGGGAAACTGGAATGAAGGATTCAGACCAGAACAATTGGTCACCGGCAACCCTGATGGGAAAATGACTCCCTTATATAAGACCAGTCAGTAACACCTGATTCCCAGTCCTCACAATCTTCACTAGCACCGCTTGTAACCACCAGAGGGAGCCTCTGCTCAGAACTCATCTCAAACCCATTCACAACAGTACCCTCCCCTTGAGGAGGGGTCACCGAACCCTCATTTGAGCAACCAGGTCGGTCAGGATGAGTTCTATGATACGCACGGATAAGTCTCCTAGCATGGATGTCCGAAGCAAACACCCAAGAATTGTCTTCCTGACCATAACCTCTCCATTTAACCAAATACTGGAGTTTCCGTCTAGAAAAACGAGAATCCAATATTTTCTCAACCTCATACTCCAGATTGCCCTCAACCAAAACAGGGTCAGGAGGCACAGCAGCAGGAACCACTAGCTCAACAAACCTCTTCAACAAGGACTTGTGGAACACGTTATGGATCTTAAATGTCCCTGGAAGAAGCAAACGAAAAGAAACAGGATTAATAATCTCCATGATCTTATAAGGTCTAATGAACCTAGGCTTAAATTTAGGAGATGCTACTCTCATAGGAATATTCTTTGAGGACAACCAGACCAAGTCCCCCACTTTAAACCGAGGACCATCAGTCCTATGCCGGTTAGCAAACCGCTGGGCCTTCTCCTGAGAGAGGGACAACCTCTCCACTACCTGGTCCCAAATCTGTTGCATACGCTCCACAACAGAGTCAACACCTGGACAGACAGAAGCCTCCGTCTGTCCTGAAGAAAATCGAGGGTGAAACCCAGAATTACAGAAAAACGGAGACATCAAAGTGGCAGAGCTAGCCCTATTATTAAGAGCAAACTCAGCCAAAGGCAAAAAAGAGACCCAGTCATCCTGATCAGCAGACACAAAGCATCTTAGATAAGTCTCCAATGTCTGGTTTGTTCTCTCAGTTTGACCATTGGTCTGAGGATGAAATGCCGAGGAGAAAGACAATTGAACACCCAGTTTAGAACAAAAAGTCCTCCAAAATCTGGAAACAAACTGGACTCCTCTGTCAGACACAATGTTCTCAGGAATGCCGTGTAAACGAACCACGTGCTGAAGGAACAACGGCACCAATTCAGAGGAGGAAGGCAACTTAGGTAATGGCACAAGATGTATCATTTTGGAAAACCTATCACAAATTACCCAGATGGTGGTCATTCTCTGAGAAACAGGAAGATCGGAAATGAAATCCATAGAGATATGGGTCCATGGTCTCTTGGGCACAGGCAATGGCATCAACAAACCACTACAGTCATGGCCAAAAGTTTTGAGAATGACACAAATATAAATTTTTACAAAGTCTACTGCTTCACTTTTTCTAATGGCAATTTGCATATACTCCAGAATGTTATAAAGAGTGATCAGCTTAACAGCAATTACTTGCAAAGTCAATATTTGGCTAGAAAATGAACTTTATCCCCCAAAACACATTTCAACATCATTGCAGCCCTGCCTTAAAAGGACCAGCTAACCTCTTTTCAGTGATTGCTCCATTAACATAGGTGTGGGTGTTGATGAGGACATGGCTGGAGATCAATCTGTCATGATTAAGTAAGAATGACACCATGGACACTTTAAAAGGAGGCTGGTGCTTGGCATCATTGTTTCTCTTCTGTTAACCATGGTTATCTCTAAAGAAACACGTGCAGTCATCATTGCAATGCACAAAAATGGCCTAACAGGGAAGAGTATCGCAGATAGAAAGATTGCACTTCAGTCAACAATCTATCGCATCATCAAGAATTTCAAGGAGAGAGGTTCCATTGTTGCCAAAAAGGCTTCAGGGCGCCCAAGAAAGACCAGCAAGCGCCAGGACCATCTCTTAAAAGTGTTTCAGCTGCAGGATCGGGCTAGCAGCAGTGCAGAGCTTGCTCAGGAATGGCAGCAGGCAGGTGTGAGTGCATCTGCACGCACTGTGAGGCGGAGACTCTTGGAGCAAGGCCTGGTCTCAAGGAGGGCAGCAAAGAAGCCACTTCTCTCCAGAAAAAACATCATGGACAGACTGATATTCTGCAAAAGGTACAGGCAGTGGACTGCTGAGGACTGGGGTAAAGTTATTTTCTCTGATGAATCCCCTTTTCGATTGTTTGGGACATCAGGAAAACGCCTCATTCGGAGAAGACAAGGTGAGCGCTACCACCAGTCTTGTCTCATGCCAACTGTTAAGCATCCTGAAACCATTCATGTGTGGGGTTGCTTCTCAGCCAAGGGAATCGGCTCTCTCACAGTCTTGCCTAAAAACACAGCCATGAATAAAGAATGGTACCAGAATGTCCTCCAAGAGCAACTTCTCCCAACTCTCCAAGAGCAGTTTGGTGATCAACAATGCCTTTTCCATCATGATGGAGCACCTTGCCATAAAGCAAAGGTGATAACTAAATGGCTCAGGGAACAAAACATAGAGATTTTGGGTCCATGGCCTGGAAACTCCCCAGATCTTAATCCCATTGAGAACTTGTGGTCAATCATAAAGAGATGGGTGGACAAACAAAAACCTAAAAATTCTGACAAAATGAAAGCATTGATTGTGCAAGAATGGACTGCTATCAGTCAGGATTTGGTCCAGAAGTTGATTGAAAGCATGCCAGGGAGAATTGCAGAGGTCCTGAAGAAGAAGGGTCAACACTGCAAATATTGACTTGCTGCATTAACTCATTCTAACTGTCAATATAAGATTTTGTTACTCATATGTTTGCAATTATTATATTTCTGTCTGTGATAAAAACATCTGTCAAACACACATAAAAACCAGAGGGCAGCAGATCATGTGAAAATATAATATTTGTGTCATTCTCAAAACTTTTGGCCATGACTGTAGAGCGAGAGCAAGGCTTGGAGCGAGAGCAAGTCCCGCAGGACTGCACAAATTCCCTGACATCACGAGACAAGGTAGGCCACCAAAAGGACAGACTAACCAAGTCTCTGGTACCAAAAATTCCGGGATGCCCAGCCAATGCGGAACAATGAATCTCAGACATCACACTCCTCTTCCACTGGTCCGGGACAAACAATTTTCCAACAGGGCAGCGCTCGGGCCTATCCTCCTGACACCCCTCCAGAGCAAGTCTCAAATTGGGCGAGATGGCGGAAAGAACTACACCCTCTTTCAAAATAACAGAAGGATCAGATAACTCAGGAGAGTCCGCAAGGAAACTCCTCGAGAGGGCATCCGCCTTAACATTCTTAGTGCCAGGAAGAAAGGAAACCACAAAATTAAAACGTGTGAAAAACAAGGCCCACCTGGCCTGTCTAGGATTGAGTCGCTTGGCAGATTCCAGATAGACCAGATTCTTATGGTCCGTAAGGACCACCACCTGATGTTTGGCTCCCTCCAGCCAATGTCTCCACTCTTCAAAAGCCCACTTCATGGCCAACAACTCCCGATTACCCACGTCATAATTACGTTCAGTAGGAGAAAATTTTCGAGAGAAAAAGGCACAAGGGTTACTTTTAGAGGTCTCTGGATCTTTTTGGGACAAAACAGCACCTGCCCCAATTTCAGAGGCATCAACCTCCACCTGAAATGGCAGAGAAACATCAGGCTGCCGTAGAACAGGAGCAGAAGTGAATCTCTGCTTAAGTTCCTGAAATGCAGAGACTGCCTCAGGAGGCCAATTCACCACATCAGAACCCTTTCTGGTCAAATCAGTTAATGGTTTAACAATAACCGAGAAATTACCAATAAATTTACGATAAAAATTGGCAAAACCCAAAAATCTCTGAAGAGCCTTTAATGAAGTAGGTTGGACCCAATCACAGATGGCCTGAACCTTGACCGGGTCCATTTCAATAACAGATGGGGACAAAATGAATCCCAGAAATTAGATCCTCTGTACGCGAAAAAGACACTTTGATCCCTTCACATACAGAGCATTCTCTCTCAAAATCTGGAATACAGTTCGAACATGTTTCACATGAGAGTCCCAGTCATTAGAAAAAATCAAGATATCATCCAAATAAACAATCAGAAATTTATCCACAAAATCCCTGAAAATGTCATTCATGAAGGACTGGAAGACGGAAGGAGCATTAGTGAGCCCAAAGGGCATCACCAGGTACTCAAAATGCCCCTCAGGGGTATTGAATGCCGTCTTCCATTCATCCCCGTGCTTAATGCGAATAAGGTTATACGCCCCCCTGAGGTCAAGCTTGGTAAACCAAGTAGCGTTTTTCACCCTGGAAAACAGGTCAGAAATCAAGGGTAACGGGTATTGATATTTCACAGTAATATTGTTCAAGAGACGATAATCAATACACGGCCTTAATGAACCATCTTTTTTGGCCACAAAGAAAAAACCGGCACCTAAGGGTGAAGAGGATGGTCTGATATGACCCTTCTCCAATGATTCCTTGATATAAGACCGCATAGCGTCATGTTCAGGTACAGACAAGTTAAAAAGGCGACCTTTAGGGAATTTACTACCCGGCACTAATTCAATAGCGCAGTCATAGCTCCTATGGGGAGGCAAGGATGCAGATTTACTTTCGCTAAACACATCAGAAAAATCAAATAAAAAGTCAGGAACATCCTGAGCCTGGGGGGGAGGCAGAAAAAACAGGAGTGTTGGTATTAACACATTGGCAACCCCAACTGGTTACAGACACAGATTTCCAATCCAAAACAGGATTATGAGACTGTAACCAAGGGAAACCCAGCACGATAATGTCATGCAGATTATATAGAACCAAAAATTTGCAGCACTCCTGGTGATCAGGTTCAACCCTCATTATCACCTGAGTAGAAAACTGGGGTTTATTCTCAGCCAAAGGGGTAGAATCGATCCCCAGTAGGGGAATAGACTTCTGTAGGGGTATCAAGGGAAACCCACAACGTTTAGCAAAATCATAATCCATCAGGTTAATAGCTGCTCCAGAATCAACGAAAGCCTGAGCAGAAAATGAGGACAGAGAGCATATCAGAGTGACAGTTAATAAAAACTTAGTCTGAACACTACCCAAGACAACTGAGCGTGCAAAACGTCTTCCCCGCTTAGGGCAGACTGAAATAGCATGAGAGGCATCACCACAGTAGAAACATAACCCATTGCGCTTTCGAAACTCATGACGCTGTGCCCCAGACACCACTCTATCACACTGCATGGGTTCAGAAGCTGGTTCACAAGGCAACACCATTCCACGCATACTTCTCCGCTCACGCAAACGTCTGTCAATTTGAATCGCTAATGACATAGAATCATTGAGACCAGAGGGGACAGGGAATCCCACCATAACATCCTTTACATTATCTGACAGACCCTTCCGGAAAAGGGCCGCCAAAGCGTCGTCATTCCATTTGGTCAGGACTGCCCACCTACGGAATCTCTGACAGTATAACTCAGCGTCATCAAGCCCCTGATTTAATGCCAACAAGGTTTTTTCAGCTTGATCAGTGACATTAGGCTCATCGTACAATAACCCCAAAGCCTGAAAAAACGCATCAACATCACTCAAAACAGGATCCCCAGGTATCAGGGAAAAAGCCCAATCCTGAGGATCGCCGCGCAGGAGAAAGATGATAATTTGAACCTGCTGCGCTGCGTTTCCTGAGGACTTAGATTTTAAGGCAAAAAACAATTTACAATTATTTTTGAAATTCTGAAACTTAGCTCGATCCCCCAAAAACAAATCTGGCATGGGGATCCTAGGTTCCACAACAGGCAACCTAGCAAGATATGCAGCAATACTCTGAACCTCAGTGGCAAGCTGATCCACACGGCCAGACAACTGTGCAAACTCCATTGGGAGAAAAGATCCTCCCCAGCACCGAGAGATACAGAGGGAAGAAAAAAAAAAAAAAAATGCAACAAACAGAAAAATATCTCTGACAACTCTGACAACCTTTTTTCTTTCACAATATTTTTCCCTTCTGTGAGTACCATACAATTTTCAATTTTTTAGGCCGGTGATACTGTTATGTTTCGGTAGCTGAGGAGAGCAGGCAAAAAGGCAATACACCAGAGCAGTTGGAATCTATGAGATTGCAGTACCCTGACTAACCACCACAACTAGAGGCAGCCGTGGAGCGTTCCTACGTTGGTCCTAGACGCCTCGTCACAGCCTGAGAAACTAACTACACCTAAAGACAGAAACAGGAAAGCTATCTGCCCCGGAGCAGAACCCCAAAGATAATAGAAAGCCCCCAAAAATGTAATGGCGGTTAGACAAGAGGAAATACTGACACAGAAAGAAAATAGTATGAGCAAACGCTGGGGCCCAAACTATCTAAATAGAAAAGGATAGGAAGGGTACTTACTGCAATCCCAGAAAACCCTGAAAAGCACCAACTCTACTAATTTCAAAATCACCTGAGATCACACGACCTCTACCACCTAAATTAGTTCTCTGGTGTAACAAAATCAAAACAGCAGCCACTGAAAAAACTGGAAAAAGCAAAAGAACAAAACTCAGTGGCTGAACTAAACTGAGAGGGCAGAAGCCCCCGGAGGGGACCCTGAAGGCCCCCAAAGAAGTGCAGTACAAAATGCAAAAATATAGCACAAACACAAAAGAAGCAAAAGTCTTATCTGTAAGCAGGAGATGCAGACACGACACAGCAGGCTACAAGGGAAACTGGAATGAAGGATTCAGACCAGAACAATTGGTCACCGGCAACCCTGATGGGAAAATGACTCCCTTATATAAGACCAGTCAGTAACACCTGATTCCCAGTCCTCACAATCTTCACTAGCACCGCTTGTAACCACCAGAGGGAGCCTCTGCTCAGAACTCATCTCAAACCCATTCACAACAGTCACCCATCCTGTCCAACATGACAACGATCCAAAACACAAGGCCAAGTTGATCGGTCATTGGCTACAGCAGAACAAAGTAAAGGTTCTGGAGTGGCCATCTCAGTCTCCTGACCTCAATATCATTGAGCCACTCTGAGGTGATCTCAAGCGTGCTGTTCATGCTAGACAGCCCAGGAATTTACAGGAACTGGAGGCTTTTTCTAAAGAAGAGTGGGCAGCTTTACCATCTGAGAAGATAAAGAACCTCATCCACAACTACCACAAAAGACTTTAAGCTGCCATTGATGTTAGAGGGGGCAATACACAGTATTAAGAAATGGGGTTCGTAAACTTTTGATCAGGGTCATTTGGATGTTTTGGGTGTCATTATGATTTAAAAAGAGAAAACACAGTAGTTTTACAATAAATGGCTTCACCCAACCACTAACCATGAGTGGAGAAAACGTTTTGATGTTATCATTCATATTCTCTGAAAAAAGGCCAAGAAAGCAAAAATTCTGCCGGGGTATGTAAACTTTTGAGCACAACTGTATGTGCCCACTTCCTGATATATACATCGACCATCCTGGTATGCATGTCCCCATCCTGCTATGCCATTTCCATAACTCCTATTCACTTCTATGGCAGTTACAGAAGCAGCGTATCTCAAGACATTTAGCCATTTCTGTAAACTCAGGCACCTCAATCATTGGTTCAGAAGATGAGATGACTTCTTATAGATGTGTCCATCCTTACTTTTTATCTTGGCATAACATATCTGGAAGCCATTGACACGAGATGACCAGCTTTGAGAAGAAAAAAATATAAATTTGCAATACTCTGTCATGACATTGTTCTGATATATATGTGTCTGTATGTTGCCATACATTGGTCGAGAAATTAATTTCATAATTTTAAGAGTTTTTCTACCATGTTACAATAATATATTGAATTATAATTGTAAAAACCTGGAGCCCTTAACAATCAAAAAGTTAACTGTGGACACACTTAGACACCAAACTTATTTGGAAAAACTGGGTGTGAATGGCGTAAGGATTGGGAATGGTGGTTTTGGTAGTCATCATCTAGCTTTTTTCAAAATGGGTAATTCAAAGACTAGCGCCTGTTCTCCTAAGTTTAACAAGGCAGATACCAGATTAAGGCCACATCCCCTACCTTCAGTATTTGGTCAGTATTTTATATCAGAATTTATAAGCCAAAACCAGGAGTGGAACAATCAAAGGAAAAGTATAATAGAAACACGTCTGCATTTTTCACCCACTCCTGGTTTTGGACTAACTAAATACTTGCAAGTGGGTACCTGGCCTTAGAGGAACCATTGTACATACAATAATTTTCTGGGGCTCAGGATATTTAACTACGATTTACTCAAACAGCAAACATCTCGTGACAGAATATCGCAAAATCATATTTCAGCCTGTATTGTAGTTATTCATATCCCCCAAATGATGGTAATAACATTGCTGATTTCTAGTCCAACAAGCCATCATTGCCTAAACATAAATACAGGATATTTTTTCAGCTAAATAGACGGACAAAAAATAGACTCCTGGGGACAAGGTACGGTAATTTAATTTCCTGGTTGAGAAGATCTAGTATAAATGTTCGGCAATGTTCTTTGCATTGTACAGTACATCTCAATAACTGGGGAGATATAGATAAGGCATGGCAGCTGTTCCTATCCAAAATTGGCATTAGAACTCTGCAGACTGACACAGATTCATTAGTCAAGAAAGGAATCTAATGATGTCTGGGGATAGGAGCAGGTATCCAGGCGCTGGAAGATCTGCTGCAGCTCCGAATATTTAGGTATTCATAGATAGTACGACGCAGGCAGTGGGTGCCATACAATAAGGTCATCTTCTGCTTTATTAAAAGAGTCTTAGCAAAGAAAAAAAACATTTTCCTAAAAGTAAACGTCCAAATAATTCCATTGAATTGAGCTCAAGATTCTCTTCTAATGATTTTTTATATATATTTTTTTTAACGGGTGCAGGTCTGATTTCCTGATCTGTATACCTGTTCTTTCACGTAAAATCAGTTGGCAAGTATGGTATACCTTGTTCGGCTTTAGTGCACATGCCAGTCTTATATGTACAGGAAATATCATGATTTCGAAGAGCTGAAACTTGTACGGAAAGGGAAGCATTCAAATTTGCAGATTCCCTCGAAATTGGCCAACAAACTTCACCTTGAATTGAATGTATTTGATGCAAACTGAATGTGTCCTCAAGCATTGGAGTCTATCTAGACCAGTGTTCCTCAACTCCAGGCCTCAAGGACCACCAGCAGGTCATGTTTTCAGGATTTCCTTAGCATTGCCCCGGTGATAATTGCATCACCTGGATAGCCAATAATTCTATCTCATGGGCAAGGAATTCCTGAAAACATGACCTGTTGAGGACCAAAGTTGGAGAACACTGCTCTAGACTCTCAAAGTATAAAAATATAGGGTACAAAAAAATTAAAATTAATACCCGACTTCACCTTCTCCGCACAACTCCCTGCTTGGTCCTCAGAGTTCTGAGCTCTTCTACTGTCACAGCAGGTCTTCTTCACGCGTCACGTCCGGTCTTCAGCGTATCCAGTGGTGACCAGGTCCAGTGACGTCATTACTTTTCTGCGACTGAAGACTTTACAGAAACCATGAAGACGAGCCAGAAAGCTACTAGGAGTATTTTTGGTTATTTCTTTAACCCCCTTCCAACCATTTTAAATCCAGCTAGACACCATTTTCCTGCATTCGTGTAAAGCAAATCATAACAAATTTGGATTTTTTTAAATAAAATTTGATGCAAATTTGGCTTTCCATAAATTGCTATTCTCATCTTTAGCTACGTGCCATGCACTCTTTTTCAGTAGGGGGTCCCTCTTCATCAATATTCTGCCAGAACTATTAGTGCTGAAATATTCTCTCCCTCATTTCTAAGCATGCACTTTTCTTGCTTTAATATTAATGCAATAAAACCTTACTAAACATGTAAAAAATAGGACAGAGATCTGTGCTCACAATGTATTTTTCTTACCTTAGCAAACTCTCATCTGTAAGAAGTATTATTTTTTGTACTGATTTTTCAGTTTTAACCCCCTAAAGCTATTTGTATGTTTATGTGACATGGTCATAAGTGTGGTCATTAATAATCTTGTATCCTACACTTGTCACCATTTTTATCCCTTTGCTTTCTCTGTCTCTAATTTACAGCTGTCTCTGAGCTAGTAAGTGGAAATTAACTGCTTTAATGTCTGCTATACACAGTAAATGGAGACAAAAAGAATTAACGTTCCCCCTGTGTTGATGCACAACGTCGTCAGAGGCAGTAGCAGGAAGGTTTACATTTTGCAGCAGTGCTCAGCAGGGTAGCTGTGAATCCAGCACTGTAAATATCTATTTTTGTCTTCTTCTGCCTCTTCTCTCACTGTGCTCCTTCTCTTACCTCTTTGCTTATTCCTGAACTGCTTGATAAGGGGTCTTACTGTCTAAAGATTAGTGGTGTAACAACGAAAGTTGGTCGTTGTCATGTGAGTAATTCTGTGACAGCTTCCCCAGGTTTTGCCTCTATTGCAGGTGCTGGGAACATTTAGTTCATGCCTAGATTCTGCTTTCCTTACCTTAGGAAAGGTCCAACATTCGGCACCCCCACCAATCAGCTGTTATCAGTGTTGGCACCGGCCGGAAATACTCACTTGCGGAGCGGAGTTGGCCATCTTTTGGTAGTGGCCAGGACTTGGGACTGCACATCCGCCTCAAATCAACAGGAGACAGTTGTGTAGTACCTCTTTCAAAAGACGGCCAGCTCCACAAGTGAGTACTTCCGGCCGGCGGCCACCGCCGATGACAGCTGATGAGTGGGTCTGTCAGGTGTCATAACGATCAAACATTGATGACCTATAGACCATCAATGCTAAAGTAGTGGACAACCCCTTTAAGTCCAATCAAACGATATTTGAAAATGGCATTTCTAACAACTTTAATGTGCCAATTCTTCAATCAAGTAGTAAAAGTAATATTTGTTACGCGTTCTTTAATATTTATTGCATTCTGCTTACCAAATTTAACCACATCACAGTTCATTTACAAACTTTTTCTAGATATAGCTGTTGTTTCCAAAACTCCTAATTTCCAGGGACTGAGATCATTAAATACTGCCCTCTTAATTCTTATCATTTCAGAGCGGCCTGGACCTACTCCATCAGATTAACCGAAGCAGACACGAATGACAGCTCCGCAAGAAGGTTTCCCGAATTTCTGAACAGCGCAGTATTTACCTTACAGGCAGGAAAGGTAGAAGGTAAGGATAGCAAAATCTAAGGGGTGGGAACTTATCTATCAATCTCAAAATATTCCTCAAGACGGTACATTATTTAGCAAATATTATTAAATATAAAAAATATATGCATATGTATATACACACACATAAAATTAATTTACCTTCATGTAGAGAAAAAAAATAAAATTTCCAGAATTGCATTTTTTCGGACTCCTCACCAAAAAGTTTAATAAGCAGCAATCAAATGGTCATTCATTCCTTATAGCCTCAGGCCCCTGAAGAAGTCTTTACTCCCATATGTCCAAAATGTAAATATTATGTTAGACACGCCTGTATTCATGACCCAACATGATCCGTTACGGCACGGATGTTTTATATATTCAAGGACGTATATATATACATTTTTTATATTTTATATATTATAAATATTTTTTTTATTTTATATATTTATTATATTTGATTTGGAATCTCTTCCTATCCTGATTGGTACGTGCCGTAACAGATCATGTTGTGCCCTGATGAAGCCTGTCTCGGCGAAACCTGTTGGGGAGGCTAAGAGTTACTTTTAATCAGCTTTAGTGTTTCTTGTATATATATTGTTAATTATTACTTACCTGATATTGCTACAGTATATTAGATCATGGACTGCATTCATGGTTTAGGCATGATATGTGTTTAGGATAAATAGTCGATAGGATAGGGTTCTCTAACCTTAGGAATCCAATTAAATTGTAGAAATAATACAAGATCACTTTAGTATTTTTTAATAGTTTGACCATTTTTATTAATCAAATCAAATAAAGGTCAAGTTTTATTACAATTCCTTAAATAGGGTTTATTTACTCTCTGGGTAATTTGTACCCCTAAATTGGTTTAACTAAAACCATTTGCTTTCCATTTGAAAAACATGCCATCAAATTATGAAATTGATGGAAAAATGAAAACATGACAGGTCTCGGAAAATAGAGACGCAAACTTTGTTTCTTTTGTTTTCTTTACAAATTTTGGCATCCCTGCCGATCAGATGTTCCCGGTGTTGGCGGTAGCCGTAACTATTATTATTATTATTATTATTGTTTATTTCTATAGCACCATTGATTCCATGGTGCTGTACATGAGAAGGGGTTACATACAAATTACAGGTATCACTTACAGTAAACAAACTAACAATGACAGACTGATACAGAGGGGAGAGGACCCTGCCCTTTCGGGCTTACATTCTACAGGATTGTGAGGCAGGAGACAGTAGGTCGGGGGGTTGCAGCAGTTCCGGTGTTGGTTGAGGCGATATCTCCGGTAGTGGTGAGGAGGTAGCAGGGTCATTGCAGGCTGTAGGCTTTCCTGAAGAGGTGGGTTTTCAGGTTCCGTCTGAAGGATCCGAATGTGTTTGATAGTCGGACTTGTTGGGGCAAAGAATTCCAGAGGATGGGGGATATTCGGGAGAAGTCTTGGAGGCGGTTGGTAACTGCTCGGTTGCGGAGCTCCATTGATTTTATAGTGGCCATGGCCAGGTACTGCACATTTGCCCCTTATTCAAATCAATAGAGGGCGGATGTGCAGTATCAGCCGCAACCACTATTCCATCAACTGAGCTGTTTAGCTCCGTAACTGAGCAATTCCGACATCGGGAACAGCTGATCGACGGGGGCGCGAGATGTCACAGTCCTCCAATCAGACATTGATGACCTATCCTAAGAATAGGCTATCATTGTTAAAGTCCCGGATAACCTCTTTAAAAAAGTGGGCAACCTGCTACCAAGTCAATTACAAGTTTAATTTCTTATTGTTGTCTATGTTGTATTTTTTTTTTATTAATCTTAAGCGGTAAACTTTATTCTGAGGCTCTTACTGTAAGGAATTTGCCACAATCAGATGTGATGGGTAAGAAGACTGCAATGTAAATACTCATTTTCCCTGCAGCTCCTCTACAGGAAAAATGAGGAATTACATGGCTCCATAGCATTTTATGCAAAGCTTTTGAATATGACTGCACCGATTACATGGCTGATGTACGGTTAGCGTCAATCTTTTCTTGTCGGCTTTTACCATTCCACTTCCTCTGAAATTTAATAAACATTTAACTTACGTTCTGTGCCACCATCTCCATTTTGATGCGCCGTCGAGAATCCCTTATCTCCTTTTGACATGTTCGGAGGACTGACAATCCTTAAATAATGCTCAGAGATTGGGCCCAAAAAGAAGAAAAAATAATTTTATAGTCAATTTTTGAGTTTTCTCTCTTTTTTTTCCCAAATGGAGTAGACACATTGTGAAATATAAAGCGTTTGACCTCTCTTTATGTCTGTTTTTTTCAGCAATGACACTTATTCAGAACACTCCCGGTAATGCATCTTTTTAGACACATCATGAATCTTGTAATGAAAGGCTGTGATTGTTCTCTCTTTCGCACCTTGCATCTTTTTGGAAAGTGTTTAGTTTAAATAACTAGTTATACAAAGCAGGTCAGATTGATATCTGGATAAAAAGTGCTAATCCTCGGTCTTCCTCCCGAATGATTTTATTTTCATGCTTTAGGGTTTATTTAAAGGGTTTATATGAAGGTGGATAAATCTAAATGGTAGGCCAGGTTGTTACTCTCCTCTTTCTGATTCTGCCTTGGATCTCTGCTTTTGGCCATTGCTCTCATCCAATGCCGATGACTCTCAGACTAGCCCAAACTTAATCCACTTGATATTACACCAGAACCTCTGGTTCTGCAGTTGGTCTTCATCCTATAACCTCTTGCTTCTTCTTTGTTGATCTGTTAATGAATCCCATCACTGCAAAGTCCCACCATGTCAAGGTGTACCCCAATTGGGATGGTCCTATTCTCTACTCACTAGATGAATGTTGGCCGAATTATGCTTTTTGGCTACCAGCCATCTTGTCAGTCTCTCCAATACAGCAAAGCGCTCTTGTGGTCTTTATGAGAATACCAGCAACAGACATCTCTGACAATAGCTTATCTCCAGGAGAACAATGTGATCGTCAGTAGAAAATTGGACATGTCCGACCAACATCTTTTGCGACAATCAGTTGGCCTTTAGAGTGTCCACCAATCCAGTTGATATTGATGGGTGCGTTGACATTAGTCTAATGTGTATGGTGGGGCATTAGACTGTACACCACCGTTTAGCCTACAGTAATCAGATTGCGTCTTTGAAAATCTACTTTCTGTGGGGTCGTAACCACAAAAGGTGAGGAGGTTGCAATTGCACCCAGGTCCTGGAACCTAAAAGGTCCAAAAAGTCCTTTTGGCCTATATCAAAAGACAAATACTATTAAAAATTGCGCTAATTGGAGGCCCCGTTGGAGCTTTCTCTTTGGAGCACCTGAGCTTCAAGGTACACCACTGACTGTCCAGTACTTGACTCGGAATCCTCGGCTCGATCATCGGCAAGATGCGAGCAGACTGCAAAACCCAATGGACAAGAGTAGCACTGTTCCAAAGTTCCTCCTTCATGTTACAATCCCACATGACCAATCCTTCTCTTCTCCGACACCTCTCATCGATGGTTGGTCAGTCTTTTGGGTTCATCAGATAATAATTAATTTAATGCATACGACCAGTTTTCCTACCAGCGTTGGGTAACCTTTATAATGCGTCCATACACCCAAATGTGTTACGTGTTTTATTCTGCACCCCTTTCCCCGCACGATTCCTTGCTATTAAACACACCATTTATTTTTAACCATCGGAGCTGAATACATAAAACCGGTCACTTCCTGATGAATTGTGTCACGGAAATTGGTAATACGCAATGTTTATTGAACACGGTATAAGAACCATATTTATTTGTAATGCCCGGCTGGTGATGTATTGAGAAAGCGTAACTATTCAGGAAAAGCAAGATTTATAACAGGGGCTGTAATTGAGATCTTTGACAGCAAATACTATAATGTTTCACAAGCCTAGGCTCTCATTTACACACAAAAGCTAAAGGTCTTTGTGGCGCTGTAAAATGTTAAACACCCGCTGAGTGAGATGCAGTCAGATTGAGTTGTGAGACGCTAAACTTAGAAACCTATTGACACAACCTTTTACATTGCTCTGCTACTTCCTTTTGAGAAATGTGCTGGATTTAAAGGAAAACTACTTAAAAATGCTCAATATAATAGTAGAGTATTCTTTACGATAATGTCTTATCAAGTAGTGTTATACATGGGCACGTGTCTCGGGTGCTCCAGATTATTGGAAGAACCAACAAGCCAAGCGACCTTGATGTAGGTATCTAGACACGGTAAGAGGGTAACGAGTACAATATTTTCTCCAGGAAATCCTGGATACTACTTTACATGAAGGGTTGGGACACATGACCTTATTTTCTGTCCGAGTACCTAAACATTGGACCAAATATTACTCTATGGGCCAAACACATGTCCGAACCGATCCAAGGAAAAAAATTTGCAGCATGCCTGAGTCTAATCTAATATTCATATCTCACTTGGCCAAACAAGTCAATGATTGCATGGAAAAAATCGGATTTTACTCGTACCTAGTGTGTCAGGCTAAAAAAAACGCAGCATGCACGATTTGAGTGCAGTCTGATTTCCCCTCACTGACACAATGGAGAAGATAGAGACATTTTTTTCTAAATCTTCTCATCTGACAGAATTGAATCACACTATGATCAAACTTTGAGTGTGATGAGCAGTGCCGGCGTCAGCACCCGGTGCACCTGCGACCCTGAGCAGGCGGAGGGCGGGCCCACTCACCGTCGGGGACACCAGCACGCTATGGGAACACGATGCCAGTGAGTGGACCTACCCTCTTGCTCAGGGCTCCAGTACTTGTAATTGTTACCTTTCCCTGTTCCTGTGCGGCGGCGTCTTCCACGTCTTCTGACTGTTTCAGGTCATAGGGTGCAATGATAGACAAAAAACCTGACTGGCACTTCCAGACTAATGTGAACTAGGTGCAAGCCAAGGGAAGCTACCCCCATGTAAAACATACAAAAAAAGGCTGCACTCTATCATACTAAAGCATGACAATATGGAATACATGAAATTTAGAATAGCAATATGGCTTTGGAATATAAGGAATAATTTGAGACGCTTAGTATAACCATTTGGCCAAACATTTTAAAGCCCACCAACCATCGTCAAGGTGGTCTCAATACTGGTGAGTCCCTAACCTAATGTGAACATACCTCTATTAGGCTGATATCTGAATTTCTGGGTGAATATGCACCTCTGTCAGCAATGCCTGCATTTATGGGTAAAGTAGGGACCTGGTGTAATTAAAATCACCACCTGGTGGGGGCGGAGTGCTCGGTCAGCAAGCTAACATTCAATAGACAAAAAAACCTGACTGGCACTTCCAGACTAATGTGAACTAGGTGCAAGCCAAGGGAAGCTACCCCCATGTAAAACATACAAAAAAAGGCTGCACTCTATCATACTAAAGCATGACAATATGGAATACATGAAATTTAGAATAGCAATATGGCTTTGGAATATAATTACACCAGGTCCCTACTTTACCCATAAATGCAGGCATTGCTAACAGAGGTGCATATTCACCCAGAAATTCAGATATCAGCCTAATAGAGGTATGTTCACATTAGGTTAGGGACTCACCAGTATTGAGACCAATACTGTTATAATGTTTGGCCAAATGGTTATACTAAGCGTCTCAAATTTTTCCTTATATTCCAAAGCCATATTGCTATTCTAAATTTCATGTATTCCATATTGTCATGCTTTAGTATGATAGAGTGCAGCCTTTTTTTGTATGTTTTACATGGGGGTAGCTTCCCTTGGCTTGCACCTAGTTCACATTAGTCTGTAAGTGCCAGTCAGGTTTTTTTGTCTATTGAATGATAGCTTGCTGACCGAGCACTCCGCCCCCACCAGGTGGTGATTTTAATTACACCAGCTCCCTACTTTACCCATATATGCAGGCATTACTGACAGAGGTGCATATTCGCCCAGAAATTCAGATATTAGCCTAATAGAGGTATGTTCACATTAGGTCAGGGACTCACCAGTATTGAGACCACCTTGACGATGGTTGGTGGGCTTTAAAATGTTTGGCCAAATGGCTATACTAAGCGTCTTAAATTTTTCCTTATATTCCAAAGCCATAGGGTGCAATGATGTCACATCTCTGTGTCACCTGCCTGAACAGTCACAGTGCAGAGAGCCGGAAGACGGCGAAGCTGAGGAGTCCGGAGCAGAGCAGCGGCCAGTGAGGAGAGGGGAGTATTTAAATTTTTTATTTTTGAAGCAATATATGGGGCCCATCATATACTGCAGCATCATATGGGGCCATCATATACTGGAGCAACATATGGGTCCATCATATACTGGACAATCATATGGGGCCATCATCAGGTATGGACTGGGGCAGATATTCATCCCTGGCATTTGAAATCACACAGGCCCATGCCATCCCTGTCCCCAAGCACCAGATTGAATATATCACTAATATTACCCTGAATGAAGGAAAGCAAAATTTACTACAAGATCAATATTTCTAATGATACCCATGGCCTGGTGAGTTAAGTGACGGAGTCAGCGACTTTGTGCTCCATCACAACTCTTAACACTATAGGTGTTTTGAGAACACTGATTCTGTTCACAACGTAGCAGACAAGGCAGCCCACAAACAAATAGGCCCTTCTGGCATTTGCCAGAATTGCCAGATGGCCAGTCCGGCCCTGGCCATCATATACTGAAGCATCATATGAGGCATCCTATACTGGAGCCTCATATAGGGCCTATCATATACTGGAGCATCATATGGGGCCATCATATACTGGAGCATCATATGGGGTCATCATATACTCGAGCATCATATCGGGCCATCATATACTGGAGCATCATATGGGGCCCATCACATACTGGAGCATCATATGGGGCCCATCATATACAGGAGCATCATGTGGGGCTATCATATACTGGACCATCATATGGGGCCCATCCTATACTGGAGCAACATATGGGGCCCATCATATACTGGAGCATCATATAGGCCTTCATATACTGGAGCATCATATTGGACCACCATATACTGGAGCCTCATATGGGGCCCATCATATACTGGAGCATCATATGGGGCCGTCATATACTGGAGCATCATATGGGGCCCATCATATACTGGAGCATCATATGGTGCCATCATATACTGGAGCCACATATGGGGCCCATCATATACTGGAGCATCATATGGGCCCATCCTATACTGGAGCATCATATGGGTCCATCATATACTACAGCATCATATCAGGCCATTACATACTGGAGCATCATATTGGGCCCATCATATACTAAAGCATCTTATCGGGCTATCATATACTGGAGCATCATATGGGGCCCATCATATACTGGAGCATCATATGGGTCCCATCATATACTTTATGGAGCATTATATGGGGCCCATTATCTATGGAGCCTTATATGGGCTTTTTATGTATGGTGCAATATATAGGGTCCATTATTCTGTATGGAGCATTATATGGGGTCTTTTATATTGTATGGAGCACTATATGGCCACATGCGGCACAAGCCTAACTCCACCATCAGGAGCTCTAACCAAAACCAGGTGGCCGCTTAGCGATGCCCTCCAAGGGTAAGCCCGGATCGTGGTGCAGTGGGTCCACATTCCACGTGCATGACAAACTTCAGTAGAGAGAGCCGTATACCTGCATTATCCCCACTATTTTGTGTGGCTGCAATATGGAGTAAGATTCTACTTATAAAAAACTGCTGTAACTGTAAAGAACTCCTTCCTATATTGATATCTAAATTACCTTTCTTCCACAACTAATGAAGGTTCTCCTGGAAACCCTAACGAATGTTGGCCCCCACCATAATGCTCAGCCCAAATCCTTCACCAATCGGCATGTTCTTGGAGACGATTATGTTTTTGTAGCATTGAATTTAATGGATTTTGGTATTTTAGTTTTTAAAGGAAATGGGCCAAAAGCTTCTCCGGTATAACGCTCTCAATTTCTGAAATGTAAGAGCAGTTTGATTTTTTGCAAGGATTCAGTCATCAACAATTGGGATTACCATCTGCTCAGCCAACCTTAAATAATCGGCCCCTAAATCAAGAGCCATTAACACATTTCACTCCTGTGCCGATGACAGATGAGTTAATCCACAGTATAATGATGGCTAAGCTGTTCCAGTGATATGTGGTGTAAATGTCACATATCACATATCATTTAAATCTATGAGATCTCCGAGGGGTGGGAAGGTGCGCTTAGTTTTTAATGTTCCAGACAATATATGCTCTATTAGACTAGAAGTCTCACGTTTCTTTCATTTCATTTTAAACCACTTTCCAAACTCAAAGACATAACATTAATCACTATGTTAGTTCTACGTAGGATTGATCAAAAAATCACAAAATTCTTAAGAACAGATTTGCCCAATTCAGGGTTGGCGGGAAGTAGAAGGTGCTTGAATTTACTTGTAATACGTCGTTTGCAAATAGAATCTGCTTGAAAGAAGTTAAAAAAAGTAAAACTGAATTCCATCTGACTGTATGTAGCCTCATCAATGACAGCGCCAAAAGAAAGAAGACACAGAAGTGTCCGGAAGCAGAAAATGGCCGAAAAGGGAACCTGGTTGGGGAAATGGAAGTCAAGGGGAGATGAGAGATAAGTATAAGATTTTATTTTTTAACCGTTTCGCCCCTCAGAATCAAGAAAAATGGTGAATTGAAACCTCAAATAGTTTGGATTTTGCAAATCTGAATTTATCAGGAAATTTATAACAAACTGAAATTGTACACTCATCTCTAATTTTAACTCTAAATGCAATGTGTTATTAAATTAGTTTCACTGCTGTATAGTCTTCCACATATGAACGGGCTCTAGCTTTCCTACAGATTACATTTCATATGCCATAAATATCTTATCTCCTAGGGCGCTACTGATCCTATGGGTGACCATGCATCATACCCAAATGGACACCTTTGTTGTTGAATCTTTGGAGTCTAAACCCATCTCATAAAATATCCATTTTTTTGTGGACAAATAGCTATGTACCTATCTTCCGTGAAAAGCCTTAAAAATGGTGAAATGCTCTACTCACTAGACATAATCGTCAAGGAAGAGATGTCTCACTAATTACTTGAGAGATAGCCCAAAGTCTCCATTGGATTGTAGAAATTAATGAAGCATTGGTCATCCATGTACAGCAAGACTCCATCGACTTGTAGAAACAAATGGAGCACTGGTCATCCAGGCGCACTACAACTCCACTGACATAGAAATGAATAGATCAGTTGTCATGCATGCACACTACGTCTCCATTGCCTTCAACAAATCAATGGAGAAGTGGTCATTCATCCATGCTATGTCTCCATTGGCTTACAGAAATGAATGGAACAAAGGTCATCCATGCTCACTACATCTTTATTGACATGGTATAAAATGGACACCTTTTTTGTCTTTAATGGGGTTCCAAATAGTTAGACCTTCACTGATCTCACATATTTTACCTATCCTGTGGCCAGATGATCCAATTTGTTGGTGGGATGACCCCTCTAAACAACAATGTCAAAGTAGGATGCGTGTGAAGCTCAGATAGTTTGGCAAATTAAAAAGATAACAAAGGTTGAGGTCAAAACCCAACTCTTGAACAAGACGAGAGCCAATGGAAATATGATTACCGGCACATGGTAGGTGAGAGGGTTTGTGAGAAAATTGAAAACTTTTCCTACTTTTTAAGATGCCAACATATGAGAAGAATATATAATATTCACAGTTCATAGAGTCACAGTTTTCGGATCTGTAGATGTCCATGGATCTGTTGGACCTTGCCCATGAGCCTACAGTAGATTAGATTACGCCTTATGATTAATTCTCCTTAACAGCCCCATCCTTACATCTGGAGTGATATATTTGGTCTTCTTATACATTTCAGGCACTGTGAACGTTTTGTGTTACACCTGCTCACCTGTTCATCTTCTAAGACAATCAATTAAAAAGACTTCATTTGCGCTGGCAGTTCAATATTTTTACCATTACAATCCACCCCAATCCAATCTCTCTTTAATCATATGAATTTAATAGCTATGCAGTTTTGCACCATCCTAACAAGCCGAGGTTATAAAGTAGAACCATATTTTTGAGAAATAATCAGTGAAGCATTCATAAATTTACAAAAACAGAATTCATTAAACTATCAAGTCACAGCTCATTAAAGTAACAGTGAGATATAAGAAACAACCTTTCTTTAAAGAATGGCTCCATTCACAGTTGATCTTAATATACGTGGAATGAAACAACATCTCGGCAGTACTAGATATCCTATTATGAACAGGAGTTCTTGAGTTGGCTCCTCGGGGCGTTTATATTATTTTTTGAGGGGAAAACTGCTTAAAATGTTTCCACTCCAAAGGAACCCCAACTTTCATATATACCTAAGGGAGGTTTAATCTAAAGGTAGGTATTGCGTTATCTCCCCTTTTGCAGTATTTGAGCAGATTGAAATAGATTTTCCTGTTCAACTATGGAAATGGCAGATCGTGCTGCTATGGAACTGGACCAGGTAGGGAAATACTAAAATTGTCACTAGGAGGAAAAGAGTTTTTGTACCTATAAATAGATACGTTAGATACTACCAGTAGTTCGGCACGAATTTTAGTATTCACCCACTTAACTCCCCAAGGGTAAGAGGGTGTAAAGTGGTAAAGTTTGAAACTTGAAGCTGTTTAATTTTACTTCCAATTAACTTTTTTATGTAGATCACTACAGATTTTAGTTTACACATACTTTACACCCATGCTTTGTCTTTCTCTATTGCTAGCATATTTGGGCAGGCTTAAATTAGTTTACCTGCTCTACTGAAGCGCTTACAGCTGGGGTCTTATGAGGAATATTGGACCAGAGAGGTAAATACTGGTTTAGTAAAAAGAAAACAGTTTTTGTGATTTCATAAAGAAACATTAGATGATTCCAACCATTTAGTTTGATTTATTTCTTATGCAGTTCAGCACTGATTTAATTTTCCACCTACTCTGCACCCTCTGACTCTTGGGGAGTTAAAGTGTAACCTCAATTTTAAAGTGACTTTTCAGTATAACCTGTCATATATGTGTAAATGAGAAATAAAGCTATTTCTGGACATTATATATTCTGCATCTTGCATTTTTACTGTAAGGACATTCTGTCAGGGGTCACCTGGCAGCTCTAAAATGGCTACCATGGACAGGCTTAGCACAAGCCAATTCACTTAACAGATCTCTTTAACCCCTGTACAGGGAGTTTGACTTAAAAAGAGCCCCTGGGCTGGGTCCACAGAATAAGTTGCTGGTTGGTGGAGCAGGCTGGCAGGAGTGGTCTGGTAGCCAGGTCAGAAGCATGAAGGCAGGAAAAGTACAAAATCAGGTTATGCAAGATTAGTCACAAACACAAGCCGAGGTCAAAACAAGGAAAAATGATACAGTAAAGAGCTAAACAGACAGGACTGAGCCAGAGAAACACAAGACTATATCTTGCAGCTTCCAGCAGTATGCTGGAAGCTTAAGTAGGGTGTGGTGCTCTCCAATTGGCTGGAGCAGGGAGCTGATAACTCCAGCTGAACAGTGAACACACCCATACTGCCAGATTGGATGACACTTAAGGTCCCAGCCAACCTAATATAAATGGCAGGACAGAGCGTGCGCCTTCTACAACTTCTGGTTCCAACATCTCTTCTATCACCAGTGCCGCCGGCAGAATGAATACTGAAGTGCCTGGTGACAGAAGAAGACAGCAGAATCCGGTCCTGGTGGAGATGTAACATTTACTAGCTTCCTTTTTGCACTAGAAGTCTCATCATTTTCTTTACGAATGCTCTGCCTTTTACATCACAATATTTGCTTTTATGATAAATGAAAAGGAAATTATACTTTTTAACAATAATTATCATTAATGCATTCTGCACTGTTATCTGTTGTGCTGTACAGGAGATAGGATAATTTGCCATTTTTTAGGAGGGATATGTGAAAAATGGATATATGAAAAGACAATTGAAAACTGTCACCGCGGATATAATAAAGATAAATATCTTTATGACAAATTAAATGTTTCTTCTTCTCTTGCTTGGTTGTGTTCCATTATTGTCCATGGAATCATGTTTTCACTGTTTAGTCAAAAGGTGGAGTGCGCCAAAGAATGAAAGCGAAGAACATGCAAATGTGCCGAAAACTCAACTGGGGTCCCCGATGAGTTCAAGCACACCAAGGTCACCACTCCTGGGGTATTTCTGCACCTCAAGATTTCAAACTACTTGATCCTTGGAGATCAGAGTTACCTGACTGGATGACTACATAAGCCACCCCGAAGCTTCTTCCCAATGTGCATTACTGTGTCTGTCTTTGCATCAGTGGGGAAGACGACACCCGCTGCCACCAGTAAACACTGCACTTAGGCAAAAGAATTGGTGCAGCCTATAGAAACCTAACAATTATAATTTACCATGTAAGTGTTAGGGTTCGAGTTCCCGCTGCTGCACAAGGGGAGTCTCGAACCAGTCCCACTGCGGTCCCCCATTCGTCTCTAGCCACAGTGGAGCCTGCTCAGCAGAGACATCGGTCCCAGTGTCTTGCCCATTCCAGTACTGTGCAGAGACTTACTGCTGTCTCTCCTGGATCTGCTATTATAGCCAGTGCTGGAGCAGACGTCTTTGTGACGAAGTCCTGCGTTTCCCCTTCTGAGCATGCCCAGGGTAAGATCTCTCATTGGAGATCAGGGGTCACATGTTCAGGTACTGCAGCAGCTCCTATTGGTCCGCCAGGAAGGTCCTGAAACTGCATGTGTTTTGGAACAGTTTCTCATTGGTCCTTGTTTCTGGCAGGTCCTGTAGCTGTTGCTATAAAAGGGTGGCATGGCTGGGCCGCCATGCGCTAATATCAACCATTATATGTTTTGCGCCAGTGTGGTCATGCGTGTGTGTGGTTAGGGCCCGGCTGAAATAAGCCCCTAGAATACCGACTTAATCGGTGAGGAATTTGGTATGCTAGCTGGTCAGGGTCGGTGTCCTAGATGCCCTAGATTACCGGCATAACCGGTGAGGAGTTTGATTGCCGTATTCAGGGTCTGGCATTCAGATGCATTGATTGCGGGTGACTCCCGCGAGGACATTAGCGCATGATCACGTTCTATGTTCGCTTAGCACTTAACTGTGTACCTGGGTGCCTGACAGGACACAGAACTTTTTCTCAGCGGTTCTGTGACGTAACAGGGTTCGCTTAAAACGCTAGACAGCGCCCTAGTGTGTTTATTTTGCGACTCCGTTGTATTCAGTGAGTTCGCACACATCGCCATATAGCGCTGCGGCACTCCTTCAAGCGGCTCTGTGAAATAACAGAGTTCGCACATATTGCCACAGCGCATTGCGGTGTTTATTTTGGTGACTCTGCGGGATAACAGAGTTTGCGTCTTGCGCCATTTTACTAGCAGCAGGTTCCGCCTGCACGGTGGACCCCGGGCTGCGAACGCACCTATCTACCTCATATATTTGGTGCGATCCGCAGACCCTAACATAATATTAGCGCCAGGGTCTGGCTAGTAAAATGGCGGATGACCAGCGTTTACCGCAGTACATCCAGCAGCTGGAGGGAAGGTTGGCGGCTCTTGAGCGCACAACCTCAGCTGTGGATGTTACCGCAGTCGCTGTTCAGGCTGCTAGCGTGGCTGCAGCCAGTTTGTCCTCTGCCACCTCTGCCCCTACATTATCCCACCTCCCGCTTCCTGACAAGTTTTCCGGTGACAGCAAGCAATGTCGGGGATTCGTGAGTCAGTGCTCTATACAGCTCGAGCTTCTGGCTGCACGTTTCCCCACGGATCGGGCACAAGTGGGTTTTGTACTGTCTCTACTCTCGGGCAGAGTGTTGGAGTGGGCAACGCCACTGTGGGAGCGCGACGATCGTGTGGTGCGGAGTGCTCCTCGTTTCCTGGAGGCTCTTAAAAAGGTCTTTTTAGGACCTCAGGTCACCCACGATACGGCGCTACAACTGCTGGCATTGGCACAGGGTTAGTCTTTGGTCAGTCAGTTTTTGTCCAGTTTCGGACTCTGGCCTCAGAGCTAGACTGGTCGGATAAAGTTCTCATTCCAGTCTACTGGCGAGGACTGGCTGACCATGTTAAAGACGCTTTGGCTACCAGGGAGATTCCCGCCACACTGGAGAAGCTTATCTCCATATCTACCCGCATCGACCTCCGTTTTCACGAGCGGAGGTTGGAGCGGGCCCAGTGTAGGCAGAGGATTCGGTTGGCTCCCACCTTTGCCACACCTCTCGAATCTCCCGATCTGGTGTCCGAATCCCAAAAAGCCACAGAGGTTCCTCGTGCAGGACCTAAGTATCGAGTTGTCCGAGTATCTGTGGTCTGTAACCTTTGTCAGCAGACAGGACACTATGCCAACAAATGTCCACAGCGATCGGGGAAGCGATCGCGTCTAGTGGCCCTGGGAGGAGGTTCACTAGAGACAGCGGCATTTTCCTCCAAGATGACATTTAAAGGGACAGTCACTGTGGACTCTTCCACACTTACAGTTGAGCTTTGTGCGGACTCAGGAGCAGAGGGGAATTTCATGTCATCCACCTTTGCTCGTCGCCACGCAATACATCTGATAGCGCTCGACAAACCAGTGACTGTCCGGGTAGTGAATGGGTAGACATTGCCCTCACCAAGTACACATCAGACTGTCCCTCTTACTTTGTGTGTACCCCTTCCCATCAGGAAATTATTTCCCTTCTGGTCCTTCCCGAGGGAATAGACAAAATCCTACTGGGAGTACCCTGGCTGCATTCCCACTCCCCTCATATTGAGTGGACCTCCGGTAGGATACTGGGTTGGAGTGAGTCATGTAAGGACAGATGTGTCAGGGAGTGCATTCAGGTTACCACTACAGAGATACCCGCAGATCTTTCTCCTCTTCCCAAGTGTTATCAGTCATATGCAGACTAGGGTTGAGCGATACTTTCCGATATCCAAAAGTATCGGAATCGGAATGGTATCGCCGATACCATTAAAATATCGGCGATACCCGATACCGATACCGGAAGTCCCATGTAAGTCTATGGGAACAAAATATCGGAATTAAAAAAACCCCATTCTTGCCTTGTTGGTTAATTGTACATGAAGGAAAACAACAAAGAGTAATGTACAATGTATTGTGGAAGGTTGAGGAGACATTAAAGGCATAGATGTTTAACCCAATCAAATGGAATAGCATAAATATTTTTTTTTTTAAAGATGTTCGGATTGACGAAGAAATTGACAATGTTGTTAACGTTTTTTCTATTTTGGCAAATATGTATATTTCACAACTTCCATGCTCTTCACCTTTTTAACTTTTCACACACTTTCTCCTTCATAATCTTCAGCAGCATCATCTTTTTCATCAAATTATTCTTCATCTTCACCTTCTTTATCTTCTTCTTAAACTTCTTGCTATTCATCTTTTTGTTAACATTACTCAGATTCTTCTTATTAAACTATTATTCTTATTCATATTGTACTTCATCTTCTTCATCATATTCTTATTTGTGACAGAGAATCCTGTACTTGTAATCTGTCAAAGTATGAATTTTTCATCCTTCCGTTCTTGCTGTCACAAAAGATTTAAATTACAACAGTATTTGTCCGTGTTCAGTTTAGCCTGCAGCAGCAGGCATTTTCCAGGGGCACCACGAGGAGGAACGGACTCACCCCCATACACTGCTTAGTCTTCTTCTGCTTAGAATTTAGAGCATATATTTTGCTCTTCATTTTGGTCTTATACTTCATGTTCTTCTGCTTTTTGATCTTCTGCTTATTGTTATTAAGTCTCTTGTTCTGTATCTTGTAGTTTGTCTTAACCTTCTTAGTCCTGTTTGGTAATCTTTTATTTCTTCTTTGTGATGGTGTTTAGGCTGGTTGGCTTGATGCTCGTCGTCCTTGTGGTCGTCATCTTCTTCGGGGTGGTCATCAGGGTCGTCGTCTTCATTGTTGGAGATCCAGAGTGATTACCCAAAAAAGCATTGAAAAAATCTTCAATTTGTAAATGTAGCAGAAGGTACAAGAGCCAATGCAAGTAACGAGGACCAGCTGACTGTGCTGGAACCCGGAGGGGCAGCAGAAGGAAAAGAGCCAATGGCACAACCGAGGACCAGCTGACGTTACTGGGACACGGTTACTAAGCAGGAGGTACCTGTGCTCCAAAGCACTACCAAGGACCAGCAGACATTGCTGGAACTCGGATACCGAGATGGAGGCACCTAGGCCAAAGGCACTGCGGAGAACCAGCTGACGGTACTGGAACCCGGACGGGTAGCAGAAGGTACAAGAGCCAATGCAAGTAACGAGGACCAGCTGACTGTGCTGGAACCCGGAGGGGCAGCAGAAGGAAAAGGAGCCAATGGCACAACCGAGGACCAGCTGACGTTACTGGGACACGGTTACTAAGCAGGAGGTACCTGTGCTCCAAAGCACTACCAAGGACCAGCAGACATTGCTGGAACTCGGATACCGAGATGGAGGCACCTAGGCCAAAGGCACTGCGGAGAACCAGCTGACGGTACTGGAACCCGGACGGGTAGCAGAAGGTACAAGAGCCAATGCAAGTAACGAGGACCAGCTGACTGTGCTGGAACCCGGAGGGGCAGCAGAAGGAAAAGAGCCAATGGCACAACCGAGGACCAGCTGACGTTACTGGGACACGGTTACTAAGCAGGAGGTACCTGTGCTCCAAAGCACTACCAAGGACCAGCAGACATTGCTGGAACTCGGATACCGAGATGGAGGCACCTAGGCCAAAGGCACTGCGGAGAACCAGCTGACGGTACTGGAACCCGGACGGGTAGCAGAAGGTACCCATGGAAATTTAAGATGACAGGCCGCGAGCCGGCCGCAGTTACCGAATCCCACAGTACTACAGTGGGTCCTATTGTCACAACGGAAACAGCCTTTATTTGCATATCCCGCAGCACACATAGGAAGCACCTAAACTCCAAGTACCATAGAGTCGGCTAACCCGACCGCAACACGACAGGACAACTTATTGGAGGCTAAGTGACGTTTACACTGACAGGAAACAGATGGCGTGCTGTAACCAGTCTGGGCAGGAGTGAGTACCCGTGCCAATGACACTTCCGAGCAACAACTGGCGGTGTTGTAGCCCAGGAATGAGAAGAGAACATGGTGGAGGCAGCAGGACTTTTTGCCGGTCACACAGCAGGGGAACAGCTGACATTACTGAACCCCAGTAACACAGGAGCAAGTGTAGACTGTGCTAACAGCACTTCCGAGCTACAACTGGCAGTGTTGTAGCCCAGGGATGAGAAGAGAACAGGGTGGAGGCAGCAGGACTTTTTGCCGTTATCACAGCAGGGGAACAGCTGACATTACTGAACCCCAGTAAACACAGGAGCAAGTGTAACTGTGAACAGCACTTCCGAGCTACAACTGGCAAGATCTAGCACCAGGAGTGGTAAGAGAACAGGGGAGGCAGCAGACTTTTTGCGTTCACACAGCAGGGAACAGCTGGACATTACTGAACCAGTACACAGGGCAGGTTGATACGTGCTAACAGCACTTCCGAGCTACAACTGGCGGTGTTGTAGCCCAGGAATGAGAAGAGAACATGGTGGAGGCAGCAGGACTTTTTGCCGTTCACACAGCAGGGGAACAGCTGACATTACTGAACCCCAGTAACACAGGAGCAAGTGTAGACTGTGCTAACAGCACTTCCGAGCTACAACTGGCAGTGTTGTAGCCCAGGGATGAGAAGAGAACAGGGTGGAGGCAGCAGGACTTTTTGCCGTTCACACAGCAGGGGAACAGCTGACATTACTGAACCCCAGTAACACAGGAGCAAGTGTAGACTGTGTAACAGCACTTCCGAGCTACAACTGGCGGTGTTGTAGCCCAGGGATGAGAAGAGAACATGGTGGAGGCAGCAGGACTTTTTGCCTTCACACAGCAGGGGAACAGCTGACATTACTGAACCCCAGTAACACAGGAGCAAGTGTTGACTGTGCTAACAGCACTTCCGAGCAACAACTGGCAGTGTTGTAGCCCAGGGATGAGAAGAGAACAGGGTGGAGGCAGCAGGACTTTTTGCCGTTCACACAGCAGGGGAACAGCTGACATTACTGAACCCAGTAACACAGGAGCAAGTGTTGACTGTGCTAACAGCACTTCCGAGCTACAACTGGCGGTGTTGTAGCCCAGGGATGAGAAGAGAACATGGTGGAGGCAGCTGGACTTTTTGCCGTTATCACAGCAGGGGAACAGCTGACATTACTGAACCCCAGTAACACAGGAGCAAGTGTAGACTGTGCTAACAGCACTTCCGAGCTACAACTGGCGGTGTTGTAGCCCAGGGATGAGAAGAGAACATGGTGGAGGCAGCAGGACTTTTTGCCGTTCACACAGCAGGGGAACAGCTGACATTACTGAACCCCAGTAACACAGGAGCAAGTGTTGACTGTGCTAACAGCACTTCCGAGCTACAACTGGCGGTGTTGTAGCCCAGGGATGAGAAGAGAACATGGTGGAGGCAGCAGGACTTTTTGCCGTTATCACAGCAGGGGAACAGCTGACATTACTGAACCCCAGTAACACAGGAGCAAGTGTAGACTGTGCTAACAGCACTTCCGAGCTACAACTGGCAGTGTTGTAGCCCAGGGTCAAGGAGGATGTTTAAATACTATATCAAGTATTTTCCTTGTTACGTGTCAATTAAAAATGTCTATACTCCAAACAAGAGAAATATAAACTTTAGTACCATAAGATGATGATTTAACTTAAAAAAATATATGTAAATTAATAATTTACAAACATAAACGCATACATTAACATGTTGAAAAGCAATGCAAACCACAATTAAAATAGGTTAAATAATCTGCTATATGGTTTAAAATAAAAGCATACAAGTACACATCAGAATCCATTAATGATGGGTAAGTAACAGTATGTACACCATTTTTATTGTGTAGACAATGAATGGCTGACTTAAAAACATAATCAGCATTACAAGTTTTCTTTGACATTCATAAAACTTTACATTTGGTGAATAATATCACTAAAATTTTTAAAAAAATATCTAAAATTTCCATCATGTAATACTGATAATATGTGCCAATCATTTATATTAACAAACAAAAATTTAAAAAGTGCATAGTGCAGAGTGAAAACAGATATTTATGCCTGACTGTGGACTTGCAAGCATGACAACGGATAGATAAGGTATATATAGATGAGACTGCATAGCCACAGATGGTGAATGGCGATGTAATACTGTACCTCAATAAAGTGTGCGTTACTACTACATCCTTTTTTTTATCTAGCTTTATAAAAGGTTATGTGCATGTATGGTTGCGCCTTTGTTTGGACGCACAGACTGGCTTCCTGCTGTGACGCGTTGGGTATTGGAGCGTCTGTACGTCTTATGACGCAGACTAACATTCACGGTGCGTTCATCATCGCAAGCGTACCGACAACACAAAGGCGTTGTCATGACTGCTTTACTCAGTAAACATGCACCTATGATGAAACATACATGCATGTGCCCTATTACATAACAAGCTACAAGAAAAACGAGTGTGAGGTGTGACACAGCTGTTTTGTTAAGGTACAGTATTATATCGACATTGTACAGATGTCGCTATTCAGTCTGATAAATATATATCATTCACGTATTCTATCAGTTGTCGTTCTTTCAGCACCACTTACAGGTATATATTTTGCTATTGTGACTATGCACTATTGACTTTACCAAGGTAATGCATGATTTTTGTTAGCGATAATCATGTTTACATGAAGGACCTTTATGATATGGGCTGTTAACTTTCTAATCAAATATGTATTTTTTAAAATGACACAAATATAAGTAATGTTGAAGAGGACTATTCCTACATGCATTGTTTGCACAATATTACAGGTGTACATCACGTCCCTTAATCAACATTGGATTATTATATTTACTTGTATGCTTTTATTTCAAAGGCAAGAACACTGAAGTATAACCTTCGCACTGCAGCAGTTGTCAAAGTTCAACCCACATTATGCACTTCCAACATTGCAGTATTTGAGTCATCATGATGTGAGTTGGATTTGTCTAAGCTATGGAGTGACAAGGTTGACCATCAGTATCCTATAGCATAAGTAGGCTTTTGTGTTTGCATTTGTTTTCGACATGTGCATATCTGTAATAATATGTCACAATTATTTTGTTACAGATTTGTGACAAAGACAAATCATTTTATGGTTTGAAAGTTGACGTTTCAAATGTTTACAGCTTAGAAATCAGGGTGTAGCCTCATATCTATGTGTAGCACTAGACACTTTGAGATGTCATGTTTTTTTCACCATGATTAGGTAGCTAGCAGTAATTTTTGCCGGACACACAGCAGGGGAACAGCAGGCGTTACTGAACCCCACAAACACATCAGCGATTGTTTTCATCTGTGCATCTAACACTTCTGAGCAGCAACTGGCGCTGTTGAAGCCCCGGGTCAAGGAGGGTGTAGGCAGAGGCCTAGTATGAGACGTTTGAAGTTGAAGTTGTAGTTAGCAGCAGTAATTT
Organism: Oophaga sylvatica; assembly: GCA_033576555.1. Classification (NCBI taxonomy): domain Eukaryota; kingdom Metazoa; phylum Chordata; class Amphibia; order Anura; family Dendrobatidae; genus Oophaga; species Oophaga sylvatica. Next base: position 28,167,911 of record JARQOD010000010.1, on the reverse strand, counting down.
TTGCCAGACACACAGCAGGGGAACAGCAGGCGTTACTGAACCCCACAAACACATCAGCGATTGTTTTCATCTGTGCATCTAACACTTCTGAGCAGCAACTGGCGCTGTTGAAGCCCAGGGTCAAGGAGGGTGTAGGCAGAGGCCTAGTATGAGACGTTTGAAGTTAATGTTGTAGTTAGCAGCAGTAATTTTTGCCAGACACACAGCAGGGGAACAGCAGGCGTTACTGAACCCCACAAACACATCAGCGATTGTTTTCATCTGTGCATCTAACACTTCTGAGCAGCAACTGGCGCTGTTGAAGCCCAGGGTCAAGGAGGGTGTAGGCAGAGGCCTAGTATGAGACGTTTGAAGTTGAAGTTGTAGTTAGCAGCAGTAATTTTTGCCAGACACACAGCAGGGGAACAGCAGGCGTTACTGAACCCCACAAACACATCAGCGATTGTTTTCATCTGTGCATCTAACACTTCTGAGCACATGCGCTGTGAAGCCAGGGTCAGGAGGTGTAGCAGAGGCCTAGTATGAGACTTGAAGTTGAAGTTGTAGTAGCAGCAGTAATTTTGCAGACACACAGCGGGGAACAGCAGCGTACTGAACCCACAAACATCAGCGATTGTTTTCATCTGTGCATCTACACTTTGAGCAGAACTGGCGCTGTTGAAGCCAGGTCAAGGAGGTGTAGCACAAAATATTGAGTTATTGCCTTGTTACGTGGCCATTGCAAATGTATGTACTTCAAACAAGAATAAATGAAGTTTTACTAGGACAATAAAATGATGAATTTCAATTCCAAGAATAGAAAAATATTTATACTTGAGAGTCCTCTGTGGTTGATACCGTTTAATGGCTAACTGAAAATATGGTAACAAATTCAAAGCTTTCGAGACTACTCAGGTCTCTTCATCAGGCTAAGACTAAAAAAAAAAAGGAAGAATCACATATTTCTACACACAACAGGACACAGGAATAGGTAAGACAAGTGAGGGAGGGACAAGTGAGGGGAGACCGGCCAAAAAATGAGAACAAGGATGAATTATCAGCGCCACACGATAAGACAAAAAATAATGGATTTACCTGTGGCAAAACACTTTTGTATGCCCGGTCATAGCATGATGGATATGTGTTGTGAATGGGTTTGAGATGAGTTCTGAGCAGAGACTCCCTCTGGTGGTTACTAGCGGTGCTGGTCTGTTCAGTGAAGATTGTGAGGAGTGGGAATCAGGTGTTACTGACTGGTCTTATATAAAGGAGTCACTTTCCCATCAGGGTTGCCGGTGATCAATTGTTCTGGTCTGAATCCTTTATTCCAGTTTCCCTTGTAGCCTGCTGTGTCGTGTCTGCATCTCCTGCTAACAGATAAGACATTTTCTTCTTTTGTGTTTGTGCTATATTTTTGCATTTTGTCCTGCACTTCTGGGGGCCTTCAGGGTCCCCTCCGGGGGCTTCTGCCCTCTCGGTTTTGTTCAGCCACTTATGTTTGTGCTTTTGCTTTTTCCAGTTTTTTCAGTGGCTGCTGTTTGATTTTGTTACACCAGAGAACTAATTTAGGTGGTAGAGGTCGTGTGATCTCAGGTATTTTTGAAATTAGTAGAGTTGGCGCTTTTCAGGGTTTTCTGGGATTGCAGTAAGTGCCCTTCCTATCCTTTTCTATTTAGTTAGTTTGGGCCCCAGCGTTTGCTCATACTATTTTCTTTCTGTGTCAGTATTTCATCTTGTCTAACCGCCATTACATGTTTGGGGGCTTTCTAGTGTCTTTGGGGTTCTGCTCCGGGGCAGATAGCTTTCCTATATCTATCTTTAGGTGTAGTTAGTTTCTCAGGCTGTGACGAGGCGTCTAGGACCAACGTAGGAACGCTCCACGGCTGCCTCTAGTTGTGGTGGTTAGTCAGGGTACTGCAATCTCATAGATTCCAACTGCTCTGGTGTATTTCTTTTTTACCTGCACTCCTCAGCTACCGAAACATAACAGTATCACCGGCCTAAAAAATTGAAATTTGTATGGTACTCACAGAAGGGAAAAAATATTGTGAAAGAAAAAAGGTTGTCAGAGTTGTCAGAGATATTTTTCTATTTGTTGCATTTTTTTTTTTTTTCCCCTTGTATCTCTGGGTACTGGGGAGGATCTTGTCTCTCAATGGAGTTTGCACGGTTGTCTGGCGTGTGGATCAGCTTGCAACTGAGGTTCGGAGTATTGCTATCTATCTTGCTGGGTTGCCTGTTGTGGAACCTAGGATCCCCATGCCAGATTTGTTTTTGGGGGATCGAGCTAAGTTTCAGAATTTCAAAAATAATTGTAAATTGTTTTTTGCCTTAAAATCTAAGTCCTCAGGGAACGCAGCGCAGCAGGTTCAAATTATCATCTCTCTCTGCGCGGCGATCCTCAGGATTGGGCTTTTTCCCTGACACCTGGGGATCCTGTTTTGAGTGATGTTGATGCATTTTTTCAGGCTTTGGGGTTATTGTACGATGAGCCTAATGTCACTGATCAAGCTGAAAAAGCCTTGTTAGCATTAAATCAGGGGCCTTATGACGCTGAGTTATACTGTCAGAGATTCCGTAGGTGGGCAGTCCTGACCAAATGGAATGACGACGCTTTGGCAGCCCTTTTCCGGAAGGGTCTGTCAGATAATGTAAAGGATGTTATGGTGGGATTCCCTGTCCCTCTGGTCTCAATGATTCTATGTCATTGGCGATTCAAGTTGACAGACGTTTGGTGAGCGGAGAAGTATGCGTGGAATGGTGTTGCCTTGTGAGCCAGCTTCTGAACCCATGCAGTGTGATAGAGTGGTGTCTGGGGCACAGCGTCATGAGTTTCGAAAGCGCAATGGTTTATGTTTCTACTGTGGTGATGCCTCTCATGCTATTTCAGTCTGCCCTAAGCGGGGAAGACGTTTTGCACGCTCAGTTGTCTTGGGTAGTGTTCAGACTAAGTTTTTATTAACTGTCACTCTGATATGCTCTCTGTCCTCATTTTCTGCTCAGGCTTTCGTTGATTCTGGAGCAGCTATTAACCTGATGGATTATGATTTTGCTAAACGTTGTGGGTTTCCCTTGATACCCCTACAGAAGTCTATTCCCTACTGGGGATCGATTCTACCCTTTGGCTGAGAATAAACCCCAGTTTTCTACTCAGGTGATAATGAGGGTTGAACCTGATCACCAGGAGTGCTGCAAATTTTTGGTTTTGTATAATCTGCATGACATTATCGTGCTGGGTTTCCCTTGGTTACAGTCTCATAATCCTGTTTTGGATTGGAAATCTGTGTCTGTAACCAGTTGGGGCTGCCAATGTGTTAATACCAACACTCCTGTTTTTTCTGCCTCCCCCAGGTTCAGGATGTTCCTGACTTTTTGATTGATTTTTCTGATGTGTTTAGCGAAAGTAAATCTGCATCCTTGCCTCCCCATAGGAGCTATGACTGCGCTATTGAATTAGTGCCGGGTAGTAAATTCCCTAAAGGTCGCCTTTTTAACTTGTCTGTACCTGAACATGACGCTATGCGGTCTTATATCAAGGAATCATTGGAGAAGGGTCATATCAGACCATCCTCTTCACCTTAGGTGCCGGTTTTTTCTTTGTGGCCAAAAAAGATGGTTCATTAAGGCCGTGTATTGATTATCGTCTCTTGAACAATATTACTGTGAAATATCAATACCCGTTACCCTTGATTTCTGACCTGTTTTCCAGGGTGAAAAACGCTACTTGGTTTACCAAGCTTGACCTCAGGGGGGCGTATAACCTTATTCGCATTAAGCACGGGGATGAATGGAAGACGGCATTCAATACCCTGAAGGGCATTTTGAGTACCTAGTGATGCCCTTTGGGCTCACTAATGCTCCTTCCGTCTTCCAGTCCTTCATGAATGACATTTTCAGGGATTTTGTGGACAAATTTCTGATTGTTTATTTGGATGATATCTTGATTTTTTCTAATGACTGGGACTCTCATGTGAAACATGTTCGAACTGTGTTCCAGATTTTGAGAGAGAATGCTCTGTATGTGAAGGGATCAAAGTGTCTTTTTGGCGTACAGAGGATCTCATTTCTGGGATTCATTTTGTCCCCATCTGTTATTGAAATGGACCCGGTCAAGGTTCAGGCCATCTGTGATTGGGTCCAACCTACTTCATTAAAGGCTCTTCAGAGATTTTTGGGTTTTGCCAATTTTTATCGTAAATTTATTGGTAATTTCTCGGTTATTGTTAAACCATTAACTGATCTGACCAGAAAGGGTTCTGATGTGGTGAATTGGCCTCCTGAGGCAGTCTCTGCATTTCAGGAACTTAAGCAGAGATTCACTTCTGCTCCTGTTCTACGGCAGCCTGATGTTTCTCTGCCATTTCAGGTGGAGGTTGATGCCTCTGAAATTGGGGCAGGTGCCGTTTTGTCCCAAAAAGATCCAGAGACCTCTAAAAGTAACCCTTGTGCCTTTTTCTCTCGAAAATTTTCTCCTACTGAACGTAATTATGACGTGGGTAATCGGGAGTTATTGGCCATGAAGTGGGCTTTTGAAGAGTGGAGACATTGGCTGGAGGGAGCCAAACATCAGGTGGTGGTCCTTACGGACCATAAGAATCTGGTCTATCTGGAATCTGCCAAGCGACTCAATCCTAGACAGGCCAGGTGGGCCTTGTTTTTCACACATTTTAATTTTGTGGTTTCCTTTCTTCCTGGCACTAAGAATGTTAAGGCGGATGCCCTCTCGAGGAGTTTCCTTGCGGACTCTCCTGAGTTATCTGATCCTTCTGTTATTTTGAAAGAGGGTGTAGTTCTTTCCGCCATCTCGCCCAATTTGAGACTTGCTCTGGAGGGGTGTCAGGAGGATAGGCCCGAGCGTGCCCTGTTGGAAAATTGTTTGTCCCGGACCAGTGGAAAAAGAGTGTGATGTCTGAGATTCATTGTTCCGCATTGGCTGGGCATCCCGGAATTTTTGGTACCAGAGACTTGGTTAGTCGGTCCTTTTGGTGGCCTACCTTGTCTCGTGATGTCAGGGAATTTGTGCAGTCCTGCGGGACTTGCTCTCGCTCCAAGCCTTGCTCTCGCTCTAGTGGTTTGTTGATGCCATTGCCTGTGCCCAAGAGACCATGGACCCATATCTCTATGGATTTCATTTCCGACCTTCCTGTTTCTCAGAGAATGACCACCATCTGGGTAATTTGTGATAGGTTTTCCAAAATGATACATCTTGTGCCATTACCTAAGTTGCCTTCCTCCTCTGATTTGGTGCCGTTGTTCCTTCAGCACGTGGTTCGTTTACACGGCATTCCTGAGAACATTGTGTCTGACAGAGGAGTCCAGTTTGTTTCCAGATTTTGGAGGACTTTTTGTTCTAAACTGGGTGTTCAATTGTCTTTCTCCTCGGCATTTCATCCTCAGACCAATGTTCAAACTGAGAGAACAAACCAGACATTGGAGACTTATCTTAGATGCTTTGTGTCTGCTGATCAGGATGACTGGGTCTCTTTTTTACCTTTGGCTGAGTTTGCTCTTAATAATAGGGCTAGCTCTGCCACTTTGATGTCTCCGTTTTTCTGTAATTCTGGGTTTCACCCTCGATTTTCTTCAGGACAGACGGAGGCTTCTGTCTGTCCAGGTGTTGACTCTGTTGTGGAGCGTATGCAGCAGATTTGGGACCAGGTAGTGGAGAGGTTGTCCCTCTCTCAGGAGAAGGCCCAGCGGTTTGCTAACCGGCATAGGACTGATGGTCCTCGGTTTAAAGTGGGGGACTTGGTCTGGTTGTCCTCAAAGAATATTCCTATGAGAGTAGCATCTCCTAAATTTAAGCCTAGGTTCATTGGACCTTATAAGATCATTGAGATTCTTAATCCTGTTTCTTTTCGTTTGCTTCTTCCAGGGACATTTAAGATCCATAACGTGTTCCACAAGTCCTTGTTGAAGAGGTTTGTTGAGCCAGTGGTTCCTGCTGCTGTGCCTCCTGACCCTGTTTTGGTTGAGGGCAATCTGGAGTATGTGGTTGAGAAAATATTAGATTCTCGTTTTTCTAGACGGAAACTCCAGTATTTGGTTAAGTGGAGAGGTTATGGTCAGGAAGACAATTCTTGGGTGTTTGCTTCGGACATCCATGCTAGGAGACTCATCCGTGCGTATCATAGAACTCATCCTGACCGACCTGGTTGCTCAAATGAGGGTTCGGTGACCCCTCCTCAAGGGGGGGGTACTGTTGTGAATGGGTTTGAGATGAGTTCTGAGCAGAGACTCCCTCTGGTGGTTACTAGCGGTGCTGGTCTGTTCAGTGAAGATTGTGAGGAGTGGGAATCAGATGTTACTGACTGGTCTTATATAAAGGAGTCACTTTCCCATCAGGGTTGCCGGTGATCAATTGTTCTGGTCTGAATCCTTTATTCCAGTTTCCCTTGTAGCCTGCTGTGTCGTGTCTGCATCTCCTGCTAACAGATAAGACATTTTCTTCTTTTGTGTTTGTGCTATATTTTTGCATTTTGTCCTGCACTTCTGTGGGGCCTTCAGGGTCCCCTCCGGGGGCTTCTGCCCTCTCGGTTTGTTCAGCCACTTATGTTTGTGCTTTTGCTTTTTCCAGTTTTTTCAGTGGCTGCTGTTTTGATTTTGTTACACCAGAGAACTAATTTAGGTGGTAGAGGTCGTGTGATCTCAGGTATTTTTGAAATTAGTAGAGTTGGTGTTTTTTCAGGGTTTTCTGAGATTGCAGTAAGTACCCTTCCTATCCTTTTCTATTTAGTTAGTTTGGGCCCCAGCGTTTGCTCATACTATTTTCTTTCTGTGTCAGTATTTCATCTTGTCTAACAGCCATTACATGTTTGGGGGCTTTCTAGTGTCTTTGGGGTTCTGCTCCGGGGCAGATAGCTTTCCTATATCTATCTTTAGGTGTAGTTAGTTTCTCAGGCTGTGACGAGGCGTCTAGGACCAACGTAGGAACGCTCCACGGCTGCCTCTAGTTGTGGTGGTTAGTCAGGGTACTGCAATCTCATAGATTCCAACTGCTCTGGTGTATTTCCTTTTTTACCTGCACTCCTCAGCTACCGAAACATAACAGATATGGAATTACTGGTATTAAAATATAACTTCAAATATGACAAAGATACAAAGGTTTCAGAATATAAGCTCATCATGACCTTTGACACTGTTAGTGATGGAATGAATAGATCACACGGATTTATGTCATTCTATATCAATTAAGGAATCTGCGTCTCTGCCCTTCCAGGGGCATGAAAACACAAAACCAGACCCCAATCAGAGGGCAATAAAATTTCTATCGTTATCTAGGAACTGTTCCAATATTTATGTTCATCCCTCTGTGATAAGACAGTTTTGCTACACGTCACTTACTTGTCTTACCTATTGCATATTCCTGTGTCCTGTTGTGTTTTAGAAATATGTGATGCTTCTTTTTTTGGTTTAGTCTTTGCCTGATGAAGAGAGTGAGTAGCCTCGAAAGCTTGCAATTTGTTACCATCTTTTCAGTTATCCATTCAAAGGTAATCAACCATGCGGACTTCAAGTCTAAATATTTATCTATCTATGGTAACACGGTACAAAGATACACATGTTTTATAACTTCAAGAATAAAAATAAAGACACTGCAAATATAAACGCATATATGCACTGCCAACAAGAAATGGAACAACACACCAGCCAAAAAATTGGTTACAAAATATAGTGTTGTAAATTTAACAATAAAAAGCCCATTTTTGTATTTATGAATAATGCTTAAGGAACGCTATGTTAAACCAAAACATAGTGAAGACAATGGATTTTGTAATAGTCACTTATCATCATCATCATTGCAATTTAGATGTGACAGTCCAGACATTTCAATTATTTAAGTTAATAAAATAGTTACTTTGTACACCATGTTGACTTTGTCCAGCATGGACTCATCAATGTGATGACACAATAATGTACGATAAAAAATAACCATTTAAAAAAACATAATGCATTGTCAAATTTAAGTGTGTGCCTGCAAGTGTAGGTGAAACAAAGGCTTCGGATAGCAAAGGTATATTCTATGTCTGTATCAGACAGTGGACAGCCTCTGATGGGTAATGGCGATGTTATACTGTACAGTCAAGGCCAAAAGTTTTGAGAATGACACAAATTTTAATTTTTACAAAGTTACTGCTTCACTTTTTCTAATGGCAATTTGCATTACTCCAGAATGTTACAAAGAGTGATCAGCTTAACAGCAATTACTTGCAAAATCAATATTTGGTAGAAAATGAACTTTACCCCCAAAAAACACATTTCAACATCATTGCAGCCCTGCCTTAAAAAGGACCAGCTAACCTCTTTTCAGTGATTGCTCCATTAACACGGGTGTGGGTGTTGATGAGGACATGGTGGAGATCAATCTGTCATGATTAAGTAAGAATGACACCATGGACACTTTAAAGGAGGCTGGTGCTTGGCATCATTGTTTCTTTTCTGTTAACCATGGTTATCTCAAAGAAACACGTGCAGTCATCATTGCAATGCACAAAAATGGCTAACAGGAAGAGTATCGCAGCTAGAAAGATTGCACCTCAGTCAACAATCTATCGCATCATCAAGAACTTCAAGGAGAGAGGTTCCATTGTTGCCAAAAAGGCTTCAGGGCGCCCAAGAAAGACCAGCAAGCGCCAGGACCGTCTCTTAAAATGTTTCAGTGCGGGGATCGGGCTACCAGCAGTGAGAGCTTGCTCAGGAATGGCAGCAGGCAGGTGTGAGTGCATTGCACGCACTTTTGAGGCGGGAGACTCTTTGGGCAAGGCCTGGTCTCAAGGAGGTCTGCAAAGAAGCACTTCTTCCAGAAAAAACATCATGGACAGACTGATATTGTGCAAAAAGTAAGGCAGTGGACTGTGAGGGATGGGGTAAAGTTATTTTCTCTGATGAATCCCCCTTTTGATTGTTGGGACATCAGGAAAAAAAGCCTCATTTGGAGAAGATAAGGTGAGCGCTACCACCGTCTTGTCTATGCCAACGTTAAGCATCCTGAAAACCATTCATTTGTGGGGTTGCTTCTCAGCCAAGGGAATCGGCTCTCTCACAGTCTTGCCTAAAAACACAGCATGAATAAAGAATGGTACCAGATGTCCTCCAAGAGCAACTTTCCAACCCTCCAGAGCAGTTTGGCGATCAACAATGCCTTTTCCAGCATGATGGGCACCTTGCCATAAAGCAAAGGTGATAACTAAATGGCTCAGGGAACCAAAAAATAGAGTTTTTTGGGGCCATGGCTGGAAACTCCCCAGATCTTAATCCCTTGAGAACTTGTGGTCTCCTTTTCCAGAGACGGGGTGGACAACCAAAAACCCAAAAAAATTCTGACAAAATGAACCAGGGTTGTGCCCAAAAATAGACTGCTATCGTCAGGATTTGGTCCAGAATTTATTGAGGGCATGCCGGGAGAATTGAGAGGTCCTGAAGAAGAGGGGGAAACCCCTGCAAGTATTGGACTTGCTGCATTAATCATTCCACCAGATTTCGGCCATTGTCACACATACCAAGCCTGGCTGGAGATTGCTGGAAAAACCACAGTCGCTCTCTGCTTGATGGGGATTCCCCGAGCTCCTGGGCTGTGTGGCTTCGATTCCCATGTAAATTAATTTCGGACGGCCTGTTGACGTTTTGGCCACGGGTGTGCTCATATCGGCGCATCAGGTAAGCTTTTAGGGTCCATGTGGAGGTAGACCGTGACGGCTCTGCAGCGTTTTTTTGAGGAATGGGTAGGAGGAGGAGTCAATGTGGACAGACTTGATTCCGCAATCCTTGGAGTTGGAGACACGTACAGCGCACTCTAAAGGGATCTGTCCCGGCTCCCAACATTGACCCTTGGGCGTGAGGGAAAGGTATCGTCCCTGGCATGGGTACGGGTTTCCACGCATCGGTGGGTCAGGTGGACTTGTCCCGACGGCGTTTGTAGGCATGTTAATTTTTCCTGGGGCATGCTTTTGCACCCCCAGGGACGGCTTGCCTGTGGAAATAAAAACGGCTGGGCCCAATTGTATTGTGGGAATGCCAATGCATAAAATTACGGAAAGGTCAGTCTCCACCAGCCTGAATGACGTTTCAAGGGACAGGAGTTTTGGAATCCCCGCTTCAGAGCTGTGCTCGTGGATGGTTTGCGGGGATGGCCGTCTTTTATCCCGGCTGTGCTACGATGGCTGTTTTTGTGGCTGGGGTGTGAGGATGGACAGGGAACTTGCAGCTGTGGGTGGAATACAACTGGGTCTCTGGACAACAGTGACAGAGGTTTTCCTGGGGATCCTGTGAGGAAGCGAACCGCGTGGTGTGAGCTGGAGGAAGAGGCCCAACACGAGCTGAAGTGTAGGTGTGTGTAGGTTGGGGCCTACATCTCCAGTGTGTCTTTGAAAAATCAGCCACGGCTTTGTCCTACTGTTTCCATATTTGTGGTATTAGGTTACTGGTATTTTTACCTCTTTTAACTTTTGATTTACACAGCTTTGCTTTTTTGACATAGCATATTCATCTGCAATGTGTAAAAAAAGGACCACGCATTTGCAAGTCTGGGAGCCGCCCGTTTTGGTGTTGGAAGAGAACTGCTACGAAGGGGTGCAAAATGGAGGGTACGGGAAACCCGGGTCTGCAGCAAACCTCTCCCTACTGTTTGGCCATTGGGGCATCTCTTTCAGAGCTGTACCACACCTTCCCTGTTCCTTGCCATGTTGGGTCTTGGCCCCCCTCATCTCCATTACCTCTTCCAACACCTGCTGCTGTTGGGTGGTGGCAGCACCTTGCTCAACAGAAAATGGCACCTGGGTTCCTATATCAGATGGTTTGCGGTGTGTTGGCCATCGGCACTGGCCCCCGCCTCTTCAGATTCGAGAGGCAAAGCTGTTGGCCCCACACTGCATACTGCCTCCTTCCATTCCAGAATGCTGCTTGGCTGGGCCCTGTTTCAAGCCAACAGGGTTCTTTAGAACAGAAGAGAGACTCAGCCCGGCTCCAGTTCAAAAACTTCTGCTGCCTGGGCAATTTGGGGCGGTGAAAGGCAGATGGTTGTTCAACAGTGCTGTGGTCCTGAGAGGGGGGTGGAAGCAATTGAAAATCGATGCATTGGTGCCATCCAACCCCAACAACGGCCCTTTAATTTGTTCTTCCCGCGCGGGGGGGTACGCGAGCTCCTACCCAAAAATGGGCCTTAAAGGAACGCTGGGGAAAATGGTGGAGGTGTGTCACTGGGTTTTCGGCCAGCAGGAAGAATTCCACGTCCTCTCCCCCGCTGCAACCCCGGCCCGGACCCCGTGGCTTACTCCCGCCTTCTTATCTTGGTTTGATTGATTTAAAAAGTCAGAAAAGTTATAAGGCCTAAGTGTGGTTTTTCCCGAGACTTTCAGTGAAAACTGCAGGGCAATGTTCAGTAGCTGTTTAAAGGCCCTTTGTTATTCTATAGTGTTTGAACCCCAAAGTATTGTTTAGGAGGGGAAAACGGTCACATAATTTGATTAGATTTTTTCAAATTAATGGAAGCAGCACCAATTAGTGAAGGATGAGGCAGTGACCACGCTCAGCAATACAACCACAGTAGTTGAAGAACTTACTGGATGTGGTTTTTGCACTCAAAAAAAAGAAAAGCTACAGCTCCCGTGAACACTGAAAAAACAATGTTTTAGTAGCTGTGAAAGGCCCTTTGGGCTATTCTATAGTGTTTTGGGAACCAATGTTTTTGATTCGTTGGAAGGGTCACACTAATAGATTAGAATTTTTTTTTTAAATTTTTAATGGAGCAGCACCAATTGTGAAGGAGAGGCAGTGGGCACCGCTCAGCAGACTACAACAGCTGGGGTTTTTAAAAACTAACTGGAGCGTAATCTGCACTAAAAAATGAAAAGTCACAGATACAGTGATAAACCCGAAACACAATGGTTTAGTAGCTGTGGGGAAAGGCCTTTGTTTTACTTCTATAGTGTTTGCAACCAAGGGATTGTATACGGTTTGGAAGCGGTCACACTAATAGATTAGATTTTTTTCAAATTTAATGGAGCAGCACCAATTAGAGAAAAATGTGAAGGTTTAGGCAGTGACACCCGCTCAGAGGGCTCAACCAGCAAATAGTGAAGAAATAACTGGAGCGTGATCTGCACTCAAAAAAAAAGAAAAGCTCCGGGCTACAGTGAAACACGAAACACAACTGTTTTAGTAGTGTTTAAAGGCCCCTTTGTTACTTCTATGTGTTTGCAACCAATGATTGTTAGGATGGAAAGCGCGGGCCACATAATTAGATTTTTGATTTTTTTCAAATATAATGGGCAGCACCAATTAGTGAAGGATGAGGCAGGGACACACGCTAGCAGGGCTAAACCGCAGTGGTTGAAGAAAATTTAAATGGGCGTAATTTTGCCCTCAAAAAAAAGAAAAGCTCACAGACTACAGTTTAACACCTTTAAACAAAACCCGTTCAGTAGCTGTTTTAAAGGCCCCCTTTTTCTACTTTATAGTGTTTGGGAAAAAAAATGTATTGTATCCCGGTGGAAGCGCGTCACACTAATAGTTTTGAATTTTTTTTCAAAAATAATGGGGCTGCCAATTTCCCCAAAATCAAAAAAAAAAAAGGTTTTAGTGAGGGACCGTGCAAAAAGCCTACAAAAAGCGGTTGGGTGCCGAGCAAACTGCAGCGTCACCTGAAATCTCACCACACCTTGCAAGGGCTTTTTAAAAAAAAACACTGGCAAAAGGGAAAATTTAAACCCGCGGGTTTGGGAAACTAGCCTGCCTAAAGCACAGTAGGGGTAACAAAAAGAATGTCTAACTGTCCCTCAGGGTCAGCCCGCAGCGTTCTGTCCCCAAGTGTTCACAGCCGTGACGCTTAAAAAGGAGGCGGCGTTTTATTGGGGCCTTTGAACATTTTTCGCAGCCAAACACCGCCATGCCCTTTTGTTTAAAATGAAAGCAGCATTACAGGAAGTGCCCACCCTTTATAAGATTTCCCCATTGGCTGACTAAAAAACACATTGCCCCTCAAAGAATTATGGGAAAATTCCGGGTTCCCGGGATACGATATATGAAAAATATCGGAACCCAAGTATCGGGAAATTTTTCCCTTTCCGCGAAAATCGGCCGATACCCCATACTTGCGGTTTTCGGAAATTTCTCCAACCAATGAAAACGTGTTCTCTTTAAAAAGGCTGCGGGGACTCTTTCCGCCCAAACGTCCCTTCGACTGTTATTTACCCCTTGCCCGGAAAAAACCTCCCCCGGGGAAGGGGGCTTTTCCCCCCTCTTCCTGAGGGGAAAGGGTTGTTCAAAAATTTTCCCGGAAAAATCGGGGAAGGGGTTCATTTGGAAATCCGGGTTTTCCAGAGGGGCGGGGTTCTTCTTGTGGGAGAAGGGAAAAGTGGAGGGAATTTCGTCCCTTTTATTGATTACGAGGGCGTAACCCCCCAACCGTTTTGAATAAGTTTCCCCTTGCCCTGATCTCTGGCTCTTTGATAGGTCTGGGGAGCAAGGGGGATTTACTAAATTTTGAATTTGGGGGTGGTTTTAACCTGATTTCGCATCCGTGGGGGGGCGAATGGAAGCGGGTTTTAATACCCGGGTTTGGGGATTATTGGGAAACATGGTGATTCCCTTTTGGGTCTGTTTGCCCCCGCCCTTTTTCCCAAGGGCTTTGTCCCCTGATATTTTTTCGGGAAATTGGTTTTACCCCTGTAGTAGTCTATTGAATGTATTTAAACCTTTTTCCCGTATTGACTTTTCACCGGAGGGGTGTCGGGAAAAATCTTTGCTGTTTGGGCGAAAATCCCTTTGGCCCAAAATTGGGGGGAAAGCTTGGGTTGGGCAGGAGTCTTTTCCTTTCGGG
>JARQOD010000010.1:28120208-28154016 GCA_033576555.1 Oophaga sylvatica | reverse complement strand
ACAGCCATGAATAAAGAATGGTACCAGAATGTCCTCCAAGAGCAACTTCTCCCAACCCTCCAAGAGCAGTTTGGCGATCAACAATGCCTTTTCCAGCATGATGGAGCACCTTGCCATAAAGCAAAGGTGATAACTAAATGGCTCAGGGAACAAAACATAGAGATTTTGGGTCCATGGCCTGGAAACTCCCCAGATCTTAATCCCATTGAGAACTTGTGGTCAATCATCAAGAGACGGGTGGACAAACAAAAACCTAAAAATTCTGACAAAATGAAAACATTGATTGTGCAAGAATGGACTGCTATCAGTCAGGATTTGGTCCAGAAGTTGATTGAGAGCATGCCAGGGAGAATTGCAGAGGTCCTGAAGAAGAAGGGTCAACACTGCAAGTATTGACTTGCTGCATTAACTCATTCTAACTGTCAATATAAGCTTTTGTTACTCATATGTTTGCAATTATTATATTTCTGTCTGTGATAAAAACATCTGTCAAACACACATAAAAACCAGAGGGCAGCAGATCATGTGAAAATATAATATTTGTGTCATTCTCAAAACTTTTGGCCATGACTGTACTTCAATAAAGTCTGCGGCTGCAATCATGCATTTTTTGCTTGTACAGTGTTGAAGAGGGTAAAAGCATGTCTGGTTGCGCAAGGCTTTATCCGTCAACACTACCTTCCTACTGTCACGCGTAGGGTAGGGTAGCGTGTGTCAATTAGATGACTCTATAAAATGTGACGTTACGCAGCGTTATTGCGCCCTAGGGACGCCAAAAATACGACAGCAGTAATCATTTACTGTCTAATACTCCACCTATGACCAACCAAAAAAGACCGTTCCCTCTTTAACAATATACAAGACTAACAAGCATAATGGTTGACGCTGACTTTATTGAGGTACAGTATTACATCGACATTGTCCATGAGTAACTATGCACTGTGATACCTATATACCATTATTAATTTATATCTGTTGTGGTTGTTTCAACAGCACTTGCAGGTATAACTAGTACTACCTATTGTCAGTATGCATGATGCACTTTCTAGATGTAATAATTTATTATTGCACATTATTACCAGGTTTAGATGCTGGCCATTTCATGTATGGTGTGTGAAGTTACAGTTGGCATCAGTATGTGTATTTTATAATGTCTGTCATAAATAAAACTCGTGATGATGATGATGAGGATTTTATGATTCGTACATCCATTGACTGCATTATCTTACAGGTACAGATAAAGTTCCTTAAAAAAGCATTAATTGATAAGTATGAAATGTACTTTTATGCATTAATTTCAAAAAGTGAAGACTATGTTTTTAGTTTTGTTACAATTTATAATAGACATGTGCAGATATGCGCTGTGATGACAAATTATTATTTGTCCATATTTGTCATAAAAATTTATCATTCTAGGCCTGGAAAACTTCACAATTTCCTGTTTTAAGCATAACAATCAGAGTGACGGCTCTTCCCTATTTGGAGCATGTTCGACATGGGTTTTTCTGTGCATGTGTAGGGAACAGGAGACTTGTTGCCGGACACACAGCAGGGGAACAGCTGGCGTTACTGAACCCCACTAACACTATAGCTTGTGTATTGGTCTGTGGACACGACACTTCTGAGCAGCAACTGGCAGTGTTGTAGCACAGGGAGTAGAGTTCAGGTGGTAGAAAGATGAACATAACAGGAGACATGGATAACGTTGCGAACCAGTTATTTAATCTGAAAACGGACAGACAAATTCTGGCGAGATCCATGCCTTGTTCATTTTCAGAAAAGTAAGCCGGTCTACATTATCGGAGGATAGTCGCATGCGACGGTCTGTTAGTACACCACCTGCGGCACTAAAGACGCGCTCCGATAATACACTGGCAGCAGGGCAAGCCAGCACCTCCAATGCATACTGGCTAAGCTCTGGCCATGTATCCAGCTTAGAGACCCAAAACTTGAATGGGGAAGAGCCATCTGGGAGTACACTGAGAGGGAAAGACATGTAGTCTGTCACCATCTTACGGAAACGTTGCCTCCTGCTGACTGGAGCCGTCTCGGATGGTGTAGACATTAGTGGCGCTGCTACAAAACTTCGCCACATTTGGAACATACTGGTCTTGCCCTGTGCAGAGGCGCTGCTTGTGCTCCCTCTTGTTGCAGAGCTGTCTCCACTGCCTCGACGCACAGAGCTGCTTTGTAAAGCAGTAGCAGCAGCAGTGCTCTCGGCTGGAATGGAGAACATTATGGATTGCACCAGTGTGTCTTGGTACTCCCGCATTTTACGCTCCCGGTTCAACGGTGTGATGAGGCTTTGTAAGTTGTCCCGGTAGCGAGGGTCTAGGAGGGTGTACACCCAATAATCAGACGTGGTGAGAATGTGGGCGATGCGGCGGTCGTTTCTCAAGCACTGCAGCATGAAATCAACCATGTGCTGCAGACTCCCAACTGGCCAAGAAACGCTGTCCCCTGCAAGAGGCGTCATCTCTGCCTGCTCTGCATCACCCCACCCTCGCTCTACATACTGACTAGAGCGTTGTGTACCTCCCTCTGGAGCGATGTCTTCCTCCTCCATTGACTCCTCCTCATCCTCCTCACAAAGTGAACACTGCCCAGCCCTTTGTGAGGAACCACGTTGCGCTGACTGTCCAGAAGGTGATGGAATTTGTGACTCCTCATCCTCCACCTCTTCCAAAACCTCATCCCTTATTGCTTGCAGTGTTTTTTGAAGCAGGCAGATAAGGGGGACAGTCAGGCTGACTAGTGCATCATCTGCACTCGCCATCCGCGTTGACTCATCAAACGCACGCAAAACGTGGCAGATGTCCTTCATAGAGGCCCACTCAGTAGTGGTGAAGTGTGAACGACGCAAATTGCGAGTTGATTGCGCCTGATGCAGCTGATACTCCATTACTGCTGGCTGCTGCTCACACAACCGCTCCAACATATGTAACGTGGAATTCCACCTGGTGGGTACGTCACATATGATGCGATGTTCAGGAAGGCGAAATCTGCGTTGCAGAGCTGCAATGCGTGATCTGGCCATGCTGGAACGTCGCAAGTGAGCGCACTCTAGGCGGACCTTGTGCAGCAGTGCATCAAGATCCGGATAGTCCCTCAAAAAACTCTGCACGACCAAGTTGAGCACATGTGCCAGACATGGTATGTGAGTGAGGTTGCCAAGGCCCAGAGCTGCCACCAGATTTCGGCCATTGTCACACACTACCAAGCCTGGCTGGAGATTCGCTGGCAAAAACCACACGTCGCTCTCCTGCTTGATGGCATTCCAGAGCTCCTGCGCTGTGTGGCTTCGATTCCCCATGTAAATTAATTTCAGGACGGCCTGTTGACGTTTGGCCACGGCTGTGCTCATATCGGTCGCATCAGGTAAGCGTTCACGGGTCCATGTGGAGGTAGACCGTGACGGCTCCTGCAGCGATGATTCTGAGGAACTGGAGTAGGAGGAGGAGTCAATGTGGACAGACTTGATTCCTGCAATCCTTGGAGTTGGCAGAACACGTACAGCGCCACTCTCAAGATCTGTACCCGGCTCCACAACATTGACCCAATGGGCAGTGAGGGAAAGGTATCGTCCCTGGCCATGGGTACTGGTCCACGCATCGGTGGTCAGGTGGACCTTGCTACTGATGGCGTTTAGTAGCGCATGTTTAATTTTTCCCTCGACATGCTTTTGCAGACCAGGGACGGCTTGCCTGCTGAAATAAAATAGGCTGGGCACATTGTATTGTGGGACTGCCAATGCCATAAAATTACGGAAAGTGTCAGTCTCCACCAGCCTGAATGACAGCATTTCAAGGGACAGGAGTTTTGCAATGCCAGCATTCAGAGCCTGTGCTCGTGGATGGTTTGCCGAGTATGGCCGTCTTTTATCCCATGCCTGTGCTACCGATGGCTGTTTTGTGGCCTGGGAGTGTGAGGATGACAGGGAACTTGCAGCTGTGGGTGGAATAACACTGGGTCTCTGGACAACAGTGACAGAGGTTCTTCCATGGCGATCCTGTGAGGAAGCCGAACCAGCTGTGTGTGAGCTGGAGGAAGAGGCTCCAACACGAGCTGAAGATGTAGGTGCTGCTGTAGGTTGGCCTACATCTCCAGTGTGTCTTTGTAACTCAACCACGTGCTTTGTCCGTACATGTTTCCACATATTTGTGGTATTGAGGTTACTGGTATTTTTACCTCTTTTAACTTTTTGATTACACAGCTTGCATTTGACATAGCAAATATCATCTGCAAGTGTGTCAAAAAAGGACCACGCAGTGCAAGTCCTGGGAGCGCCCGTTTTGGCTGTTGGAAGAGAACTGCTACGAACGGGTGCCAAACTGGAGGGTACAGGCAACCGAGTCTGCAGCCTACCTCTCCCTACTGTTTGGACTGTTGGGGCAATCTCTTCCTCAGAGCTGCTACCACCACCTTCCTGTTCCTCACGCCATGTTGGGTCTTGGACCTCATCATCTCCATTACCCTCTTCCAACACCTGCTGCTGTTGGGTGGTCTGGCCAGCACCTTGCTCAACAGAAAATGGCACCTGAGTCTCATCATCATCAGATGCGTTCTGCGGTGTGCTGACCATCGGCACTGGCTCACCCGCCTCTTCAGATTCAGAGAGACACAGCTGTTGCGCATCACTGCATACTGCCTCTCCTTCACATTCCAGAATGCTGCTTGGCTGGGCCCCTGTTTCCAAGCCAACAGATTCTGAGAACAGAAGCAGAGACTCAGCTGGCTCCAGTTCAGAACTCTCTGACTGCCTGGGCAATTTGGCAGGCGGTGAAGAGACAGATGGTTGTTCAACAGTGCTGTGGTCCTGAGAGGAGGTGGAAGCAATTGAAGTCGATGCATTGGCTGCCATCCAACCAACAACGGCTTCAATTTGTTCTTCCCGCAGCAGGGGGGTACGCTGAGCTCCTACAAAAGTGCGCATAAAGGAACGCTCACGGGGAAAACTGGTGGATGCTGTGTCACTGGGTGCGGCAGCAGCAGGCACAGAATCCCCACGTCCTCTCCCTGCTGCAACTCCACGGCCACGACCACGTGCCTTACTCCCTGCCTTCTTCATCTTGGTAGATTGATAAAGAAAGTCAGAAAAGTTATAAGGCCTAAGTGTGGTTATTCCTCAGAGACTGCAGTGAACACTGCAGACAACTGTTCAGTAGCTGTGAAAGGCCCCTTTGTCTACTTCTATAGTGTTTGCAACCAATGTATTGTATACGGATGGAAGCGCGTCACACTAATAGATTAGATTTTTTTCAAATATAATGGAGCAGCACCAATTAGTGAAGGATGAGGCAGTGACACACGCTCAGCAGACTACAACCAGCAGTAGTTGAAGAACTAACTGGAGCGTGATCTGCACTCAAAAAATGAAAAGCTCACAGACTACAGTGAACA
The DNA here is from genome assembly GCA_033576555.1 of Oophaga sylvatica. Taxonomy (NCBI): domain Eukaryota; kingdom Metazoa; phylum Chordata; class Amphibia; order Anura; family Dendrobatidae; genus Oophaga; species Oophaga sylvatica. The sequence continues at coordinate 28,148,616 of JARQOD010000010.1, read as the reverse complement.
CTGAAACACAACTGTTCAGTAGCTGTGAAAGGCCCCTTTGTCTACTTCTATAGTGTTTGCAACCAATGTATTGTATACGGATGGAAGCGCGTCACACTAATAGATTAGATTTTTTTCAAATATAATGGAGCAGCACCAATTAGTGAAGGATGAGGCAGTGACACACGCTCAGCAGACTACAACCAGCAGTGGTTGAAGAACTAACTGGAGCGTAATCTGCACTCAAAAAATGAAAAGCTCACAGACTACAGTGAACACTGAAACACAACTGTTCAGTAGCTGTGAAAGGCCCCTTTGTCTACTTCTATAGTGTTTGCAACCAATGTATTGTATACGGATGGAAGCGCGTCACACTAATAGATTAGATTTTTTTCAAATATAATGGAGCAGCACCAATTAGAGAAAAATGTGAAGGATGAGGCAGTGACACACGCTCAGCAGACTACAACCAGCAGTAGTTGAAGAACTAACTGGAGCGTGATCTGCACTCAAAAATGAAAAGCTCACAGACTACAGTGAACACTGAAACACAACTGTTGAGTAGCTGTGAAAGGCCCCTTTGTCTACTTCTATAGTGTTTGCAACCATGTATTGTATACGGATGGAAGCCGTCACACTAATAGATTAGATTTTTTCAAATATAATGGAGCGCACCAATTATAGATGAGCAGTGACAGCTCACAGACTCAACAGCGTGGTGAGACACGAGCGTAATGCACTCTGAAAACTCACAGACTGTTGAAACAAGTCAGCTGTGAAAGGCCCCTTTGTCTACTTCTATAGTGTTTGCAACCAATGTATGTATACGGATGGAAGCCGTCACACTAATAGATTAGATTTTTTGCAAATATAATGGAGCTGCACCAATTCCACAAAATCAAATAAAAAAAGAGTCAGTGAGTGACACGTGCAGATGCCTACAAACAGCGTGGATGCAGAGCAAACTGCAGCGTCACCTGCACTCTCACACACACTTGCACAGAGCTGTTAAAACAACACTGGCAAAAGAAGCTTTACACAGCGGTTGTAAACTAGCCTGCCTAAAGCACAGTAGAGTACACAAAATCGCAATGTCTAACTGTCCCTCAGAGTCAGCACAGCAGCGTTCTGTCCCTAACTGAGTTCACAGCACAGTGACGCTAAAATGGAGGCGGCGCCTTTTATAGTGCATTCTGACATCATTTCAGCAGCCAATCACAGCCATGCCATTAGTTAAGATGACCGCAGCATTACAGGATGTGCCCACACTTCATAAGATTCCTCATTGGCTGACTAAAATCACATTGCCTCTCAAAGAATTATGGGAACTTCCGATTCCGGTATACGATATATGAAAAATATCGGAACTAAGTATCGGAATTCCGATACAGCGAATATCGGCCGATACCCGATACTTGCGGTATCGGAATGCTCAACACTAATGCAGACGTGTTCTCTAAAAAGGCTGCGGAGACTCTGCCGCCCCATCGTCCCTACGACTGTCCTATTGACCTCTTGCCTGGAGCAGAACCTCCTCGGGGAAGGGTCTATCCCCTCTCTCTTCCTGAGACGGAGGCTATGTCTCAATATATCCAGGAGAATCTGGCAAGAGGGTTCATTAGGAAGTCGGTGTCACCAGCAGGAGCGGGGTTCTTCTTCGTGCAGAAGAAGAGTGGAGAATTACGTCCGTGTATAGATTACAGAGGTCTTAACGCCATCACCGTTAAGAATAAGTACCCGTTGCCCCTGATCTCTGAGCTCTTTGATAGGCTCTGGGGAGCAAGGGTATTTACTAAATTAGATCTGCGTGGTGATTATAACCTGATTCGCATCCGTGAGGGGGACGAATGGAAGACGGCTTTTAATACCAGGGATGGGCATTATGAATACCTGGTGATGCCCTTTGGGCTCTGTAATGCCCCAGCCGTTTTCCAAGACTTTGTCAATGATATCTTCCGGGATATGCTTTCTACCTCTGTAGTAGTCTATCTGAATGATATTCTCATCTTTTCTCCAGATATTGACTCTCACCGGAGGGATGTCTGCAAAGTCTTCGACCTGTTACGGGCGAACTCCCTCTATGCAAAGTTGGAGAAATGCATGTTTGAGCAGGAGTCTTTACCTTTCCTGGGCTATATCATCTCCGCCCAGGGATTGGCTATGGATCCTGCCAAACTACAGGCTGTGAATGGATTGGCAAGAACCCCATTCTCTTAAAGCGGTGCAGCGCTTTATGGGGTTCATTAATTACTATCCCCAATTCATTCCCCACTTCTCCACTATGGTAGCCCCTTGGTAGCCCTCACCAAGAAGGGAGCCAATCCCAAATTGTGGTCAGAGGAGGTCTCCAAGGCCTTTACTTCAATTAAGTCCCATTTTGCTAGCGCTCCCATCTTACATCGCCCCGAGGTTGATAAGCCTTTTTTATTGGAGGTCGATGCCTCGTCCGTTGGTGCTGGAGCAGTCCTTTTTCAAAAGGATGCTCAAGGTCGGAAACATCCTTGTTTTTTCTTTTCGAAGACCTTCTCACCAGCGGAGAGGAATTATTCCATTGGGGATAGGGAGTTGCTAGCCATGAAGATGGCCTTTTCCGAGTGGAGACATCTCCTGGAGGGGGCTAGCTTTCCCTTTCAAGTTTTCACTGACCACAAAAATTTTGTCTATTTACAGACCGCCCAGCGGCTAAATTCTCGTCAGGCCAGATGGTCCCTGTTCTTCTCCCGGTTTCATTTCACCCTCCATTTCCTCTCCGATGAGAAGAACATTCGGGCCGATGCGACTTTCTCGCTCCGTGGTGTCCTCTGAGGAGGTGGAGGAGGAGCCTCGGTTGATTGTCCCCACAGAGAGCCTAAGAACTGTGGCCCCGGTTTCGCTTGAGTCTGTGCCTCCGGGCAAGACTTTTGTGCCCACCAATTTGCAACCGGAGGTACTCTCTTGGGCACATTCGTCCAGGGTGGGTGGACATTTTGGGGCAAAAAGGACATCTGAGTTGCTGGCGAGGACATACTGGTGGCCACATATGGTCCGTGATGTCAGGGAATACGTTCAGGCGTGCGTCTCCTGCGCCAAGAATAAGTCCCCTCAGCAACGGCCAGCTGGGCTACTTTTCCCTTTACCGGTGGCAGACAGGCCTTGGGAGATGGTCGGGATGGATTTTGTGGTGGGCTTACCCAAGTCTCGGGGCTGCACCATCATCTGGTGATAACCGACCACTTCTCCAAAATGGTGCACTTAGTGCCGTTACCACGGTTACCGTCTGCATGGGCCTTGGCAGCATTATTCATTAGGCATATTTTCCGCCTACACGGTATGCCAGACAAAATTGTCAGTGATCGAGGTCCCCAGTTTGCGTCTCGGTTCTGGAGAGAGCTGTGTCGTTTACTCAGCATTGAGTTGAATCTCTCTTCTGCATACCATCCCGAGACGAATGGGTTGGTAGAGAGGGCCAACCAGACCTTGGTCACATATTTGCGACATTTTGTCTCTGCCAGGCAGGATGACTGGGCATCCTTGCTACCGTGGGCTGAGTTCGCTCTAAATAATGCTGTGGCTGACTCCACCGGACAGACCCCATTCCTCCTGAACTACGGTGAGCATCCGCGGGTACCAGTGCCCATGCCCGTGTCTTCCGCCGATTCCAGGGTGGCAGACTGGGCTGTGGAGGCACGGGACATTTGGGACCAGACCCTGGATGCCATTCAGGCGTCCAAGGAGAGGATGAGGTCTTCGGCCGATGTCCTTCGGCGCCCCGCTCCTACATTTGCTCCGGGTGACCTAGTGTGGCTTTCTGCCCGAAACATCAGGCAACGTGTAGAGTCCACCAAGTTGGCACCTCGCTTTTTGGGCCCCTTTAAAGTTCTTGAGCAGGTGAACCCAGTGGTTTACCGCCTAGCCCTTCCGCCTCGCCTTGGTATCACAGACACCTTTCACGTGTCCCTCCTGAAACCCGTGGCCATTTCCCGGTTTTCCGAGTCATCTGCCGGGACGTCGGGTTCATCTACCGACGATCATGAGGTGAACGCCATTGTTGGGTGCAAAGTGGTACGAGGCAAAAAATTTTATTTGGTGGATTGGAGGGGTTAGGGGCCTGAGGATAGGTCCTGGGAGCCTGCCGAGCATGTTCACGCTCCGCAGCTCATCGCTGCCTTTGAACGCAGCGAGGCCCAAAGAAGGGGGGGCCCTAGGAGGGGGGTAATGTTAGAGTTTGAGTTCCCGCTGCTGCACAAGGGGAGTCTTGAACCAGTCCCACTGCGGTTCCCTATTCGTCTCCGGCCGCAGTGGAGCCTGCTCAGCAGAGACGTCGGTCCCAGCGTCTTGCCCATTCCAGTACTGTGCAGAGACTTACTGCTGTCTCTCCTGGATCTGCTATTATAGCCAGTGCTGGAGCAGACGTCTTTGGGATGAAGTCCTGCGTTTCCCCTTCTGAGCATGCCCAGGGTAAGGTCTCTCATTGGAGATCAGGGTTCACATGTTCAGGTACTGCAGCAGCTCCTATTGGTCCGCCAGGAAGGTCCTGAAACTGCATGTGTTTTGGAACAGTTTCTCATTGGTCCTTGTTTCTGGCAGGTCCTGTAGCTGTTGCTATAAAAGGGTGGCATGGCTGGGCCGCCATGCGCTAATATCAACCATTATATGCTTTGCGCCAGTGTGGTCATGCGTGTGTGTGGTTAGGGCCCGGCTGAAATAAGCCCCTAGAATACCGACTTAATCGGTGAGGAGTTTGGTATGCTAGCTGGTCAGGGTCGGAGTTCGCACGTATTGCCACAGCGCATTGCGGTGTTTATTGTGGCGACTGCGGGATAACAGAGTTCGCGTCTTGCGCCATTTTACTAGCAGCAGGTTCCGCCTGCACGGTGGACCCCGGGCTGCGAACGCACCTCTCTACCTCATATATTTGGTGCGTTCCGCAGACCCCTAACAGTAAGGAGGTGACAAAAGTTGTTAGGGGGGAACAAATTTAAGGGAACCCCAAAAAAATAATGATGGTGCAATAACTAATAATAAAGTTAAATTAGTGCCAGCAAATGTTCATCACATGAAAGTGACATTTACCAATGAATAATATTGGTCGGAAACGCATATAAATGTTAAGATGACATTTCATCTCCATGGAGGTGTTGATTTGGTTGGATTCGAACCCATGACCCCAGTGATGAAAAGCAATAATGATAAGTAAGGGTAAGCCAGAACTAAAGCAGAGCCGGGTGTAAATGATCCATGAATGGCAGCATGAGCTTTACTATACTACACTGGCACATCTATCCTTCAAAGCTATGGTAATGGTCGAAAGACTTAAACTCCCAGATCTCGTCTTACGCAATGTGATAATGGATCTCCTTATTTATGGATCTGCTTAGAGAATACGGACATGACATTGGCTTAAGGTCAGATCTACCTGCGATCTATATTACATAGTACAAATACACTTCTCATTTCAGTGGTTGTAGACCGAGATGTAATTTTCTCCTACAAGCGTGACGCTTCGGGATCCCATGGAGTCCGCTAGTCACAGTATATTTCTTCCTTTGTGACAGCCTCCCTGAGCCGTGTTTCCTCGTCTAACGTGCTCTAATAAGCCTCTCTAAGGTGCAGCGACACTGTAATATCTCATTCGTTTTCCCACTCCAGCCCTGATAGGAGAGGAGCTGCTGATGAGGGCACCCGCTGCTTTCTTACCAAATCCTATGTTAGCGGTGTTGATTAACCACTACTCTGCCATGATGAAACATGTTATTATATGCATCTAGTGCTTACACAGCTAAACGAGGCTCGACTCTTGAAACTCTATGGAAAAAAACTCCACTTGAGATGTTTAGATATAGGTAAAATCATGAGCTATATATTTAAAGGGGTAAAAGCTATAAAAAATAAAAAAAAATCTGCATTACTAACTCTGCCTTTGATCTGGTCCACCAATGTTACAGGGAACGCTTCACCAAGCAGCACAGAAGATCTCTGCCCAATGAGTGACTTTACTCCTTAATCCTCCTATCAAAGAATCTCCCACTAAACCAACAAGTCATTTTTTAGATTTATGGTGGGCAAAACCCCCAACACATGGGTCTGCAAATGGAAATTCGGATTTGGCTACATATCCTAAGTCATATGGCAATGTTTTTTAAATGGCGCCTACCATTGAAACCTTCAAAAAGAACCTGAAGACCCACCTCTTCCAACAAGCCTACAACCTGCAGTGATCATCAGTCTACTGAACCACCGCACGACCAGCTCTACCCTCTCCTAGTGTATCCTCACCCATCCCTGTAGACTGTGAGCCCTCGCGGGCAGGGTCCTCTCTCCTTCTGTACTTGTGTGTGCCTTGTATTGCTCATGTTTACTGTACTTGTCTATATTTGCCCCTCTTCACATGTAAAGCGCCATGGAATAAATGGTTCTATAAAAATCTATAATAATAATAATAATAAATGGTCGATACCATTGGACTCAGCCTGAACTTGCTGGCCTAAATTGTTTGTGAGCTAAGTGAGAGTTAAAAAACAGGAGTTGAAAAAAAGAGTTGAAAGAGAGAGCTCCATCAACAACTCTAAGTACATAATTTTTCCCTACCTTGTGTTACTCTTTATTGTTTTTTTTTATTGTTCATATATCATATGTATACACAACTGGAGCAAGAGCTCCATGGTGGATACAGCTGTGGCAGATGCGAGCATTTGCTCACCTGGAAGTACTTTTGAGAGGAGCATGTTTCTCACTGAACAAGCATTTAGTGAGGTAGACATTTTGGACAGAGAATTGGGTCAGGAGGAGCAGACAAGAATCTGGATTAATGGAAGTAGGGTATGAGAGGACCAGTGGAAATTGGGGTTCTGGTACCCAACCCAAACTTTAGTGCAAAGTTTGTTTCGGGTACCAGAACTGTAACCGAACTTGAACCAGAACCCCACTAAAAACAATGGAGACCTGAACTTTGGATCTCGAAAAATTTTTCTCTCTCTCATCTCCAGTCTTCTCCCGGAACTCCAAACATTAAAACGGGCTACAGGGAGAAGTCCATGGTCGGAGTTTAACTCAGTGTTCGGTACAAATCCCAAATTTTTAAGTTTAGGTTCGCTCACCACTAAGAGGGAGTAGAAAGAGGTTTTAGAAAAGGAATGCTATTCCTTCTTCCGCATTTCCAAGCAAAATTGCCAAATTGAGTGATGGATGCAAAGGTCTCAGTCTTAGGCCGTGATCACAAATGCGAGGAATACGGCCGAGTCTCGCTGTGCCGGGTATTAACATGCAAGACTCGGCTGTATTCCTCGCATGTGTGATCCCAGCCTTACAAAAAGCAACTCTGAAGGATACAGCTGTTCCTAACAGCCTGGAGAAAAGCATAGCTAGATGCTGGGGGGATGGTAATGTAGGTAGGGTTATACAGTTGGTGGTTATAGGTGATCAAGAAGATGGCTAGAATATTTTTTGTACAAGACGACCTCAACCAATGGTCTGCCATCTTCCTGGTGCAAGGGTTTGGTATGTGTTGGAAAAGGTTGTTAACGACAAAGACCAAGGATAAAAATGACAATGGATTGCTCTTCCACAAAATTCCAATGTTTCTACCAAGGTTTATTGACCAATATTTCTCTACCTAGGTGTATAGAGTGGGCCAACCAATTCCAGTAGTTTTTCTTTGTGCTGATTGGCTCTAATGTTTTTTGACACTCTTTCACCTTCCCATCGTCATAGACATTTCCGTAAGTTTAACTAAGCACAAAATGCATGCTGATGGTTGTTCTTCAGCCATAAATTAAGTCACTGATTGGGAACACCCAAAACAACACTGAATCATTGAGCGTATGAAAGGATGGAGTTGAAAGAACACCATAGAAAGAATGCACCACTCCTTCGAGCCCCGGACTAAGCAAAACACAGTGTATACATCTTAGTGCTCCTTTAAAGATAATTTTAGCCTAAAACAATAAAATTACTTCTCATTTTCCTTTCTTCCTTCATAACTACAGTCAACCACATGCTTCAGAGACTCTCAGTAATCTTTGAGGAAACACTTGCCAATCCATTTAAGATTATTCCCAATGGACTATACTGCTCAATGTATAGACGCGACCTTGCTGCTGGGGACAATTCGCAGTGTTACGGAAAAACTCCTTATTTTCTAAAAAAAATGATAAAAAAAGAGGGGATTTGTCCCAGATAAATAGTTATAATTCCAATCTGGCAATCTTATGAAGGTCACACTGATGATGAGAGCCACGAGCACAGCCTGCGAAAAAAAAAAAAGACATCATGTTTCAGATGATTTTGATATTTACAAGATACAAGGATTCCTTGTGAATGACAAGCAGTTCATAACCGAGAGGAGAAAACAAAGGAAACATTCCAAAGTCACTTTCTAAAAATCATGTTTTCTTCTATTTCTCTTTAATGTTCTTGTATTTGCATATAGCTATCATTTTTTTCATTTTTGTTTATAGTTATTTTTATCCTTTTTTTCCTTTCTGCTTTGTTTCTTATTTCTTTCAACCTTTTGCCTTTTTAAAATTTTTGTTATGCATTTGTTTAAATTTTGTATTTCATTTTTACATTGCCTTGTTTTTTTTTAATGTTCAGCTCGACATTACAACATACTTTTAATGAAGCAGCGTTGGTTATCTCCGTAGAGAGGTTCATTTTTACGTTTGTTTTATATTTTTATCTTTTGCGTATACATTTGATTATTAGCCAGCTAAAGCATCACCACATATTTTTATTGGAAAAAATTTCAAGGTTCTTTTTATTCTTTTTTTATATGTTTGTTTTTCCTGTTGTTCATGATATTATGTATATACAGTATACAGTCATGGCCGAAATTGTTGTCACCCTTTAAATTGTTCCAGGAAATGAAGTATTTTTCTGCCAGAAAACTATTGCAATTTCGCATGTTTTGCTATACACAGGTTTATTTCCTTTCTGTGTATTAGAACAACTCGAAAAAAAAGGCAATTTGGACATAATTTCACTTAAAACCACAAAAATGGGCCAGACAAAATTGTTGGCACCCTCAACTTAATATTTGGTAGCACAACCTTTGAAATAAATAACCAATCGCTTCCTATAACCATCAGCAAGCTTCTTACACCTCTCAGCTGGAATTTTGGACCACTCTTCTATTGCAAACTGCTCCAGGTCTCTCTTATTTGAAGACGCCATCTCCCAACAGCAAGTTTGATCTCTCCATAGGTAATCAATGGGATTTAGAGACGGACTCATTGCTGGCCACTCCAGAACTCTTCAGAGCTTTATTTCCATCTATTTCATGGTGCTTCTTGAAGTATGTTTGGTATCATTGTTCTGCTAGAAGACCTATGACCAAGGACGCAAACCCAGCTTTCTGACATCGGCATTACATTGCGACCCAAATTCCATTGGTAATTTTCAAATTTCATGATGCCTTGCATACAGTCACTACAGTCTTTGAACCTCCACTATATTTGACTGTAGGTGCTGTGTTCTTTTCTTTGTAGGTCTCATTCTATTTTCGGTAAACAGTAAATTTATATGCTTTACCAAAAAGCTCTATCTTGGTCTCATCAGTCCACAAGATGCTTTCCCAGAAGAATTTTGGCTTACACATGTCCATTTTGGCAAATTGCCATCTTGATTTTTTATGTCTCCATGTCAGCATTGGGGTCCTCCTGGGTCACCAGCCATAGTGTTTCATTCAAATATAGCCGGATAGTTTACGCTGACACTGATTCACCCTGAGGCTGCAGGACAGCTTGAATTTCTTGGAACTTGATTGGGGATGCTTATCCACCATCTGAACTATCCTACATTGCAACCTTTCATCAATTTTTATTTATTGTCCATGTCCAAGGAGATTGGCTACAGTGCAATGATTTGTAAACTTCTTGATTATGTTGCATACCGTGGACGATGGAACATCAAGATCTCTGGAGATAGGCGTGTAACCTTGAAATTGTTGGTATTGTTCAACAATTTTGGTTCTGAAGTCCTCAGACAGTTTTCTTCTCCGTCTTTTGCTCTCCATGCTTTGTGTGGCACACACAGACACACAATGCAAAGATTGATTAAACGTCTCCCTTTTTCTCTGGTTTCAGGTGTGATTTTCATATTGTCCACACCTGTTACGCTCTACAGGAGAGTTTGACAAGCATCTCATGCTTGAAACAAATTTGTTTACCCACAATTTTGGAAAGGTGTCAACAATATTGTCAGGCCCATTTTTGGGGTTTTGTGTGAAATTATTGCCAAATTGCGTTTTTTATGTTGTTCCAATGCACAGAAAGGAAATGTGCCACCTGTTGGAAGCAGCAATTCTACAAGTCACTAATAACCTTTCATATTACAAGACTCGTTAAAGGGTTGATTGTGACTTGTAGGATCGCTACTTCCAATAGGTGGCGCTATAGAGTACAAGTCCTCTTTGTTTGTAGAGGCAATTTGCATATTAAAATTTCCCAGAGGAGCATTGCACGGCGAATAAGCCTCCTTACCTCGACACGCCAGAGCTGGTATGTCACTCTCCACAAGGAGTAACCTTACCCCCCAGACCCCAGTCCAGAGCCTCTCATCTAGCCAAATCAGATCTCTCCTACTTTGCACTGACGAGGACCAACAGTCCGAAACACCGTGTCTGCAAATGGAGATTCTGATTTGGCTTTTTTCCTAAGTCATATTACAAGACTCGTTAAAGGGTTGATTGTGACTTGTAGGATCGCTACTTCCAATAGGTGGCGCTATAGAGTACAAGTCCTCTTTGTTTGTAGAGGCAATTTGCATAATAACCTTTCAATGAGTCTTGCAATGTGAGGTAGGAAAAAATTCCATTTTCTGTGATTCAAAACCAAAAGCAGTTGATTCAGCAGGGCACATTATTATTATAGTCCTTTCTCCCGGAGAAAACATTAAACACAGAAGAGGTGCAGTCCTACCATGTCTCGGTATTCCTTTTAGCCTGATCAAAGTATGAGTTGTGCCGGCCAATGCTGCAGTCCATTTGTTCTGAGACTGGGTCAGTTCCACCATCTCTCTGTACCAAGGTGCTATGTGAACCTCACTCCCAACATTGAAGACCTTGGTTCTCCTCCGCATAACTCCATTTAAAGAGATGGCTCTCAACTCTCTCGAGACACACCATTGACGCCATGATGACATTGAAACCATGTAACCTTCTGGCAGTAGAGCTCCTCTGTGATTTCTAATTGTATTTGCAATGCTGTAGCTGCCTTTTCCAAGAAGATTCCATCCTTATAATTTCATCTCCTGTGCTCTCTGAGACTTCACATCCGTATTTCATCCACAAACTTCAGGGATTCACTTTTACAGGTAGGCATTAGGTATCGTTCACACAGGCAATGTGGTTTGGTTCAAACAGGAGCAGTTTGATTGCTTTCATAAAACTCCAAGGGATTCAAAACAAAAAACAACCTCTTTGGGCACAAAGGTAAAAAGCAACTAAATAGTTAACTTAGCAGGGCAAATATGTCAGTGCATACCCAACCCAACAGATTTTTTCTCCCGGAGCAAACTTTAAATAAACTTTAAACACAGAAGAGGTATGGCCCTACCATGTCTTGCTATCCACTTCAGCCTGAAATCCAGTGTTAGGGTCTGCGGAACGCACCAAATATATGAGGTAGAGAGGTGCGTTCGCAGCCCGGGGTCCACCGTGCAGGCGGAACCTGCTGTTAGTAAAATGGCGAAAGTAGCGAACTCTGTTATCCCGCAGAGTCGCTAAAATAAACGCCGTAACGCGCTGTGGCAGTAAGTGCGAACTCTGTTAATCCCAGAGCCGCTAACGGAAATGCCACAGCGCTATATGGCGATAGGTGCGAACTCACTTAACTTCAGTGAGCCGCAAAGTAAAACGCTAGGGCGCTGTCTAGCGTCGAAAGCAAACCCTGTTACGTCACAGGGCCGCTGAGGAAAAGTGCTGTGTCCTGTCAGGCTCTCAGGTACACAGTTAAGTGCTAAGCGTACATAACGCGTGATCATGCGCTAATGTCCTCGCGGGAGTCACCCGCAATCTATGGCGTCTGAACGCCAGACCCTGAATACGGCAATCAAAACTCCTCACCGGTTACGCCGGTAATCTAGGGCATCTAGGACACCGACCCTGGCCAGCTACCATACCAAACTCCTCACCGATTAAGTCGGTATTCTAGTGGCTTATTTCAGCCGGGTCTCTAACCACACATACACATGACCACACTGGCGCATAGCATACAATGATTGATACTAGCGCATGGCGGCCCAGCCATGCTACCCTTTTATAGCAACAGCTACAGGACCTTCCAGGAACAAGGACCAATGAGAAGCTGTTACAAACACACGTAGCTACATGACCTTCCTGGCGGACCAATAGGAGCCGCTGCAGCACCTGAACATGTGACCCCTGATCTCCAATGAGAGATCTCACTCTGGGCATGCTCAGATGGGAAAACACAGGACTTTGTCTCAAAGATGACTGCTCCAGCACTGGCTATAATAGCAGATCCAGGAAAGGCAGCAGCAAGTCACTGCACAGTAGAGGAGTGGGCAAGACGCCTGGACCGACGTCTCTGCTGAGCAGGCTCCACTGCGGCCGGAGATGAATGGGAGACCGCGGGGACGGGTTCGAGACTCCCCTTGTGCAGCAGCGGGAACTCGAACCCTAACATCCAGCAGCTTCCAGTGCCAAACAGAAGTGTTCACCACACTGAACAGACTGAAGCTTCCACACAGTTCTCTGCAGCTTCAGCACACAGGACTGCTCAGCTTTCCTAGCTGACCTGTGCAGTCTCTATCCAGAGAGAGACTCTGGCACGTCTCTCTCAGCTGCAGCTCACATTTTGGCTGGTCACTCACAAGCAGCACACTCCACTCTGATCCATTCAGCAGAATGACACATCGAGTAAACACAGGCCCTGGTTCTAACAGAAAGCTAGGCAGGTGCATCTAATCTAAGAGCTAAGACTTAACCCTGTCCTACCAAGCTCTGCTGCAATATATTGTTTTCTATTATTATGATTTTTATTGTTACTTTTTGTTACATTATCCTTTTTTGTGTTCAGTTCGGCATCACTAAGTGTTTTTAATTGGAACACTGTTGGCTCTCCTCACTGAGAGATTCATTTTTTGTGTATGTTTATATTTTTATATATCTTTTATTTATATGTTTTTATATATTTATAGTTATATTTTTTTTATTATATAGCGTATATATATGTATATATACACACACACACACTGTAAATATATTTGAGTGTAAATATATGTTATATTGTATATATATATATTTTTTATATAGTATATATAATTTTTTTATGTCCACCTCAATATTACCACATGCTTTTAATGGAACAATGCTGGTTCTCCCCAGAGAGGGATTATTTTTGTTATTCATATTGTCACCATGTGTCTCTCTCTCAAGAACAAATAAGCCTTTGCGGCTGTGGTTACGTGGGCGTAGATTTTATACTGTAAGGAAAAAAAAATACCGTATTTATATCTGCTAATAAATATAAATGCGTTGACATTTTCCTGAGCGGCGTCTTGTCTCGAACAAGTCGGTCTAAAGAGAGATTTGCATGTATTGATTGACAGGCTGATAAATAAAAGGTTAATCCACTTAATCAAATCGGTGAGGACCAGGATGTTTGATTAGGGACTTCTGGCACTGGGGTTTGGTTTGATGCGGTGCAATTTAACGGGTCAGCGAGCTACTTAACTATGACTTTAATTGTCTGTCATTTGTTTTGCGAGACTGCGAGATATTGCGCCGTTGTGTCACTTGTTCGGTCTGGTATGGGCTGTGTAAAGCAGAGAAAAACGCTGGTGGGAAATACATGCATGGGCAAATTAGAATATATGTTCTGATGGGAATTTTCCCAGATGTCTGTGTATATTAACTCGCATCAGGTATGAAGCCTTAACAGAATGGGAACAGCTGTCTTGGAAAATACCTTATAACTGATACGGCCGCTGGAATACGCTATGCATAAGGTGATGGAGTTTGCATTATAGTCATATATGTGAAAATCGCATTATTTTACGTCATACGTGTCATATTGGTTCTTGATAGTCTTAGAGGCTCCATTTATCCTCATAGAGCCACATATGCCTTCCAAATGTAATCACGAGTCCTCAAATAGCCAATATTTATTCTCATTCTGCTTATTAAGGATCCAATGTGCTTAAAATAAGCCACCGAGTATATAAAAAAGCCCTGATGAATGGTTTATTATTCGTAAAGCACCAACATGTCCTGCAGCGCTGTACGGAGAATATATCTGTCACCTCTTTGTAGGACTCAAGGTTGATTTTCCATATGTCAGGAGCATTAAATGTATGGATGATATCAATGTTGACCAAAGAGGCATAAGATTCTCCAAGGTTCATGCACATGGCGGTGCCATATGGTTCCATGTATCACCATATCATGAGGGCAAAGACAGAAGGGGACCCCTGTGCAAGAACAATACATGGGCCCTTTTCAGTCCAATATCTCATCATAATGTACATTTCCACCTGCTTTGGAGGTAGACGTGGTCCTCCTTCCCTCTTGGACCCCAGGGCATCAGCATAGGTTGTCCCAATTATATGTCTGCCTCTGCATGAGGGTGTTATTCAGCAGAAGAATGGCAACTCTGTAGCATGACATCTGGATTGCAAGCAGACATTGGTATAGCATGACTCAATATATTTCTATGGGTGGACTTGCAAGCTTCAGCTCCTCTTTGTCTTTACTTCCTGATGGGAGTATCACTGCTCTTGCAGTCTTCAGCTCCTCTTTTCCTTTACTCCTTGATGGGAGTATAAAGTGTACTTGCAGTCTTCGGCTCCTCTTTGCCTTTACTTCCTGATGGGAGTATAGGCCTACATGCAGTCTTCGATTCCTCTTTGCCTTTACTTCCTGTATAGGGCACTTGCAGTCTTCGGTTCCTCTTTGCCTTTACTTCCTGATGGGAGTATAGGGCACTTGCAGTCTTCGGTTCCTCTTTGCTTTTACTTCCTGATGGGAGTATAGGGCACTTGCAGTCTTCGGTTCCTCTTTGCCTTTACTTCCTGATGGGAGTATAGGGCAATTGCAGTCTTCGGTTCCTCTTTGCCTTTACTTCCTGATGGGAGTATAGGGCACTTGCAGTCTTCAGTTCCTCTTTGCCTTTATTTCTGGATGGCAATATCAGAGCACTTGCAGTCTCCGGCTCCTCTTTGCCTTTATTTCTTGATGGCAATATCAGAGCACTTGCAGTCTCCGGCTCCTATTTGTCTTTACTTCCTGATGGAAGAATCAGTACTCTTGCAGTCTTCAGCTCCTCTTTCCCTTTTGATGGGAGTATAAAGTGCACTTGCAGTCTTGGTCTCCTCTTTGCCTTTACTTCTTGATGGGAGTATCAGTTCACTTACAGTTTTCGGCTCCTCTTGCCTTTACTTCTTCATGAGAGCATCAGCACACTTGGACACAGTCTTTTGCTCCTTTTTGTCTTCTTGATGGGAGTATCAGTGCTCTTTACCTTTTCTTCTTCATGGGATGCACATCTAGTCTTCGGCTCTTCTTTGCCTTTACTTCTTGACTAGCAATAGAGGAAGACATGGCACTGTGTAGCAGAGCCTTCACCTCCACTGTCAGCACCGGCAGGTGGAAGCAAAGAAGAGCCATTGACTGCAATGTCATTGATACCTTGTAATATATGGAAATATCAGGCTGCAAGTGAACACTCAGCTGTATGTTTTATGAAAGCAGGAAAAATGGGCAAGCAAGAGAAAAGAGACAGATTAGGATAGCTACAGTAGATATCTGGATTAGAGCATCTTCTATATGGAATGTTTTCTGGGGTGTTCCTGGTTTTCCCGCGGTTAGCGCCTACCGAAAATGGTGCAAAGTAGGACAACTAGTGACCAAACAAGAGGACACCGATCTCTGACTTCTTCCATGGCTTTCTTGTCCGTAGACTTTGATAAAATTTGTTGTGTTCCTCGGCTCTAAGAGTGATCTTGTGCTGAACCACATTCTTAGTCCTTTCTGTCCTCTTTTTTGCACATGGATAAAGAAAGTCACTTTTTTTAAATTGAAGGAGAGAAAAAAGGTGAGACCTTCTCAGTTTCACAGCATCAACAGAAATAGGGTATTGGTGCAATTTGTGTTCAAGCCTATTTTTCCATAAAGCTTCTTCCAGTGCTGACACCTCTTTTACAACACAAAGTTATCGAAACATGAAGTGGCACAAGAAGAAACTATGTTTTCATATGTTTTTCAAGTTTTTATAGCTATAACATTACCCTATTTATTTTCCAAAATGTTTTTTTAAAATAAGTGAAAAATGGTAAATTTCAGGGACTCCTAATTACTTATAGCGCCTGTGTCCAACTGCGCTCTCAGAGGCTACGAGCGTGCCAAAGTGGTTGTATTTCTCTAATTAAACAGTAATTATCCAATTAACTTTGCAATGTATATTACATATGGCCCAACAGGACGGGTCCTACACTGCTACGTTCTGTGTAGCATTTTAAAGGTCAAAAACACCCAATGGCAATCCTAATTATATCATTGGGGTTATAAAGTGAGAGAGAGCACACAAAGGGTAATATTGGCCAAGTCGTTTTGCTCTTGCCACAGGCAGATTCGAGTCCTATCTATAAATATCAACATCTTATGCAGAGATTTTATGCAGGCAGCACGCCCATACATTAACGGAAGTTCACTGTTGGCGTATTGAGAAATAAAAGGGCAATTTTCCCTAAAGTCCAAAATTTACCTTTAAATATACAGCAGGTCCTTAATAGGAAGCTATCATCAGAAAATGACCTACTTTTAATGCAGGTTTCTATGATATATATATTTAAAAAAAAAAATAAAAAATCACACTTTTTTCATAATATTTCATATTACGCATATAATCCCAGTCTGTATAAAAAAAAGTAAATTAGCAATCTTAAAATTTTCACATTGGCCACTGGTTTTGGTTTTTTAGACTTTTTGTCATTTTAGGAAGAGTTTTCAGTAGTCTCATTATCATCAGAGGCAGGATTACAATGACAGGTAACACTTCTAAACACAGGCGATAACGCAGTATCCACAATAGGCGATATCACAGCTCTTCCTCCCTTCACAATGACTTTTGCACATGCTCATAAGATGCTTCAGTACAAGAGGTAGGGGCGTGGTCTGTTTATTGCTGCTAATGTACATGTGCATTTCCTGAAACAACAGGAAGTTAGAGTCTAAAAAAGCCCTAGTGGTCAATTTGAAAATTGCAAGATTTTTATTTTTAATACAGATTGTGAACTACGCATCAGAGTTAGGGAGCATGTGTGAGACATCGGTGCAGCCAGTTCAGTGGCCGAACTCTCAGCCCTAAAGACACTACCCGACATTTTATAATGCACCAGGAATGCAATGTGAAATCTTTATTATTATGGTGCATTGATGTCGTACTTGGGGGTATTAGAGTAAGGCAATCTTAAAAAGATATCAGCACAAAAAGAAACATGCTGGATTTCCATTTTGGGAACCATGGTTCCTTGTGGGTAAAATGAGGCTATCAGTTTCGCACCATTCCTGTAGGCATCTAGCGCTTGCCCTCACCCCTCTTCACTTTCCTCTATAAATAGTAGAATTTTTTCTTTTTTATGATATTTTTTATTTTTGTATTTATGATTGTGCTCTTTAATTATTTGTTTTTCCTTTTGGTCACTTCTTTTTCTTCACCAGGTTGTGCTAGCATTTGGAATTACTATCTGTGGTCTAAGACTCTGTTTGGACACTAGTGAAAACCTCGTTAAACACCTCAATGTCTGACGTAAACCGCATAAAGAACGAAGCAAAAAAAATCAAACATTATTTTTTGCAATTGTATGTAACGATTTAAACTTTGACTTTGTATCAGCTCTATTTTTTGCGGTTCTTTTATATACTGTACCTATCACACCATTATTGTCCCTGTTCCTAGTGAGTTATTCTTACATTACGTTTGAGATTGTTATGTGCCCCCGTCCAGTGTCCTCCTTCTCCATGGTGTCCTTGTGGTGCGTATGGAGAAGTATCCATGCTCCCGCGTATGTGCATTTCGCCTGACCCCAGTGCAGATAGGACAGTGACGCAGCTAGTCGGGCACGCATGCGCCGCCTCTACAAATCTTATTGGCTAATAATCCGGTCACATGACAGGACGCTATGGAAATTTAAGGTCCTGCCACAGAGGATGTAAACCATTCCCCATGATCACACTTAAAGAAGAGAAACGCGCGTCGGGGTTCCAGGGCGTCTCTGTTTCTGGGCTGGCCTGCTTTTGATGCCATTGTTTGGTATGTTCTGCTGTGTATCAACCTGATTTCAGGTGCACTATTGCACCTGAATCAATACAATTTTTGCTATACCTGAAGCATTTTAGACCCCCAACTGTTCTCGCATGTATCCTAAACGTAAACAGGGTTGTCCCTATTCAATGACAGCGAGCAGGGATCCAATTTTTTAAATCAATTAAAAAAAAACTGGATAGCCCCTTCAAATGAACTGTGCCTATGAAAGAAAAAAGCGAAGGAGCAAGTGAGGTAAGAAGAAAGCCTCCTCAGTTCCTGGGATAGGACCTCTGGATGGAGGTTGCCCTTGCTGGAGGTCATTGTGACTGTTGGCCACATTTATGCATTGCTTATTAGATACACCTTATATATACTGTAGTAGTGTGACTCATCCATAGTGATATGCATATGGAGTTACATGCAATCCCCAACATACGTGTGGCTAATTTTAGTTTTTAGGTTTCCTCCCTGAAGCCTTGATTAGCCGGTCCCTTGAATACTCGGCAGAGCGCTTGCCTCGACACCGAGCCTATGAAACAAATCATAGCACTTTGCTGCTAATGAACACAGATGAGCCTTTGCTGGAGTCTTATTGGATTTGTTTACTTAAAGAGACATCCCGAAAGAGATCAATAGACACTTCAGCGCCTGAATTCAGTTAGAGGAGTGACTGCAACCACCCAGGTTTTCACTTACAGATGAGTCCGATCTCCGTCACCGTTCCTCCCTCAAATCTGTTTGCCGGGAGATGCTTTCGAGATACACCGGTGAATTCTACCGCTCCTTTCCAGGAATGAACAGCTTACGTTTTACAATGTATTCTTGTACTTTGAGGCTAAGTGCACACGATCAGGAATAATTGCGTTTTTTTCGCGGTTTTTCCGCGGTTTTCCGCGGTAAAAACGCGATAAAAACGCAAGCATTAAGCATCCTATACATGTTAATTGATTCTGCATGTTTTGGCCACATGTTGCGTTTTTTTCCGCGAAAAAAACGCTTTGCGGAAAAAATAGCAACATGTTCATTAATTTAGCGTAACCGCGGTGATTCCGCCGCCATAGGAATGCATTGAACCGCTTACTTTCCGCATGTGGCTATGCCCACTATGCGCAATGTAAGCGGTTCATGTGCGGATGGTACCCAGGGTCTGGAGCAGAGGAGACTCTCCTCCAGGCCCTGGGTACCATATCCCTGGTAAAACAATAATTAAAATAAAAAATAATGATATTCTCACCTTCCGGCGGCCCCCGCAGCCTTCCCGCGGCCCCCGCAGCCTTCCCGCCTTCAGCGACGCTCCCGGCAACTTCCGGTCCCAAGAGTCCTTTGCGAGAATCACCCAGATGGCATAGCGGTCTCGCGAGATGCTACGTCATCGGTGTGATTTGTTGCAAAGCACTCCTGGGACCGGAAGTTGCCGGGAGCGTCGCTGAAGGCGGGAAGGCTGCGGGGGCCGCCGGAAGGTGAGAATATCATTATTTATTTTTTTTTTTATTATTTTTACATTAGATCTTTTTACTATTGATGCGACATAGGCGGCATCAATAGTAAAAAGTTGGTCACACTTGTCAAACACTATGTTTGACTCGTGTGACCAACCTGTCAATCAGTTTTCCAAGCGATGCTACAGATCGCTAGGAAAACGCTAGCATTCTGCAAGCTAATTACGCTTGCAAAACGCTATTATTCTGGCGGGAATCAGCATAAAAAAACGTGCGTATTTCCTGCGGGAGAAGTGCGGGATTGCCGCGGAAATTTCCGCGGCAATTCCGCAACGTGTGAACTTAGCCTGAGAGCGACATGACTGCAAGGTATGAATAGAAAAAGCAAAGACAGAAACATAATGATTAAATACTCTGCAGTAAATAAATAGCATTGTGCATGAAAATAATATACGGTACTTAGTTGACATGTTTTTGATCAAAAAAATGCGAAAGCCATCCTTGCCTCATCACGGTGACCATAATTGGGACAGTCCTAACTCTTTTATTAAAAACCTTACCGTTTGTCAAGAGACATGCATGTGGATAAAGCACCGGGCACAGCTAATGGACGCACAGCCATGGGAGACCACATCAACAGAATTTTTTCCATTCAGTGGCTTGTGTGAACATGCGCTTACACGCTGCATGCACACCAGTTTATATCCCAGTTCATACCTTTGGATTTTTAAGGTATGAATAAACCCTAATATTTAAAGGGGGTTTTCTGAAACTTATTTTTTTTTTATGGAGCTAAGCACTGCCAGGAGCGATTCTCCTACTTTCTGTGATGTCACATTAACAGGGCAGTTCCTTCCCTTCCAGTCTCCTACATCCTGTAAAGTCACATCAACAGGACAGTTCCTTCTCTTATGCTGTCTTACATTCTGTAAAGTCACATCAACAGAGCAGTTCCTACTCTTCGACTCTCCTACATCCTGTAAAGTCACATTGACAGGGCAGTTCCTTCTCTTCTGCTGTCCTACATTCTGTAACGTCACATCAACAGGGCAGTTCTTTCTCTTCTGCTCTCCTACATCCTGTAAAGTCACATCGACAGGGCAGTTCCTACTCTTCCACTCTCCTACATCCTGTAAAGTCACATTGACAGGGCAGTTCCTTCCCTTGCAATCTCCTACATCCTGTAAAGTCACATCAATAGGACAGTTCCTTCCCTTGCAATCTCCTACATCCTGTAAAGTCACATTGACAGGGCAGTTCCTTCTCTTCTGCTGTCCTACATTCTGTAACATCACATCAACAGGGCAGTTCTTTCTCTTCTGCTCTCCTACATCCTGTAAAGTCACATCGACAGGGCAGTTCCTTCCCTTCCAATCTCCTACATCCTGTAAAATCACATCAACAGGGCAGTTCCTTCTCTTCCGCCGTCCTACATTCTGTAACGTCACATCAACAGAGCAGTTCCTTCCCTTCCATTCTGCTCTGTCGACAGTCCAAAACTGCCTACATCATGTTGATTGACATCGAGCTCCTTGCTGCATTAGGTTGAGACGGCTGTCAATCAACGTTTAGTCGGCAGTGACAGAGCAGAGCAGAAGAGAAGGAAATGCTCTGTCGATGTGACATCACAAGAAGTAGAAGAATCGACACCAAGAGTGGTATGTGACTTCTCTGAGCTGGGAGAAATTGCCACATGGCAGAACAGGCAGGTAGTTAGTGACTACCTGCAAACAAATGTTTACATGTTCATGAAAATTGATCCAATCAAATTCACATAATAGCACATGACAGGTTCAAAGAAATATCTGATTTTGTGATGTTTCGGGTTGGAAAACCAGTGGTCAGTCCATGCACCGGGGTCCAAGTTTGGTTCTCTCTTTAGCTCAGTGCACTGCAAAAATGTTACAAATGTCAAGAATTCTTGCTCTCTCTGCTCAGTGTTACAGATAGCAGAAGAGTTGGGAGGGAGTTGTACTTTCTATACAGCTCTCCACATTGTGCACAGGAGAGAAAGCATGTACAGTCTTAGGGAAGGCAGGGAAAACAGTCTAAATATAAGAAAAAGTGTGTGAAGAGGAAGTAAGTGCAGGATAGAAGCTGGACATTGAGCCTATATTGCTGGGAGAGACGCTCCCAAAAGAGAAAAAATAATAATTTGGATCAAGCCCCAAATTAAATATCTGAAGATGAATGAAGATTGCAGACTGAAACTTATCACAATTTTATTAATGTATTATGCTTTTCACCTCTAAGGTTTCCATAACTTTTAAAGGGACAGTATCACTATATTTTTACTAAATAAACTTACATACCGAAATACACTCCTTAGTTACTTATTTCTGTTTTATTTTCTTTATACGATTCGAAAGGCACTTTTTTTGCCTGCGCTTCAGCAGCACCTCTCCCTGAGGACTTATAAAGCTTTGGGGATAAAATAACTTCTATAGGGGGGGTCGTTAAGGTCCAGTCACTGTGTAGGGGGAGGAAGGAGGGAAGAGCAGCTGAGCATTTTTCATAATTTGCTCTGAATTGTAGATCGTGTGTTATCTGGGCGACTCATAACTGTGCTCTTTGTGCGTTCACATTGCGGGCGATGGAAGTTTTGTGTCTTCTAATGGATCGAGAGGATAAACAGTTGAACATGTAATCACACCTTGCTCCTCATTAGTTGGCTTATGATATCGTTCACACAAATATTTACTGGCAGTTGAATCTGTTTTCTTTCAATTGTGATGAACTTGCAACAATACATAATATAGGTGTCATGCACAAGCTCTGCATATATTAGATTTTCATTTTGCTGGTTTTGTCTATCTAACAGTCTGATAGTGCCAGCCAAAACTTTTTTTTTTTCAGTGACCTTGCGTGAATACGCTCGTTAGTGTGCGGGGATGTCAGTGGAGTGGTTCATAATGTGCCAGGTGTCTACAGTGTGAATGAGATAATGCAGCTTCACCTCCCTCCTCCCCCACTTCATCTTCTCATTATGCTTTGGTAACTGAAGATGTTTGTAAAGAGAGACTACATGCAGCGGAATAATCGGCTACCGATTACACTTCCCACAATTAAAATGCATTTACATTTACTACTGATTTATGCTGAAAACATTATAAAGGAATAAAAACTCCTGTAACTGACTGGATATAGTTTTCTAGATTGAGAATGTTTTGTATGATCAAAACTGATCGATGTTTGATTTTTTAACTGCAGGTGAATTATTTTTCTTCAATCCATATTTTTTTGACTATACTGGTAATGCTACAATAAAAAAATAAAGAAATTTTGCAACTGATGCAGCCCTAGATAAGTACACTGCCACCACCATGCCTCACTGTAGGCACCATGCATTTGGAAAAATTAGTTTAGAAAAATATATAGTGCTGTGGCAATGCCAGGTAGGTGACGGGTAAGTCCAAGCACTGCAGGTCTTGATCAGAACACGTGCAGGGTTTCGTTTAGAAGCAGGAAGTAGATTCATTGTGTGACAAGCTTCTGGGTAAAGTAGAGTTGAGTGTGCTGCGGGTGGGACCATCCAAGATGTGAGCTGTAGCATAGAGAGAGAGAGACGTGTCGGGGTGTCCTTCCCTCTGAATTGAGTCAGTGAGTCTGAGATGGCCATGTGCAGAGAACCAAAAGTATCAGTGATTGCTATGGACAATAACTGTTTTCTTTGACCGAGCTGGGGCTAGCTCAGCCGTGTATGTGTAGTCAGGGTCTGTTCTTTTCAGTTAGCGCCTGGACAAAACTAGGGATTTATGTTAATGAGTGCTGTGCAACCTGTGGAAAGCAAAAAAACTGCACCTGTTTGGACCAAAACTGCATTTCTTGTGTGAACGCGATCTGGGGCCTAATGTGTACCAAAAAGAGTGAAACAGTACAACGCCTAAAGTGAAACATGGTGGAGGCAGTGTCCTTATGGTGGGCTGCTTGAGCTGCTGGTGTCGTAGAACTACATTTCATTGATTGTATCATAAATTCACAGATGTACTGCTCAATATTGTAAGAGAAGATGCCACCATCACTCTGTGAATTTGGTAGCCATGCACTTCTCCAACACGACAATGATCTGAAACACACATCTGCTGCATTTCTGAAGAAGAACAGAGTAAAAGTGACTCAGTGGCCAAGTATCTCCTGATCTGACCCCAATCGAACACTTTTGGAGAGTTTTGAAGAAGCAAGTTGTCATCACTCTGCATCCAGCTTCCAGGCTCTAAAAGAGGTCGTTCTTAAAGAATGGAAAAAGATCGATGTTGCAATATGTCACCAACTTGTTCGTTCCATGCCTGGGAGACTTGGTACTGTCCTTACACATCATGGAGTTCGTACAAGATACTAGATGTAGCAGTTTTGGGGGGTATACTCATTATTGCATCAACTCATTTGAGTAAAACTGATGATCATGTAGTGAGAGCTGTACTGCTAACCTTAGTGTCATATTATGGAGTTAAAAAATGTTCTATGAAACTCAGTCTTGTCAAAATTTTGGAAAATTGTTCTTGTTTTCAGTGAGTATTGATTATAATCTTAATTTTCAAAAGGGGTGTACTCATTTATGCTTAGCACCATATCTAAATAAATGTATACAGTCATAGCTGAAAATGTTGGCAGCCTTTAAATTGTTTCAGAAAATAAAGTATTCCAGAAAATTATTTCAATTATGCATGTGTTGCATACACATGGCCGCTGTCACGTGGGGATGCCACCTGACCCATAGCTAATTAATGGAATCGCCATAAAGAAGGCCGTGTGCGTCAAGCCAGCCGTGTCCGTAACTCCAGCCATGTCACACGACGTCATCTTAACCATAAATGTAGAAAACCCACCTTGTTATCAGAAGAAGGAATTAAAGTCCCCAACGCGCGTTTCGCATGCGTTTACACTTGCTTTCTCAGGTGAAGTCACAGTGTAGGTATCCGCCAGGACATTTTAATACCCATGGCAATAGTAACGTGGGGAAGCCACGTCACCTGTAGATAATCAATGTGATCGCAACAAAGCGGCGCGTGTGCGCCGTGCCGAAGCCACCCGGTCGTTAAGTCTAGTCGACACATGTGCGGGAGTGTGGCAGTTGCCAATGCTCCTGAAGATGCGCAGAAGACATACAGATTCCGGACAGCATGAAGAGAACATGGGCGGAGAAGTGCGCAGGCGCACAACAATCCCGGTGGAGGACAGTGATATAAATACAGATATAAATCTCATGTAAAATATATTATGTTATATTTTAGATGAGATATGTGTATATATATAATTAATATTAGTAATTTGAGTTTATGAATATTAATATGCCACTTCTCAAAGCAGCAGTATCACCATGGATGGAAAACTAGGTTAGATGTGTCTCCTGGTGGATGTTACGTCCCCTTTAACAGGGGAAAGGGTAATGACACAGCCTGGTAGACGTCTCTTTGCTCTTCTGATGGATGGCCAAATCTCTTTCCTCTCGTCTCAAGGAATGACCTCATATTAAATGTGCCGTTCTGATTCCTCGGGGTACAATTAATTTAAAAGCTCAAGTGAAAACTCCAGATATTGACATTGGAATTGCTAGTATATAATAACCTTAATCTCCGGAGACAGGTATGGCATCTGTCTTTGGGTCTGTTTCATCGTCAGTTTCTTAGACCATATATTTTTTCTTTTTTTTAACAATATTAAATATTTTACAGGTAAAAACGTAAGATATTAAATCCCGTTACAGCACTGGGGTATCTTTGGACTTAATGACCACCCCCTTGGGCAAAGTGATTCTTGATTTGACTTCTTGTACAATTTATATAATAATCACAAATTGTATAGGTCAGTGGTCTCCAACGTGCGGCTGTTGAGAAACTACAACTCTCAGCTACCACCAATAAAAGCCAGAACTGTATTAGTTTTTGACCAAGACCCGAATTAAAGGGTTAATTTTTTTTTTTTTTTACACACCGATCAATAATCTATGAAAAACGATAGGGGATAAATTTGCAATCTCAGGAGGTCCAAATGCTTTGACCCCCGAAAAATCTAAAAAAAGGCATCCCAAAGTGTCCTGTGTGAATGAAGCTTTACTGAGCATGTGTGACTTCTACCCTCATAGACAATGAATGGAGCAGTTTTTGCACATGCTCAGTAATTAGTAATCCTTATTTTCAGGACTGGGAAGCCCAGCGATCATTCATTTATCATCTAACCTATGGATTGATGACAATTGTTGTTTATGGGACAACTTGAAATATGAATACGTTACTTAAAGAATTTTCGGGACTTTTTGCTTCCATATTTCCTAATATGTATTATCGTTTGTTCCACATGTAATACTACATTTCTCCTGTAGTGGCCACTGCAGAGAAATTGAGTGGCAAATGAAGACTTTCCTTGGCAAAATCAACTCGATTACTGACATTTAACTCTTGGTTAAAGATGTTGCCTTTTTTTTTTTAATACTAAATTATTTAGTAAAAATAGAAAAGGGAACTGGTGTCCTATACTAATATCTACTTATGTATCGTAGAACAGAACAAAAAGGTCCTGTTCTCTTTAAAGGTCCCCAAAAAGAGTAACGATCAGCTGTAACCTCTTGTGGAACTCATCAAGTATTCAATTCACCCAACAGTGCCCCTTGAGGTGAAAGTAGGTATTACACAATTTTTCAGGAACCAATGAGAACAATGTAGGCTGTGAAAGGCATAGGTTAGGTCCTCCAAAAGCTGGAGACACTATTTGTATAGCTCTATGCTCCTAAAAGTCAAATTCTACCCATCCTTTCACAGAAACCTGGTAGAAAGGGAAATCTTACTGATCTCCCTTTCGGATCCCCCACAAGATAAAACTTCTTTAGTGCATATATCAATCCAATAAGTTCAGGAAGTTTCCTGATTCTCAAGCTCATTTATTTGTCACCCATTCTTTCTCAGTGGGTAGCTCTTCTTCTCTTGAGTTCTGCCAGCACTATAGGTGTTGGAACTTTTTCTTCTATTTGTTGTCCTGCTCTAAATTAACAAAAACCAAACTCTTTAACTGTTTTTATGTAAGTTGTCAGATAGGAGAGCAGAGATACCAAAGACGTAAATGCATTTTTTAAGTCACTTTTCTTCTTTTTTTTAATCTTGTGCTTATAGGCTGCAGTTTTTTTCCGCGCATTGTTCAAAAGGGTGTACGTTTCATAAATTTTGCGTCAAACAAAAAAATGCTCTTAATTTGTGTGATGTACCTATTTGCACCTTTTCAGAGCACAATATTTGGGCAAAAATTACGCACTTAAAAAATTCCGACGGGTGGTATATTTGTGAAAAAATTTTTTTACAATGATTTGAAAAGCCACAATTGATATATTGCCTTAAAACATTTGGAAAACTAAAAACCACATCCACATTGGCGAGCATGAAAAGAAAAATGACAGGCGAACTCTTATAAATTAGGTACAAAATTAAAAGAAAAATTTGGGCCAAATTGTAAAACAGGCTAAAAATACCCAAAAATAGACTAAAAGGTACAAAGGCAATAAAGAATCTGCTTCCAGAAGAGATAACGATCCTTGCCTCTTTCTGTGATCCCACTTGGGTCTCTGCTGCTGAAGATGGATGACACTTGACAACAGGCGGTTGACAGCTGGTTAGATAGAAGGGAGACACCTAGTGGCAGCACTTTGGTGAAAGTTTAGGGCATAAGAGAGATTTTGATGATTTCTCTCTCTTTTTAGCCTATTGCAGGGTCCCTTCTTTGCACTATTCCTTATTTTAAGGGAAATATGAATTTATGTCTTCCATCATTATATGAATAGTATATCTAAAGCTGTAACACATAAAAGGATCCAAAGTTACTGAAGACTTCTTTGACTTTATCAAAGCCCTAGAGTTGCCGGCCGGACTCTTTTATACAGGTCGCTGACCTCGGAGATCATTTTTATAATATATAAATAAAGGAAAGTATTGTATTTTTTATTTCATCGGCTTCTTTTTTTCAGTTTTTAAAGCAAGAAAGAGTCTAAAATTCATAGTTTTGCCCACAGCATGATTTGGGTGCACAACCCATCACACAGTGAGAATATGACTTGGACCTAAGTCCTCCTTTAGGGTAGGAGTGGAGGCAACATAATACATGGTGGAAACCATGGACAGTTGCCACAATTTGTCCACCTTTGATATTTGTCTGGTCTGCCATGATGTTTTGGTTATGAAGAACCACATAAGTGTCTGGTCGACCATGATGTCTCGATTATGAAGGACCACGTAAGACGCTCCAAAGCTCCATCTACTTTGGGCAAAATATGGACTTTTTCAAAGATTCCCGCTGTCTCCAAAGTGGTCCAAATCGGGATCATAGACAATGCTTGCCCTAACGATGCAAGAAATTAAGAGAGGTAGTCTCCTCTAAATCACAGGACCTACCATGAATGACTGATGGAAGCACTAAAAAAACCTCTAGGACCCTCCTCTATTCTGAGTATGCGGGTCTGGTGATATGTATCGTTCGACTTTGAAAGGTATGGAGAAAATAATAGCTGGGAGTTAGGAACTGTAAGCACCAGGTGACTTAGAGGGATAGCTATCATCTATTAAAGATGTAGCCTTTAGAGAAGAGTGAGCATGCTCGGGCAAGGTGAGCATAGATCTGAGCATGCTCGGGTGCTAACCGAGAGTCTTCAGCGCGCTCGAGAAATATGTTCGAGTCCCGGCTGCTGTTCGACAGCCGCAACACATACATGGATTCCCTGTTTGTTAGGCAACTCCTGCTGTTGAACAATAGGCTCAGGGGTTGCAGTCG
>JARQOD010000010.1:28080208-28115208 GCA_033576555.1 Oophaga sylvatica | reverse complement strand
AATTTTATAAATTTAGAGCAAAATTGGAATTTTTGACCAAATTGAACACAAGTAAGAGTGTTATATATGTCAAAGGCCGCAGACTTAAAAAGGTTACCTAGGACAGATTGGTGCAAGTCACTTCTTCTGACAGGTTCCAGAAAAACCCTGACCTTTACCCTTTAACCCCTGTACAAGGATCTGGTCTTAAAATGGGGCCCACTGAATTGCTGTCACAGAAGAGCTGCTCTCCGGAGGAGTGAACCAGAGGCAAGAGAACAGTCGGGTGCTGGCGAGCACGACTGATATACAGGTAGGTGCTGGGGGGCAAGCAGATATGCAAGCGGACTGCTGCTGGCAGGCACGGCTGGAATACAGGCAGATGCTGGCTGGCACAGCTAGAATACAGGAAAACATGACAAGTATGGGCAGACAGGTACAGGACAGGTAAACTGACTGGAAGATACTGAGGACCTGAGAACCAGCAAGTGTGCAGACTACTGACATAACACTTTGCTCAAGCACCTCCCAACAGGTGGAGGTGCCTTAAATAATAAGTGTTTCCCAGCCATAGACTGGGGACACTTCAGGATGGTGCGCAAGCTGTCTCTTTAAGAGACCGGGAGTGCACGCTAACATCCTAAGCACAGTGCCTTGGGATCTGCGAGCATTGCACAGACCTTGTGGAAAGAACGGAGGAAACGTGCAGGGAGGTCGACACTACACACAAGTTGCACAAAAACAGGTCAAAATATAACTGGCAGTGGACAGCAGGATTTCAGGGGCTTAAATAGCTTGCAGCCCCACTCAAACCACACAACAGTTAATTCTATATCTCCAGTATGGATGGGACTACAAGTCCCAGAGGACACAAAACTAGAACTATAACAAGAGTGCGGCGCCCCCTGGCGGAGACAAATACAGAGACAGTAAGGACAGTCACCAATACAGATGTCATAAAACGCACAAACATCTGTATCTTAGGCGAATGTCCGGCTTTAAAAATCCCAATATTCTAAATCTAGCCACAGATATACAACGGGTGCCAAGATAGACAGATGGAGAGATAAAAGACAACGAAGGGTGAAATATTCAAACCAGGTGTACAGAATTAGAAAATCATGGCTGCTTTTTTTTTTTTAGAAATAGCGCCACCTCTGCCCACAGGCTGAACAAGGTATTGCATCTCAGCTAGATTAACTTAATCGGAACTTTTAGGAACGTATGACAACGCAAAGGTGATTCTTCTAGGCAAATTTTGGAGATTCACTCATCTCATGTCTATTCCTAATGTGTTTGCAAATACTATGATTTTTCTGGGTCTCCTGTCTTGCGGGCCACGTCGGACCGTTCACAGGCATTTATTATGTTGTATGGCTGCCTATCACAGGATATTATTTTCCTATAACCTCGTTCCATCATCGCTGACACTCAAAATCACAGAGACAAATTGCAGATGCTGAATGTACCGCTGAAATCAATACTAACCTACTATCTCCGTATGAACCGTTCTAATCAAATCTAAAGTTTCTGGACGCCACATTGTGTCCATTTTGCAAAGTTTTTGCATTGGTTTTCCAACCTGCGGCCAATGTAAAACTACAACTCTCAGCATGCCCTGACAATCCACGGGTCAACGTTTGGGTGAGAGTGTGGGTTTACAGTGTTCTCCCCCAAATGTACGCCAATAAAACTTTTCGAGATTGCAGCTGTCCAATTTACTCTGAATTAGTGATATCGCTGAAGCATGAGTCGTTATTCCACTCGGATTCATTTGGAGCTCGATATCCAATAAAACTTGTCTGAGCCGGGATGTGGACAAAAATTGGCTGCGAGAGAAAATATCTCTTACTACATTTGATTTTTGTTTTACTTAAAGGGGTCGTGCATCATTAGAAAAAAAAATGGATGCTTTCTTTAACAAACAGCGCCACTCTTTTGCAAAGGTTGTGTGTGGCATTGCGGACTCGCTAGCCGAGGATTATTCCCAGGAGAACAAGTTGATATCTGATCTTTAGCTCCTTCATCTGTCAGGTTAGATTTGGGAGGTCCCCATACACATTTGATGGCCGACTTGGGTTGGGCTGAAACCAAGAGTGATCATCCATAGTGGTTTTAAGGTGAAATACTGTTGTTACGCTCAAGCCCAGACTGTTAGTGCGAGCGTGGATTGTGGTCCCACTGTGCTGTGGGCTGAGGAGAGCCTGGAGGCTCATTATTTAGGGGTAAAAAAGACTTTATTTATTTATATGAACATAATCAGCCTCATAATTATGGAATATAAGTAATTTTTCTGTGTTTGGAAATCTGAAGGTGACATCTATAGAATAAAGCTTTGGTGAAGCTGAATCAAGAAGATTTATTTTGGAGAAATGGTTTAAATTTTCATTTCTCATTCGCAGCCTTTGACTTAAAAGATCAGTTTGATATTGTCAGCTTGGAAATAACAATATTCATATTGGCGTTGTCATTTGTTCCTCAAATTCTTATAAATTTAGCGAAATCAATCATAGTGAAATTTCAATTTTGATTGCCTATAATTATATCACACCTACATTTTCCCATTTGCATAAGAAAACTACAAATGACAACAGCCAGCGGAGTATAATTAAGTTAACGATGGTAAAAAAGGAAAAGAACATTTCATTTTCATAGATTTCATAATGTTGTCAACTTTTTCTAAAGGATATGTCCATTATCGGTACAGAATGTCAACCGGTCTTTTCACCTGAAGGCCCAATGACCAGCTTATTTTATTTTGGTCATAATATAAGACTCGACTCATTGGAAGAGATAATTATACTTTGAAAAGTTGAAGGAGTTTTCTCCCACAGAAGAGGTGATAAATCTGATCTTTCGAGGGTTCTCCTTCTACAGCGCCCACCGATCTCCAGTCTAGAAGAGTCCTGATCCCTTGTTCCTTTCCACAAGTTTGGAATTGAATTAAGTGGCATGATTCGGTATTACTGAGGCCAGAGATACCTGCAATATCATGATCATTTGGGTCCCAGTGGTGGACCTTCCAGTGATCAGAGGATGAGCAGCCACTGGATAAAATCGTGATCATGACATTGAGAAGTTTGTAGGTTCAAACTGAAGAGAGGACATTTTGAATAAACACTATGTTAGGGTTCGATTTCCTGCTGCTGCACAAGGGGAGTCTCGAACCCGTCCCGCTGCGGTCTCCCATTCATCTCCGGCCGCAGTGGAGCCTGCTCAGCAGAGACGTCGGTACAGGCGTCTTGCCCACTCCTCTACTGTGCAGTGACTTGCTGCTGCCTTTCCTGGATCTGCTATTATAGCCAGTGCTGGAGCAGTCGTCTTTGAGACAAAGTCCTGCGTTTTCCCATCTGAGCATGCCCAGAGTGAGATCTCTCATTGGAGATCAGGGGTCACATGTTCAGGTGCTGCAGCGGCTCCTATTGGTCCGCCAGGAAGGTCATGTAGCTACGTTTGTTTGTAACAGCTTCTCATTGGTCCTTGTTCCTGGAAGGTCCTGTAGCTGTTGCTATAAAAGGGAAGCATGGCTGGGCCGCCATGCGCTAATATCAACCATTGTATGCTATGCGCCAGTGTGGTCATGTGTATGTGTGGATAGGGACCCGGCTGAAATAAGCCACTAGAATACCGACTTAATCGGTGAGGAGTTTGGTATGGTAGCTGGTCAGGGTCGGTGTCCTAGATGCCCTAGATTACCGGCATAACCGGTGAGGAGTTTGATTGCCGTATTCAGGGCCTGGCGTTCAGACGCCATAGATTGCGGGTGACTCCCGCGAGGACATTAGCGCATGATCACGCTTTATGTGCGCTTAGCACTTAACTGTGTACCTGAGAGCCTTACAGGACACAGTGCTTTTTCTCAGCGGCCCTGTGACGTAACAGGGTTCGCTTTCAATGCTAGACAGCGCCCTAGCGTGTTTTCTTTGCCACTCAGTTGTGTCTAGTGAGTGCGCACACATCGCCATATAGCGTTGCGGCTCCTCTTCTAGCGGCTCTGTGGAGTAACAGAGTTCGCACTCATTGCCACAGCGCATTACGGCGTTTATGTTGGCAGCTCTGCGGGATAACAGAGTTTGCTTCTTGCGCCTTTTTGCCAGCAGCGGGCTTCGCCTGCACGGTGGACCCCGGGCTGCGAACGCACTTATTATTTATATTATTTTGTGCGTTCCGCCAGCCTTAACACACTAAGTGATGGTTGACTTGATGGCGAATGGTAATATAATTTAAAAATACTTGAGGACTGCTTTAAAGATCTTGGGAAAAATCTTTAAAAAGACCCAACAACTATCACTTGTAGTATGGGTCTCCTTATGGAAGAGCAGGGAGTCATTTTAGACCCTCTTAGTCATCAGGGCTTGGGTTCAAACACTGTATTGCCTACCGCTACACCCCATTTGAGGATTTCAGGTTTGGTGCTGATGATCTTCACCTAGCCTAATGAAATAAATGTTTTGGCCCCTGTAGACTACTGTTTACACTTTTCAACTGCATTGCAGTGTGTTGATGTTGGCATTTCAGTATTTATAGATTGATGTCTGCCAGTTAAAGATGAGAGAATCGATTCTCAGGATCCTGGTCCCGCAGCCACATCAGCCACCTGGTCAAAGCCCTGAGAGCCATTTACTACATGCTGGCTTCCCTAGTTCCTGTTTTGAATAACTCACCTGGCACAATATCATGGGTGCATCATTCTAACGTCAAGCCAGGCCTCCTACTCAAAAGAGGAATTGGGTATGCCATCACGTAGGAGGCACTTCACAGAATTCCCAGAGGGCTTTGTCAGACTGGTCCTCAACATTCAGTTGCACCCTCAGGTGGTAGGAAATAGTGGTTCTGTTGGAACATGGTTATAGCAAAACAAATTGTACTCTGGAATCTCCCAGAGGAGCATTTTTAAGAACGTTGGCAAGTATTTTTTAAAGGGAAATACACCCCCCTTACAACCAAATCATACTTTCAATATACAAATTATGTTCATGGAGTAGAGGACAGTAAAGATAGAGAGCAGGATCCTTGTAAATATATGCAATGTGAACAGAAAACCAAAAACGACTCTTAGCAAAAAAGTTGGGTCGAAACCAGAAGACCTGGGACAATTCTCCATGTAGATAGTCTTTGGCTTGGATTCGGGCCCCGGGATCCCAGTGCAGTAAAGCAGCAACATTAACCTCTGCGAATATTAAATGCATTTGTAATGATGGAATAAGTCTTTTCAAGAGTCATTATAATAAAGTTGGCAATGACATGTGAATCCATTAGGCGGCCAAAATCTTGGAATCGATGTCATATTGGAGTCTATTGCTACGAGATACAAGGATTAGGAAGTTTCAGGAGCCACATCTCTGTTTATAATCATTATTATTAACGATTGCTATAAATTAATGAGCAAATTGCCAAAGTTAGTCCCAATTAATATATATGCCATATGGCTTGGCCGTGAGCAGATGAGTAATGGAGACATGTATGTCGTGAATATATGCCCAGCGTGTCCTGCTGATGTGTGACCTGTGAGATACCATAGAAAGAGCTCGTTATCCTAATCACCTCATCCATTTTCATAGCTGCGAGCTAGAAATGATTTTTTTTTTATCAGTGTCTCAAAGAAAAATCAATGCAACTTTTTAAAGACCACCTTAAGCAAATGCCCTTCTTCCTAATGCTAGACGTTGATAGTGCCCACAGTAAATGAGTGCAGATAACTCCAACTGACCCACAAATATGAGACTTGATAAAGCCTCTATTTAATAGCCTGACTCGGGTTCTTATTATAATCAATTTCTACAGTATTTGTGAGGAATGTGTGTGTATTAAATCAATGTATTCTAGCTGTGTAAAGACATTATTACCAAATCTAACTGAGATAACCAAGCATCCCATTGCCAAGTCAATAATTTATGTGACAAATATATCTACAAAATTCTCCGTTCGAGGGCTGTATATTTCTCTAAGAATTGACGTTTGATGATCAACTATGTATACTATTATGGGACTTTCATAGTATTGGTCTTTTCATATGGGCTGAAGGGACCATTTGAGGTCTCCTAGGTTCCAGGGCATGGATTCTACCGCAACCCTTGCCCCCATCAAAATATATCCAGCACTCCAGGAGTAGACTGAAATCATCCAATTTAAAGTTGAACCATGATCAAGACCTTTTGGTTGTGCTGACTGGGCTGTCCTGTCTATATTTATGTTGCTAAAATAAATTTGAAGATTTTAGTCCACTCACGGAGTGTAAGATATATTTTCACCATTACTGTCTGACAAGTTCATGTCCCCTTGCTCCTGTTAGGAGGATCATACTGCAAGACTAATGAGCTGGAATCCCAATTCTCTGCATTCCTGCACCTACAAGAATTACCCCCCTGCTGGTCCTGCAATTAGGCCAGTAATCTGTGGCTTTGAAAACCACCTCCTACATTTCAGAAAATCCCAGCTCTTGTTTTGTGTGTAAGGTTCTATGTATATATTCCTGAAACTCAGTTTGTTCGTCAGCCATTTTACTTTCTGTCTTGCTGCAGCTATCTTGCCCTCAGTCAAAATGGAGTTTCCAGCTTGCATGTTCCCGCCCTGATTCTCTCCTTTGCTTCTTAAGCAGCCACAGCTGAGCAATCAGTGCTTCAGAATCTAGCCTGCAGTGAACCTGTGACTTGACTCCTGTAAGCCTTGGACCTTGTACTCCAGCTATTCCTACTGAGGAACTCTGAAGCACTTGTGGACTCTGAACCCTGCTCTTTGAAAGACCCACGTTTGCATGGACTTACGGTAACAGAGAAGAAGATCCTGAATCTGTATTGGAGAGTGATTGCTGAGCTTGGATTACTCTGGCCTGCTGTGTCTCCTGTTTCTGTGTCTGCAAACTGTGTGACTATTTCTGCCAACTTGTATGAAGTAATACAGGACTTTTCTATATCAAACCTGTGACTCCTGTGTTTTCATCGCACCCAAGCACAAGACGCTATATGAACTGTACTACATACATTACAAGATTCTGAAGCCAAAACGTTAGTGTCTGCTGGGTCTGGAAGGCTGTGTCTGCTGAACTGTGGATATCAGACGTCCGGTTGTACTTTCTGTGATGACAGTGGTTGTGACTTCTCACAACCATTCCAGGTGAGCAATTCCCTTAAGTTTTTTCTTTTTGCAGTGTTACCACAGGTAAACACTATTGTTTTTTTTTTTTCCTTTCTTTTCTCTTTTTTGTCTGCTGTAACTCTGGATATCAGATGTCTGGTTGAAACTTTCTGTGATGATAGTGGTTGTGACTTCTCACAACCATTCCAGGTGAGCAGTTCCCTTAATTTTTTTTTCTCTCTGCAGTGTTGCCACAGGTGAACACTATTGTTTTTTTTTTTCTCTCCTCTTCTTCCAGTAATCCTGTCTTAAAAGATCTGGAAAATGGAGGCCCGCATAAAGGAACTTTGCGGAGTGACTGATAATATCCTTGCAGATTTGCAGAATATAAAGACCCGTTTTACAAATCTACAGGACCTCAATAATCACAATTTGCAAGTGGTTGGACAGACTACCCAGGATTTGCGAGCCAGGATTAAGGTTCTAGAGGGGCGAGTCCAGGCTCCTGCCGTAGCCCCGAGTGCTGGGATTCCCAAGTTGCCCCCTTTTCGTTTTGGCGGTGAACGTGAGAAATTCAGGGGATTTATTAATCAATGCAATCTTTTTTTTTCTGCACATGCTTCACAATTTCCCACTGAACGATCTAAGGTGCTTACTATAATTATGTTGCTTACCAACAAGGCTTTAATGTGGGCAAACCCTCTGATTGAGACTGAGGATGATTGTTTGAATCACCTTGATGATTTTATTTCAGCCATGGGGCAGGTGTTTGATGACCCCAATCGAGGTGCAACAGCTGAAGCAGCCATGTTAGCTTTGCGCCAAGGTAAGCACTCGGTAGCTGAATATGCCTTGGATTTCAGGAGATGGGCCCTTGATACCACCTGGGACAGTTCCGCCAAAAAAATCTATTTTTCGAAAGGGGTTATCTCCACTGATTAAGGATGAACTTGCTCGTGCCGACCCTCCCACTGCGTTAGGTGACTTTATTAACTACTGCATCCGTATTGATACTCGTCTGACTGAACGCAGGCAAGAGAGATGGTTCGAAAGCAATCGTACTAACCTTTTCCTACCTTCCTCTCCAGCTAAGGAACCTTTGAGTAGGATTACACGGGAACCTGAACCTGAACCCATGCAGGTAGACTCTTTACAACGACGGGTTAGTGATGCACGCAAGGAACATCGTTTTAAGGAGAATCTATGTTTCTATTGTGGTAAGTCAGGGCACTTCATTATAAACTGCCCCAGCCGTTCTCGTAAGACTACTGCAGCACTCATTCATTGTGAGTGTTGCGAGAGGGGATCTGTCAGGTCCGAGCCTCAGGCTCCAGAGAGATCTGCAGCAACAGATCTTGATTTCTCGGACTTAAACTCCGTTACCTCTGAGGACGTTGACTGTGTAAACGCTGCCATTTTTCAAGTTTCCTCAGCGGTGTCCCAGCTGAGTTGTAAGAAAAACAATTCTCATTGCTTTCTTTCCATCAAACTCTGGGTTGACTCAGCTTGGGTGTCTAGCTCTGCTATGATCGACTCAGGGGCAAGTGGAAATTTTATGGATGTCTCCTTTGCTCTGAAACAGGGAATACGTTCAGTGAAGAAGGCTACTCCAGTACAGATGGAAACTGTGGATGGCTCCCTGCTGACCTCTGGACCAGTGGATCAGGAAACAGAGCCTTTGAGGGTTCTTATGGGTAAAGATCATCAAGAGAAACTGTCCTTTATGCTTATCTCTTCTCCCCACTTTCCCATTATTCTAGGGCTACCATGGCTGCAGGCTCAGAATCCTACCATTAACTGGGAGACCAAGGAATTACACTTTCCAGAGAAACAGATGAGTCCAAAAGTTTCAGCTTGCTCTGTTCCTAAAGGAATCATGTCAGTCCTGAACTACCAGCTGTATACCAGGACTATGTGGATTTATGTGACAAGAAGAACGCTGACTAGCTTCCTCCTCACCGTCCATATGATTGTCCAATTGAATTATTGCCTGGAGCAGAGATACCTTTTGG
The DNA here is from genome assembly GCA_033576555.1 of Oophaga sylvatica. NCBI lineage: Eukaryota > Metazoa > Chordata > Amphibia > Anura > Dendrobatidae > Oophaga > Oophaga sylvatica. The sequence goes on along the minus strand of JARQOD010000010.1, from coordinate 28,106,143 downwards.
TAAGATCTACCCCCTGGCGGGGCCCGAGCTAAAGGCTTTAAAGGATTACATAGATGAAAATCTAGCCAAGGGCTTCATACGCCCCTCTTCATCTCCTGCAGGTGCACCCATCTTCTTTGTAAAGAAGAAAGATGGATCTCTGAGACCATGCGTAGACTATAGGGAACTCAATAAGGTTACTATTAGAAACCGTTATCCATTGCCTTTAATCCCTGAGTTATTGGAGAGAGTGCGACATGCCAAAATTTTTTCTAAACTAGATCTTCGTGGGGCCTATAACTTAGTCCGTATTAGACCTGGGGATGAATGGAAGACTGCATTCAGGTCACGCTATGGACACTTTGAATATCTAGTTATGCCTTTTGGTCTGAGTACCGCCCCAGCCACTTTCCAACACTTGGTGAATGACATCTTCAGGGATCTCCTAGATACATTCGTGGTAATTTATTTGGATGATATTCTAATTTTTTCTAACTCCACAGAGGAACATCATGGACATGTGAGAATGGTCTTGGAACGTCTAAGACAAAATCATCTTTACATCAAACTTGAAAAGTGTGAATTCCATAGGACCGAAATTCAATTTCTGGGGTATGTACTGTCTACACAAGGAATTAGTATGGATGGAAGCAAAACCCAAGCCATCAAGGATTGGCCAAGTCCTAGAAATGTGAAGGAGGTACAGCGCTTCATCGGGTTTGCCAACTTCTATAGACGTTTCATTAGAAATTTCTTTGAGGTAGTGTCACCTATCACTCAACTTACCCGGAAAGAGTCTAGGTTTTCCTGGACTCCCCAAGCCCAGGAAGCATTTTCCCGTCTAAAAGATAAATTTACCACTGCACCTATCCTAGTACATCCCAACCCCGAGCTTGCCTTCATAATAGAGGTGGATGCTTCAGACTGTGCCGTTGGAGCTATACTCTCTCAGAGAACAGGTGAGAAGAATGTCTTGCATCCCTGTGCCTTCTTTTCCCAGCAGTTGTCTTCGGCTGAGAGGAACTACGATGTGGGCAATAGAGAGTTGTTGGCCATTATTGCCGCCTTCAAAGAATGGAGACACCTTCTTCAGGGAGCTGCACAGCAAATAGTCGTCCTGACAGACCATCGTAACCTTGAGTTTATCAGGTCGGCTAAGTGCCTGACTCCTCGCCAGGCTCGCTGGAATCTTTTCTTAAACCAATTTAATTTTATCATCTCTTATAGACCAGGATCGCGCAATGGAAAGGCTGATGCACTCTCTAGGATTTACTCAGCAGAGACACGTCCAATTACTCCTCCTAAGACTATTCTTCCTGACTCTAGATTCCTAGGAGTAATTCATAATCAAGACCTACTTAAGGACATCAAGGAAGCATACCATGCGGATTCCTTTTTGGCACAACCCCCAAGGGACGTAAGTCTTGTCTTTAAGAATGGTGTGTGGATTCAGGGACAACGTCTGTATATTCCTGAAACAGTCAGATTAAGATTATTGCAACTCATTCACGATTCCAAGATAGCTGGGCATAGAGGAATTCTAAAGACACAGGAATTTCTTTCTCGTTTCTTTTGGTGGCCCACTTGCAGGAAGGATGTTTTGAATTATGTCACTTCATGTGAGGTCTGTGCAAGATGCAAAACACCTCGCTCCTCACCAACTGGTCTGTTACAGCCTCTTCCCACCCCGTCCCGTCCGTGGGGATCCATTTTTATGGACTTCATTGTGGAGTTACCAACCTCTCAGGGGAAGAACACCATTCTAGTGGTGGTTGACCGTCTAACAAAGGCAGCTCATTTTATCCCTTGTGTCGGCTTACCCACTGCAAAACAGACATCAGATTTGATGATTAAAGATGTGTTTCGCTTACATGGAGTACCGGATGAGGTTATTTCGGATCGAGGGGTGCAATTCACTTCTAGGTTTTGGCAAAATTTCTGTGCAGCATTGGACATTAAAGTAAACCTTTCTTCTGCTTTTCATCCCCAGACTAATGGACAGACCGAACGAACCAATCAAACCCTGGAGCAGTATCTCCGCTGCTTTATCTGCCACCTACAGGATGATTGGGTGGATCTACTTCCATTAGCTGAGTTCTCGTATAACAACTCTCAGAGTGCCTCCACTAAACAGTCTCCTTTTTACTCTAATCTAGGTTATCATCCTAACATTCTACCACGATTTCCCATAGAAACGCCTTTACCAGCAGTGGCTGAAAGAATCACGTCTTTACAGAAGAATATGGATCTTCTAAAGGAAAATCTGGAATCGGCTCAAGAAAGGTACAAGAAAGCAGCAGATAAATTTCGTAAACCTGCACCAGCTTTCAAGGTAGGAGACTTGGTCTGGCTGTCAACCAGAAATCTTAAGTTAAGGATTCCATCGTCTAAGTTGGGACATAAGTACATTGGACCCTATAAAATCAGTAAAATTATAAGTGCCGTTGCTTGTCGTCTTCAACTGCCCAGAACTATGAGAATCCACCCTGTCTTTCATGTATCCCTACTAAAGGCTGCGACACCCAATACGTTTCCTGGACGTTCCTCTCCTTGCCCTGACCCAGTGCTAGTCGATGGTCAGGAAGAATTTGTGGTGGAAAGGATTTTAGATTCCAGGTTGTATAGAAATCAGTTACAATATCTGATTAAATGGCAGGGCTACCCAGTGGAGGACAACTCATGGGAACCAGTCAATAACGTTAATGCTCCTCGCTTGCTCCGTCAGTTTCATCAGAGGTACCCACACAAGCCTGGTCTGAGGTCATCCGGAGGTTGTCCTTAAGGGGGGAGTAATGTAAGGTTCTATGTATATATTCCTGAAACTCAGTTTGTTCGTCAGCCATTTTACTTTCTGTCTTGCTGCAGCTATCTTGCCCTCAGTCAAAATGGAGTTTCCAGCTTGCATGTTCCCGCCCTGATTCTCTCCTTTGCTTCTTAAGCAGCCACAGCTGAGCAATCAGTGCTTCAGAATCTAGCCTGCAGTGAACCTGTGACTTGACTCCTGTAAGCCTTGGACCTTGTACTCCAGCTATTCCTACTGAGGAACTCTGAAGCACTTGTGGACTCTGAACCCTGCTCTTTGAAAGACCCACGTTTGCATGGACTTACGGTAACAGAGAAGAAGATCCTGAATCTGTATTGGAGAGTGATTGCTGAGCTTGGATAACTCTGGCCTGCTGTGTCTCCTGTTTCTGTGTCTGCAAACTGTGTGACTATTTCTGCCAACTTGTATGAAGTAATACAGGACTTTTCTATATCAAACCTGTGACTCCTGTGTTTTCATCGCACCCAAGCACAAGACGCTATATGAACTGTACTACATACATTACATTGTGCTTTATGCCTCAACAATGACCAATGACGTTGCACGGGCCGGCTAATCAGAAGAAGAGCAGTGGATGCTGAAAAGTAGGAGGCGATTCTCAGGGCTCCCTTCTGGAGGCCACAAATTACTCACCTGGCTGGTGGATTTGGCCGCGTGAATCCATTTGCACCATCTGCAGTGTGTATACATTTTCAATACGTTTTGGTTTTTCTAATTAAAGTGAAGCAAATTTGGCAAAATTGAAATGTTCTCATATTGGGTCCTGAGGTTGAATGTCAGTAGAAGATGTTCATTATACAGACCGCAAATTATAATAAAATCATGGGTTAGAAAGCCTGAAAAAAACATTATACCTTCCTCATCCCTCACCTATCCCACCACTACAGCTCACCGCCCAGTCCTACCTTCCTCTAGCTCCGATCTTCTTATCTTCATTATCAACACTTTGGTGCCTCTTGTGCTGCATGACATCCTGACGTTTATCGTCCTACGACATCATGAGGTGTGGCAACGCACTTAATAAAGAGAAGATCAAAGCAAGTCATGATGTCGAGTGTAAGGGCCTGTGCACACGTTGCGGATTTGCCTGCGGTTCCGCAGCGGTTTTTGCCCTGCGGTTCCGCTGGCAGGGCACTGTGTAATGTAAATCTATGGAAAAAAAAAAAAGCTGTGCACATGATGCGGAATTTTCCTCGCGATTTTGTTGCGCTTTTAAAACCACAGCATGTCAATTCTTAGTGCGGATTCCGCTTCAGTATTACACCTATTCCTTTATAGGTGTAAAACCGCAGGGCAAATCCATACCTGCGTTTTCTGCCAAGAGGTGCGGATAAATCTGCAACGTGTGTACAGGCACTTAGGTTTCGGCTGGATTTGAACCTGGATCTGAGGCATCAGTGGTCCCCCATCCAGGTTTCAGCTGGGGTAGATGCTGCTTTAGCTTCACCGTCGATCCCAACACATAACCAGTACAAGAGAGTACAAGCTGTCTCCAGGGTCTTTGTTAATAGTGACCTTAAGCATAGGTTACAGAAGGAGACAGGGCTGTTATAGCCTAAGTCCAGAAATGCCTGCACTGAGCATGTCCGTGACATGGCGAGCCAGGATTGGTGGTTAATGTCAGCTGCTCCTCTGAAATGGCATCGCCTGATTGGTCACGGATGACGTCATCGGTGATGCGATTGACGAGATGGCTGGGGGCGGAGCTTAGCCCTTAAATAGCTTATCTGTCCACAGCACGGTCAGATTATACTAAAATAGACAGTGCTCATGTGTGGACGTTCCAGAATCTGGGCTCCTCGTGCTCTCTAGCTTTGCTCTCCGGGACCTGCCGATGCCAGAGTTCGCTCGGCTAATTAGCACAGGTCCTTCAGGCAGGTTTAGCTTATGCCAGGCAGGTAGCCAATGTGGCGCAGTCTTGCTACGAATATAGGGTAGCTATACACCCTGAGCAGACTGCGGGGCGCGTAATATGGGCATCGCCTGCCAATCTGAACAGAGAGTTGCTCAGCCCGGTCTCTTGCCGGCTGGTAGCACGTACGCCTGGCGTTAGTCGCACTCACTTCCTAGCGGCTGGCACGTAGCTTCTGGGCAGTCAACAGGGCTATGTCTATACCGGCTTGCAGCACATAGTGCAAACCTAATATCTGGCAAGTGGCTTCTGTGCCATTAACAGGGCTACATCTACGGCAGTCGATAGCACATCTCCCGTGACGTTAATGGAGATAGTGGCAATACTACATCTCCCTTAGTGTGAAGTAACACAGGCGAGATCTAATTTAATCCTTTAGTTGTCAGTTGTTACCCTGTTACCCAAAGGGTGTTCGGCAGCAGTGACATAAACTGCATCGCGGACCTCGGGTTCGGTTGCAATCCATTATATATTAAAGTTGTTGCAACCGAGCTCATAACATTGAGTGAGGCTTGGGCAGCACCAGAGGCACCAAAGAGTGGACACTGAAGATAAGAAGACCAGATAGAGTGAATAGAATCAAAACAAAATTCAGATTTTGGTAAGTCCCAAGTTTTTTGTGAAACATACAAGGACATAGCGTAAATAGTTTTCTATTCCTCAACGGCCCATTATGCTTTTGTGGTCCAATAAAATGTTATTTGACCATCCTGAAGTAGGTAATAACATATGCATATCTCTTAGGATGGACTTGAATTGGCGTCAATCTGCATTATTATAGGAGAATCCTACTATATTTAGAAATTTGGGTATTCTGGATTATTTCATGGTTATAATATGACTCAACCCTTGCCTCAGTTGAGAATGATCCTCAACCCTTCAACATATGGCATCACTTTAAATCATTATTCTTCGGTGCCAAGTAGAAGTAGAGGGTGACGTTGAGAGAACCGTATTGCAGGTATCCACACGACACCAGACTGTACATCACCCAGCAGTAATATTTTTATCATATCCAATATCGTTCTGGGCTAAAGCCGTCACATAATTAACTGTGGTTATATTATAGACCAGTCGTATCTGTCCTAATTCTCTAAAGAAGGATTTGGTTGGTGTGTTAAGCATCCCACAGGGGATATTGGAATAACAACACAATTAGGATCCTATTGAGCAAAAATAGTCTCCTACTCATGAGCCGTGTGGTGAATGCAGACGTCTGGGAGCGACGTAAATCATTTAGTTCTACATAACATATGGTTAATTGTGAGGATAGAGCTTATTAAAACCCCAGATCTGTAGCCACATGCAAGGGCACCAGAAGTCTACCTAGATTCGGACCCTACATACTAAGCCATGATTAATTAGGGAGAGATACGCTCGGCCATATACTAATGCTTTAATTGCCACCACGATCTTAGCTATTGGACAGGAATTAAAGGAAATGTGAAATATTCAGATGTCAAAGTTTGCACCTAAAAAGAGTTCCAGCCGAATATAAACCCAATGTACAAACTGATCAGCCATAACATTAATATGGTTGAGTAAATAACATTGATTATCATTTGACAAGGGACAAAATTGTGATGACTAAACAAGTGTGGAAGAGAAGCATATCCAAATGGCAGGGTTTGGAGGACCTTAGTTGTGTAGTGCTTAGTACGTGCCAAAAGTGGTCCAAAGCAAGTCATCTGATGACCGCCGCGAGAGCCATGGATCCTTCAAATTCATTCAATCATGTTTGAATTGGGCAAAGAAATTTGATTTACATCAAAGTTATTTGCTGCTAGTGTCACTAAATGGAAAGTACATAATACCTCGCTAGGGGAGGACATATCATTGGTGCAACCTGTCACACAGGTGCAAAGAGGTAAGGAAGTCCATTTCTACCTCCAAAGAAGATGACATTTTGCATTATCATGAGATAATGGACTAGAAAGGGCCCATACATTGTTCTTACATAGAGGTTCTCTTCTGTCTGTGTCCACTCTTGCACTTCACTGCTCACCTGTCCTGCCGCCTCCCACCATCCAGTCCTTTGCTCCTTCCAGCCTCTTCTTTCCACCGCTACTCACTGAAAATAAGAAAATAATAATAGAGTAGCTGTTGCCCACCTTCCCCCACCACCGATCCTCTGTGGATTAAAGGAAGGGGAATGGCTCTGCTGGTAATGTGTTGATGCCAGATCTTGCAGGACACCATCAGGTCTCTTGAGAAGTTCGTGACTCAATGTGTCAAAGATACTGTGGCAGCAGACATATTTCAGTGATTCTTTTTTTGATTATTCTTCCAGAATTTGTGTTAGGGTTCGATTTCCCGCTGCTGCACAAGGGGAGTCTCGAACCAGTGCCGCTGCGGTCTCCCATTCATCTCCGGCCACAGTGGAGCCTGCTCAGCAGAGACGTCGGTCCAAGCGTCTTGCCCACTCCAGTACTGTGCAGTGACTTGCTGCTGCCTTTCCTGATTTGCTATTGTGGCCAGTGCTGGAGCAGACGTCTTTGGGACAAAGTCCTGCGTTTTCCCTTCTGAGCATGCCCAGAGTGAGATCTCTCATTGGAGATCAGGGGTCACATGCTCAGGTACTGCAGCAGCTCCTATTGGTCTGCCAGGAAGGCCCTGTGTCTACTGGTGTTCTGGAACAAGTTTCATTGGTCCTTGTTTCTGGCAGGTCCTGTAGCTGTTGCTATAAAAGTGTAGCATGGCTGGGCCGCCATGCGCTAATATCAACCATTGTATGCTATGCGCCAGTGTGGTCATGCATGTGTGTGGTTAGGGACCCGGCTGAAATAAGCCCCTAGAATACCGACTTAATCGGTGAGGAGTTTGGTGTGCTTGCTGGTCAGGGTCGGTGTCCTAGATGCCCTAGATTACCGGCATAACTGGTGAGGAGTTTTGATTGCCGTATTCAGGGTCTGGCGTTCAGACGCCATAGATTGCGGGTGACTCCCGCGAGGACATTAGCGCATGATCACGTTTTATGTTCACTTAGCACTTAACTGTGTACCTGAGAGCCTGACAGGACACAGTACTTTTTCTCAGCGGCTCTGTGACGTAACAGGGTTCGCTTTCGTCGCTAGACAGCGCCCTAGCGTGTTTACTTTGCGACTCTATTGTGTTTAGTGAGTTCGCACACTTCGCCATATAGCGCTGCGGCACTCCTTCTAGCGGCTCTGTGAATAACAGAGTTCGCACTTATTTGCCACAGCGCGTTACGGCGTTTATTTTGGCGACTCTGCGGGATAACAGAGTTTGCTTCTTGCGCCATTTTGCCAGCAGCAGGCTTCGCCTGCACGGTGGACCCCGGGCTGCGAACGCGCCTCTCAACATCAAATATTTGGTGCGTTCCGCAGACCCTAACATAATATTAGCGCCAGGGTCTGGCTGGTAAAATGGCGGACGACCAGCGTCTGCAGCGGTATATCCAGCAGCTGGAGGGTAGGTTGGCGACTCTAGAGCGCACAACCTCAGCGGCGGATGTTACCGCAGTCGCGGTTCAGGCTGCTAGTGTGGCCGCCACCAGTTTGTCCTCTGCCACCCCTGCTCCGACTATTTCCCGCCTCCCACTTCCAGACAAGTTTACCGGTGACAGTAAACAATGTCGGGGTTTCGTCAGTCAGTGCTCCATACATCTAGAGCTTCTGGCTGCACGTTATCCCACGGAGCGGGCGAAAGTGGGTTTTATCATATCTCTTTTGTCGGGCAGGGCGTTGGAGTGGGCACGATGATCGTGTGGTGCAGAGTGCTCCTCTCTTCTTGGACACTCTTAAACAGGTCTTTTTAGGACCTCGTGTCACCCACGATACGGCTCTTCAACTGTTGGCTATCACCCAGGGTTCATCCATGGTCAGCCAGTTTGCCGTCCAATTTCAGACTCTGGTCTCTGAGCTGGATTGGCCAGATAAAGTCCTTATACCCGTGTACTGGAGGGGATTGGCAGACCATGTGAAGGACGCCTTGTCCACCAGGGAGATTCCTGCCACACTGGAGGAGCTCATTACCATATCTACCCGCATCGACCTTCGTTTTTATGAGCGGAGGTTGGAGCGGGCCCAGTGTAGGCAGAGGTTCCGGCTGGCGCCCACCTTCGCCAGACCTCTGGAATCTTCCATTCAGGCGTCCGATTCCCTGAGGCCATGGAGATTTCTCGAGTGAGACCTAAGTCTCGGGCTGCTCGAGTATCTGTGACTTGTAATACTTGCCAACAAATAGGGCATTATGCTAACAAATGTCCACGGCGGTCGGGAAACGACCGCATCTAGTAACCATTGGAGGGGGTTCACTAGACACAGCAGTACACGCCTCCAAGTTGTCCTTTAGGGGGACAATCAATTTTGGCTCATCCACTTTAACAGTCACTCTTTGTGTGGATTCTGGAGCCGAAGGAAATTTCATGTCTTCTACCTTCGCTCTCCGCCACTCTATACCTCTGGTGATGCTCGCCAAACCCGTAACTGTTCGAGTAGTGAATGGGTCGACACTGCCTTCACCAATCACACATCAGACCATCCCTTTCATGTTGTCAATGTCACCTTCCCATCAAGAGATTATCTCACTTCTAGTCATTCCCGAGGGAATAGACGAGATCTTGTTAGGGATGCCCTGGCTCCGTTTCCATTCCCCACACATTGAATGGAACTCTGGGAGGATATTGGGTTGGGGTGAGTCATGTAAAGGCAGATGTATGAGGGAATGCATTCAGGTGGCCACTACAGAGATGCCCGCAGATCTTACTTCTCTTCCTAAATACTATTGGTCATATGCAGACGTATTCTCCAAAAAGGTTGCAGAAGTCCTTCCACCTCACCGTCCCTATGACTGTCTTATTGACCTCTTGCCTGGAGCAGAACCTCCTCGGGGACGGGTCTATCCCCTTTCTCTCCCGGAGACGGAGGCTATGTCCCAATATATCCAGGAGAACCTGGCAAGAGGATTCATTAGGAAGTCAGTGTCACCTGCAGGGGCGGGGTTCTTCTTCGTGCAGAAGAAGAACGGAGAATTACGTCCATGCATCGATTACAGGGGTCTTAATGCCATCACCGTTAAGAATAAATACCCGTTGCCACTGATTTCTGAGCTATTTGATAGGCTACGGGGGGCAAGGATATTTACGAAATTAGATCTGCGCGGTGCTTATAACCTGATTCGCATCCGTGAGGGGGACGAATTGAAGACGGCTTTTAATACCAGGGACGGGCACTATGAATATCTGGTGATGCCCTTCGGGCTCTGTAATGCCCCAGCCATCTTCCAAGACTCTGTTAATGACATCTTCCGGGATATGCTCTCCACCTCAGTCGTAGTCTATCTGGATGATATTCTCATCTTTTCCCCAGATATTGACTCCCACCAGAGAGATGTTTGCAGAGTCTTCGACCTCCTACGGGCAAATTCCCTCTACGCAAAGTTGGGAAATGTGTGTTTGAGCAGGAGTCCTTACCTTTCCTGGGCTATATCATCTCCGCCCAGGGATTGGCTATGGATCCTGCCAAACTACAGGCGGTGATGGACTGGCAAGAACCCCATTCTTTAAAGGCGGTGCAGCGCTTTATGGGGTTCATTAATTACTACCGCCAGTTTATCCCTCACTTCTCAACTTTGGTAGCTCCCGTGGTTGCCCTCACCAAAAAGGGAGCTAATCCCAAATTGTGGTCTGAAGAGGTCTCCAAGGCCTTCACGTCTATTAAGTCCCATTTCGCTAGCGCTCCCATCCTACATCGCCCCGATGTTGATAAGCCATTTATATTGGAGGTGGATGCCTCGTCCGTTGGTGCAGGAGCAGTCCTCTTCCAAAAGGATGCTCAAGGTCGGAAGCATCCATGCTTCTTTTTCTCCAAGACCTTCACACCAGCGGAGAGGAATTATTCCATCGGGGACAGGGAGTTGCAAGCAATGAAGTTGGCCTTCTCGGAGTGGAGACATCTGTTGGAGGCGGCTCGCTTTCCCTTCCAAGTCTTCACGGATCACAAAAATTTGGTATATCTTCAGACAGCCCAGCGGCTTAATTCTCGCCAGGCCAGATGGTCCTTGTTCTTCTCCCAGTTTCATTTCACACTGCATTTCCTCTCGGGAGAGAAGAACATTCGTGCCGACGCTCTCTCTCGCTCTGTGGTGTCCTCGGAGGAGGAGGTGGAGGAGCCTCGGCTTATCGTCCCCACAGAGAGCCTGAGAACAGTGGCCCCAGTTTCGCTAGAGTCTGTGCCCCCGGGCAAGACTTTTGTGCCTACCAATTTGCGACCGGAGGTACTCTCTTGGGCACATTCGTCCAGGGTGGGTGGACACTTTGGGGCAAAGAGGATATCTGAATTGCTGGCGAGGACATACTGGTGGCCGCATATGGTCCGTGACGTTGGGGACTATGTTCGGGCGTGTGTCTCCTGCGCCAAGAATAAGTCTCCACGACAACTGCCAGCTGGGTTACTTCACCCTTTGCCGGTGGCAGATAGGCCCTGGGAGATGGTTGGGATGGACTTTGTGGTGGGCTTGCCCAAGTCTCGGGGTTGCACCATCATTTGGGTAATCACCGACCATTTTTCCAAAATGGTGCATTTGGTGCCGCTTCCACGGTTACCTTTTGCACGGGCTCTGGCAGCGTTGTTCGTTAGGCACATCTTCCGTCTACACGGCATGCCGGACAAAAATGTCAGTGACCGAGGTCCCCAGTTTGCGTCTCGGTTCTGGAGAGAGCTTTGTCGTCTACTCAGTATTGAGTTAAATCTCTCTTCAGCATACCATCCTGAGACGAATGGGTTGGTAGAGAGGGCCAACCAGACCTTGGTCACCTATCTACGACATTTTGTCTCAGCCAGGCAGGATGACTGGGCGTCCTTGCTACCATGGGCTGAGTTTGCACTAAACAATGCTGTGGCTGACTCCACCGGACAGACTCCATTCCTCCTAAACTACGGTCAGCATCCGCGGGTTCCGGTGCCCATGCCTGTGTCTTCCACCGACTCCAGGGTGGCAGACTGGGCTGTGGAGGCACGGGACATTTGGGACCGTACCCAGGATGCCATTCAGGCATCCAAGGAGAGGATGAGGTCCTCCGCCGACGCACATCGGCGCCCCGCTCCAACATTTGCTCCTGGGGACATGGTGTGGCTCTCCGCCCGTAACATTAGGCTGCGAGTTGAGTCCACTAAGTTGGCACCCCGCTACTTGGGTCCCTTCAAGGTCATCGAGCAGGTTAACCCTGTGGTATACCATTTGGCTCTTCCACCACGCCTGGGTATCTCCGACACCTTTCACGTATCCCTCCTGAAACCCGTGCTCATGTCCCGGTTTTCTGAGTCATCTGCCGGGACATCGGGTTCATGTACGGATGACCATGAGGTGAACGCCACCGTAGGGTGTAAGGTGGTACTTGGCAAAAAGTTTTATTTGGTGGACTGGAGGGGCTATGGGCCTGAGGATAGGTCTCGGAAGCCTGCCGAGCATGTTCACGCTCCGCAGCTCATCGCTGCCTTTGAACGCAGCGAGGCCCAGAGAAGGGGGGGCCCTAGGAGGGGGGGTAATGTTAGGGTTCGATTTCCCGCTGCTGCACAAGGGGAGTCTCGAACCCGTCCCGCTGCGGTCTCCCATTCATCTCCAGCCGCAGTGGAGCCTGCTCAGCAGAGACGTCGGTCCAAGCGTCTTGCCCACTCCAGTACTGTGCAGTGACTTGCTGCTGCCTTTCCTGATCTGCTATTGTGGCCAGTGCTGGAGCAGACGTCTTTGGGACAAAGTCCTGCGTTTTCCCTTCTGAGCATGCCCAGAGTGAGATCTCTCATTGGAGATCAGGGGTCACATGCTCAGGTACTGCAGCAGCTCCTATTGGTCTGCCAGGAAGGCCCTGTGTCTACTGGTGTTCTGGAACAAGTTTCATTGGTCCTTGTTTCTGGCAGGTCCTGTAGCTGTTGCTATAAAAGGGTAGCATGGCTGGGCCGCCATGCGCTAATATCAACCATTGTATGCTATGCGCCAGTGTGGTCATGCGTGTGTGTGGTTGGGGACCCGGCTGAAATAAGCCCCTAGAATACCGACTTAATCGGTGAGGAGTTTGGTGTGCTTGCTGGTCAGGGTCAGTGTCCTAGATGCCCTAGATTACCGGCATAACCGGTGAGGAGTTTTGATTGCCGTATTCAGGGTCTGGCGTTCAGACGCCATAGATTGCAGGTGACTCCCGCGAGGACATTAGCGCATGATCACGTTTTATGTTCGCTTAGCACTTAACTGTGTACCTGAGAGCCTGACAGGACACAGTACTTTTTCTCAGCGGCTCTGTGATGTAACAGGGTTCGCTTTCGTCGCTAGACAGCGCCCTAGTGTGTTTACTTTGCGACTCTATTGTGTTTAGTGAGTTCGCACACTTCGCCATTATAGCGCTGCGGCACTCCTTCTAGCGGCTCTGTGGAGTAACAGAGTTCGCACTTATTGCCACAGCGCGTTACGGCGTTTATTTTGGCGACTCTGCGGGATAACAGAGTTTGCTTCTTGCGCCATTTTGCCAGCAGCAGGCTTCGCCTGCACGGTGGACCCAGGGCTGCGAACGCGCCTCTCAACATCAAATATTTGGTGCGTTCCGCAGACCCTAACAATTTGTCATTAAAGGTGTTTTGTTACTGTTTAAAATCTTTTTCTATTACGACCCACTCCAAAAAAGCTGATAATAGGGCATTCCACTATTCAGCCCGATTTCTTATCTATCTCTAGAGATAAGAAGATAATCAAATTCTTTGGAGGCTCTGGTGCTCACTAGACTCACCCACCCATCTATTTATCCGTCTGTCCATCATCCATCCATCCATCTATTTATCCATCCATCTATTTATCCATCAACCCATCCATCTATTTATAAACTCCATCGTATTATCCATTCACCAATCTATTTATCCATCCATCAACCCATCCACTCTCCCTTCCACCCATCCACCCTCCCATCCACCCATCTACCAATCCACCCATCTTCCCTCCCATCCACCCATCCATCCTCCCATCCACCCATCTACCCAACCATCTACCCATCCATCCATCAACCCATCCATCCATTCATCCATCCATCCATCCATCTATGTATCTGTCTGTCTATCTTCTTATATCTGACTCATTTTTATCTTGTGCACACAGTTTTGGTTCATTCTCGTGCCATCACATATTGATCCTCCTTACATATATTCATACATTGTATGACAAGCCCATATCCGCGTACCATCCCTCTGAATCATTAGCAATGTATAGAGTATAGTATTTTACTAGAAAAATGATCTGGTTTACCTTTTAAAGGAGAGAAGGGGGAACGCATTAACAACAGATATACCATCCGCTACTGGGATAAAGTCAATACTAATTGGTAAACAGATACTTTCCGTGTTGACGATGTCATGGTATATCTAGAATTGATATGAACATTTTATTTATAGGACACAAAAATATTCTGATGAAACGTATTTTCTGCTTTGACAATTTTATTTTACTGTTATTTGATCTACCTTTCAGACACTCGGGAAATCAATGTTACATTTCACTTCTCCTACTTATGTCAAACCGTGAGCTTTTAGCTAACAAATTTTCTTTGCAAGATCCTTAAATGTAGGATGCTTTTAGCACTTGTATGGAGTTGAATTTCATCACTCAGCGGTGAAATCTAGCATGCTAGAGAACGACTGTATCAGAAAAACAAGATATCCGGGAAAGGTATTTGGTAATCAGTTTTGCTCAATTTACGTTAACTCTTGACAACTCTAAGAATTCCTATACGTATATGTTGGACATTATTTAGCGGGTTCATCTTCCAGAGTCTAGTTATGACCTTGAACACTATGGATTAAAGGAGTTGCCCCATAAACAATATTTATATACTAGGATATACACATGATAACTGAAAAATGTGTAATCCCTGGGGGTCGGACTCTTGAGACCTCCACTGATACCGAGAATAGTGATCCCAATGGAGCGGTAGTGACCTTGTGTAACCACCTCTACTATAGATAGTAAATGGAGCTCTGCTGGCACATGCTTGTGACCATTTCTTTAACACAAGGGTTCTACTGAACTTTTTTTTAATCCATCAGTTCCACAGATAAGGGCTTTTTTATTTAGTGCAAAATTTTATCGTCTTTACATAAGGGGTGTGGCTCACATAGTAATAATGCAGAGCAGCCTAAAGACACACCCCAGAGGATCCTTCAAGCACCACCCTCTTAGGAAAAAACAAAATTAGCACAAATTAAAAAGTGCTCATGTCTCTGAAAACATAAGGTGGATTTACAAAAGAAAAGCAAAACACAAGGAGGAGCAGTGAGAATAAAATAAGAGCAAAATCAGGAAACTTTTAAAGATCCTTTTTAAATGGGTATTGTACAGCAAAGTAATTATCGTCTCTTTCCCAGGATAAAATTAATAGATTACTAACTGTATAGATGAGTGAAACAAATGATCTTTTTGAATAAATGTGAAGAAAATATTTAGATCAATTGGCCGATTGCTTCCTTCACTTTCTTGTAAGTTTCCATAAACCATATGTGAGAATGTGAGGTTGTAAGTTGTAATTATCACCTAGGCAGGTTAACGATGCAGCTATTTTTTATTCTTTACATCCATGGTCTTACAGCAACTCTATGTAGATGGCCAAAATACAATGCCCTCAATCGACAAGATCCCACCCCAGAGCCAGTAGTTCCATTGTCCCCGTACCAGGTGATACCACTGTCTCCCAACTTTTGATTGACCCATAGCTTTTGTATCTCCCACTAGTATAGTCTGTAGTCATAGTCCATGTTCCAACAGATGACAGAGAGCGTGACTTCAGGGAATCCAGGGCCAGCAATCCAATGAGTAGCACCGGGTATTTGGTGGGCACCAACAGAGAGGAAGTAGAGGTAAGCTTAGGAGGCTGACGGAGCACAGTGATGTATGTGTTCAGGTTACCTAAGTGTTCCAACGTTGGTCCTCCAAACGTCTTCATGGGTTCAGTGATGGGCAGTGAAGCAGATATGTATTCCACTTGATAGAGTCATGGTTCTTTGGACTGTTCCTGTAGAGTCTCTTTGGAAAGGGAGACAGAGACTTTATAACCACAGCTCCCATTCAGGACATTCTCCCACAGAATTTGGAAAGGTGGGGGGGAAGGCAATCCCTCATTGCTTTATTGTTCAATTAGCATGCATATTTTTTCTAAGTTGTGTAGACTAGTAAACATCAGGGGCTCATGCAGTATGTAATCAGCAGGCATTCCACAAATTAACATACAACAAGAGTCAACTCACAGGTTCATATGAAACAATGGCTCATTTCTAATGACCTGCTGAATAAAGAAACAATGCATGTGGCATAATTAAGAATAATTCACCCTAGCACCATGCTAAGGTGACGCTGTGTTGTCACATTGCTCCTCTTCTTTATTAGCCAGATGTTTTATTCAACCTTCTCCACTTGTCGGGGGACAGTCTATCGACATTTCTTTCAGCACAGACACGGATGAAAAATGTTTCACCTTCATGAGTTGTATCATTCAGTTTCCTCAAAGCATATTCCGTGGCTTCCTTGCAAAAAATCTCCACAATCCCAATTCCATCCTTGTGTACATCAGCATAGCAGACATCTCCAGCTTCTCTCATCTGATTTTTCAGATCCTGCCAAATCCTCGATGTAGGAAGCCCTAACACAATGACGTTATATTCAGTTTGCTGGATCCCCAGGTTTGATCTGGGAAACTCCACATGTAACCAAAGAGAGCCGAACTCGTATCCATTGCATCCAAACACGGCATCCTCCATATTCCACTGATACTAGAAGCTGTAACGTTCACCTAGGCAGGTTAACAATGCAACCATTTTTTATTCCTTATGTCCATGGTCTTACAGGAACTCCAGGTAAATTGGCCAGTAGTTACACTGCCTCCATACCAGGCGATACCACTGTCTCCCAACTTTTTGTTGGCTCACAGCTTTTGTATCTCCCACCGGTATATTCTGTAGTCACAGTCCATGCTCCTACAGATGACTGATACCACAACTGTTGCTCATGGATCCACCTCCAGTTCACAACAGCATATACTACAGTCCCAGCAAGTCCACAAAATGGTGCAAATGACAGAGTCTCACCCTTCCGCTAGCTCACCAGACATTAGAGCCTCTGTGACTTCAGGGCATCCAGGGCCAACTACCCCAACTACTAGCACCCCGTTTTTTCGGGGCAGCCACAGAAAGGAGTTAGCGGCAAGCTTAGGATGTTGACCAAGTATAGTGAGGTACGTGCCCAGGTGACCTGAGTGTCCCAACCTTGGTTATCCAAACATTTTTATGGGTTTAGTGAAGGGCAGTGAAGCAGATCTGTATTCCAACAGATAGAGCCATGGTTCCTTGGGTTTTTCCTGTTCCTGTAGAGTCTCTCTGGAGAGGGAGCCATATACTTTATACCTACAGCTCCCATTCAGGAGATTGCACTTTTTTGCAATTTCACCGCACTTGGAATTTTTTTCCTGTTTTCCAGTACACGATATGGTAAAACCAATGGTGTCGTTCAAAAGTACAACTTGTCCCCCAAAAAAACAAGCCGTCACACGACCATATTGACCGAAAAACAAAAAAAGTTATTGCTCTGGGAAGAAGGGAAGCAAAAAACGAAAACGCAAACACAAAAATACCTCTGGTCATGAAGGGGTTAAGATTTGAGAGTCCTCAGTGGTTGATACCTTTAAATGGCTAACTGAAAAAATTGTAAGAAATTGCAAGCTTTCATGACTACTCAGGTCTCTTGATCAGGCATGGAACAACACAAAATCTGAAGAATCATATATTAATACACAACAGGACACAGAATGGGGAGAATGTAGAAACTCCACGAAGATGTTGACCTTAGTAGGACAAACACCAGGACTACAAAGCTTCAAATTAAGTGATCTCCATCATGTGGAGCCTCTGTGAAGTGGTTTGAGAAGTGAACTAGAATCTCCTAAGATTTGTCTCTGGTGGCATTACTGTTCAGCATACAGTATGTCCAGCATGGATGATCCTTACTTGAGATAATCCTTGAAGGACCTCCAAAAAATAGCCTCGATTTAAGAGCTCTTTCCTAATTCTCTTTCTCCTATTGAAAAGTAATTGTTTTAAGCATGAAGTCATTATGTTCTGGGTGTTTGCCAGTCAGCAAAACACATAATGTGACTTCATTTAGAAATAATGATTTTTTTTTTGTACAGTAACCACCGGGTCAAAAGAGGTCAAAATAGTTCATGTCTAAGTCACCCATCCCCATTAACGGTTTATTTTCTTCTCCATCTTACAGGAATGTGAAAAGAAACACTAAATCAAGGGCTGTCTTGACCTGGAGGGCGTACTCTTCACATAATAGTCCCTAACATCCAGCTCATATTTCTTTCTCCTGCCCTTTCAGTGTTACGAGGGCCTTCAAATCAATGCACTTCAGCTTCTTATAGTCTAAACAAGTCCAATAATGGCTGTTTCATCAGGACGCTTATATAGAAAGCCTTGCAGCGTGCTCGAGCTTGAACAAACCTCTCCAAGTTCATTGCAATGATTCATCTTTATGTTCTTCTGAAATTGCTATTAGTCAATGAAATATGTAGGCTTTTGACCAATTTTTTAAGATGGCTTCCATTAACTCCCGCAGAGGTGCCTCTCAGACTCTGGGATCTGCTCCGGCCCAGACTCGAGTGGTTTCGAGGTAATAATTTGAGTACAGCCGCTCGGATGTGAATGCAGGGATTCAATTTATAGGTATGAAAGCCGCAGCCAAAAATTAACCCAAGCGAGGAGGAAAGCTGACACTTCAACTTCTGTGATGAGATGCTCTCAACGGCTTTCTCACCAGCCTCGGTTTTTTAATTCTATAGAGTGGAAATTTTGGGATAATTTAGAAATTCAATTAACTATCCTTTCCCCTAGGATCGAACTTGAGTTAAGTTATTATTAACGCTTTTTAACTACCATTACAACTCATGTAATATCTGTCACCTTAGCTTTCCCAGACTCTTGAATGGGAAATCCTACTGTGTGGCCCAGCTATGTAAGGCACACATAAAATCCAGGAGAGTGCACAGGAAGGTAATCGCAACGCTTGATATGCATTCACTGCCACTCACTCTTTCAGACACACCCATCTGAGATATAGGGGGGAGTGACACGTAGCAATCAGAGCTGAGAGAGTTTCCTGTCTGAGAAGAGCTCAGTTCAGTCAAGCTCAGGGAGTGTTCCGTTTGACTTCAGTCAGTTAGCTTCTGTCTAAGGACAGAGCAGCCATTCAGTTTCCAGTCTGAGGACAGTGGAGTCCAGGACAGTACAGTCTGGACTTGGAGGATACTGAGAGCTGTGCAGCGAGCTCTGGGAGAAAGCTGACATTTCCATGAAAAGCTACAAGTACTTATGTTAAGAGCGGGAAGCAGGGCGAAGGGCGCAGTGGAGAAGACAGAGAGAAGTGCTACAGGTATTGGATTACCTGCACTAAATTGCCGGACACCGGGGTCCGAAGCGTTGCTAGAGTTTCAAGCTTAGTAACAAGAAAACCGGAGGCATCTGGACTACAGGTCGCAGAGTGCAGCCCAAAGTGTCAATACGTAACCGGAGTCAGGGAGAACGGGGACTTTGAGTCAAGCGCAGACAAAAGTAAGGACTTAGTTCTCACCACTTAGAAGGCTCCACCACAATGTTGGCCGGGCATTACAGCTATTGAGAAAGCTGTAGAGTTCAGAGTTAACTTCGCATCACGCAAGTTGGACTCACATGTATATGGAAGTAAAGGAGGCCTCTAACCTGCTCAGCGGTTACCCGAATGTGCACTCTCCACCCCGACCAGCTCCCCGGGACCTGCTTGAACCATCTACCAGTAAAAGGTATGAAAAGAAGCTGCATTGTGTGTGACTGAATTCTTATCTACACCCTGCATCACCACCATAGACTTCCAGGGACCAGTCTCACCTGTGGGAGACTTACCACCCAGCTGCCCCATAACATCCCCTGTGAAGATCCTTATAGCAGCGCTGGTACAATTGACCAGATACCACAGGTGGCATCACGAACTACCTATCCTAATAATCCCCTGTAAATATCCCCCATTGCATGATCGCCCAGGGCCACGGACCGAGTCCCGCTGCCAGTGACAAATCCCATAGACTTTCATGGGCTCGGTGCCGAGTACCCCATTGCCCTGGAACCCACACCTCCTGGTGTGTGCGACTCATTTTTGGCGTCACGAACAGGATGCGAGACTTGCAATTGTGAGTCCTGTGTGCCTATATTGACTGTTTGGTGAAAAAGACTGTTTGCTGCATTTGGCGCCAAATACCGCCATTTTACCGCCAAGTTGGCGCCCTGAGGCGCTGGTGAAGAAGGTGGGAGTGCATTCGTGGGCGTGTACCCCCCTGTGGCGCGAAAGTTATGGCCGCCTCTCAAAATGTTACTATAATGTGCGGTCCTGCCCCACTGCTAAAGAAATCCGCCTCCTCTTCATCCTCTATGCGAAGAGGAGGAGACGCAAATCCCGCCTCCACGGAAGAGACCGGACTGTTCCAGATGGAAACTACAGTCTGGCCTGGGACGAGATGGCGGAAGGACAGGAGAATCTGTGCAGAGGACCGGAGGCATACAAGTCCTGCTTACCGGAAGATTCCCTACCTGTGCCGGAGCTGTCCCCAGATCGGGACACTGACCCCGCTATACTGGAGCTGCAGAAGGAGAACGCGGAGCTAAGAAGAATGATCCAGCGTCATGCAGATTTGCAGGAGACGGAGAGACGCTGGCGTGCCCAGACACAGCGGCTGCTGTGGGACGCAGTGCTCTCTCCCACAAGCATAACGCCGTCTCCTGATTTCCCAAGTTCCCTGCCGAGGAAGGCTAAAGAGAGACTGGAGGCTGCCCCCAAAAGTGCTGTACCTGATCCCACCGATGCGGAGGTGGAGGAGAAGGAGGCTGAGGAGGTCCTGCCCGGTCCGGAGTGCCAGCCAGGCCAGGAGGCCACAGCAGAGTACGGTTCCCCGGTAAGATCACCGGAGGGGTCCCAGCCATCACTGCCGGAAATCGACTGGGATGAGATGCAGCGTCTGGACGACGTGACTTACGACCTCCAAACCGGAAATGCCTGGCAGCACTGCGAGAAAGTGAGACAGCAGCAGGAGGAAGAGCGAAACATACAGCGGTCCCGGCAACGACAGCATGAGGAGTTCATCGCTGATAAGGAAACCGTCCGCCGAGATAAAGGTACCCGACGGGAACCGCGGCGGCAGGGGTGCGTTACTGAGTTTCAGCTCCGCAAGGGCTGGGGCTTTATCCGCGAGCCGGGCCTCTATGCGGGGGTCTTTGTGAGCCGCCGGGACGTGGAGTCCCACCTGCCCATCGGTCATCCTGGGAGGGACCTGATAAATGGGGACATAGTGAGCTACACACGTCACTGGGGTTTAAAGGGGTGGTATGCCCTGAACGTCTCCATCGTCAGTGACCCCGTCCCCGACGCCGGTACCGTACACAATACCGAGGCGTCCCAGTCCCAGGCTCTCACCGCACCAGGCCGTGCCCCTGCATCGCCCCCTGCATACTCATCGCCCCCTGCATCGCAATCGGCGACCTACTCTGCATCGCAAGTTAATGTGGCCCCTGCAGCGACGCCATCAGCGTCTTACAGAAATGAAGTACCCGTTGGGTCCACCGTTAAAATGAGAACTGTGGCCACTCAAACGCTCATAGCAGGCCATGACTTGTTTGTAATGCGTTCTAAGGAACATCGCGTCGTTCCAGCCCAGGAGTGGAAGACGTTATCGAAATTAGCAAGAAAAGTGAAGACCGGTAGGACCCAGACAGGGGTTTACCGTATCCAAGAATTGTAAAAAGTTGATAAAAGAAGATTTGCCAATTTGCACTTTATTGCTGTGTATAATGATGTTTTATATATTGAGTAGAATACCCGGCTGGGTACAAGGGTAGAGGATTTGAAAAGTTAAAAAGTAAATGTGTAGATTGCATAGTTGCATAGAATACCCCGGTTGGGTAAAGCAAGTAAAGTGAGTTATTGAGATATATGTGAGTACTTGATTTCTAAATTTATATCTATCTATGTGTCTTTTTACCATGCCAATGGACTGAGAGGCTGTGGACTATGCCAGCCCAAGAACTTGCTATGTAAATAGTTGCGCTACGGTGCATTATCTTGGTTTTACACGAAACCACTACTATCTATCTACCTCTGAAGAAAAACCCGTATGGTGGGCCTAGAGTGAGGTCTGCAGTCAGAAGTCCTGCAGCCCACCCAGGACCCACGTGGGAGGTTTTTGGTGCGGGTCCTCCACAAGTATCTTGTATTTATGGGCATGTCTTGATATTTTGATACTTTTGTATTCTTCATTGTACAAATTGTAACGTTCAAGAAGTCTTACCTCCCGGATGGGAAGAGTTAAAATGTTGTTGTTTAATGCAAAACAAAAATGTTTTCTTTTTCTCTTTTACAGCCCGGGAGTGCTGTGTTTAACCAAGGGGGATGTGTGGCCCAGCTATGTAAGGCACACATAAAATCCAGGAGAGTGCACAGGAAGGTAATCACAACGCTTGATATGCATTCACTGCCACTCACTCTTTCAGACACACCCATCTGAGATATAGGGGGGAGTGACACGTAGCAATCAGAGCTGAGAGAGTTTCCTGTCTGAGAAGAGCTCAGTTCAGTCAAGCTCAGGGAGTGTTCCGTTTGACTTCAGTCAGTTAGCTTCTGTCTAAGGACAGAGCAGCCATTCATTTTCCAGTCTGAGGACAGTGGAGTCCAGGACAGTACAGTCTGGACTTGGAGGATACTGAGAGCTGTGCAGCGAGCTCTGGGAGAAAGCTGACATTTCCATGAAAAGCTACAAGTGCTTATGTTAAGAGCGGGAAGCAGGGCGAAGGGCGCAGTGGAGAAGACAGAGAGAAGTGCTACAGGTATTGGATTACCTGCACTAAATTGCCGGACACCGGGGTCCGAGGCGTTGCTAGAGTTTCAAGCTTAGTAACAAGAAAACCGGAGGCATCTGGACTACAGGTCGCAGAGTGCAGCCCAAAGTGTCAATACGTAACCGGAGTCAGGGAGAACGGGGACTTTGAGTCAAGCGCAGACAAAAGTAAGGACTTAGTTCTCACCACTTAGAAGGCTCCACCACAATGTTGGCCGGGCATTACAGCTATTGAGAAAGCTGGAGAGTTCAGAGTTAACTTCGCTTCACGCAAGTTGGACTCACATGTATATGGAAGTAAAGGAGGCCTCTAACCTGCTCAGCGGTTACCCAAATGTGCACTCTCCACCCCGACCAGCTCCCGGGACCTGCTTGAACCATCTACCAGTAAAAGGTATGAAAAGAAGCTGCATTGTGTGTGACTGAATTCTTATCTACACCCTGCATCACCACCATAGACTTCCAGGGACCAGTCTCACCTGTGGGAGACTTACCACCCAGCTGCCCCATAACATCCCCTGTGAAGATCCTTATAGCAGCGCTGGTACAATTGACCAGATACCACAGGTGGCGTCACGAACTACCTATCCTAATAATCCCCTGTAAATATCCCCCATTGCATGATCGCCCAGGGACACGGACCGAGTCCTGCTGCCAGTGACAAATCCCATAGACTTTCATGGGCTCTGTGCCGAGTACCCCATTGCCCTGGAACCCACACCTCCTGGTGTGTGCGACTCACTACTATTTTGGCAGTCGCACATCCCTAGCTCCAGACTTCCTTTACATAGGGACTTGGAAAACTAAGGGACAAATACCTTAGGAGCAATACTGACAACTGACAGTCGTCCATCTGTCTCTGTCTCTTATAGCCCATAACTTCAGGAGCATGATCGTATTTACAATCAGCATGTCCATGGGTGATGAACACATTCACGTATGCATGCATCCATATGTCCATAGTCCAAAAGATGTAACTCTTGGGACCCAATGAAAAATCTCTTCGTTGCGCCTTTTAAAACACTAGTCTTTTCATATGTGGCAGAGGGGCTTTATCCCGGTAGGGATCCAGGTCCTGAGACCCTCTTGGATCACTCAAATCAAGGGGCAGAAGTATTCAGCTTATTCTTGATTTGATCAGCATAAGTATGGAGCATGGTATGTGCATTGATTTTTGGCCTAATTTGAACAGTAAAGCTAAGTCACTGTCTATATTCAGTCCAAACAGCCATATCCATATAGACTGTGATCTTGAAGATCTACCTTTGGGGAATGACTTTCTGTAGGTGATACATTACAAAATTGAAACAACTTTGCATGTGCAAATTTTAATTAGTTTTAATTACACAAACTTTGTGACCCCTTTGAGGGTAATACCACAGAGTATTTGCAAAACATCTTGCCCATCATGGAGATGGTGATCAGAGTCTTATGACTGCTTTCGCCAAAACAGGTTTCACGACTAATTGCTTGCTCAGGGGTAGGCCCCTGCGGAAGCCATTAGTTATCAAACATGCGCATTTTGAGAATATTACCTTTACAGGGCGTATTGATAAGATTCAGGATATATAATGGTGTTTAGATATGCAACTTTCCTATGTATATATAGTTATACATGTACATATATACATAGGGCCGGCGTCACCACTCAGCGCACCCGGGCAAGTGCCGGGGCTCTGAGCAAATGGGGGGCTCCACTCACCGTCAGGGGCACCGGAATGCTATGAGACCCATGAGTCAGGGGAATCCGGTGCCAGCGCCCGCGAGTGAGCTCCCCCCATTGCTTATGGCTCCAGCACTTGCAATACTTACCTTCACTGTTCCTGTTCCAGCATGTGATGTCTCAGAGCAGGGAGCATGATGATGTCACTAGTGTGCGTCCTCTGCTCTGTGCAGTCACAGTGCAGCGAGCGGGAAGACAGCAACACTGAGGAGTATGCCTGCGTCCAGTGAGGAGAGGTATTTGATTTTTTTATGTATTGACCAATATATGGGGCCCATTATACTGTATGGAGTATTATATGAGACCCATTCTGTATGGAGCATTATAGGGGTCTCATTTTGTATGGAGCAAAATAGGGGGTCCATACAGTATTGAGCATTATATAGGGTCCATACTCTATGGGACAATATATGGGGCCCATACTCTATGGAGCAATATATGGAGCATTATATGGGGCTCATTATACTGTATGGAGTAATATATGGGGCTCATTATGCTATATGGAGCAAAACACGGGGCTCATTATTCTGTATGGAGTAATATATAGGGCCCATTATTCTGTATGGAGCAAAACATGGGGCTCATTATTCTGTATGGAGCATTATATGGGGCTCATTATTCTATATGAAGCATTATATGGGGCTCATGATTCTACATGGAGCAATATATGTGGATCATTATTCTGTGTGAAGCATTATATTGGGGCCCATTAATCTGCACCAAGAAGCCTCTACCATGGGAGTGACGTTTAGATACAACGGAAGGCATACTTGTAAAGGTGAAAGAAAGTCTAGCTACCACTCATTTAAGGCCAATGGGTACCAAACTGATGCAAAAGTTAAAAAAAAAGTAGAAGTCTGCCTTTATTTACTACAATCAATGAACTGGATTTCTAGATTGCTGCTTGTTACAATGTAATAATGAAAATTGAAGAATTTACCAAACCCAGCACAAGTAAACTTACCCTAAAAGTCAATTTATTCTAAGATATTGAATAAAAAAATAAAATAAGTCAAAATATAAACCCGAAGAGCCGCTTTAATATTTTCCCAATCATATCAAACCCTCCGCTGTGCCTCTTATTATAAAGAATAATCTATATTCTTTTGCCTTTGCTTTGAGTTGTTGACCTCACTTTTTATATAGCAAGTGAGCCTAATTACCAGGTGAAGCCTCCGCTGGGAGTACATGTCCCCCTCTTGAAGGGCATTTTTCTTTTTTCTTTTTTTTTACCCTTTTAAGCAATATCTTTGAGACACTCAGCAAGAAATAAGATTTGTACAGAGAAAAAGTCAAAGAAAACCTCTCCTGAATAATGGATTGGAGCAAAGCTGGTGTTTAGATAGCAATGAGCAGCGGGGTCTCAATTCTGAGGATGGAGGGATCAGGAACACCTGTGAGAGCGCCAAAGATCTACAAAATGACATACGGTACTGGCTCGTACAAGGCCTCCATGGTACATGAATATGAAATAGGTGCACATGTGGACTGGGTGTAATCCGAAAACCTTACCACTAATTGTAAAGTATTTCTTCATTGCTAAGTATGTAATATACTGAAAATAGGTGCTTTACATATGTATGTGTGCACCAACATTT
>JARQOD010000010.1:28058166-28080108 GCA_033576555.1 Oophaga sylvatica | reverse complement strand
TGTGTCTCCTGCGCCAAGAATAAGTCTCCACGACAACTGCCAGCTGGGTTACTTCACCCTTTGCCGGTGGCAGATAGGCCCTGGGAGATGGTTGGGATGGACTTTGTGGTGGGCTTGCCCAAGTCTCGGGGTTGCACCATCATTTGGGTAATCACCGACCATTTTTCCAAAATGGTGCATTTGGTGCCGCTTCCACGGTTACCTTTTGCACGGGCTCTGGCAGCGTTGTTCGTTAGGCACATCTTCCGTCTACACGGCATGCCGGACAAAAATGTCAGTGACCGAGGTCCCCAGTTTGCGTCTCGGTTCTGGAGAGAGCTTTGTCGTCTACTCAGTATTGAGTTAAATCTCTCTTCAGCATACCATCCTGAGACGAATGGGTTGGTAGAGAGGGCCAACCAGACCTTGGTCACCTATCTACGACATTTTGTCTCAGCCAGGCAGGATGACTGGGCGTCCTTGCTACCATGGGCTGAGTTTGCACTAAACAATGCTGTGGCTGACTCCACCGGACAGACTCCATTCCTCCTAAACTACGGTCAGCATCCGCGGGTTCCGGTGCCCATGCCTGTGTCTTCCACCGACTCCAGGGTGGCAGACTGGGCTGTGGAGGCACGGGACATTTGGGACCGTACCCAGGATGCCATTCAGGCATCCAAGGAGAGGATGAGGTCCTCCGCCGACGCACATCGGCGCCCCGCTCCAACATTTGCTCCTGGGGACATGGTGTGGCTCTCCGCCCGTAACATTAGGCTGCGAGTTGAGTCCACTAAGTTGGCACCCCGCTACTTGGGTCCCTTCAAGGTCATCGAGCAGGTTAACCCTGTGGTATACCATTTGGCTCTTCCACCACGCCTGGGTATCTCCGACACCTTTCACGTATCCCTCCTGAAACCCGTGCTCATGTCCCGGTTTTCTGAGTCATCTGCCGGGACATCGGGTTCATGTACGGATGACCATGAGGTGAACGCCACCGTAGGGTGTAAGGTGGTACTTGGCAAAAAGTTTTATTTGGTGGACTGGAGGGGCTATGGGCCTGAGGATAGGTCTCGGAAGCCTGCCGAGCATGTTCACGCTCCGCAGCTCATCGCTGCCTTTGAACGCAGCGAGGCCCAGAGAAGGGGGGGGCCCTAGGAGGGGGGGTAATGTTAGGGTTCGATTTCCCGCTGCTGCACAAGGGGAGTCTCGAACCCGTCCCGCTGCGGTCTCCCATTCATCTCCAGCCGCAGTGGAGCCTGCTCAGCAGAGACGTCGGTCCAAGCGTCTTGCCCACTCCAGTACTGTGCAGTGACTTGCTGCTGCCTTTCCTGATCTGCTATTGTGGCCAGTGCTGGAGCAGACGTCTTTGGGACAAAGTCCTGCGTTTTCCCTTCTGAGCATGCCCAGAGTGAGATCTCTCATTGGAGATCAGGGGTCACATGCTCAGGTACTGCAGCAGCTCCTATTGGTCTGCCAGGAAGGCCCTGTGTCTACTGGTGTTCTGGAACAAGTTTCATTGGTCCTTGTTTCTGGCAGGTCCTGTAGCTGTTGCTATAAAAGGGTAGCATGGCTGGGCCGCCATGCGCTAATATCAACCATTGTATGCTATGCGCCAGTGTGGTCATGCGTGTGTGTGGTTGGGGACCCGGCTGAAATAAGCCCCTAGAATACCGACTTAATCGGTGAGGAGTTTGGTGTGCTTGCTGGTCAGGGTCAGTGTCCTAGATGCCCTAGATTACCGGCATAACCGGTGAGGAGTTTTGATTGCCGTATTCAGGGTCTGGCGTTCAGACGCCATAGATTGCAGGTGACTCCCGCGAGGACATTAGCGCATGATCACGTTTTATGTTCGCTTAGCACTTAACTGTGTACCTGAGAGCCTGACAGGACACAGTACTTTTTCTCAGCGGCTCTGTGATGTAACAGGGTTCGCTTTCGTCGCTAGACAGCGCCCTAGTGTGTTTACTTTGCGACTCTATTGTGTTTAGTGAGTTCGCACACTTCGCCATATAGCGCTGCGGCACTCCTTCTAGCGGCTCTGTGGAGTAACAGAGTTCGCACTTATTGCCACAGCGCGTTACGGCGTTTATTTTGGCGACTCTGCGGGATAACAGAGTTTGCTTCTTGCGCCATTTTGCCAGCAGCAGGCTTCGCCTGCACGGTGGACCCAGGGCTGCGAACGCGCCTCTCAACATCAAATATTTGGTGCGTTCCGCAGACCCTAACAATTTGTCATTAAAGGTGTTTTGTTACTGTTTAAAACTTTTTCTATTACGACCCACTCCAAAAAAGCTGATAATAGGGCATTCCACTATTCAGCCCGATTTCTTATCTATCTCTAGAGATAAGAAGATAATCAAATTCTTTGGAGGCTCTGGTGCTCACTAGACTCACCCACCCATCTATTTATCCGTCTGTCCATCATCCATCCATCCATCTATTTATCCATCCATCTATTTATCCATCAACCCATCCATCTATTTATAAACTCCATCGTATTATCCATTCACCAATCTATTTATCCATCCATCAACCCATCCACTCTCCCTTCCACCCATCCACCCTCCCATCCACCCATCTACCAATCCACCCATCTTCCCTCCCATCCACCCATCCATCCTCCCATCCACCCATCTACCCAACCATCTACCCATCCATCCATCAACCCATCCATCCATTCATCCATCCATCCATCCATCTATGTATCTGTCTGTCTATCTTCTTATATCTGACTCATTTTTATCTTGTGCACACAGTTTTGGTTCATTCTCGTGCCATCACATATTGATCCTCCTTACATATATTCATACATTGTATGACAAGCCCATATCCGCGTACCATCCCTCTGAATCATTAGCAATGTATAGAGTATAGTATTTTACTAGAAAAATGATCTGGTTTACCTTTTAAAGGAGAGAAGGGGGAACGCATTAACAACAGATATACCATCCGCTACTGGGATAAAGTCAATACTAATTGGTAAACAGATACTTTCCGTGTTGACGATGTCATGGTATATCTAGAATTGATATGAACATTTTATTTATAGGACACAAAAATATTCTGATGAAACGTATTTTCTGCTTTGACAATTTTATTTTACTGTTATTTGATCTACCTTTCAGACACTCGGGAAATCAATGTTACATTTCACTTCTCCTACTTATGTCAAACCGTGAGCTTTTAGCTAACAAATTTTCTTTGCAAGATCCTTAAATGTAGGATGCTTTTAGCACTTGTATGGAGTTGAATTTCATCACTCAGCGGTGAAATCTAGCATGCTAGAGAACGACTGTATCAGAAAAACAAGATATCCGGGAAAGGTATTTGGTAATCAGTTTTGCTCAATTTACGTTAACTCTTGACAACTCTAAGAATTCCTATACGTATATGTTGGACATTATTTAGCGGGTTCATCTTCCAGAGTCTAGTTATGACCTTGAACACTATGGATTAAAGGAGTTGCCCCATAAACAATATTTATATACTAGGATATACACATGATAACTGAAAAATGTGTAATCCCTGGGGGTCGGACTCTTGAGACCTCCACTGATACCGAGAATAGTGATCCCAATGGAGCGGTAGTGACCTTGTGTAACCACCTCTACTATAGATAGTAAATGGAGCTCTGCTGGCACATGCTTGTGACCATTTCTTTAACACAAGGGTTCTACTGAACTTTTTTTTAATCCATCAGTTCCACAGATAAGGGCTTTTTTATTTAGTGCAAAATTTTATCGTCTTTACATAAGGGGTGTGGCTCACATAGTAATAATGCAGAGCAGCCTAAAGACACACCCCAGAGGATCCTTCAAGCACCACCCTCTTAGGAAAAAACAAAATTAGCACAAATTAAAAAGTGCTCATGTCTCTGAAAACATAAGGTGGATTTACAAAAGAAAAGCAAAACACAAGGAGGAGCAGTGAGAATAAAATAAGAGCAAAATCAGGAAACTTTTAAAGATCCTTTTTAAATGGGTATTGTACAGCAAAGTAATTATCGTCTCTTTCCCAGGATAAAATTAATAGATTACTAACTGTATAGATGAGTGAAACAAATGATCTTTTTGAATAAATGTGAAGAAAATATTTAGATCAATTGGCCGATTGCTTCCTTCACTTTCTTGTAAGTTTCCATAAACCATATGTGAGAATGTGAGGTTGTAAGTTGTAATTATCACCTAGGCAGGTTAACGATGCAGCTATTTTTTATTCTTTACATCCATGGTCTTACAGCAACTCTATGTAGATGGCCAAAATACAATGCCCTCAATCGACAAGATCCCACCCCAGAGCCAGTAGTTCCATTGTCCCGTACCAGGTGATACCACTGTCTCCCAACTTTTGATTGACCCATAGCTTTTGTATCTCCCACTAGTATAGTCTGTAGTCATAGTCCATGTTCCAACAGATGACAGAGAGCGTGACTTCAGGGAATCCAGGGCCAGCAATCCCAATGAGTAGCACCGGGTATTTGGTGGGCACCAACAGAGAGGAAGTAGAGGTAAGCTTAGGAGGCTGACGGAGCACAGTGATGTATGTGTTCAGGTTACCTAAGTGTTCCAACGTTGGTCCTCCAAACGTCTTCATGGGTTCAGTGATGGGCAGTGAAGCAGATATGTATTCCACTTGATAGAGTCATGGTTCTTTGGACTGTTCCTGTAGAGTCTCTTTGGAAAGGGAGACAGAGACTTTATAACCACAGCTCCCATTCAGGACATTCTCCCACAGAATTTGGAAAGGTGGGGGGGAAGGCAATCCCTCATTGCTTTATTGTTCAATTAGCATGCATATTTTTTCTAAGTTGTGTAGACTAGTAAACATCAGGGGCTCATGCAGTATGTAATCAGCAGGCATTCCACAAATTAACATACAACAAGAGTCAACTCACAGGTTCATATGAAACAATGGCTCATTTCTAATGACCTGCTGAATAAAGAAACAATGCATGTGGCATAATTAAGAATAATTCACCCTAGCACCATGCTAAGGTGACGCTGTGTTGTCACATTGCTCCTCTTCTTTATTAGCCAGATGTTTTATTCAACCTTCTCCACTTGTCGGGGGACAGTCTATCGACATTTCTTTCAGCACAGACACGGATGAAAAATGTTTCACCTTCATGAGTTGTATCATTCAGTTTCCTCAAAGCATATTCCGTGGCTTCCTTGCAAAAAATCTCCACAATCCCAATTCCATCCTTGTGTACATCAGCATAGCAGACATCTCCAGCTTCTCTCATCTGATTTTTCAGATCCTGCCAAATCCTCGATGTAGGAAGCCCTAACACAATGACGTTATATTCAGTTTGCTGGATCCCCAGGTTTGATCTGGGAAACTCCACATGTAACCAAAGAGAGCCGAACTCGTATCCATTGCATCCAAACACGGCATCCTCCATATTCCACTGATACTAGAAGCTGTAACGTTCACCTAGGCAGGTTAACAATGCAACCATTTTTTATTCCTTATGTCCATGGTCTTACAGGAACTCCAGGTAAATTGGCCAGTAGTTACACTGCCTCCATACCAGGCGATACCACTGTCTCCCAACTTTTTGTTGGCTCACAGCTTTTGTATCTCCCACGGTATATTCTGTAGTCACAGTCCATGCTCCTACAGATGACTGATACCACAACTGTTGCTCATGGATCCACCTCCAGTTCACAACAGCATATACTACAGTCCCAGCAAGTCCACAAAATGGTGCAAATGACAGAGTCTCACCCTTCCGCTAGCTCACCAGACATTAGAGCCTCTGTGACTTCAGGGCATCCAGGGCCAACTACCCCAACTACTAGCACCCCGTTTTTTCGGGGCAGCCACAGAAAGGAGTTAGCGGCAAGCTTAGGATGTTGACCAAGTATAGTGAGGTACGTGCCCAGGTGACCTGAGTGTCCCAACCTTGGTTATCCAAACATTTTTATGGGTTTAGTGAAGGGCAGTGAAGCAGATCTGTATTCCAACAGATAGAGCCATGGTTCCTTGGGTTTTTCCTGTTCCTGTAGAGTCTCTCTGGAGAGGGAGCCATATACTTTATACCTACAGCTCCATTCAGGAGATTGCACTTTTTTGCAATTTCACCGCACTTGGAATTTTTTTCCTGTTTTCCAGTACACGATATGGTAAAACCAATGGTGTCGTTCAAAAGTACAACTTGTCCCCCAAAAAAACAAGCCGTCACACGACCATATTGACCGAAAAACAAAAAAAGTTATTGCTCTGGGAAGAAGGGAAGCAAAAAACGAAAACGCAAACACAAAAATACCTCTGGTCATGAAGGGGTTAAGATTTGAGAGTCCTCAGTGGTTGATACCTTTAAATGGCTAACTGAAAAAATTGTAAGAAATTGCAAGCTTTCATGACTACTCAGGTCTCTTGATCAGGCATGGAACAACACAAAATCTGAAGAATCATATATTAATACACAACAGGACACAGAATGGGGAGAATGTAGAAACTCCACGAAGATGTTGACCTTAGTAGGACAAACACCAGGACTACAAAGCTTCAAATTAAGTGATCTCCATCATGTGGAGCCTCTGTGAAGTGGTTTGAGAAGTGAACTAGAATCTCCTAAGATTTGTCTCTGGTGGCATTACTGTTCAGCATACAGTATGTCCAGCATGGATGATCCTTACTTGAGATAATCCTTGAAGGACCTCCAAAAAATAGCCTCGATTTAAGAGCTCTTTCCTAATTCTCTTTCTCCTATTGAAAAGTAATTGTTTTAAGCATGAAGTCATTATGTTCTGGGTGTTTGCCAGTCAGCAAAACACATAATGTGACTTCATTTAGAAATAATGATTTTTTTTTTGTACAGTAACCACCGGGTCAAAAGAGGTCAAAATAGTTCATGTCTAAGTCACCCATCCCATTAACGGTTTATTTTCTTCTCCATCTTACAGGAATGTGAAAAGAAACACTAAATCAAGGGCTGTCTTGACCTGGAGGGCGTACTCTTCACATAATAGTCCCTAACATCCAGCTCATATTTCTTTCTCCTGCCCTTTCAGTGTTACGAGGGCCTTCAAATCAATGCACTTCAGCTTCTTATAGTCTAAACAAGTCCAATAATGGCTGTTTCATCAGGACGCTTATATAGAAAGCCTTGCAGCGTGCTCGAGCTTGAACAAACCTCTCCAAGTTCATTGCAATGATTCATCTTTATGTTCTTCTGAAATTGCTATTAGTCAATGAAATATGTAGGCTTTTGACCAATTTTTTAAGATGGCTTCCATTAACTCCCGCAGAGGTGCCTCTCAGACTCTGGGATCTGCTCCGGCCCAGACTCGAGTGGTTTCGAGGTAATAATTTGAGTACAGCCGCTCGGATGTGAATGCAGGGATTCAATTTATAGGTATGAAAGCCGCAGCCAAAAATTAACCCAAGCGAGGAGGAAAGCTGACACTTCAACTTCTGTGATGAGATGCTCTCAACGGCTTTCTCACCAGCCTCGGTTTTTTAATTCTATAGAGTGGAAATTTTGGGATAATTTAGAAATTCAATTAACTATCCTTTCCCCCTAGGATCGAACTTGAGTTAAGTTATTATTAACGCTTTTTAACTACCATTACAACTCATGTAATATCTGTCACCTTAGCTTTCCCAGACTCTTGAATGGGAAATCCTACTGTGTGGCCCAGCTATGTAAGGCACACATAAAATCCAGGAGAGTGCACAGGAAGGTAATCGCAACGCTTGATATGCATTCACTGCCACTCACTCTTTCAGACACACCCATCTGAGATATAGGGGGGAGTGACACGTAGCAATCAGAGCTGAGAGAGTTTCCTGTCTGAGAAGAGCTCAGTTCAGTCAAGCTCAGGGAGTGTTCCGTTTGACTTCAGTCAGTTAGCTTCTGTCTAAGGACAGAGCAGCCATTCAGTTTCCAGTCTGAGGACAGTGGAGTCCAGGACAGTACAGTCTGGACTTGGAGGATACTGAGAGCTGTGCAGCGAGCTCTGGGAGAAAGCTGACATTTCCATGAAAAGCTACAAGTACTTATGTTAAGAGCGGGAAGCAGGGCGAAGGGCGCAGTGGAGAAGACAGAGAGAAGTGCTACAGGTATTGGATTACCTGCACTAAATTGCCGGACACCGGGGTCCGAAGCGTTGCTAGAGTTTCAAGCTTAGTAACAAGAAAACCGGAGGCATCTGGACTACAGGTCGCAGAGTGCAGCCCAAAGTGTCAATACGTAACCGGAGTCAGGGAGAACGGGGACTTTGAGTCAAGCGCAGACAAAAGTAAGGACTTAGTTCTCACCACTTAGAAGGCTCCACCACAATGTTGGCCGGGCATTACAGCTATTGAGAAAGCTGTAGAGTTCAGAGTTAACTTCGCATCACGCAAGTTGGACTCACATGTATATGGAAGTAAAGGAGGCCTCTAACCTGCTCAGCGGTTACCCGAATGTGCACTCTCCACCCCGACCAGCTCCCCGGGACCTGCTTGAACCATCTACCAGTAAAAGGTATGAAAAGAAGCTGCATTGTGTGTGACTGAATTCTTATCTACACCCTGCATCACCACCATAGACTTCCAGGGACCAGTCTCACCTGTGGGAGACTTACCACCCAGCTGCCCCATAACATCCCCTGTGAAGATCCTTATAGCAGCGCTGGTACAATTGACCAGATACCACAGGTGGCATCACGAACTACCTATCCTAATAATCCCCTGTAAATATCCCCCATTGCATGATCGCCCAGGGCCACGGACCGAGTCCCGCTGCCAGTGACAAATCCCATAGACTTTCATGGGCTCGGTGCCGAGTACCCCATTGCCCTGGAACCCACACCTCCTGGTGTGTGCGACTCATTTTTGGCGTCACGAACAGGATGCGAGACTTGCAATTGTGAGTCCTGTGTGCCTATATTGACTGTTTGGTGAAAAAGACTGTTTGCTGCATTTGGCGCCAAATACCGCCATTTTACCGCCAAGTTGGCGCCCTGAGGCGCTGGTGAAGAAGGTGGGAGTGCATTCGTGGGCGTGTACCCCCCTGTGGCGCGAAAGTTATGGCCGCCCTCTCAAAATGTTACTATAATGTGCGGTCCTGCCCCACTGCTAAAGAAATCCGCCTCCTCTTCATCCTCTATGCGAAGAGGAGGAGACGCAAATCCCGCCTCCACGGAAGAGACCGGACTGTTCCAGATGGAAACTACAGTCTGGCCTGGGACGAGATGGCGGAAGGACAGGAGAATCTGTGCAGAGGACCGGAGGCATACAAGTCCTGCTTACCGGAAGATTCCCTACCTGTGCCGGAGCTGTCCCCAGATCGGGACACTGACCCCGCTATACTGGAGCTGCAGAAGGAGAACGCGGAGCTAAGAAGAATGATCCAGCGTCATGCAGATTTGCAGGAGACGGAGAGACGCTGGCGTGCCCAGACACAGCGGCTGCTGTGGGACGCAGTGCTCTCTCCCACAAGCATAACGCCGTCTCCTGATTTCCCAAGTTCCCTGCCGAGGAAGGCTAAAGAGAGACTGGAGGCTGCCCCCAAAAGTGCTGTACCTGATCCCACCGATGCGGAGGTGGAGGAGAAGGAGGCTGAGGAGGTCCTGCCCGGTCCGGAGTGCCAGCCAGGCCAGGAGGCCACAGCAGAGTACGGTTCCCCGGTAAGATCACCGGAGGGGTCCCAGCCATCACTGCCGGAAATCGACTGGGATGAGATGCAGCGTCTGGACGACGTGACTTACGACCTCCAAACCGGAAATGCCTGGCAGCACTGCGAGAAAGTGAGACAGCAGCAGGAGGAAGAGCGA
Source organism: Oophaga sylvatica (assembly GCA_033576555.1). Classification (NCBI taxonomy): domain Eukaryota; kingdom Metazoa; phylum Chordata; class Amphibia; order Anura; family Dendrobatidae; genus Oophaga; species Oophaga sylvatica. Next base: position 28,070,362 of record JARQOD010000010.1, on the reverse strand, counting down.
AACATACAGCGGTCCCGGCAACGACAGCATGAGGAGTTCATCGCTGATAAGGAAACCGTCCGCCGAGATAAAGGTACCCGACGGGAACCGCGGCGGCAGGGGTGCGTTACTGAGTTTCAGCTCCGCAAGGGCTGGGGCTTTATCCGCGAGCCGGGCCTCTATGCGGGGGTCTTTGTGAGCCGCCGGGACGTGGAGTCCCACCTGCCCATCGGTCATCCTGGGAGGGACCTGATAAATGGGGACATAGTGAGCTACACACGTCACTGGGGTTTAAAGGGGTGGTATGCCCTGAACGTCTCCATCGTCAGTGACCCCGTCCCCGACGCCGGTACCGTACACAATACCGAGGCGTCCCAGTCCCAGGCTCTCACCGCACCAGGCCGTGCCCCTGCATCGCCCCCTGCATACTCATCGCCCCCTGCATCGCAATCGGCGACCTACTCTGCATCGCAAGTTAATGTGGCCCCTGCAGCGACGCCATCAGCGTCTTACAGAAATGAAGTACCCGTTGGGTCCACCGTTAAAATGAGAACTGTGGCCACTCAAACGCTCATAGCAGGCCATGACTTGTTTGTAATGCGTTCTAAGGAACATCGCGTCGTTCCAGCCCCAGGAGTGGAAGACGTTATCGAAATTAGCAAGAAAAGTGAAGACCGGTAGGACCCAGACAGGGGTTTACCGTATCCAAGAATTGTAAAAAGTTGATAAAAGAAGATTTGCCAATTTGCACTTTATTGCTGTGTATAATGATGTTTTATATATTGAGTAGAATACCCGGCTGGGTACAAGGGTAGAGGATTTGAAAAGTTAAAAAGTAAATGTGTAGATTGCATAGTTGCATAGAATACCCCGGTTGGGTAAAGCAAGTAAAGTGAGTTATTGAGATATATGTGAGTACTTGATTTCTAAATTTATATCTATCTATGTGTCTTTTTACCATGCCAATGGACTGAGAGGCTGTGGACTATGCCAGCCCAAGAACTTGCTATGTAAATAGTTGCGCTACGGTGCATTATCTTGGTTTTACACGAAACCACTACTATCTATCTACCTCTGAAGAAAAACCCGTATGGTGGGCCTAGAGTGAGGTCTGCAGTCAGAAGTCCTGCAGCCCACCCAGGACCCACGTGGGAGGTTTTTGGTGCGGGTCCTCCACAAGTATCTTGTATTTATGGGCATGTCTTGATATTTTGATACTTTTGTATTCTTCATTGTACAAATTGTAACGTTCAAGAAGTCTTACCTCCCGGATGGGAAGAGTTAAAATGTTGTTGTTTAATGCAAAACAAAAATGTTTTCTTTTTCTCTTTTACAGCCCGGGAGTGCTGTGTTTAACCAAGGGGGGATGTGTGGCCCAGCTATGTAAGGCACACATAAAATCCAGGAGAGTGCACAGGAAGGTAATCACAACGCTTGATATGCATTCACTGCCACTCACTCTTTCAGACACACCCATCTGAGATATAGGGGGGAGTGACACGTAGCAATCAGAGCTGAGAGAGTTTCCTGTCTGAGAAGAGCTCAGTTCAGTCAAGCTCAGGGAGTGTTCCGTTTGACTTCAGTCAGTTAGCTTCTGTCTAAGGACAGAGCAGCCATTCATTTTCCAGTCTGAGGACAGTGGAGTCCAGGACAGTACAGTCTGGACTTGGAGGATACTGAGAGCTGTGCAGCGAGCTCTGGGAGAAAGCTGACATTTCCATGAAAAGCTACAAGTGCTTATGTTAAGAGCGGGAAGCAGGGCGAAGGGCGCAGTGGAGAAGACAGAGAGAAGTGCTACAGGTATTGGATTACCTGCACTAAATTGCCGGACACCGGGGTCCGAGGCGTTGCTAGAGTTTCAAGCTTAGTAACAAGAAAACCGGAGGCATCTGGACTACAGGTCGCAGAGTGCAGCCCAAAGTGTCAATACGTAACCGGAGTCAGGGAGAACGGGGACTTTGAGTCAAGCGCAGACAAAAGTAAGGACTTAGTTCTCACCACTTAGAAGGCTCCACCACAATGTTGGCCGGGCATTACAGCTATTGAGAAAGCTGGAGAGTTCAGAGTTAACTTCGCTTCACGCAAGTTGGACTCACATGTATATGGAAGTAAAGGAGGCCTCTAACCTGCTCAGCGGTTACCCAAATGTGCACTCTCCACCCCGACCAGCTCCCGGGACCTGCTTGAACCATCTACCAGTAAAAGGTATGAAAAGAAGCTGCATTGTGTGTGACTGAATTCTTATCTACACCCTGCATCACCACCATAGACTTCCAGGGACCAGTCTCACCTGTGGGAGACTTACCACCCAGCTGCCCCATAACATCCCCTGTGAAGATCCTTATAGCAGCGCTGGTACAATTGACCAGATACCACAGGTGGCGTCACGAACTACCTATCCTAATAATCCCCTGTAAATATCCCCCATTGCATGATCGCCCAGGGACACGGACCGAGTCCTGCTGCCAGTGACAAATCCCATAGACTTTCATGGGCTCTGTGCCGAGTACCCCATTGCCCTGGAACCCACACCTCCTGGTGTGTGCGACTCACTACTATTTTGGCAGTCGCACATCCCTAGCTCCAGACTTCCTTTACATAGGGACTTGGAAAACTAAGGGACAAATACCTTAGGAGCAATACTGACAACTGACAGTCGTCCATCTGTCTCTGTCTCTTATAGCCCATAACTTCAGGAGCATGATCGTATTTACAATCAGCATGTCCATGGGTGATGAACACATTCACGTATGCATGCATCCATATGTCCATAGTCCAAAAGATGTAACTCTTGGGACCCAATGAAAAATCTCTTCGTTGCGCCTTTTAAAACACTAGTCTTTTCATATGTGGCAGAGGGGCTTTATCCCGGTAGGGATCCAGGTCCTGAGACCCTCTTGGATCACTCAAATCAAGGGGCAGAAGTATTCAGCTTATTCTTGATTTGATCAGCATAAGTATGGAGCATGGTATGTGCATTGATTTTTGGCCTAATTTGAACAGTAAAGCTAAGTCACTGTCTATATTCAGTCCAAACAGCCATATCCATATAGACTGTGATCTTGAAGATCTACCTTTGGGGAATGACTTTCTGTAGGTGATACATTACAAAATTGAAACAACTTTGCATGTGCAAATTTTAATTAGTTTTAATTACACAAACTTTGTGACCCCCTTTGAGGGTAATACCACAGAGTATTTGCAAAACATCTTGCCCATCATGGAGATGGTGATCAGAGTCTTATGACTGCTTTCGCCAAAACAGGTTTCACGACTAATTGCTTGCTCAGGGGTAGGCCCCTGCGGAAGCCATTAGTTATCAAACATGCGCATTTTGAGAATATTACCTTTACAGGGCGTATTGATAAGATTCAGGATATATAATGGTGTTTAGATATGCAACTTTCCTATGTATATATAGTTATACATGTACATATATACATAGGGCCGGCGTCACCACTCAGCGCACCCGGGCAAGTGCCGGGGCTCTGAGCAAATGGGGGGCTCCACTCACCGTCAGGGGCACCGGAATGCTATGAGACCCATGAGTCAGGGGGAATCCGGTGCCAGCGCCCGCGAGTGAGCTCCCCCCACTTGCTTATGGCTCCAGCACTTGCAATACTTACCTCTCACTGTTCCTGTTCCAGCATGTGATGTCTCAGAGCAGGGAGCATGATGATGTCACTAGTGTGCGTCCTCTGCTCTGTGCAGTCACAGTGCAGCGAGCGGGAAGACAGCAACACTGAGGAGTATGCCTGCGTCCAGTGAGGAGAGGTATTTGATTTTTTTATGTATTGACCAATATATGGGGCCCATTATACTGTATGGAGTATTATATGAGACCCATTCTGTATGGAGCATTATAGGGGTCTCATTTTGTATGGAGCAAAATAGGGGGTCCATACAGTATTGAGCATTATATAGGGTCCATACTCTATGGGACAATATATGGGGCCCATACTCTATGGAGCAATATATGGAGCATTATATGGGGCTCATTATACTGTATGGAGTAATATATGGGGCTCATTATGCTATATGGAGCAAAACACGGGGCTCATTATTCTGTATGGAGTAATATATAGGGCCCATTATTCTGTATGGAGCAAAACATGGGGCTCATTATTCTGTATGGAGCATTATATGGGGCTCATTATTCTATATGAAGCATTATATGGGGCTCATGATTCTACATGGAGCAATATATGTGGATCATTATTCTGTGTGAAGCATTATATTGGGGCCCATTAATCTGCACCAAGAAGCCTCTACCATGGGAGTGACGTTTAGATACAACGGAAGGCATACTTGTAAAGGTGAAAGAAAGTCTAGCTACCACTCATTTAAGGCCAATGGGTACCAAACTGATGCAAAAGTTAAAAAAAAAGTAGAAGTCTGCCTTTATTTACTACAATCAATGAACTGGATTTCTAGATTGCTGCTTGTTACAATGTAATAATGAAAATTGAAGAATTTACCAAACCCAGCACAAGTAAACTTACCCTAAAAGTCAATTTATTCTAAGATATTGAATAAAAAAATAAAATAAGTCAAAATATAAACCCGAAGAGCCGCTTTAATATTTTCCCAATCATATCAAACCCTCCGCTGTGCCTCTTATTATAAAGAATAATCTATATTCTTTTGCCTTTGCTTTGAGTTGTTGACCTCACTTTTTATATAGCAAGTGAGCCTAATTACCAGGTGAAGCCTCCGCTGGGAGTACATGTCCCCTCTTGAAGGGCATTTTTCTTTTTCTTTTTTTTTACCCTTTTAAGCAATATCTTTGAGACACTCAGCAAGAAATAAGATTTGTACAGAGAAAAAGTCAAAGAAAACCTCTCCTGAATAATGGATTGGAGCAAAGCTGGTGTTTAGATAGCAATGAGCAGCGGGGTCTCAATTCTGAGGATGGAGGGATCAGGAACACCTGTGAGAGCGCCAAAGATCTACAAAATGACATACGGTACTGGCTCGTACAAGGCCTCCATGGTACATGAATATGAAATAGGTGCACATGTGGACTGGGTGTAATCCGAAAACCTTACCACTAATTGTAAAGTATTTCTTCATTGCTAAGTATGTAATATACTGAAAATAGGTGCTTTACATATGTATGTGTGCACCAACATTTGGCAGCTCTCTTATAAATATACCTTATATGTCTATACACAGTGAAAAAATATTTGATACACTGCCAATTTTGCAAGTTTTCCCACCTACAAAGAAAGGTGAGGTCTGTAATTTTTATCGTAAGTACACTTCACCTGTGAGAGACAGAATCGTAAAAAAATCCAGAAAATCACTTTGCATGATTTTTACATAATAAATTTGTATTTTATTGCATGAAATAAGTAGAGATGGATGAACTCCTGGACATTCGGGTCCGGCGGGTTCGGCCAAACAGTTACCAAAAGTTCGTGTTTGACTACAAGAACAGTACTCGGACCCGAACCCGATCCCAGGCCCCATTCACTTGAATGTGGGGCCCGAAGATTCAGCGCGGCAAACACTGCTTCTCATAGGCGGCGAAATCATCCCCGCTGGTCAGAGAGACACGGTTACCACGCTGTCAAAAGACAGCGTGAGCACTCAGCTGTGATCGGAAAGTTTACCTCGGGTCACTGGTGTCAGTGAATGGGACTACCACTGCCATCATTCGACACCTGCTGCCGCTAATAACAGTGAGAGCAGTAGAGGCGGAAGTGAGTATTCATCAGCCGTTCCTGTGCTGTAAATAAATAGTTTAAAAAAAACGGCGTGGGTCCCCCTGTATGTTTGATAACCAATCAGGAAAAACTGACAGCTGGAGGATGCATCCCTCAGCTGTCAGCTTCAACAAGGCTGGTTATCAAGAATAAAGGGGTCCCCCCGCTGTTTTTTAAATTATTTAAATAAATAATTTTAAACAATGGCATGGGGTCCCCCCAATTTTGACAACCAGCCTTGCTAAAGCAGACAGATGGGGGCAAATGCCCAGAAAAGGCACATCTATTAGATCCGGCAATTCTGGTGCTTTGCCTGGGTCTTCTCACTTGCCCTGTAGCGGTGGCAAGTGCGGTTCCTATTTGTGGGGTTGATGTCACCTTTGTATTGTCATGACTTTAGTGGAATTAGACGTTAGATGAGTATAACTGTGTTATTTTTAAATAAAAATGTGTTTTGTTTCTAATAAAGGACTTCATTCTGTCTGTGTGCTTATTTACAATACAACTATAGTATTAGTAATGGAGAGGTGTCTTACAGACGCTTCTCCATTACTAATCTGTGGGCTTGATGTCACCTGACTATACAAAGGTGAAATCAACCACACAAATATAAACCCCACTTGCCATCGCTACAGGGCAAGTGGGAAGAGTCGGGCAAAGTGCTATAATTGGCGCATCTAATAGATGTGCCTTTTCTGGGCAGCTGCGGGCTGCTGTTTTTAGGCTGGGGGGCCAATATCCATGGACCCTTACCAGCCTGAAAATACCATCCCCCAGTTGTCTGCTTTAGCAAGGCTGGTTGTCAAAAATGGGGGGACTTCACGCTTTTTTTATTATTTATTTAAATAATTTACAAAAACAGCATGGGGACCCCTCTATTCTTAATAACCAGCCTTGTTGAAGCTAACAGTTGATGGTTGCAGCCCCAAGCTTTGAGTTTTGCCTGGCTGGTTATCCAAAATACAGGGCACCCACGCTGTTTTTTTTTAAATTATTTATTTGCAGTGCAGGAGCAGCTAAAGAATACTCCCATCTGCCGCTACTGCTCTCACTGTTATTAGCGGATGCAGGTGTTGGATGATGGGAGCGGTAGTTCCATCTGCTGACACCAGTGACTGGAGGTAAACTTTATACCTCCGATCACAGCTCTCTGACCGACGGGGATGATTTCACCGCCGATCAGAAGCAGTGTTTGCCATGCTGCCAAGCACATGACAGAGCAACAAACACCCGGTGTTTGGGCAGCTGAACCAGAACAGTAACATGGACTTCCTGGTGAAGTCCATGTTCGGTGTCCATGCCCTAACAGTAGGTTTTTGGTATGGATGCCAAACTTTACTGTTTAGGTTTACCCATCTCTAGAAATAAGTATTTGATACAATAGAAAAACAGAACTTAATTTTTGGTACAGAAACCTTTGTTTGCATTTACAGAGGTCAGATGTTTCCTGTAGTAATTGGCCAAGTTTTCACACACTGCAGCAGAGGTTTTAGTTCCCTCCTCCATACAGATCTTCTCCAGATCTTTCAGATTTCAGAAAACTCGCTGGACAACAGTGAGTTTCAGCTCCCTCCAAAGTTTTTCTATTGGGCTCAGGTCTGGAGACTGGCTAGGCCCCTCGAGGACCATGAAATTCTTCTTATGGAGCTACTCCTTAGTTGCCCTGGCTGTGTGTTTCGGGTCATAGTTATCCTGGAAGACCCAGCCATGACCCATCTTTAATACTCTTTCTGACGGAAGGGGGTTGTTGGCCAAAATCTCATAATACATGACTCCATCCATCCTCCCTTCAATACGGTGCTGTCATCCTGTCCCCCTTGCAGACAAGCACCCCCAAAGTATGATGTTTTTCCCACCATGCTTGGAACAGTGTTCTTGGGGTTGTACACATCCTTCTTCTCCCTCCAAGCATGAACAGTGGAGTTGATACCAAAAAGTTCTATTTTGGTCTCATGTGGCCACATGACCTTCTCTCATGCCTCCTCTGGATCCTCCAAATGGTCATTGGCATACTTCAAACGGGTTTGGACATGTGCTGGCATGAGCAGGGGGACCTTGAGTGCCCTGCAGGATTTTAATCCATGACCATATAGTGTGTTACTAACTGTAATATTTGAGACTGTGTTACCAGCTCTCTTCAGGTCATTGACCAGGTCCTCCATGTAGATGTGGGCTGATTCCTGACCTTTTTCAGACTCATCCTTACCACATGAAGCAAGAGGCGGCCTGGAGACCCAGACCAAGAAAGATTGACTGTCATCTTGTATTTCTTCCATTTTCTAACAATTGTGCCAACAATTGTTGCCTTCTCACCAAGCTGCTTGCCTATTGTTCTGTTGTCCATCCCAATCTTGTACAGGTCTACAATCTTGCCTCTGGTATCCTTAGACAGCTCTTTTGTCTTTGCCATGGTGAAGAAGTTGGAGTGTGAATGATTGAGTGTGTAGACAGGTGTCTTATAATACAGGTAACAAGTTCAAACAGGTGCAATTAACACAGGTAATGAGTGAAGAGAAGGAGGGTTTCTTACAGAAAAATATCAGGACTGTGAGAGCCAGAATTCTTGCTGGTTAGTAGGTGATCAAATACTTTTTTCATGCAATAAAATGCAATTTAATTATGTAAAAATCATACAATAGGATTTTCTGGATTTTATTTTTATTGACCTACAATAAAAATTACAGACCTCATCATTCTTTGTAGGTGGGAAAAGCAAGTTTGGGAAGGGACAAATTGGGATGATAACTAGGTCAGAACATCTCCAAAAACATAAGGGCCTAAGCAACTTTGGCAAGAGACAAATTGTGATGATAACTAGGTCAGAATATCTCCAAAATGTAAGGGCCCAAGCAACTTTGGCAAGGGACAAATTGGGATGATAACTGGGTCAGAATATTTCCAAAAACATGAGGGCCCATGAAACTTTGGCAAGGGACAAATTGGGATGATAACTGGGTCAGAACATCTTCAAAATATCAGGTGTTACGGGGTGACTTATGGCTTTCTATGTAGGACTGCATAGGTCACGATTTAGGCAGTTGGTTTAAAAGTTATGGCTGATCTTAACCCAGAACGCTTGACAGTCAATAAGGCTATAGGAATTCTTAAGAGGCAGCTTTTCCATTCAAAACAATTTCTGCTCCTTTTTTTTGGGAGCAAGTAGAAGAAAAGACCTAGTCTATATCATTCATAGATCAAGATATCAGTATAATGAATGAGCCTTATGAATTGCTCTTGTGGTGAGCCGAGTCTAGTGCGTCACCAGGATATATGAGAGATCAATACATTGCTAAAAGGCTTATGGAACAATGAAGACCTGAAATTATGGCCGGCTTTTGTATCTCATGTAGCCTTTTAGATTCTTTTGCTGCCAGTAATGAAGTTCAGCTGAACTATGGTTCCAATTCTGTAAAATTATAAAACATCAGATTAGAAAACTCTGCAGTTAAATTTTACTAATTATGGAATATGGTCATGAGCTTAGAAGAAGGTTTAACCCCTTTCCTCATCTTTGCGTACGTGGTATCCTATTGCGTCTGTAACAGTGGGCGGGCAGATACTGGTGTTTTTTAAAAAGTTTTTCCCTCTCTCGAATCAGCTCTATAGATATTATTGTGAATTGGGAATCATTTAAATGTTATTAAAAGTGTTTTCCAGTGACAACAAGGTATCATCTATCCTGATTGATGGGTGGAGGTCCAACCACTGGCACCCTCACTGATTGACAGAACAAGGTACTTATATCTTTCGCAGAATGGATAGGCCGTGCTCATACTCAACCGCCACTCCATTCATTCTCTATAAGCCTGCTGAGCTCTGCGCTCGTCTTTTTCTGGCAGCTCCACATATGGAGAATGAATGGATCGTTTTTTTGGCATCTGACCTACCATTGCATTTTACAATGGAGTTAAAAGTTCCCTATCAAGGATAACAATTCCCCCTTCTGCTGATGGCTGCGGGTCTCAACCAATCAACAATTTATCATCTAACCTGTACTGTAGATAGGTAAAATCTTGCTTAAATCAGACCACCCATTTAAATGTACATGATGTGCAAAAAAATCCTTTTGGAATCCAGCTGAAATTTCTTTTCATGCTTTTCAAATCTGGAGCAAAATATGCAACAGATCTACCTTTAAAATGGTAAAATGCATCGCACGTGCATGCACCCTTAGGAGTTAAAGAAGTTTTGCACTACAGTAAGTGATTACTTCTTGATTCATGGGGATTGGACTGCACTGAATCTCTCTGCAGAGCAGCGCTCCAGTCCACCCACCGTGGTGGGAATTCTTGAATGGAGCTGTGCTGTATTTCCCTGCACAGTGGGAGGTCAGGAGTTCCACTATGATATGACATTTCGTTTGATAAAGGTCCTCTAGATAAAAGTCCCATTGATAAAGGTCCTAAAGGTTAGACATCTACCAATTAAATGTTATAATATATCCTAGTGCCATAGTAATAATATAATGATCGGCATCATGCCAATTTCAAGCCGAGTAAATCATACTGCAATATGTGCAGGATCACTCCCAGAAGATAAATTGGTTGGAAACAACCTTAAATGGGTTGTCTGGTCATATCATATTGATGACCCATAGGTTAGGTTATCAATGTGAGATCTGTGTGGTCCAACAATCTAAACCCCTACCTATCAGCTGTTAAAACCAGTGGCTACCAGATGCGAACATGTCGAGCGAAGCTGTAATGCGCACTTCCATTTGATGGGTGGTGGTCGCTGCAGGGTACTGCAGAACAGCTCCTATCGATTCTGGGATCCTTTCTGCAGTGTTCATTCAATCTCTGCAATCTCGTATTTCTGTACTAAGCATAACACACTATATCACCTGCGTGGAGTTACATGGTTCTCCATTGTCCTTAGACCCCCATAGAAGAACCGGCTTCCATGCCTCATTAGCCATTGAGCAAAAATGGCAACTTTTATGGCTCTGGGACCTAACTTTTTACTTCTGACCACTTTCCCCCAAGTAAAGTAAGACGTTGAAGGAAAATCCAGATGTCCTGTATAATAAGCCTTTGGGAATCACAGGAATCAGTTGGTTTCCAAGTGATTCCTTTGGGGTCTGGCAGATTTTCCAACTCTTCTGGGAATCTGGGAGGTTTCCCTTTTTTGCAGGGTACATATCAACAAAATACTGTACGTACAGGTCAACTGAAAATATTGTTCTACACAAGGATTTTGCTGCAGGTTTACAGCATGAGGACCTATTCTTTAGAATCAGTGTACAGCTCCTATGCAGACCAATGTGTTGCCAAGGTTACAGACTACAAATAAACCTTGTGTAGTCAGCTCCTTCCTTTTCTCCCATGCTTCTTTCTAGTGGTAGGAGACAGATGAAAGAAAGTTTGACGGCAGGATGTTACTACGTAAAGTTTGCTTGTAGAATGCTACAATGAAGCTATATTACAGTATGCCTGTATAAGGGCTGTGTACCCAAAAACGATGGAATACAGTCATGGCCAAAAGTATTGAGAATGACACAAATATTATATTTTCACATGATCTGCTGCCCTCTGGTTTTTATGTGTGTGTTTGACAGATGTTTTTATCACAGACAGAAATATAATAATTCCAAACATATGAGTAACAAAAGCTTATATTGACAGTTAGAATGAGTTAATGCAGCAAGTCAATATTTGCAGTGTTGACCCTTCTTCTTCAGGACCTCTGCAATTCTCCCTGGCATGCTCTCAATCAACTTCTGGACCAAATCCTGACTGATAGCAGTCCATTCTTGCACAATCAATGCTTTCATTTTGTCAGAATTTTTAGGTTTTTGTTTGTCCACCCGTCTCTTGATGATTGACCACAAGTTCTCAATGGGATTAAGATCTGGGGAGTTTCCAGACCATGGACCCAAAATCTCTATGTTTTGTTCCCTGAGCCATTTAGTTTTCACCTTTGCTTTATGGCAAGGTGCTCCATCATGCTGGAAAAGGCATTGTGGATCGCCAAACTGCTCTTGGAGGGTTGGGAGAAGTTGCTCTTGGAGGACATTCTGGTACCATTCTTTATTCATGGCTGTGTTTTTAGGCAAGACTGTGAGAGAGCCGATTCCCTTGGCTGAGAAGCAACCCCACACATGAATGGTTTCAGGATGCTTAACAGTTGGCATGAGACAAGACTGGTGGTAGCGCTCACCTTGTCTTCTCCGAATGAGGCGTTTTCCTGATGTCCCAAACAATCGAAAAGGGGATTCATCAGAGAAAATAACTTCACCCCAGTCCTCAGCAGTCCACTGCCTGTACCTTTTTCAGAATATCAGTCTGTCCATGATGTTTTTTCTGGAGAGAAGTGGCTTCTTTGCTGCCCTCCTTGAGACCAGGCCTTGCTCCAAGAGTCTCCGCCTCACAGTGCGTGCAGATGCACTCACACCTGCCTGCTGCCATTCCTGAGCAAGCTCTGCACTGCTGGTAGCCCGATCCCGCAGCTGAAACACTTTTAAGAGACGGTCCTGGCGCTTGCTGGTCTTTCTTGGTAGAGTAAGCAAT
>JARQOD010000010.1:28037237-28058066 GCA_033576555.1 Oophaga sylvatica | reverse complement strand
GTGTCATGAAGGAGATCATGCTGACCCAACAGTAACTTATTCTTCCTACGAGTCAACTTGAGGTCCCCATGAGAAAAGTTTCAATGGGACCCCATTTTGGTGTTGACAAAACACCACCACACAACCTCAATTTAGGAATGCAGAGGTGGAGGACCGCTAGGGCTATGGCGGGATCTTCCCATGTGTTTGCCTTGCTAAAGATCTCATGAATGATTGAATTGTGATCTAACTGAGCTAAACCTGCTACTGTCAGAAGCCTGCTTTAATACCATCATATAGTTTGGTCTTTTCTGTGGTAACATATGGATGCGAAACCTGGACAATAAAGAAACAAAACAGAAAAAGAATCAATGCCATCGAAATTTGGTGCTGGAGAAGGATGTTATCAATACCATGGATGGCAGAAGAACAAACTAATCAATTTTGGAACAAATCAACTAGACTTGTCATTTGCAGCAAGGATCACCAAGCTACGACTTGTCAACTTTGGACATATCATACAAAGAGAGCAATCACTGGAGAAGGACATCATGGTTGGAAGAATAGAAGGAACAAGGCGAAGAGGAAGAACAAGCAACCCGATGGCTTGATGCTATCAAGATAATGGTGGAGAAGACAATGGTGGACCTACCTAGGCCTACACAAGATCAATCTTCCTATAAAGTGTTCATCGATTAAGTTGCCATGGCTCAAGATAGAGCCGAAGGCCATTAAATAATAATAATGTATGTGCTTGCCTCTTGGCACCCTTGGAGATGGACACCTCTCTTAGAAGATCTGCTGCTCTTCTTAACGGGAACATGACCGCTGATCCATGCTGCCCGATCCACTGGCAGCATGCATCAGATACTGATTGCCGGATTTTATATGCTTGACTCTGAAACGCTGTAGTATTTCAAAGAATAACATACTTTAGGAGATGCTGGTCAGTAAGCCGCAAAAGAGACGTGTTGGACAGATTGGTCCCTGGCGGCTTTTTCCTGCCCACTCCCATTGAGTGATGGGTATCCCCCTGTGTGTCTGAATGGGGAGAGACCTGTCACTTCCGGGCAGCAGGTGGAGAGAATCTGCTATGGAGTCTATTGTTTGACAACTCTCTTGGGCGGCCTTTTGATGTATGTTTTCCTTTGAAATGACGCAGTGTTTCAGAATCAATATTTCCTGGCTGAAATCATGCAGCCATTATCTGATACATACTGTCCGTGCATCTGGCAGCATGTATCAACTGTCATGTTTCCTTTAATAGAGATGAGCGAATCTTTGGAAATTTGAGTTCTCAAAATTCGCAAAATTTTCCCCCCAAAATTTGATTTGCAGTGAATTAACTTGCCCTGAATCACATGTACTGTAAAATCTTCAATTGTCTGGAAAAGACCAATGTAACACACTGAGGTCTCCTAGGACTGTGCTGGACCCTTTTCAAGCTTTTTAATGCAAATGTCAGAGTAACCTAAGCATATATGGCTAGGGGTACATGAATAGTAGCTGTTCTTCACTGATGTGTTGTCACACATAATCTGTACAGTTTCTTCATTGTTGGGAGTTTTTGTCTCCCTATCTCTAATGCTAAGGTATGAGATTTGATGTCCTCTTACTTTCCAGATTCACCCTTAAATCGTTGATGCATTTCCTGCTTCAGCTTAAATACAGGCTAGCATAAAGCCTCCTGATTGGTTGTGCTATACCATGTGATATGATAGCTGCAAGACATTATGGGGAGCCTTTGACTGATGAAATCTTGTGCTAGGTGTAAAATGGTAGTGAGCAATTGTATTGGTAACTTGCATGAATCAAATTGCAGGATCCAGGGAATTTCGTAAACTTTGCATTTGATTCACATCAAATCGATACACTCATCTCCACTGTTAAATCAACTTTGCAAACGTGGCCATATATATATCAGGTAACTGACAGATTCAACCAGCAGCTATCTTCCGTGACCCTCTTATACACATACATGCTTAACTCGGATGAGCGTGCATGTCGTGTATGAAGAGAGGAGAGTAAGTTGCTGTCAAACACTTCTGGTGGCTATTTACCTCCATACAGAATAAGAGGATTTGGCTTTCAAATGCCCAATTCTTCTTAACCCCCAACAATATCTGGTGAGAGTCACCAGTCCTCCTCCATACACAATCTTCGACTTTCAACCTGGTAAAATGGCAAATAATTTTGCATTGCCATCAGAAAAAAGTGCAAGACTAAATCTGTGGTTTTTACTAGCAGATTTCTACCATAGCAAGTGCCAGGGTTTATCTGGTGCTGCTCACCTTTGCATCAGAGGTGAGCAGTGCCGGTAAGATTTTGACCCCACACCTGCCAAAACCCTTGCATGATCGGCAAATATCTTGCACGTGAACTATTCTAATGAGCAGTACATGTGCACGATACCTATTAATTGTGCATAATTCTCTGCAGGTGTCTGGGTTTGCAACGTCATCAGCACCATTCACCTCCGAAGAGAAAGTAAATGTAGCTAGAGAATACCTTGAATGCAATCAGTAATCCTGTTCTGCTTACATGCCGCGAAATGCAACCAGCAACAAATATTTTTTTCAATGAAATCAGCCTTTGCTTGTTCATCTGCCGATCAGAGATGGGTATTCTAAGCCCCAGGTCCAGGTTGACATACGGACTCTGGGCGTCGATGCAGAGAGCACAAAGACATGTGGACAACGAGCACTATAAAAGATAACTAAAAATTCAAGATCAGCAGGGCGAACCAGTTGAACCCGGCAGGAATTAATGCAAACATGAACACAAAAAATACACAGCACAAATGGTGGAGCACACCTAATAGGTCTAGGAGTCTTAGAAACTCAATCCCAGAGACAGATGTGTGTGAATTGGCTTTAAATAGGTCTAGGGAGATAATGCCATTGATCCCTGCCTAGCAATTTGCAAAACGTGGAGCACAACAGAGGGCAGCAGCCAAGGGGAAAGAATCAAAGCCCAAGATACCCGAAGCTAGTGTAACAATTGTGTGTGTTAATGAGCTTTAAATACGTCTAGAGAGATGATGTCATTGATCACTGCCGGGCAACTTGCAAAGCGTGGAGCACAACAGAGGGCGGCGGACTCAGGGGAAGGAATCTGAGCCGGAGATACCCGAAACAAGTGTAACAATTGTGTTTGTCAATGGGCTTTAAAGAGGTCTAAGGACATTATGTTATTGATCCCTGCTGGACAACTTGCAAAACGTGGAGCACAACAGAGGGCAGCAGATCCATGGGAAGGAATCAGAGCCCAAGATACCCGAAACAAGTGTAACAATTGTGTGTGTCAATGGGCTTTAAATACATCCAGGGATATGATATCATTGATCCCTGCTGGGCAACTTGCAAAATGTGGCGCACAACAGTGGGAGATACCTGATAACAGAGATAACAGAGCTGGAGATACCTGAAACAAGTGTAAGAATTGTGTGTCAATGGGCGTTAATTAATTCTAGGTAGATGGTCATTAATCACTTCCGGGCAGTTTGAAAAACGTGGAGCATAACAGAGGGCAGCAGACTCAGGGGAAGGAATCAGAGCCTGATATACCCTGAATAGAAGCGTAACAATTACATGGAACAATAATCCAAAGATCAGCCTGTATATAACGACTTTAAGAGAATTTCTAAATTATTTAATGAGATTAAAGAAAATTTCTAAAACATGCAGTTGATTATAATGTAAAATCTGCCTTATATCTGGAGTGAAGTGAACTGGACTATCATTTCAATAGCAGAAAAGTTGCATCCCTCGTTTCGAGCTAATATTAGCCTTAGTAAGTCTCAATATAAAGAGTTGAGTCTTATTCCCCTTTCACCTGTGGTGACCCCATTGTATCCGTCTTTCTTGACATCTCCATTTCTATTCACTAGGCTCTGCTACTCCCACACTCCTATGTATTGTTACTTTCTAAGACACAATGGCGGTTAAAAATGAACCTCCCACAATCTATCTCACCTTCCCTCTCTCCATCTCCCTCTGTTCTTCACATAGAATTCAATGACATAATCTGCTGTGGCTTAAAAGAAAGTCTGACTGCTACCGCATAAAAGGACAGATGTCACAGTAATGTCACCTTTCATGTTCAAGCTACACAAATAGTAATGCATTCATCGTAATATCTATTCATAGAAAGCATAAAAGGAGCAGCAGAATATGTAAAACTACACTCGATAAGCCACAAGTAAAAAGAAAAGGGATGGTTATACGGCGGAGAGGTAGAAACTTTGGTTTATTAAAATATTTTCTATATCAAAATAACGAACCAGTCAGATCAAATCAGAACCAAAAAGTCGCAAAGACAGAATCTGAGTCGAAAATGGGAATAGCTGGATCATAATCTAGGAGGTCAGACAGAACACACAAGGAGAAAGGTAGAAAAGAGCCTCAAGTCACCCATATAGGACATCCAGGGTAAATCCACAAAAAGTGTTAGGGAACAGTGAACTCAGAACGTACCCCATAGCACCTAGCATATAATGCTGAAAGCATTCTGACTGATGAATGTGTAAAACTGAACCGGTTTCCAGCACATCTCTGCTACGCTGTGTTCAGCTCCTCAGATATGAAGCATATCATCAAGCTAATTTTTGTTTAGAAAACACTCTATTCTTCTGTACCTTGTTGTCAGAGGTTTACCATGACAGCACACTGTAGCGCTATAGCTTGCAAACACGAAATATGAAAAATATGAAAAATGAATTGCATCATTACCTTAGAAATATGAAACATTGAGAAGTCTTAGCGCATAAGATGGCCAAATTATGTGAGCCTGATAGCCACGTCAAGGCTCTTCTCGTATATCAGGTCCTAACTAATGCCTATCCTCGCTTAGAAACGTCTGTCTGCATGGGAACGTATGAATCCTCTCTTCAGACTAAAATCTACATCTCTGTGGAGGGGTGATGAACCTGTTGTAATTAAAAAGCCTGTGACCACCAGGTGGAGTGCTCAGGTAGAAGGTAAATGAATACATATCAAAAAACTGACCGGCACATCCAAACATAGATTCAGTGTGAACAGGTGCTAAACCTAGAGTCACCAACTCATATACATTCAAGAGAAAAAGGTAGCACACTGTAGCGCTATAGCTTGCAAACACGAAATATGAAAAATATGAAAAATGAATTGCATCATTACCTTAGAAATATGAAAAATTGAGAAGTCTTAGCGCATAAGATGGCCAAATTATGTGAGCCTGATAGCCACGTCAAGGCTCTTCTCGTATATCAGGTCCTAACTAATGCCTATCCTCGCTTAGAAAAGTCTGTCTGCATGGGAACGTATGAATCCTCTCTTCAGACTAAAATCTACATCTCTGTGGAGGGGTGATGAACCTGTTGTAATTAAAAAGCCTGTGACCACCAGGTGGAGTGCTCAGGTAGAAGGTAAATGAATACATATCAAAAAACTGACCGGCACATCCAAACATAGATTCAGTGTGAACAGGTGCTAAACCTAGAGTCACCAACTCATATACATTCAAGAGAAAAAGGTAGCACACTGTAGCGCTATAGCTTGCAAACACGAAATATGAAAAATATGAAAAATGAATTGCATCATTACCTTAGAAATATGAAAAATTGAGAAGTCTTAGCGCATAAGATGGCCAAATTATGTGAGCCTGATAGCCACGTCAAGGCTCTTCTCGTATATCAGGTCCTAACTAATGCCTATCCTCGCTTAGAAAAGTCTGTCTGCATGGGAACGTATGAATCCTCTCTTCAGACTAAAATCTACATCTCTGTGGAGGGGTGATGAACCTGTTGTAATTAAAAAGCCTGTGACCACCAGGTGGAGTGCTCAGGTAGAAGGTAAATTAATACATATCAAAAAACTGACCGGCACATCCAAACATAGATTCAGTGTGAACAGGTGCTAAACCTAGAGTCACCAACTCATATACATTCAAGAGAAAAAGGTAGCACACTGTAGCGCTATAGCTTGCAAACACGAAATATGAAAAATATGAAAAATGAATTGCATCATTACCTTAGAAATATGAAAAATTGAGAAGTCTTAGCGCATAAGATGGCCAAATTATGTGAGCCTGATAGCCACGTCAAGGCTCTTCTCGTATATCAGGTCCTAACTAATGCCTATCCTCGCTTAGAAAAGTCTGTCTGCATGGGAACGTATGAATCCTCTCTTCAGACTAAAATCTACATCTCTGTGGAGGGGTGATGAACCTGTTGTAATTAAAAAGCCTGTGACCACATAGATAGATAGATAGATAGATCACACTGAATCTATGTTTGGATGTGCCGGTCAGTTTTTTGATATGTATTCATTTACCTTCTACCTGAGCACTCCACCTGGTGGTCACAGGCTTTTTAATTACAACAGGTTCATCACCCCTCCACAGAGATGTAGATTTTAGTCTGAAGAGAGGATTCATACGTTCCCATGCAGACAGACTTTTCTAAGCGAGGATAGGCATTAGTTAGGACCTGATATACGAGAAGAGCCTTGACGTGGCTATCAGGCTCACATAATTTGGCCATCTTATGCGCTAAGACTTCTCAATTTTTCATATTTCTAAGGTAATGATGTAATTCATTTTTCATATTTTCATATTTCGTGTTTGCAAGCTATAGCGCTACAGTGTGCTACCTTTTCTTCTTGTATGTATATGAGTTGGTGACTCTAGGTTTAGCACCTGTTCACACTGAATCTAAGTTTGGATGTGCCGGTCAGTTTTTTGATATGTATTCATTTACCTTCTGCCTGAGCACTCCACCTGGTGGTCACAGGCCTTTTAATTACAGCAGGTTCATCACCCCACCACAGAGATGTAGATTTTAGTCTGAAAAGAGGATTCATAGGTTCCCATGCAGACAGACTTTTCTAAAGCGAGGATAGGCATTAGTTAGGGACCTGATATACGAGAAGAGCCTTGACGTGGCTATCAGGCTCACATAATTTGGCCATCTTATGCGCTAAGACTTCTCAATTTTCATATTTTTAAGGTAATGATGTAATTCATTTTTCATATTTTCATATTTCGAGTTTGCAAGCTATAGCGCTACAGTGTGCTACCTTTTCTTCTTGTATGTATATGAGTTGGTGACTCTAGGTTCAGCACCTGTTCACACTGAATCTAAGTTTGGATGTGCCGGTCAGTTTTTTGATATGTATTCATTTACCTTCTGCCTGAGCACTCCACCTGGTGGTCACAGGCCTTTTAATTACAGCAGGTTCATCACCCCTCCACAGAGATGTAGATTTTAGTCTGAAAAGAGGATTCATAGGTTCCCATGCAGACAGACTTTTCTAAAGCGAGGATAGGCATTAGTTAGGGACCTGATATACGAGAAGAGCCTTGACGTGGCTATCAGGCTCACATAATTTGGCCATCTTATGCGCTAAGACTTCTCAATTTTTCATATTTCTAAGGTAATGATGTAATTCATTTTTCATATTTTCATATTTCGTGTTTGCAAGCTATAGCGCTACAGTGTGCTACCTTTTCTTCTTGTATGTATATGAGTTGGTGACTCTAGGTTTAGCACCTGTTCACACTGAATCTAAGTTTGGATGTGCCGGTCAGTTTTTTGATATGTATTCATTTACCTTCTGCCTGAGCACTCCACCTGGTGGTCACAGGCCTTTTAATTACAGCAGGTTCATCACCCCTCCACAGAGATGTAGATTTTAGTCTGAAAGGAGGATTCATAGGTTCTGTAAGGTTCTGTGTACATGTTCCTGAAACTCAGTTTGTTCGTCAGCCATTTTACTTTCTGTCTTGCTGCAGCTATCTTGCCCTCAGTCAAAATGGAGTTTCCAGCTTGCATGTTCCCGCCCTGATTCTCTCCTTTTGCTTCTTAAGCAGCCACAGCTGAGCAATCAGTGCTTCAGAATCTAGCCTGCAGTGAACCTGTGACCTGACTCCTAAAGCCTTCGACCTTGTACTCCAGCTATTCCTACTGAGGAACTCTGAAGCACTTGTGGACTCTGAACCCTGCTCTTTGAAAGACCCACGTTTGCATGGACTTACGGTAACAGAGAAGAAGATCCTGAACCTGTTGTAGAGAGTGATTGCTGAGCTTAGATTACTCTGGCCTGCTGTGTCTCCTGCTTCTGTGTCTGCAAACTGTGTGACTATTTTTGCCAACTTGTATGAAGTAATACAAGACCTTCTATATCAAACCTGTGTCTCATGTATTTTCATCGCACCCAAGCACAAGACGCTATATGAACTGTACCACATACATTACAAGATTCTGAAGCCAAAACGTTAGTGTCTGCTGGGTCTGGAAAGGCTGTGTCTGCTGTAACTGTGGATATCGGATGTCCGGTTGTACTTTCTGTGATGACAGTGGTTGTGACTTCTCACAACCATTCCAGGTGAGCAATTCCCTTAAGTGTTTTTTTTTTTCTGCAGTGTTACCACAGGTAAACACTATTGTTTTTTTTTTTTTTTTTTCTTTTCTCTTTTTTGTCTGCTGTAACTGTGGATATCAGATGTCCGGGTGAACTTTCTGTGATGATAGTGGTTGTGACTTCTCACAACCATTCCAGGTGAGCAGTTCCCTTAATTTTTTTTTCTCTCTGCAGTGTTACCACAGGTAAACACTATTGTTTTTTTTTTCTCCTCTCCTCTTCTTCCAGTACTCCTGTCTTAAAAGATCTGGAAAATGGAGGCCCGCATAAAGGAACTTTGCGGAGTGACTGATAATATCCTTGCAGATTTGCAGAATATAAAGACCCGTTTTTCAAGCCTACAGGACCTCACTAATCACAACTTGCAAGTGTTTGGACAGACTGCCCAGGATTTGCGAGCCAGGATTGAGGTTCTAGAAGAGCGAGTCCAGGCTCCTGCCATAGCCCGAGTTCTGGGATTCCCAAGTTGCCCCCTTTTCGTTTTGGCGGTGAACGTGAGAAATTCAGGGGATTTATTAATCAATGCAATCTTTTTTTTTCTGCACATGCTTCACAATTTCCCACTGAACGATCTAAGGTGCTTACTATAATTATGTTGCTTACCAACAAGGCTTTGATGTGGGCAAACCCTCTGATTGAGACTGAGGATGATTGTTTGAATCACCTTGATGCTTTTATTTCAGCCATGGGGCAGGTGTTTGATGACCCAATCGAGGTGCAACAGCTGAAGCAGCCATGTTAGCTTTGCGCCAAGGTAAGCACTCGGTAGCTGAATATGCCTTGGAGTTCAGGAGATGGGCCCTTGATACCACCTGGGACAGTTCCGCCAAAAAATCTATTTTTCGAAAGGGGTTATCTCCACTGATTAAGGATGAACTTGCTCGTGCCGACCCTCCCACTGCGTTAGGTGACTTTATTAACTACTGCATCCGTATTGATACTCGTCTGACTGAACGCAGGCAAGAGAGATGGTTCGAAAGCAATCGCACTAACCTTTTCCTACCTTCCTCTCCAGCTAAGGAACCTTTGAGTAGGATTACACGGGAACCTGAACCTGAACCCATGCAGGTAGACTCTTTACAACGACGGGTTAGTGATGCACGCAAGGAACATCGTTTTAAGGAGAATCTATGTTTCTATTGTGGTAAGTCAGGGCACTTCATTATAAACTGCCCCAGCCGTTCTCGTAAGACTACTGCAGCACTCATTCATTGTGAGTGTTGCGAGAGGGGATCTGTCAGGTCCGAGCCTCAGGCTCCAGAGAGATCTGCAGCAACAGATCTTGATTTCTCGGACTTAAACTCCGTTACCTCTGAGGACGTTGACTGTGTAAACGCTGCCATTTTTCAAGTTTCCTCAGCGGTGTCCCAGCTGAGTTGTAAGAAAAACAATTCTCATTGCTTTCTTTCCATCAAACTCTGGGTTGACTCAGCTTGGGTGTCTAGCTCTGCTATGATCGACTCAGGGCAAGTGGAAATTTTATGGATGTCTCCTTTGCTCTGAAACAGGGGATACGTTCAGTGAAGAAGGCTACTCCAGTACAGATGGAAACTGTGGATGGCTCCCTGCTGACCTCTGGACCAGTGGATCAGGAAACAGAGCCTTTGAGGGTTCTTATGGGTAAAGATCATCAAGAGAAACTGTCCTTTATGCTTATCTCTTCTCCCCACTTTCCCATTATTCTAGGGCTACCATGGCTGCAGGCTCAGAATCCTACCATTAACTGGGAGACCAAGGAATTACACTTTCCAGAGAAACAGATGAGTCCAAAAGTTTCAGCTTGCTCTGTTCCTAAAGGAACCATGTCAGTCCCTGAACTACCAGCTGTATACCAGGACTATGTGGATTTATGTGACAAGAAGAACGCTGACCAGCTTCCTCCTCACCGTCCATATGATTGTCCAATTGAATTATTGCCTGGAGCAGGAGATACCTTTTGGTAAGATCTACCCCTGGCGGGGCCCGAGCTAAAGGCTTTAAAGGATTACATAGACGAAAATCTAGCCAAGGGCTTCATACGCCCCTCTTCATCTCCTGCAGGTGCACCCATCTTCTTTGTAAAGAAGAAAGATGGATCTCTGAGACCATGCGTAGACTATAGGGAACTCAATAAGGTTACTATTAGAAACCGTTATCCATTGCCTTTAATCCCTGAGTTATTGGAGAGAGTGCGACATGCCAAAATTTTCTCTAAACTAGATCTTCGTGGGGCCTATAACTTAGTCGTATTAGACCTGGGATGAATGGAAGACTGCATTCAGGTCACGCTATGGACACTTTGAATATCTAGTTATGCCTTTTGGTCTGAGTACCGCCCCAGCCACTTTCCAACACTTGGTGAATGACATCTTCAGGGATCTCCTAGATACATTCGTGGTAATTTATTTGGATGATATTCTAATTTTTTCTAACTCCACAGAGGAACATCATGGACATGTGAGAATGGTCTTGGAACGTCTAAGACAAAATCATCTTTACATCAAACTTGAAAAGTGTGAATTCCATAGGACCGAAATTCAATTTCTGGGGTATGTACTGTCTACACAAGGAATTAGTATGGATGGAAGCAAAACCCAAGCCATCAAGGATTGGCCAAGTCCTAGAAATGTGAAGGAGGTACAGCGCTTCATCGGGTTTGCCAACTTCTATAGACGTTTCATTAGAAATTTCTCTGAGGTAGTGTCACCTATCACCCAACTTACCCGGAAAGAGTCTAGGTTCTCCTGGACTCCCAAGCCCAGGAAGCATTTTCCCGTCTAAAAGATAAATTTACCACTGCACCTATCCTAGTACATCCCAACCCCGAGCTTGCCTTCATAATAGAGGTGGATGCTTCAGACTGTGCCGTTGGAGCTATACTCTCTCAGAGAACAGGTGAGAAGAATGTCTTGCATCCCTGTGCCTTCTTTTCCCAGCAGTTGTCTTCGGCTGAGAGGAACTACGATGTGGGCAATAGAGAGTTGTTGGCCATTATTGCCGCCTTCAAAGAATGGAGACACCTTCTTCAGGGAGCTGCACAGCAAATAGTCGTCCTGACAGACCATCGTAACCTTGAGTTTATCAGGTCGGCTAAGTGCCTGACTCCTCGCCAGGCTCGCTGGAATCT
The DNA here is from genome assembly GCA_033576555.1 of Oophaga sylvatica. Taxonomy (NCBI): domain Eukaryota; kingdom Metazoa; phylum Chordata; class Amphibia; order Anura; family Dendrobatidae; genus Oophaga; species Oophaga sylvatica. The sequence continues at coordinate 28,046,582 of JARQOD010000010.1, read as the reverse complement.
TTTCTTAAACCAATTTAATTTTATCATTTCTTATAGACCAGGATCGCGCAATGGAAAGGCTGATGCACTCTCTAGGATTTACTCAGCAGAGACACGTCCAATTACTCCTCCTAAGACTATTCTTCCTGACTCTAGATTCCTAGGAGTAATTCATAATCAAGACCTACTTAAGGACATCAAGGAAGCATACCATGCGGATTCCTTTTTGGCACAACCCCAAGGGACGTAAGTCTTGTCTTTAAGAATGGTGTGTGGATTCAGGGACAACGCCTGTATATTCCTGAAACAGTCAGATTGAGAGTATTGCAACTCATTCACGATTCCAAGATAGCTGGGCATAGAGGAATTCTAAAGACACAGGAATTTCTCTCTCGTTTCTTTTGGTGGCCCACTTGCAGGAAGGATGTTTTAAACTATGTCACTTCATGTGAAGTCTGTGCAAGATGCAAAACACCTCGCTCCTCACCAACTGGTCTGTTACAGCCTCTTCCCACCCCGTCCCGCCCGTGGGGATCCATTTCTATGGACTTCATTGTGGAGTTACCAACCTCTCAAGGGAAGAACACCATTCTAGTGGTGGTTGACCGTCTAACAAAGGCAGCTCATTTTATCCCTTGTGTCGGCTTACCCACTGCAAAACAGACATCAGATTTGATGATTAAAGATGTGTTTCGCTTACATGGAGTACCGGATGAGGTTATTTCGGATCGAGGGGTGCAATTCACTTCTAGGTTTTGGCAAAATTTCTGTGCAGCATTGGACATTAAAGTAAACCTTTCTTCTGCTTTTCATCCCCAGACTAATGGACAGACCGAACGAACCAATCAAACCCTGGAGCAGTATCTCCGCTGCTTTATCTGCCACCTACAGGATGATTGGGTGGATCTACTTCCATTAGCTGAGTTCTCGTATAACAACTCTCAGAGTGCCTCCACTAAGCAGTCTCCTTTTTACTCTAATCTAGGTTATCATCCTAACATTCTACCACGATTTCCCATAGAAACGCCTTTACCAGCAGTGGCTGAAAGAATCACGTCTTTACAGAAGAATATGGATCTTCTAAAGGAGAATCTGGAATCGGCTCAGGAAAGGTACAAGAAAGCAGCAGATAAATTTCGTAAACCTGCACCAGCTTTCAAGGTAGGAGACTTGGTCTGGCTGTCAACCAGAAATCTTAAGTTAAGGATTCCATCGTCTAAGTTGGGACATAAGTACATTGGACCCTATAAAATCAGTAAAATTATAAGTGCCGTTGCTTGTCGTCTTCAACTGCCCAGAACTATGAGAATTCACCCTGTCTTTCATGTATCCCTACTAAAGGCTGCGACACCCAATACGTTTCCTGGACGTTCTTCTCCTTGCCCTGACCCAGTGCTAGTCGATGGTCAGGAAGAATTTGTGGTGGAAAGGATTTTAGATTCCAGGTTGTATAGAAATCAGTTACAATATCTGATTAAATGGCAGGGCTACCCAGTGGAGGACAACTCATGGGAACCAGTCAATAACGTTAATGCTCCTCGCTTGCTCCGTCAGTTTCATCAGAGGTACCCACACAAGCCTGGCCTGAGGTCATCCGGAGGTTGTCCCTAAGGGGGGAGTAATGTAAGGTTCTGTGTACATGTTCCTGAAACTCAGTTTGTTCGTCAGCCATTTTACTTTCTGTCTTGCTGCAGCTATCTTGCCCTCAGTCAAAATGGAGTTTCCAGCTTGCATGTTCCCGCCCTGATTCTCTCCTTTTGCTTCTTAAGCAGCCACAGCTGAGCAATCAGTGCTTCAGAATCTAGCCTGCAGTGAACCTGTGACCTGACTCCTAAAGCCTTGGACCTTGTACTCCAGCTATTCCTACTGAGGAACTCTGAAGCACTTGTGGACTCTGAACCCTGCTCTTTGAAAGACCCACGTTTGCATGGACTTACGGTAACAGAGAAGAAGATCCTGAACCTGTTGTGGAGAGTGATTGCTGAGCTTAGATTACTCTGGCCTGCTGTGTCTCCTGCTTCTGTGTCTGCAAACTGTGTGACTATTTTTGCCAACTTGTATGAAGTAATACAAGACTTCTATATCAAACCTGTGTCTCATGTATTTTCATCGCACCCAAGCACAAGACGCTATATGAACTGTACACATACATTACAGGTTCCCATGCAGACAGACTTTTCTAAAGCGAGGATAGGCATTAGTTAGGGACCTGATATACGAGAAGAGCCTTGACGTGGCTATCAGGCTCACATAATTTGGCCATCTTATGCGCTAAGACTTCTCAATTTTTCATATTTCTAAGGTAATGATGTAATTCATTTTTCATATTTTCATATTTCGTGTTTGCAAGCTATAGCGCTACAGTGTGCTACCTTTTCTTCTTGTATGTATATGAGTTGGTGACTCTAGGTTTAGCACCTGTTCACACTGAATCTAAGTTTGGATGTGCCGGTCAGTTTTTTGATATGTATTCATTTACCTTCTGCCTGAGCACTCCACCTGGTGGTCACAGGCCTTTTAATTACAGCAGGTTCATCACCCCCCACAGAGATGTAGATTTTAGTCTGAAAAGAGGATTCATAGGTTCCCATGCAGACAGACTTTTCTAAAGCGAGGATAGGCATTAGTTAGGGACCTGATATACGAGAAGAGCCTTGACGTGGCTATCAGGCTCACATAATTTGGCCATCTTATGCGCTTAAGACTTCTCAATTTTTCATATTTCTAAGGTAATGATGTAATTCATTTTTCATATTTTCATATTTCGTGTTTGCAAGCTATAGCGCTACAGTGTGCTACCTTTTCTTCTTGTATGTATATGAGTTGGTGACTCTAGGTTTAGCACCTGTTCACACTGAATCTAAGTTTGGATGTGCCGGTCAGTTTTTTGATATGTATTCATTTACCTTCTGCCTGAGCACTCCACCTGGTGGTCACAGGCCTTTTAATTACAGCAGGTTCATCACCCCTCCACAGAGATGTAGATTTTAGTCTGAAAGAGGATTCATAGGTTCCCATGCAGACAGACTTTTCTAAAGCGAGGATAGGCATTTAGTTAGGGACCTGATATACGAGAAGAGCCTTGACGTGGCTATCAGGCTCACATAATTTGGCCATCTTATGCGCTAAGACTTCTCAATTTTTCATATTTCTAAGGTAATGATGTAATTCATTTTTCATATTTTCATATTTCGTGTTTGCAAGCTATAGCGCTACAGTGTGCTACCTTTTCTTCTTGTATGTATATGAGTTGGTGACTCTAGGTTTAGCACCTGTTCACACTGAATCTAAGTTTGGATGTGCCGGTCAGTTTTTTGATATGTATTCATTTACCTTCTGCCTGAGCACTCCACCTGGTGGTCACAGGCCTTTTAATTACAGCAGGTTCATCACCCTCCACAGAGATGTAGATTTTAGTCTGAAAAGAGGATTCATAGGTTCCCATGCAGACAGACTTTTCTAAAGCGAGGATAGGCATTAGTTAGGGACCTGATATACGAGAAGAGCCTTGACGTGGCTATCAGGCTCACATAATTTGGCCATCTTATGCGCTAAGACTTCTCAATTTTTCATATATTCTTAAGGTAATGATGTAATTCATTTTTCATATTTTTCATATTTCGTGTTTGCAAGCTATAGCGCTACAGTGTGCTACCTTTTCTTCTTGAATGTATATGAGTTGGTGACTCTAGGTTTAGCACCTGTTCACACTGAATCTATGTTTGGATGTGCCGGTCAGTTTTTTGATATGTATTCATTTACCTTCTACCTGAGCACTCCACCTGGTGGTCACAGGCTTTTTAATTACAACAGGTTCATCACCCCTCCACAGAGATGTAGATTTTAGTCTGAAGAGAGGATTCATACGTTCCCATGCAGACAGACTTTTCTAAGCGAGGATAGGCATTAGTTAGGACCTGATATACGAGAAGAGCCTTGACGTGGCTATCAGGCTCACATAATTTGGCCATCTTATGCGCTAAGACTTCTCAATTTTTCATATTTCTAAGGTAATGATGCAATTCATTTTTCATATTTTTCATATTTCGTGTTTGCAAGCTATAGCGCTACAGTGTGCTACCTTTTTCTCTTGAATGTATATGAGTTGGTGACTCTAGGTTTAGCACCTGTTCACACTGAATCTATGTTTGGATGTGCCGGTCAGTTTTTTGATAGGTTTACCATGACAGAGAGGAGCCAGAGACCACGGCTTCAGTTTTTTCCTACTCCTGCACTGATTAGAATCTCTTCACCTTCATATTAAACTGTGTAAGTTTCTTTTAGCAGTGCAGGGATAAAAATGCTCAACTGAGAGCTCCTGGAAACTTTCCTGCATTAAGGCTCTCAGTTGTGCACTGTTAGCCACTCCCATCTCCTATATAATCTGGGCCCTGGCTAGCAGTCATTGTCAGAGCTAGCTTATACTGCATGGCTGGAGGTGGTTGTTGGTGGTTGTTATCGGAGAAGGCGTTTGGTGTATTTATCTTTGATTGTTGCTAGGTTTTCAGTGTATGATAATTCAATTTCTTCTCTTACTTTGGTTTAACCCATCCTCCAGTCCCTGGTGTTTACTTCTGTGTTGTTTATGTGTGTATATTTGTATGATTATTATTTTCCTTTATCCCTGTTCGTATTACCTTGTTAGCCTGGTTGATGTATTACGGTACACTACTACTCCCCTCTTTACTGAGTGGGGGAAGGGTACAGACTGAGGGTGGATTCAGGAGCTAAGGCAAGGTACATGGCCCCTGTGTTTTTACCATTAGAAGTAATCTGGGGATCAGGGCAAGCTAGGGCGCCCCTAGCGTTAGGGACAGGGAAGAAACCACTGGTCCTGGGATACCCGACAACAGATTCTTGACAATTGTATGCTCCTCTGCACTACTCTGCCTGACCATTTTTATCTTCCCCCATACACAACAACATATCTGTGAGTGCGTTTTTACATCAGTGATCTGATCTGTTGGCTGGTTTTCAGCAGAGACCAATAATTCTAAATTCTCCTCTGCACTTTTTGCACAACAGACCATGAAATATCCAGCAGACTGAGCAGTATTTGACAGCTCAATCATGCTAAACTGCAAATGTCGCAATGTTGATGCATATGGCAAATAATACTCCTCTGCCATATGCATTAACAGATCAGCCGTTCTGGTTCAACATCACTTGATCTCTCAGCAGAAGGCATCAAGCTAATTTGGTCTCAGCTTTGAAGAGCTTTAACAATGATTTTACAAGCTCCATTTTGATCAGAGCAGAGCGGAGCGCAGAATTGTTGAGCACTGGTAAAAAAAAACAGGTAACTTATCAATGATGTGAAAACACAGATGTAGAAATATTTTTGTGCATGGCGGAAAATAAACTCCATTGGGCAGACTTGAAACAGGACAATGTAATGCATTGAATCATAGAATATACACCTTGTCAGTTCTGAAGGCATAAAAAAGCTGTGCTGGAAGAAAGCCGAGAGAGACCGCATTGAGCACTGGAACTAGATCAGGACAGATCCATTGACAATTAACTGGTAAATAGTGACTTGGGAGGTGATGAGCAAAATGTGGCAGATTCCAAAATGAGTTATATGGACACAAACGAAAAAACATATGTACATAAATATCAAATCAGATTGTGTTTTTTTGCGAATAACCCCTACACTTGGTCTACAAGGCAACCACAGAGCTGGTATGTCACTCTCCACAAGGAGAAACCTTACCCCTTAAACCCTAGTCCAGAGCCTCTCAGCCTAGCCAAATCAGATCTCTCCTACTTTGCACTGACGAGGACCAACAGTCCGAAACACCGTGTCTGCAAATGGAGATTCTGATTTGGCTTTTATCCTAAGTCATATTACAAGACTTGTTAAAGGGTTAAAGGGTTGATTGTGACTTGTAGGATCGCTACTTCCAATAGGTGGCGCTATAGAGTACAAGTCCTCTTTTTTTGAAGAGGCAATTTGCATATTAAATTTCCCAGAGGAAATTAATCAATATATCATTTTCTGATTACACATATCCTTTAAATGGAACTTGTCACGTTGGATACCACTATTAATCTGCATATTGATAGCGTTAGGAAGTTGCACGGCCAATGTGAACTTTGATGAAAGCCCCGAAAGATGAATAAAGTTCATAGAGGAATGTTGAAGTGGTTATAGTTATTGAATCCATTACAGTCATTGTAAGGACTCCCCAGTACTTTGACAAGTTTGTCAATGTATTGTGTAATGTGAACTGAGACATACGTTAGTATTGTTGGTATTGTGTTCGAATTAGGGTTAATTTTTGGGACTAGCCCAGAGTGGGAGGGGATAAGATGAAAGGATACAGCTTTGTGTCATAACATCAAATATAGAACAGTGTGTGTCAAGAGCAGACCCAAGGTCTAGACTATGAGCAATGCCATATGACGTGGGCTATACTGGCAACTTAGTTCCTTTCAAGCAAAACAAGATGCAGAACTGTGAGTTGAGTATAGGGCTCTTGCAAGTTGAACTGTAGTACTGAGCTTGGTTGTGGTGAAGAAAAGTGAAACAGTGGAGATAGAGAATGAGCGAGTAAACGACAAAGCAATTGGAACTGTGTGTGAAAATGCTCCATATTGTGAACGAAACATTCATAAAGTTGTGCACCTGCTACCTACTGTATATAAACCCCACCAAGTTATCGTTTAGTAAAAAGCTTATTTTTGACTAGTGGTCTCCTTCTTTCAACTATTCAACATCTGGTCCTGGCAAACCCAAGTCATCGGTAACATGCGACCTGCAAGGGCGTAGCACCTCCATAGCACAAGTCCACACACGCTGCCAGGACCCCCACTTTCATGTAACGTGACATGGAATGGAAAATGAGTACTTTGCCCATGGCTACCGTCCCGCGGCACGTTACAGCAGTCAGCTGTTATTCAAAGTGCTGAGGACATGCCTACAGCCACTGTTCACAGTGTAGTGAGTGATGACTAAAGCCATAAATGCATAACTGTACGATTGAAAGCCGGCGGCTACCGGGACGAATAAAGTAGGTTTTCTCCTGAGGGCCACACTTTCAGTGTGGCAGCCAGGCACCTTCCTAATGTGATTATCCCACAGAAGAACCCCCTATTTTGAGATTAATAAGGCTATGAAGCTGCCTGGCCAATGTAAACCTTAAACTGTATTCCTCCCGCGAGCCGCCGGCTTTCAGTCATACAGGCATGCTGGTGTAGCTACAGTAATTGGAGCTATTACAGTTATTGAAAGGGAGCACCTGCACTTTGACTGACAGCCGGCTTTGCATTTATGCAATGTAGAATTCGCTGTCATTCAAAATGCTGGGGTATACTTACCGCCTTCACTCAAGTATAGTGACTGAAAGCCGGCGGCTACCGGGACGAATAAAGTAGCTTTTCTCCCGAGTGCCACACTTTCAGTGTGGCGACCAGGCTCCTTCCTAATGTGATTATCCCACAGATGAAACCCCTATTTGGAGATTAATAAGGTTATGAAGCTGCCTGGCCAATGTAAACCTTAAACTGTATTCCTCCCGTGAGCCAGCCAGCTTTCAGTCATACAGGCATGCCGGAGTAGCTACAGTAATTGGAGCCATTACAGTTATTGAAAGGGAGCACCAGCACTTTGACTGACAGCCGGCTTTGCATTTATGCAATGTAGAACTGGCTGTCATTCAAAATGCTGGGGTATACTTACAGCCGTCACTCAAGTATAGTGACTGAAAGTCGGTGGCTCCCGGGAGGAATAAAGTTAATTTTCTCCCAGGTGCCGCACTTTAAGTATAACAGCCGGGCACCTTCCTAATGCTATAAACCTGCAGATTAACCGTCTGTCTGCAGTTTTATAGCATTATTCGACATGACAGGTTCCATTTAAGTGTTTTCTTTTTATATAGGCTACAGTGCCTGTCTTAAAAAAAACAAATGTGCCGAGTGCCCTCGTCTTAGTTCCTTCTCTCTGATTTCTCAGCGCTTTTGCTCCTAGACAGGAGACGAAAGCAGCAGATTATTATCCTCTTGTAAATGGTTTTCCTAATCTGTAATAAAAAATGTATTTATTACGAACCACAGTTCCTGCCGTTGAACAAATATAGAAGTTTGTTATTTCATTACGTCTGTGGCTTTTGCTGTTAATCCAAATATACTTGATCAATTATGAATATGGATGACTCTAGGCAGACTTTTTTCCATAAAGCGTCCTACACTCACCGGCAGCTGCTTTCGTAACGCTGCTATTTTTATGAGGACGCAGAGTCCGATTGATTGACTGACACCTACAACGGCTTTATGTGTGTAATGCTTCTTAAGTATCGTTCATAATGTCTGAAGTGACTGCGAATCTCCCCGCAGGTGATGAGATCCATTAAGACACAAGAAGCCGGGTTACATTAATTGCATAAAACTTCATACTCGTCGCAGTAAACACACATTCTCTTTATCTGTCTCTAAATCTCGTCTCCTCTTTGTCACTCAGAAACCGACCGGGGGAAAAGCTATTTATATGGTACCTAATAATTACAGCAAATAAAAGGGATAAATCAATGTCAAGAAAAAAACAATGTAGCATAAGCGGCATGCCTTACATAGGAAATCAGTGGCCAACTGGCCATTCGGGCAGTCGTACAGTGCCCAGAAGCAGGGACTCAACCATAGAGGGTGTTGACGTAACCGTTGCACCGAGGCTCAAATGGTCCTCCAACTCATAAGAAGGAACCAGTACTATGGATGGCACATAATAGGTTACCTACTACAAATTTTGCACTGGGCTCCAAGACCTTTAACCCCTTCCATATAGCCACAAATGTTCGGTTAGGATGCACAGACCAAGCTGAGGAGCAAAGCCATCACCATACCTGGTACATGCATTTGCCACTAAGAGTAGGTTCACACAACCGATTTCTCCACATACGTGAAAAACGGTCCAATTATTCTGATCCGAGTGGAATCAGTTTTTTAATCACGTAAAATAAAAGTTTGTCTTGCCCTTCCTGTCATTCTGTGAAAATAAGACTGCATTCAAATGTTATCCAATTTTTTTTCACGGACCCATAGACTTACCGGTACATTGTTGATTTTGATTCGACCCCCTTGGATGAAAATAGGACATGTCTCTGATTTTTATCCGTAAAAAAAAAATCGGACATGTGCAAAGCCCTATAGAATATCCTAAATATGAGTGCTATCCATAAAAAACATGGATAGTACTCGCATGTGTATTAGCCCTAACAGCGGTCCTTGGACTTTAGTTCTGATTGCTTCTACTAACCTCTATATGACTCGATTAATCTATGATGACATCTAACATTACCCTGATGCGTGAAACACTTTGAGAAAAGTGTCGCTCAGGCGACTAGTCCAAGAGGCAGGTCCAAAGTGGATTAA
>JARQOD010000010.1:27981747-28037137 GCA_033576555.1 Oophaga sylvatica | reverse complement strand
ATAAATAAATATATTCGGCGAAGATGTCAGTTTATTTACACATTTTTGCGTTCAGAGCTGTAGCGGTAATTGCATCTGTATGATTAAAAATCATGTATGAGTCAAGAACTCGGAGAAATATGAAAGGGAATTATTATCTCTACACAATGAACACATTCTTCTCCATCCTTCTGCCTTTTTTAAGATTATGTAATAATAATTCATTAGTATTACAATTGCTGCATACTGGAGCATGAGAAGTAAAGGAAGATCGGCCCTCCTGGGAATATACAAGCTACAAGCAGAGCTTTTCTTTTTTTTTTCTTTTACTTTTTTATGTTTTCTACTATTATATAGAATATGTATGCATGAATGTGGATGCACTAGACCGTGGCCACCCACACACCAACAATAGGTCTCAGGGTTGAGTGATTTCTTGTACATGGCCAGTATGATTATTTCATTATTTTCTTTTAGCATTAGAAAATAGTATATAATTTCAATTGGACTGTTATTGCAACTTACACTTTTGATTTTGGATGTTTTTTTTTCTTTTTAAATCTTGAAATATTTCAGTTTTTACACTGTCCGCTACAGCTGTAAATATAAGTAATATAGATAGACGATTGCTATATTCCACAGCTTACTTGTCAGCTTTTCAGTACAGACTGGGACAGAATGAGCTGAGTAACTTTGTTATCATTGGAAGGTGGGGAGATAATTGCACTAGTATACTGTTGGAGTCCTAAATAAAGCAGGTCGGCAACACTATTAAGTTATCGATATGTGCTGTATAGACTGAGACAGAATGAGCAGAGGCATTTCATTATCAGTTAAAAGGTGGGAAATAGGGATGAGCTGACCCATAGAAGTTCAGGTTCTGGTACCTTACCCTGCTCTTATAGGTATAGCAGTCAGTGAAAAGTGACCACCGCCGTCAAGACACTGTCAGCAAAGGAAGCTACAAGGTAAAGTCACATCACCCTAAAATGCCACATAATCAATGGCCACCACACAGTACAAACTCCAGTGGAACTTATCTAAAAAAGTCACTTGAAATTTGAATTCAGGCACAAAGCTAAAAAACAAAATAGAAGGACCGGTTTTGTAGTCTCCTGCTAATTTAAAAACATTTGGGTTCTGCTATGGAGAATTAGAATGCTAGACCTAATAAATTAGGAACCTACTAAAATATTCACCGTGATGCGTCAGTGAGCTTATGCAATTTGATCAAAATGTCATCCAAGAGCCACTTGTTAATTTTTTTAAATTTTTTCCTAGCCACGGCAGATCCATGTGTATTTGTCACAGCTCAGATATCCCAGGGATAGGGTGTTAGGGTTTGAGTTCCCGCTGCTGCACAAGGGGAGTCTCGAACCAGTCCCGCTGCGGTCCCCCATTCGTCTCCGGCCACAGTGGAGCCTGCTCAGCAGAGACGTCTGTCCCAGCATCTTGCCCATTCCAGTACTGTGCAGAGACTTGCTGCTGCCTCTCCTGGATCTGCTATTATAGCCAGTGCTGGAGCAGACGTCTTTGGGGCAAAGTCCTGCGTTTCCTCTTCTGAGCATGCCCAGGGTAAGATCTCTCATTGGAGATCAGGGGTCACATGTTCAGGTACTGCAGCAGCTCCTATTGGTCCGCCAGGAAGGTCCTGAAACTGCATGTGTTTTGGAACAGTTTCTCATTGGTCCTTGTTTCTGGCAGGTCCTGTAGCTGTTACTATAAAAGGGTGGCATGGCTGGGCCGCCATGCGCTAATATCAATCGTTATATGCTTTGCGCCTGTGTGGTCATGCGTGTGTGTGGTTAGGGCTGCTGAAATACGCCATTACAATACCGACTTAATCAGTGAGGAGCTTGGTATGCTAGCTGGTCAGGGTCGGTGTCCTAGATGCCCTAGATTACCGGCATAACCGGTGAGGAGTTTGATTGCCGTATTCAGGGCCTGGCGTTCAGACGCTATAGGTTGCAGGTGACTCCCGCGAGGACATTAGCGCATGGTCACGTTCTATGTTCGCTTAGCAGTCAACTGTGTACCTGGGTGCCTGACAGGACACAGAAGTTTGTCTCAGCGGCTCTGTGACGCAACAGGGTTCGCTTTCAGCGCTTTATGGGGTTCATTAATTACTATCGCCAATTCATTCCCCACTTCTCCACTTTGGTAGCTCCCTTGGTAGCCCTCACCAAGAAGGGAGCCAATCCCAAATTGTGGTCAGAGGAGGTCTCCAAGGCCTTTACTTCAATTAAGTCCCATTTTGCTAGCGCTCCCATCTTACATCGCCCCGAGGTTGATAAGCCTTTTTATTGGAGGTCGATGCCGCGTCCGTTGGTGCTGGAGCAGTCCTTTTTCAAAAGGATGCTCAAGGTCGGAGACATCCTTGTTTCTTCTTTTCCAAGACCTTCACACCAGCGGAGAGGAATTATTCCATTGGGGATAGGGAGTTGCTAGCCATGAAGTTGGCCTTTTCCGAGTGGAGACATCTCCTGGAGGGGGCTAACTTTCCCTTTCAAGTTTTCACTGACCACAAAAATTTGGTCTATTTACAGACCGCCCAGCGGCTAAATTCTCGTCAGGCCAGATGGTCCCTGTTCTTCTCCCTCCATTTCCTCTCCGGTGAGAAGAACATTTGGGCCGATGCTCTTTCTCGCTCCGTGGTGTCCTCTGAGGTGGAGGAGGAGCCTCAGTTGATTGTCCCCACAGAGAGCCTAAGAACCGTGGCCCCGGTTTCGCTTGAGTCTGTGCCTCCGGGCAAGACTTTTGTGCCCACCAATTTGCGACCGGAGGTACTCTCTTGGGCACATTCGTCCAGGGTGGGTGGACATTTTGGGGCAAAAAGGACATCTGAGTTGCTGGCGAGGACATACTGGTGGCCACATATGGTCCGTGACGTCAGGGAATACGTTCAGGTGTGCGTCTCCTGTGCCAAGAATAAGTCCCCTAGACAACGGCCAGCTGGGCTACTTTTCCCTTTACCAGTGGCAGACAGGCCTTGGGAGATGGTCGGGATGGATTTTGTTGTGGGCTTACCCAAGTCTCGGGGCTGCACCATCATCTGGGTGATAACCGACCACTTCTCCAAAATGGTGCACTTAGTGCCGTTACCACAGTTACCGTCTGCACGGGCTTTGGCAGCATTATTCATTAGGCATATTTTCCACCTACACGGTATGCCAGACAAAATTGTCAGTGATCGAGGTCCCCAGTTTGCATCTCGTTTCTGGAGAGAGCTGTGTCGTTTACTCAGCATTGAGTTGAATCTCTCCTCTGCATACCATCCCGAGACGAATGGGTTGGTAGAGAGGGCCAACCAGACCTTGGTCACATACTTGCGACATTTTGCCTCTGCCAGGCAGGATGACTGGGCATCCTTGCTACCGTGGGCTGAGTTCGCTCTAAATAATGCTGTGGCTGACTCCACCGGACAGACCCCATTCCTCCTGAACTACGGTCAGCATCCGCGGGTACCAGTGCTCATGCCCGTGTCTTCCACTGATTCCAGGGTGGCAGACTGGGCTGTGGAGGCACGGGACATTTGGGACCGCACCGAGGATGCCATTCAGGCCTCCAAAGAGAGGATGAGGTCTTCGGCAGATGCCCATTGGTGCCCCACTCCTACATTTGCTCCGGGTGACCTAGTGTGGCTTTCTGCCCGAAACATCAGGCTACGTATAGAGTCCACCAAGTTGGCACCTCGCTTTTTGGGCCCCTTTAAAGATTTTGAGCAGGTGAACCCGGTGGTTTACCGCCTAGCCCTTCCGCCTCGCCTTGGTATCACCGACACCTTTCATGTGTCCCTCCTGAAACCGTGGCCATTTCCCGGTTTTCCGAGTCATCTGCTGGGACGTCGGGTTCATATACCGACGATCATGAGGTGAACGCCATTGTTGGGTGCAAGGTGGTACGAGGCAAAAAAATGTATTTGGTGGATTAGAGGGGTTATGGGCCTGAGGATAGGTCCTGGGAGCCTGCCGAGCATGTTCACGCTCCGCAGCTCATCGCTGCCTTTGAGCGCAGCGAGGCCCAAAGAAGGGGGGGCCTAGGAGGGGGGGTAATGTTAGGGTTCGATTTCCCGCTGCTGCACAAGTGGAGTCTCGAACCAGTCCCACTGCGGTCCCCCATTCGTCTCCGGACGCAGTGGAGCCTGCTCAGCAGAGACGTCGGTCCCAGCATCTTGCCCATTCCAGTACTGTGCAGAGACTTGCTGCTGCCTCTCCTGGATCTGCTATTATAGCCAGTGCTGGAGCAGACGTCTTTGGGATGAAGTCCTGCGTTTCCTCTTCTGAGTATGCCCAGGGTAAGATCTCTCATTGGAGATCAGGGTCACATGTTCAGGTACTGCAGCAGCTCCTATTGGTCCGCCAGGAAGGTCCTGAAACTGCATGTGTTTTGGAACAGTTTCTCATTGGTCCTTGTTTCTGGCAGGTCCTGTAGCAGTTACTATAAAAGGGTGGCATGGCTGGGCTGCCATGCGCTAATATCAATCGTCATATGCTTTGCGCCTGTGTGGTCATGCGTGTGTGTGGTTAGGGCGGCTGAAATACGCCATTACAATACCGACTTAATCGGTGAGGAGCTTGGTATGCTAGCTGGTCAGGGTCGGTGTCCTAGATGCCCTAGATTACCGGCATAACCGGTGAGGAGTTTGATTGCCGTATTCATGGCCTGACGTTCAGACGCCATAGATTGCGGGTGACTCCCGCGAGGACATTAGCGCATGATCACGTTCTATGTTCGCTTAGCAGTCATCTGTGTACCTGGGTGCCTGACAGGACACAGAAGTTTGTCTTAGCGGCTGTGTGACGTAACAGGGTTCGCTTTCAACGCTAGACAGCGCCCTAGCGTGTTTATTTTGCGACTCAGTGGTGTTAAGTGAGTTCGCACACATCGCCATATAGCGCTGCGGCACTCATTCTAGCGGCTCTGTGGAATAGCAGAGTTCGCACATATTGCCACAGCGCGTTACGGCGTTTATTTTGGCGACTCTGCGGGATAACAGAGTTCGCTTCTTGTGCCATTTTACTAGCAGCAGGTTCCGCCTGCACGGTGGACCCCGGGCTGCGAATGCACCTCTCTACATCCTATATTTGGTGCGTTCCGTAGACCCTAACATAGGGGCTCCTTCCCTATCCCTAAAGCTAGGGGCACCCTAGCTATCCCTGCTCCATGGATTACTTCTAATGGTGAAGATGCCAGTGCCATGTACCTTGCTGAGCTCCCAGATCAGTCTTAAACTTTCCCCACCCAGGGAATTGAGGAGTAGTAACGTATAAGAATACACAACCCAAATAAACAAGCGAAGACGTACAAGGATAAATGAAAATACCAGTCATACAAATATGTACTCACAATTAACAGAGCGGAACACCAGGGATTGAAGGAAGGGAAAAAAACAAAATAGAAGATGATGGTAAACATATAGGCAAAACTCCAACCAACAGTCTTTAGAACAATACACCAAACGACTTCTCAAACAACAAGCTCCTCCACGCTCCTGAACCAGGGCAGAATTAACCTAACACTGGCAATCCTGATTGCCAGAGGAAAGTATATGTAAGAGAGGGGAGTGGCCAACACTAAACAGCTAAGACCATCAAAGCTGGAAGATTAACGCTTGCACTGCTAACAGAAACCTGCACCATTTAATATGTTAGTGAAGTTCTTCTAATCCGTACAGGAGTAGAAGAAATCAGACGTCTTCTGGTTCCTCTCTGTTGCGGAAGACCCGCGACAGTATTATTTGTTGTGCTGTCCAGGTCTTTTTTTCTACAGTTTTGATGATTTTGTTTTACAAAAAACTTGAGCACAGAGTTAAGAACTTTTTTTTTCTATTTCTATGTCACCTGCACATAGCGTCTTTCTCCGATGTTTTTGTAACAAAAACTGAGCAGAACCTTTTCTGGAGTTTTGAAATTTAGTGGGAGGATTTAGAAAGTTTCCGCTTAGTTTCTGGTCCAAAAACTCCTTAAAATCTCTGTGTGCAGATAGCCTATTATTGCATTCTTTTAATCTCCTTATCTTAGAGTCTTTATCTTTTTTTTGCGTTTTAGATCATTTTATTTGACCATTTGATAATAAAGTAATTTTAAACATTTGACTTTCATCCAATTCCATTGATCCTTACAATACAAAAACCCCTTTTAAGTAATTTCTATTTAAAGAGTTAACCTGGGTAACCAGATATTCCCTCGGTGACCATCTCTTATGTCCCAACATCCCTAAGTGAAGACCCACAAGTGGATATTTAGCGCAGTCAATGCTATTTTCCGTCTGGCGGCTGTGAAAATCTCTCCTCGGTGATGGAGTGGAGTTCAATTCCATTCAAATGAATAGGATTAATATCTTTTAAAGCGCGGATTAGTCATCTTCTTGTGAATACTGAGTGGGGGGCCCTGGGGTAATGACGGAGGTACCCACAGTTTTCATCTAGCTTCGGTATAAAGCTTTTATTCCTTAATATTTCCCTTTATTTCTATAAACCGTATTCTCAGAGCTGCCTGCAAATCTCTCCGCCGCAGTCTCATTTCCATGTAAAAACCAATTCCAATTCTTTCAAGAAGCAATGATAATTCCAATTGGACTATCTCTTTTTTTACATTGGAATAGACTCGGTACAGAAGTTAAGGTTCGCTGATTGAAAGAGACAGAACTGTGCAAGATTACATTGCTAAACACTAATCCCGCACTGTTCCTCGATATGAATGCAAAATAACTATTTTGCCTGAAAATGAATTTTAACCAATCTCTCCTAGATGACACAATTCAAGGAGCCCGAGCACCGGGCTATTAACCTGTGTCATGCTGAACCCATCCCTTATCAGCGTCGTAGATGTAGGCGGCAGCGCTTGGCGGTGCTATATATATTTTGGGGGTAGAAAAATCGCAGAAACAACAGCCATAAAGTCTCAAAAATGTATACTTTTATTAAGGAAAAATACAAAGCATGTTAAAACCTGGACAGGGATGGGTACAGGACAAAGGAAGGAGCCTTCTTGCTCCGAAACGCGCGTCGGGGAGGGCCAGACGGCGTCTGCCGCTCTTTTAGTAGGTAACATATTATCTGCCATGTCATCATTAACATGTTTCCATATTGTGGGTTAACACCAGCGTTGCACCATTTGTTATACCCAGATATGCATTACATGTGATTTCTCTACAGCTGCATGGGCTATTTTATTAATAGGGATCGTGTCTTTTACCGTGCACTGCATAAATCTTGTTAAGACACTGTCCTCTATCATACCACCACATGCATGCTGTTTTTTTCCTTTATGCCATCGTGTCATATCTGCAGCACTTATTATATACTGCGACCCTGGTGTTACCTCCACTTTGATCTTGTTCTGTTATTATAGCTACTCATTTGAGCAGTTTTTGCTGTTTGGCCTTTGTTGCATCCACAATTTTGTGATTACCACCTTTGGATCACGTTTGTCCTGTACCCATCCCTGTCCAGGTTTTAACATGCTTTGTATTTTTCCTTAATAAAAGTATACATTTTTGAGACTTTATGGCTGTTGTTTCTGCGATTTTTCTATATTCTGTACAGCTTTTTCTCTCTATTATGTCCATCATGCACATGTCTTATAGATAGATTATCTCTTCTATACATCTTCATTTAGCTGTGACATGTCAGCCACTAGTAATTTGCATTTACATATTTTGGGGGTAGTACATTTAGCATTTCATCTAAATATTATGAAGCTGGGATGGTTCAGAATAAAAATTACATATGAATTTATCCGGGAAATGTCTGGTATGTAACTAATCTCCCAATAGGTTTAAGTGTCTTTAAGAAGTCTATTTATTGAGAGTGGCATTTGGATAAAGTAGTGGTTGAGCTAGTTGACTGTTGATACTGCTCTCAAGAACCCTACACTATGACTTCGCCTAAGGCAGAGGTGTACAAAATTTTTGGTCCAAGGGGCACGTTGCCACACTTGAACAAATCTCAAGAGGTTTTTACATGAATACATCACCAAAACCACCATCAGTACATTAATACTTCGACAGAAACAAGTTTTAAGTTTTTGCGGAGGATTGAGAATTTCTGGACAGTTTTTGCTCCAAAAAAGTCAGCGTGAACACAAGCTAACTTAAACTGTTTTCGGAGCATATACTCACCAAATCTGCCTCGTAGAAAAATTAAAAACTTAGAGATTTGAGATTAAAGTTTTACCATAGCAATGAAACATATTATGGATTGCTACATGAGTAGAAGATCAGAACCAGATCTGTACATGAGTGCAGTACCAGATCCACCATCAGTACATGAATACGGTAGCAGATCCACCATCAGGACATGAATGTGGCACCAGAACCACTGTCAGTACATGAGTGCAGCACCAGATCCACCATCAGTACATGAATACGGTAGCAGAACCACCATCAGTACATGAATGTGGCACCAGAACCACTGTCAGTGCATGAATGCTGCACCGTAACCACAGCCAGTACATGAATGTATTCATCAGAATCACCATCAGTACCCGAATGTAGTCCCACAACCACTATTAGCACAAGTTGTCAGGATTCACCAGGAGCAGTTTGCATATTTCCCGCAACATTCAGACTAGATATATCTGGCCTCACTCAATTCATTTGCATTGTATTCATTTGCCATGCACGTCTAGTAAGCATGTGACCGAATATAAGCAAATCGTATACTTGTGGTCACGCATTCATCCGCTTACAATGCAGGCTCCAGAGAATCCAGACAGCGAGCAGTGTGAGCAGTTTGAGGATTCACATGTCTGCAGACTTAGACTCCAAGCCTGGACTACTCCTTTACGTTCATAGCTGGGGCCCCTACATAAGAAAATCATCTACGAGTATCTGAAAAAGCCAACAAATTGTTTATTTAAAATGTCTAATACCTAATTTCTCCTGTGATGGCACTGTAAGGAAAATAGACACCTACTACAAGGTTGTCTCGCGGATTATAGCCAATCGCTGTGAACTCTTAAGATTCAATTCAATTTTGTTACCCAGAGGAGTAAAAAGCAAAACCTAGATCAGGAGGAATTAGGAACTGCGGAAGGAATCTCAGAAATTAGACAGATAAGAGCTGAAAACTCCTCATCAGAACAAGCTCACAGACAGAGTGTTAGGGTTCGAGTTCCCAATGCTGCACAAGGGGAATCTCGAGCCATTCCCGCTGCGGTCCCCCATCCATCTCCGGCCGCAGTGGAACCTGCTCAGCAGAGACATCGGTCCCAGCATCTTACCCGGTCTAATACTGTGCAGAGACTTGCTGCTGCCTCTCCTGGATCTTCGGTTATAACCAGTGCTGGAGCAGACGTCTTTAGGACTAAGTCCTCTGTATCTTCTTCTGAGCATGCCAAGGGCAAGATCTCCCATTGGAGATCAGGGGTCACATGCTCAGATACAGCTACGACTCCTACTGGTCCTCCAGGAAGGTCCTGTAGCTGTTTGTGATCTGAAGCAGCTTTCTATTGGTCCTTTCTGGAAGGTCTTCTACTCGTGGCTGCTATAAAAGGTTGTCCTGACCGCACAAACCTTTATGTGCTTTGCGCCAGTATGGTCATGCGTGTGTGTGGTTAGGGCGGCTGAAATACTCCATTACAATACCGACCTTATCGGTGAGGAGCTTGGTATGCTAGCTGGTCAGGGTCGGTGTCTTAGATGCCTTTAGAATACCGGCATAACCGGTGAGGAGTTTGGTTGCCGTATTCAGGGCCTGGCGTACAGACGCCATAGATTGCGGGTGATCACTTTCTATGTTCGCTTAGCAGTCAACTGTCTACCTGGACACAGTGGGGTTTCTCAGCGGCTCTGTGACGCAACAGGGTTCGCTTTATAACGCTGGTCAGCGCCCTAGCGTTTTACTTTGTGGCTCACTGAAGCTAAGTGAGTTTGCACTTATCGCCATATAGCGCTGCGGCATTCCCGCTAGCGGCTCTGTGGATTAACAGAGTTCGCACTAACTGCCACCGCGCTACGGCGTTTATTTTAGCGACCTTGCGGGATAACAGAGTTCGCTACTTACGCCATCTTACTAGCAGCAGGCTCTGCCTGCATGGTGGACCCCAGGCTGCGAATGCACCTCTCTACATTATTTATTGGATGCGTTCCGCAGACCCTAACACAGAGTCTCAGTTTGCTCATTCTGCATACAGCAATAGACAGTGAAACACCCATGTTATAGAACTAAAATGGTGAAAAATGTTTAAAGGGAATCTGTCAGTAGGTTTTTACTATGTAATCTGAGAGCAACATAATGAAGTAACAGGGAGCCTGATTACAGGGATGTGTCACTTATTAAACTGTGTGCTGTAGTTTTGATATAAATCAGTGTTTTATCAGCAGAAGATTATCACAGCAGGACTAGATGTCACATGCACAGCAGTCCAGAACGCTGCCAATCAGTGGTGTGGGCGGGGTTATACACAGCTCATCATTCTGACCACTGATACATCTACAGTAGAGAAAACAGGGATTTTATCAGAACTACAGTAAGCAGCCCAATAAGTGATACACCACTGGAATCAGGCTTTCTGCCCCTACATAATTCTGCTCTCGGATTACATATCAAAAACCTGCTGACATATTCCCTTTAATGTGGCAAAATTACAAAAATGCTTTTAACCAAAATACATGCATTTAAATAAACAAAAAATCTCACTTATGTGGTCTATATAACCTTCAATAAATCCCCTTTAAAAGATACTCTTTTATTAGCCACAGGTAAAGAGAGCACCCACCAAACAAGCACTTTATCGGAAATTGTGTAGTACCTCATTTTGCCTGCGGGGTCACTGTAGGGAAATTGAACACTGGCTGCCTACACAAAACGTTGGAAATCTTTTCATCAGCTTGTTTTGAGAATGGTGAATGATGATCAATGATCTAGCCATTTATTTTTTTTTTTTTAACGTGGAACACAATTAATGATTTCTGTATTAAGATTGCATAGTTAACGCAAATTTCAAATACAGATCCAGGTTCTGGTTTCCCAAGTATCTATGATGTTTTCCACTTTGTATAATTTTATATTCTAGAAGAAGTCATCAATAAAATAAAAATACACATAAGTATCATAGAAAGACATCATCCTCCTTCCTCTTATGTCCATGTTGTCCCACAGCCGGGATGTAATCGCTTGGGGAATGGCCTTGCTGTGATAGATATCTGAAACCTGCACTTTTATCTTCACAGGTTGCAGGATATCCGCAGTCGTTTGAACACAGTATATATTTACCATTCATTCCAATAGTCCCAGTATCACAGTTGTGGCCCATAAATCATCCGATAGTGACCATACAAATGAAATCTCCTACCTGATACGTAAAAGAACATGAGAATCCCGTGAACTTCTGTAACACCGACACGGTCTTCTACTTGGAATTCCTTTGTTTGCGCCTGAGCGGAGTCACATTTTTTTCCGACATCCATTTATATCTTGCGCTGCCAATTTTGAGGAACTCACGACAAGATATGGAAAAACTGTAAGAATTTTAGTAAACACAACTCTTTACGCAGTAGACTGGAGCTCCATTCCATGGGATTTTCCAACAGTAGGAGTGGTTGGAAAATAGACTTTTCTACCTTATGATTAGTTGTTATCAACCCCTCCGAATCACCATTGTACAATAGTGTGGGGTCTTTCCTTAAATTTCTGTTAAATGTGTCTAAGAAAGACTTCTTGAGTAACATTAGCTCGATAAACCATATATTCCTCGAGAGTCCAGGAATTCTGGCCATCATTCGGGCCGTGCCTGAGTTTATCCAGAAAACTCATGATTAGTCGATAGTGTCTGAAAGCGTAAAGGAAAACATGGAAAGGGCAAATATTCTTATATAATGAAGAGACGCCAGTAGGAACTTCTAGACCCATAATATCAAGGCGCATGAGGCCAACCTGGGGATTGAAGTAACGGTAAGCTGTGGGAACAGGAGGAGGAGGACAAAAACTAACAGGGCCTTCTAGAAGAAGAGAGAGACTCCATCATGGATCAATGAAGGGACATGGGATGACAGGGCTCTGTTGAGGGCACCAAAAACTGAAGAACATCAAAAAAACACTGTAGATAAAATATTGTATATTATATTTAAAGAGGTACTCTCAAGTTTGGAAGTTTTACCATATACAAGGGATAGGGGATAACGTCTTGACTGATAGCTGGATGTCTGACCGTTGGGTCTGCCAACGATCCTAAGAAGTGGGGCTCTGATGTGAATGGAGCGGTGGTTGATCATGTACACTGGGACTTCAGAAGATAGCCAAGAGATACATTCGGCTGGACTTCGGCACTCTCATAAGATTGAATGGAGCAACGGTGATGATTGACCACGTTTCTATTCACAAGGGGCTCTTCAGTGCCCCAGTTCTCAGGATCAATCCCAGCAGTCAGACCCCCAGAGATCAAAAAGTTGAGAATACTCCTTTAATATAGGGATAAATACAATGACAAAGGCAACAATTTAAAAACAAAAAATAGACACTGAAAAATAATGATCTGCTACACTATTACTACAAATAAGTAGAAGTGTCCTGTAACCACACTTCCTACAGGAGTGAGGGTCAAAGAGTATTGGTTCTAAACTATGCAGGACCCTGCAAGCTATGAGACAAAACAACAGCATTGGGATATCCAAAATTCTGGTCAAATATTACCATAAAGTATTAGTGATGAAAAGAATGTCACAAATAAACACAATCATTCAAAGTGCAAATATATAGACATACAAAAAAAGAAGCAAAATAGCTGATAAATTGCAATGTGAACCTCCAAAACAATTGAACCACTGACTGCAAATAAGCATTATGGCACAATGCAAAAGAGCAAATTTTCTTTTCAGAGAGGAAGAAGACTAGAACTCTAGTGCCACTTATTGGAAGTAGCAATCCTCAAAGTCAATGTCGACCCTTTAACGAGCCTTGTCACATGACTTAGGATAAAAGCCAAAGCAGATTCTCAATTTACAGACACTGTGTTTCTGGGTAATGCCCCTAGTTAGTATTGAGAAAGAAAACCACTGCTAGACACTTCAGCTAATCTTCCTTGAAAATGACAGTATTAGGTTTCGAAATTACAACTGCCCAATTCTTGTTCTCCCTTCTGTCCAATAATAAGGTACTAGATATTTTGATGTTAGATAACCAAGCAATCTAGTAGATCAAAGTATGTATCAATGTATCTCAGCAAAAAAATGAAAAAAAGCATATACTGAATGAGAGGAATAGGACTAAGCAACAGCATGTGTGAAAAAGACTTGGGTATACTAATAGATCACAGACTGCACATGAGTCAACAGTGTGATGCAGCAGCAAAAAAGGCAAACACAGTTCTAGGATGTATTAAGATACACATATATTCTAGATCACGTGAAGTAATTATCCCCTTCTACTCCTCCTTGGTCAGACCTCATCTGGAATACTGTGTCCAGTTCTGGGCACCGCATTTTAAAAAAGACATCAACTAACTGGAGCAAGTGCAGAGAAGAGCGACCAGAAAGGTGACAGGTCTGCAAACCATGTCCTATGAGGAACGGCTACAGGATTTGGGAATGTTTAGCTTGCAAAAGAAAAGACTGAGAGGAGACTTAATAGCTGTCTACAAATATCTGAAGGGCTGTCACAGTGTACAGGGATCAGTTTTATTCTTATTTGCACAAGGAAAAACTAGAAGCAATGGAATAAAACTGAAAGAGAGAAGATACAGATTAGATATTAGAAAAAACTTTTTGACAGTGAGAGTGATCAATAAGTGGAACAGGCTGCCACGAGAGGTAGTGGTGAGTTCTCCTTCAATTGAAGTCTTCAAACAGAGGCTGGACAGACATATGTCTGAGATGGTTTAATGAATCTTGTACTGAGTAGGGAGTTGGACCAGATGACCCCAGAAGCGTCATCCAACTCTAACATTCTATGATTCTGTCGTTGCCTGAGTTCTGGCTGCAGGGGATCAGGGGCTACAGAGGTGATAAGCCCTTTTTAAGATGAACTAAATCAGATTTTCTTGTCTTTTACCAAAATGTTATTGTTTTAACCTAAATTATAAAGAAAAAAAATAGAACATAATAAAACGCAGACAGGGTCGTGCTAATCAATTCATACTACTCTAGAATCTAACCATAAAAAGACATATGTTAATAGTTAGCAATACAGGACAAAAATGTCAATAGCATCTACAAACCCAGAATTTTAAGTCCTTCACACTTTCATTTTGCAGATTATACAGTATTAGAAACGAGCAGATAGATTTGCGCTACCCTGTTCCAACCACTTGTCTGGTCCTCAGTTGCATTCAGGCTTCACATCTGCGGCCAACATCCTCCGGTTGACATGGTCTGTTGCTTCCTAGTCTCTGTGACATTATGAGGCCTTGTGACAGGTAGTGGAGTTTAGGTAATGGTGACCAGAAGACGCTGGGCTAAGGATACAAGATGAAGTGAAGTATGGCCGCAATAAAGAACTGGTCAGATGTCGGAATCGGTTACTACAGATCTTTTTTGCCCATCCAGTTATGAATCTACTAATTTTGCTTCGGCCATGGTTTCTGTTCAGAACCTGCGTCAGGCAAAGCCTCCATTGAAAAAAGATTCTGTGCCTAACCATATAAATTACTAAGTTTTTTATATATACCCCATTTATATATTTTTTTACATGTCTAAGGTTGACCATTGGGTTAATTTAAGTCCAAAATAAAGCGTTTTCGAGATTAATTTATAAAGCCCTAATTACAATTTCATGTCAACCCCGAACACTAAAAGAACAATTTAAACTATTTGCTAAACAGAATGCAAAGAATGCTTCAAAATCATGCAGATGACTTCTTCATAGGCTCAGTCAGACATTTTACTGTAGCGTTACAAAGGTTTTCGATGGGTTTCATTAGCATAATGCCTGTAGACCTTGACACTCGTCCTACTGGGCTTATTTGCATCGAGAACTTTGAAGAACTTTTCAAAGGTCTCTTTCTCTCTGGCGTACGTAGAAAAGACTTGACATGCTAGTCTTCTTAATTAGTTCTCTATATTTCCTATTGTTATAATTATGTGTCTGCGAGTAGAGCTGGAGTTGTGCCGCGATTTGCTGTTGATTATTTTGCAGAATACGACATCAATATCGCGGGAAGCCTTTCAGACTTAAATTTACTTAACTTTATGCCGTTAAACACCAGATCCAGAGTCCACTTGTGTTCCTAATGCACAGTCTAGACATGGCTGAAGACAATTAATTGTTTTACATTTATTTTCCAAGGTCCATTTTAACCAAATGACTTACATAGAACATGCATTTATCCTAAAGGGACTTTAATGTTATTACCTATTTGACTTCAATGGTATTTGCGAGTACATTAAACACATGTCCCACCGCAGTGGACTTTATCCATCAGCGTAAAGATTCAAGACCATCTACTAGTGTTACGGATGCTTACAGAAAGTCACATGACCAGCGAGGTAATTACAGTCCGGCTAAATTGCTTCAGGGAAATTATCTTATATTCAAGTTTAATGATATCAGCACATCTTAGACAGTAACCACTGGACCAAGGAAATTAAGATCACGAGATGGTATACATATACATGAAATATTAAAAACAAATTTTTACCTTATAATCAATGGAGGTCTATCACCACATCATGTGATGTCACTTGTGGCTCTTGACTCCAATCCAAGGACCATCATTATTTTACCAAGGAGAACATAAAACTCATTCTATGAAATCCAATTCACATGCAATGGAAAAGTTTTGTGTGGATTTTTGGCGCATGCTAATTCTATGGGTTACTCAAGGAGAAGATTAAATTTCAATTGGGCGAAGTGTTGTGCAGATTTGCCGCACTTTTACACTATTTTTATAAATGAACTAGGTAAGGGAACCTGAAACTGACGGAACCTGAAAACCCATCTCTTCAGGAAAGCCTACAGCCTGCAATGACCCTGCTGCCTCCTCACCACTACCGGAGTTATTGCCTCAACCAACACCGGAACTGCTGCAACCCCCCGACCTACTGTCTCCTGCCTCACAATCCTGTAGAATGTAAGCCCGAAAGGGCAGGGTCCTCTCCCCTCTGTATCAGTCTGTCATTGTTAGTTTGTTTACTGTAAGTGATACCTGTAATTTGTATGTAACCCTTCTCATGTACAGCACCATGGAATCAATGGTGCTATAGAAATAAATATTAATAAATAATAATAATAATAATAATAAGGGAACTGAAACTTAAACTGATCAAATTTGCAAAGCTATGAGGGATAGATAACCCTAGAGAAGACAAAGGATTCAGAAGGATCTAGATAAGCTTTAACAATGGGCAGCAACTAATAGAATGATATTTCACAGAGGAAATGCAAGATTCTACATCTGGGCCAGAAAAATGGAAATAAAATCTATAGAATGGGAGGAATAGAACTAAGCAACAGCACATGTGAAAAAGACTTCGGTATACTAATAGATCACAGACTGCACATGAGTCAACAGTGTGATGCAGCAGCAAAAAACGCAAACACAGTTCTAGGATGTATTAAGAGAAGAATAGAGTCTAGATCACATGAAGTAATTTCCTTCCTCTACTCCTCCTTGGTCAGGCTTCATCTGGAATACTGTGTCCAGTTCTGGGCAACACATTTTAAAAAAGACATAAAAAATGAAGCAAGTTCAGAGAAGAGCGACCGGGATGGTGAGCGGACTGCAAAGTATGTCCTATGAGGAACAGTTAAAGGATCTGGGAATGTTCAGCTTGCAAAAAAGAAGACTAAGAGGAGACTTAATAGCTGTCTACAAATATCTGAAGGGATGTCACATTGTAGAGGGATCATCATTATTTTCCATTCACATGGAAACACGAGAAGCAATGGGATGAAACTGAAAGGGAGGAGACACAGATTAGATATTAGAAAAAACTTTTTAACAGTGAGGGTGATCAATGAGTGGAGCACAATATATTATGGAGAGCCAGTATACTGTATGGAGGACCATCAAACAGTGTGGATGGCCATCATACTGTGTTGTGGTCTCTGTGCGGGTATCTTACTATGTTTGGGGGTATTTTTCTTGGAATCATATTTTATGGGGACCATGAGCGTTGTTTCTTAGTGAGTGGGAACACTAAGCGGCTTCAGTAAGGGCAAAATTACTTGCCCCAACTGTAAAATTGTGAGATATGCTCTTCTGTAACCTGGCTGTATTATAAGGGGGGCAATAAGGACTTCTGCTATGGGGCCCCATGATCTTAATATACGCCCCTGCCTGGAGCATGCGTACAATGAAAGCATAGACTTTCATATACGTGATGGAGAAACAAATAGTGTCCTTTAACACATTTTTGGAACTGATATGCATGTAGTTTACTTTTAATTTGCTGCATTATTTCGGATGGAGTGAAAAAAAGATGTGCCGTACGTCCATCCATCACTGGTCGTCAGGTAACCCTACCAATGTACGCCTCCATATATTGTAGCTCCAAAGACCCAAAGAGTAGATTCAGCTCCTCTTCATCATGTTATGGCAAGATAATTTAAATATCGCATCCATCTTGTCATATACATCTTAGAGCATTAAGTGACTACAGAATATCTTTCTCCTCTAAATATATGTGGACGATTGCGGCAAGTATAGATGGACACGTTCAATCATAAGAATATTACACTGTATCTGCTCGGAGAAAAACCTCCCGATCAATCTTTCCCGTAGCATGTAATAAAACAATATGTGGCAATGACATTGTTTACTTTCCTGCTGGATTAGGTTTCCTGTACATTAATTTTCATTAGCGCTGCTTGTTGCAGATCACTGAAATGATACCGTTTGAAGCAATCCATCCGGCTCCATCCGCGGAATATCCTAACGAAGGACAAACTGTGTAATCTGACTATACGTCTCTTTTACCGGGCGGCTGCTTCTAGCCACCAAGATGGAAATGATTAGCGCATCACATGTGAGTACATTTCATTAAAAATCCAATTGATTCCATTAATAAATATGTCATGCTTACTCACGTGCAAATGATTATCATGATAGGATATATTCAGGTGTCACAGCAGTAATGATAACTATGAATTTATTACCGTGCTGCTAATTATGCGCCTTCTTTATTACCCAAGTTTCGATTGGTGGCTGACGTTCATTTTAATTACAGCACAGACCTGAAATATTCCGTAGGCGAGCGTATGCAATTGTCTGTCATCTGGTGGCAATGATATATCTTTCAGCCATGTTTTAAAGAATAATTTAAATTTATGATATAAAGCCTATAGGGGGCGCTAGTGATGACATAGTACTTGGAGAAGGAGTACCTACTCTTGTCTCTACACATGGTATACCTTCATACAGATGTATCACATCCACATGTACAAGACATTGAAAAATAAACAATTCTTCACAACGCATTGGGAAATAAACAACTCTTTAACCACTTTGCAGCACGTCAGAAAGTGAGAGCACTGGGCGTAGTATGAAATTGGGAATCACTTTCCACTGACTTGCTATCCTTTTCATATTTTCCTTTAGTTTACAATTTTCTGAACATCTATGTACTAAAAAATGATCCATACCAATTGGTTTGTAGGCCCAAATTTGATTTTGGGAATATTTTTTTTTATTAAGGGCTAGCCTTAGAAGTGTGAAATTTGTACTGTAGGAGGTGATACCAACAGCCTAACACTTGGAGAAGGAATACCTACACATGTCTTCAGACATGGGACACATACATACAAATCTATCGCATTCAGGTTTACTAAACATTGGAAAGTATAGAACTTTACAACCATTTTGCAACAGGTCAGAAAGTGAGAACAGTGAGCATGATCTGAAGTTGGGAATCACGTTCACCCACTCACTCACTATCTTTTTTCAGATTTCTAATTAGTTTACAGTTTAATGAAAGTCTATGTGCTTGAATATCATCACTGGGAATAGTATTGGAAATTGATGGCATTGCCACTAAAGTTGTGCAAAATTCTGGTCTGGCAGCCACGTAATTTGTCTGTGGACTCCTGACCAAAGCCATGAAAATGTCCTCCCACCGGCCGGCATTCTCCGTGGTTTTTTTTTTCGATTAATAGGCAACTGTTACGTCATTCGGCAACTATAACGTTACTAGGACCACCAGGTGGAATGGTCAACGTGGATTCTGGCAGCTAGGAGTAGATTTTCAGGGCTCTGGTCTACTGACGTGGCACCAGACCAGGGTCCTACAAATCTATTTGCTCAACTCATATATTCACATGGCTAAGACAGAGTTGACCCTTTACATGGTAGACCTTAAGACTCATTTTCTGGAGTGGCTTCAACAGAAGAGTAACTTTGAGCTCTAAGGCTGTCAATTACCATGTTCTATTCCTAATACTGATATCATCTTTTAAGGCATGTTAATATTTGTGCCCCTTCAGGCACCAAGAACAGGGTCAACGTACAAAAAAAGCACATTTTTCAAAAATGATCCAAAATATTTCACGACACATGAGGGTCTGGTAGACCTTGCAGTACAGTGGATCCCAGCTGGTTAGTGAATGCCGCAATAGTTATATAGGGGCAAAGGAAATTTCAGAGTTTGTCTTAGAAAATAAAAAAATCTGAATCATTTATTTCATACAATAAGAATCTAATATGATAAAACATTCAAGTATTAAATAATATAATTATGAGCCGCCACGTTTCGAACCAATAGCATTAAATGGTTCTTAGTCATGGCTCATGAGTAAGAACTATTTCATAATATTGGTTCGAAACGCGTTGGGTTATAAGGCTTTTATTTTCTACTTGGATGTGGTTTTGTTATCATGATGAAACTTTGAAGACAAGTGCTGAAACTTTCTTTTCTCCTATCCAGAACCAGGGTGACACCCCTGAGGTCTCAGGAACGCCTCTTTGATATTGTATTGTGCAATATCAGGCGGGAATATAAGAATAGCAAAAAAAGATGTCTTGGTGGTGTTCAAACCCATGGATGGTCCTACTGGTTTAAGGTAGCAGTGGACACCCATATGACTATTACTACTGCAATTCGCAGTCCTGCTGTGTACATTTTCATGACGTGCACTGAAAAGTCATCCGAGGCAGAAAAAAAGGCATCTTGTGAAAAATATTCGGCTGAATTAACAACCCCTTCAGTCTAATCTGAGCAAGAGAAGGATATTAGTGATGTGAGCTTGATCACATTTTCCTACAAAACATCCTCCATCGACTGTACGCATACATGTGTAATTCAATTACACAGAGCAAGTCAAGCAGCGTAAAACCAACATAAAGCAAAAAGACAAGAACTGATCAGGCAAAAAGGTGCAATGAAAAAAAAAAAAGCCATCTAAAAACAATATACTGTATAAGGTACAACGTAATATAAAGACCCTATGGAAATTATATATTGTGCCACCAAACTGCAATCCTTAGAAATTCTTTGTCATTTTATAGACTTTGTTTCATTAGTCGGCAACCTGCTATCAATAACATGAAAAGCATTGAGAAAGAAAACCTAACCAAAGTCACCTGAAGGTCATTCATTCTACAGTCTTAAAAATTAGAGGCTATGATTCATTCATTTGAAGTGGAATGACTATGAGGAAAGTAATGTAGGCGTTAAAAGGGATCCGTGAATAGACAGTACAGCGGGAGGACATTTTTTTGGCAAAGAACTAGGTGCCGAACACAATAGGATAGTAGTAACTATAAAAAAGAGCACAGCAGTGTATGAAACTCCATTATAACGTGAAATATCCAGAGAGAATACTGAAGAAATGAGGTTGCCCTTGTAGCAATGAGCACAATAGGACATGTACGGTATTATTACATTGGGAGATGTGACACTATGGTTGGAAAATTGAATTTTAGGTTGTAGCATCCCCAGTAGGCCCTTAATATATGTTCATTTCTATTATTTTGTTTTCTGGGTCTTTTATGTCTCCGACTTGTTTGTGGCATATATGCAGTATATGTATCTTGTGTACAACATATTCTCCATATCGTATCGGCAACACATTTACTGTATGGCATTCAGTTCAGTTTGGTGTCCCCATGTCAAGATCTGAAGTGTCCAGATGGTGGCCAAGGCTAAAACATGTTAGCCTAGGCTTGAAATGTATTGGACACAGTCTGTAACCTTTCAATATCCTCCATTTGCCCCAGTAGGTTTTTTAATTGGTTTTCCTTTAGGACTGTTCTTATAAGTTGTCCAAAAAGATAATGGTTGGACTCACCTGTAGCAAAAGACTTCCTTTATTGTTACACTTAATTAAAACTTCAACGGGTCCTATGAGTTGCATAACATTTTTTTAGTAAATTTCTCACTCACCTTAACCATAATGCAACACTAACCTACATCAATTCAATGGTTGTACCCTTTCTTCGAAAACCAAGCCTAATGTAGAATGTCTCCCCCGAAATTCCTAAATATGATAGCTTCCCTGGTGTGTCCAATGTTTTAACTACTCAATGGCTGGCATCTATTGGCTTAGAGTTTTAGCTTATTTTATCTATTGTTTAGGTACATTGGTTCTTAAGCTCAAATATTTCGGAACTTCAGCTTTGGGGTTGGCATTGTTTTAGTGCCTAATTTCGTAACCTAGAATTGATTTTTTTTGGTGTGCCCAATGTTTTAGTTACTAAGTGGCTGGCATGCATTGACTTGGTGTTTTAGCTCATGGAATCTATTGGTTAGACACATCTGTTCTTAAGCTCAAATGGATTATAGCCTCAGCTTTGGCGTTTGCATTTTGCAGTACCTTATTTTGTTACCCAGAATTTTTTTTTAGGGTTCAAATATGGAAAAAGAAGAGGTGGGTGTTCAAGTTCAGCAGCATCTGAGCAACAATATTTAGTTGGAAATTCCAAATTTTAGTTCTGACATGAAGTTCACTAGCTTTGGCTTTTCGAAAGCAGGTCAACAGTAGTTACTCAATGACTGGCATCAATAGGCTTAATATTTTAGTTCATGGCATCTGTAGATTAGATACATCAGTTCTTAAGCTCAATAGCTCGTAGCTTCAGCTTCGGGGCTTGCATTCTTTTAGTAATCTAGTAATTTATTAAATTAGTAATTTCGTAATCTAGAAAAGATGTTTTGTGGGCTGAAATTTGGAAAAAGAGAGATGGGTGTCAAAGTTCAGCAGAATTTGAGTAACAGTGGGAATTTTTAGAGGGAAATTTGGAATTTTAGCTTGGACCTGAAGTTCACTAGCATTGAATTTTCGGAAGCTGGTCAAAAGTAGTTACACAATGGATGGCCAAGTGTTCTAACTCATGTTATCTATTGGTTGGGTACATTTGTTCCTAAGCTCAAAGAGTTCGTAGCTTCAGCTTCGGGGCTTGCATAGTTTAGAACCTAATTTTGTAACCTAGAATTGATATTTTTTTTTAGGTTTATATGTGGAAAAAGAGAGGTGGGTGAACAAGATCCGCAGAATCTGAGCAACAGTTGACTAGTATTGACTTTTCGGAAAGTGACCCTTTTCAGATGTAGGACTTAAATGTCCCCACTTTGGCAATTTCATTGTTGGCAAGTATACATGCTAGCTTGGAAAAGGTCTCAGAAGATTTCACAAAAGTCAATACTTGTTAGGGTTCGAGTTCCCACTCCTGCACAGGGGGAATCTCGAGCTTTTCCCACTGCGGTCCCCCATCCGTCTCCGTCTGCAGTGGTTCCTGCTCAGCAGAGACGTCGGTCCCAGCGTCTTGCCCGCCCAGTACTGTGCAGAGACTTGCTGCTACAACCAGTGTTGGAGCAGGCAGATTTGGGACTAAGTCCTTTGTTGCTTCATCTGAGCATGCCCAGGGCAGGATCTCCCATTGGAGAGCAGGGGTCACATGCTCGGATACAGCTGCCACTCCTATTGGTCCTTCAGGAAGGTCCTGTGGCTGTTGATGTTCTGAAGCAGCTTCCCATTGGTCATTCCTGGAAGGTCTTTTTCTCGTGGCTGCTATAAAAGGCTGTCCTTACCGCACGGCCGTGCGCTAGTATCAACCGTTATATGCTTTGCGCCAGTGTGGTCATGCATGTGTGTGGTTAAGGCGGCTGAAATACGCCATTACAATACAGACCTAATCGGTGAGGAGCTTGGTATGCTAGATGGTCAGGGTCGGTGTCTTAGATGCCTTAGATTACCGGCATAACCGGTGAGGAGTTTGATTGCCGTATTCAAGGCCTGGCGTTCAGACGGTATAGATTGCGGGTGACTCCCGCGAGGACATTAGCGCATGATCACTTTCTATGTTTGCTTAGCAGTCAACTGTGTACCTGGGTGCCTAACAGGACACAGAAGTTGTCTCAGTGGCTCTGTGACGCAACAGGGTTCACTCTCTAGACAGCGCCCTAGCGTGTTTACTTTGCGACTCAGTGGTGTTAACTGAGTTCACACACATCGCCATATAGCGCTGCGGCACTCATTCTAGCGGCTCTGTGGAATAACAGAGTTCGCACATATTGCCACAGCGCGTTGCGGCGTTTATTTTGGCGACTCTGCGGGATAACAGAGTTTGCTTCTTGCGCCATCTTACTAGCAGCAGGCTCTGCCTGCACGGTGGACCCCGGGCTGCGAACGCACCTCTCTACATCTTATATTTGGTGCGTTCCGCAGACCCTAACAATACTTTTCCACACTTTCCATACTACTAGCCCATAAAATGACTTTGGCCTTCTCAATCATGTCTTTCGAGAAGAACTTTCAAGATCTCCTCATTCCAAGACTTAAGTCTATAGAATGGTGGGACTTCAACCAAAGCCTACTAATCTCGCTGGAATTACGCTTCACATAAAAATTCATTCTAATGTTTGTATATTTTTCCAAAACTAGCTAGTAATGACTAAAACAATAAGGAAGCTTCTATAAATAATTTCCGAAGGAACAGAGAAGTAACACTCTTGTGACAATCTATTTGCATAAAGTTTTTCCAAGCCCTGTTTAATCATCTGCTCTAAAGATCTCATTTTACAACATAATCAAGGACAATAACCTCATCATCCTCATTACTGGTATAATGCAATGTTCATTATATCCTCCAGGCTAAATTGCTGATAAAATATATATGCAGAGCTGTGTTTGCAGTCACATAGGGCTTTCCATGTTTTATCCAGACAAATGAAGTAGTATGGGCCCTTACAGATGTGCCTCTGGTACAATGTCATATTACTCAGCTTGCTTTCTTCTGTGCTCCGAAGAACACGTGGCTGCAATCCTACAGTATATGTCAAAACACATGAATAGATGCTGCACCATATTTCATAGCTTGGAGCAATTAGAGGCTTCTTAAAATACAACAGCGAGAACATTGAACTAATTACCAATGAGTGAAAAAAATGTATTAATTCATGGCATTTATACAGATGTCACCCAGTCCCTACCCCCACAATCATAAGGACGATTATGCCATTTATTGATATTTTGCTGCCATTTTGAACTATGGGCAAACAAGACTAATCTGTTCTTCCAGCTTGGGATCAGATGTAATACCAAGTTAAAAGAGGAGCACATTTTACATACAATCTTTATAAAGGGGAAATTAAGAACTCCATAGAGTTCATTTGAAACTGGAAGGAAGAAGATACAGATTAGATTTTAGAAAAAGCTTTTTGACAATGAGTGGAACAAGCTGTTACGAGAGATTGTGAGTTCTCCTTCAATGGAAGTCTTCACACAGAAGCTGGGCAGACATGTGGCTGAGATGGTTTAGTGACTCCTACGTTGAGCAGGAGGTTGGACACGATGACCCCGGAAGTCTCGTCCAGCTCTAACATTCTAAAATTCTAAATAGAGCCCAATTTGTATAAATCAGCTGGTCAGCTGTAGTGTTCATGTTTTATCCATCAAAACACCATTTTCTTTGGCTCAGTCGAAATGCGAATGCAGTAACCGATTAATAAGTTGTTGGAGAACCCCCTTTAATATCCCACTTTGGGCAACAGTACCCATTCCTTTCATGTAGCCATTAGTGTCGCACTTCCAGGTATCCACTAATTGCTAATTGCCACTGGAGATGTAAATTCTCAGAACCTTGGTATATTAGGTAGGTGTTAGGGTTCGAGTTCCCGCTCCTGCACAAGGGGAGTCTCGAACCAGTGCCGCTGCGGTCCCCCATTCATCTCCGGCCGCAGTGGAGCCTGCTCAGCAGAGACGTCGTTCCAAGCGTCTTGCCCACTCCACTACTGGGCAGTGACTTGCTGCTGCCTTTCCTGGATCTGCTATTATAGCCAGTTCTGGAGCAGACGTCTTTGGGATAAAGTCCTGCATTTTCCCTTCTGAGCGTGCCCAGAGTGAGATCTCTCATTGGAGATCAGGGTCACATGCTCAGGTACTGCAGCAGCTCCATTTGGCCCGCCAGGAAGGCCTGTTACTACTAGTCTTCTGAACAGGTTCTCATTGGTCCTTGTTCCTGGAAGGTCCTGTAGCTGTTGCTATAAAAGGGTAGCATGGCTGGGCCGCCATGCGCTAATATCAACCATTGTATGCTATGCGCCAGTGTGGTCATGCGTGTGTGTGGTTAGGGACCCGGCTGAAATAAGCCACTAGAATACCGACTTAATCGGTGAGGAGTTTAGTGTGCTAGCTGGTCAGGGTCGGTGTCCTAGATGCCCTAGATTACCGGCATAACCGGTGAGGAGTTTGATTGCCGTATTCAGGGTCTGGCGTTCAGACGCCATAGATTGCGGGTGACTCCCGCGAGGACATTAGCGCATGACCACGTATTATGCTCGCTAGCAATTAACCGTGTGCCTGAGAGTCTGACAGGACACGGTGTTTGTTCTCAGCGGCTCTGTGACGTAACAGGGTTCGCTCTCGACGCTAGACAGCGCCCTAGCGTTTTACTTTGCGGCTCACTGAAGCTAAGTGAGTTCGCACATATCGCCATATAGCACTGTGGCATCCCGTTAGCGGCTCTGTGAATTAACAGAGTCTGCACTTACTGCCACAACGCGCTACGGCGTTTATTTTAGCGACTCTGCGGGATAACAGAGTTCGCTACTTTTGTCATCTTACTAGCAGCAGGCTTTGCTTGCACGGTGGACCCCGGGCTGCGAACGCACCTCTCCACTTTATATATTTGGTGCGTTCCGCAGACCCTAACATAATATTAGCGCCAGGGTCTGGCTAGTAAAATGGCGGACGAACAGCGTCTATTGCAGTACATCCAGCAGCTGAAGGTAGGTTGGAGGCTCTTGAGAGCACAACCTCAGCTGTGGATGTTACCGCAGTCGCTGTTCAGGCTGCTAGCGTGGCTGCAGCCAGTTTGTCCTCTGCCACCTCTGCCCCTACATTATCCCACCTCCCGCTTCCTGACAAGTTTGCCGGTGATAGCAAGCAATGTCGGGGATTCGTGAGTCAGTGCTCTATACATCTCGAGCTTCTGGCTGCACGTTTTCCCACGGATCGGGCACAAGTGGGTTTTGTACTTTCTCTACTCTCGGGCAGAGCGTTGGAGTGGGCAACGCCGCTGTGGGAGCGCGATGATCGTGTGGTGCAGAGTGCTCCTCGTTTCTTGGAGGCTCTTAAAAAGGTCTTTTTAGGACCCCAGGTCACCCACGATACGGCGCTACAACTGCTGGCATTGACACAGGGTTCGTCTTTGGTCAGTCAGTTTTCCGTCCAGTTTCGGACTCTGGCTGCTGAGCTAGATTGGTCTGATAAAGTTCTTATTCCTATCTACTGGCGGGGACTGGCTGACCATGTTAAAGACGCTTTGGCTACCAGGGAGATTCCCGCCACACTGGAGAAGCTTATCTCCATATCTACCCGCATTGACCTCCGTTTTCACGAGCGGAGGTTGGAGCGGGCCCAGTGTAGGCAGAGGTTTCGGTTGGCTCCTACCTTTGCCAAACCTCTCGAATTCCCCGATCTGGCGTCCGAACCTCAAAAGGCCACAGAAGTTCCTCATGCAGGACCTAAGTCTCGGTCCGTCCGAGTATCCGTGGTTTGTAACCATTGTCAGCAGACAGGACACTATGCCAACAGATGTCCACAGCGATCGGGGAAGCGATCGCGTCTAGTGGCCCTGGGAGGAGGTTCACTAGAGACAGCGGTATTTTCCTCCAAGATAACATTTAAAGGGACAATCACTGTTGGTACTTCCATTCTCACCGCCGACCTTTGCGTGGACTCAGGAGCAGAGGGGAATTTCATGTCCTCTAGCTTTGCTCGCCGTCATGCAATACCTCTGGTGGCGCTTGACAAATCAGTGACTGTTCGGGTAGTGAATGGGTCGTCATTGCCCTCACAAATTACACACCAGACTGTCCCACTTGCATTGTCTGTATCTCCTTCCCATCAGGAATTTATTTCCCTACTCGTCCTTCCCGAGGGAATAGACGAGATCCTACTAGGTATACCTTGGCTCCGTTTCCACTCCCCACATATAGAGTGGACTTCGGGTAGGATACTGGGTTGGAGTGATGCATGTACAGGCAGATGTGTCAGAAGTTGCGTTCAGGTTACCACTACTGAGTTACCCGCAGATCTTACTCCACTTCCCAAGCACTACTGGTCATATGCAGACGTGTTCTCCAAGAAGGCTGCGGAGACTCTTCCGCCTCATCGCCCCTATGACTGTCCTATCGACCTCTTGCCTGGCGCAGAACCTCCTCGGGGAAGGGTCTATCCCCTCTCTCTTCCTGAGACAGAGGCCATGTCGCAATATATTCAGGAGAACCTGGCAAGAGGGTTTATTAGGAAGTCGGTGTCACCGGCAGGGGCGGGATTTTTCTTCGTGCAGAAGAAAAACGGAGAATTGCGTCCGTGTATTGATTACAGGGGTCTTAACGCCATCACCGTTAAAAACAAGTACCCGTTGCCCCTGATCTCTGAGCTATTTGATAGGCTTCGGGGAGCAAGGGTATTCACTAAACTAGATCTGCGCGGTGCTTATAACCTGATTCGCATCCGTGAGGGGGACGAATGGAAGACGGCTTTTAATACCAGGGATGGGCATTACGAATATCTGGTGATGCCCTTTGGGCTCTGTAATGCTCCAGCCGTTTTCCAAGACTTTGTCAATGACATCTTCCGGGATATGCTCTCCACCTCGGTCGTAGTCTATCTGGATGATATACTCATCTTCTCTCCAGATATTGACTCCCACCGGAGGGATGTTGGCAGGGTCTTCGACCTCCTACGGGCAAATTCCCTTTACGCAAAGTTGGAGAAATGTGTGTTTGAGCAGGAGTCCTTACCTTTCCTGGGCTATATCATCTCCGCCCAGGGATTGGCTATGGATCCTGCCAAACTACAGGCGGTGATGGACTGGCAAGAACCCCACTCTCTAAAGGCGGTGCAGCGCTTTATGGGGTTCATTAATTACTACCGTCAGTTCATTCCCCACTTCTCAACTTTGGTAGCTCCCGTGGTTGCCCTTACCAAAAAGGGAGCTAATCCCAAATTGTGGTCTGAAGAGGTCTCCAAGGCCTTCACATCTATTAAGTCTCATTTCGCTAGAGCTCCCATCCTACATCGCCCCGATGTTGATAAGCCATTTATATTGGAGGTGGATGCCTCGTCCGTTGGTGCTGGAGCAGTCCTCTTCCAAAAGGATGCTCAAGGTCGGAAGCATCCATGCTTCTTTTTCTCTAAGACCTTCACACCAGCAGAGAGGAATTATTCCATCGGGGACAGGGAGTTGCTAGCAATGAAGTTGGCCTTCTCGGAGTGGAGACATCTGTTGGAGGGAGCTCGCTTTCCCTTCCAAGTCTTCACGGATCACAAAAACCTGGTATATCTTCAGACAGCCCAGCGGCTTAATTCTCGCCAAGCCAGATGGTCCTTGTTCTTCTCCCGGTTTCATTTCACACTGCATTTCCTCTCGGGAGAGAAGAACATTCGTGCCGACGCTCTCTCTCGCTCTGTGGTGTCCTCGGAGGAGGAGGTGGAGGAGCCTCGGCTTATCGTCCCCACAGAGAGCCTGAGAACAGTGGCCCCGGTTTCGCTAGAGTCTGTGCCCCCGGGCAAGACTTTTGTGCCTACTAATTTACGACCGAGGTACTCTCTTGGGCACATTCGTCCAGGGTGGGTGGACACTTTGGGGCAAAGAGGACATCTGAATTGCTGGCGAGGACATATTGGTGGCCGCATATGGTCCGTGATGTTGGGGACTATGTTCGGGCGTGTGTCTCCTGCGCCAAAAATAAGTCTCCACGACAACGGCCAGCTGGGTTACTTTACCCTTTGCCGGTGGCAGACAGGCCCTGGGAGATGGTTGGGATGGACTTTGTGGTGGGCTTGCCCAAGTCTCGGGGTTGCACCATCATTTGGGTAATCACCGACCATTTCTCTAAAATGGTGCATCTGGTGCCACTACCACGGTTACCTTCTGCACGGGCTCTGGCAGCGTTGTTTGTTAGGCACATCTTCCGTTTACACGGCATGCCGGACAAGATTGTCAGTGACCGAGGTCCCCAGTTTGCGTCTCGGTTCTGGAGAGAGCTTTGTCGTCTACTCAGTATTGAGTTAAATCTCTCTTCTGCGTACCATCCTGAGACGAATGGGTTGGTAGAGAGGGCCAACCAGACCTTGGTCACCTATCTACGACATTTTGTCTCAGCCAGGCAGGATGACTGGGCATCCTTGCTACCATGGGCTGAGTTTGCATTAAACAATGCTGTGGCTGATTCCACCGGACAGACCCCATTCCTCCTGAACTACGGTCAGCATCCGCGGGTACCAGTGCCTATGCCCGTGTCTTCCGCCGATTCCAGGGTGGCAGACTGGGCTGTGGAGGCACGGGACATTTGGGACCGCACGCAGGATGCCATTCAGGCCTCCAAAGAGAGGATGAGGTCTTCGGCCGATGCCCATCGGCGCCCCGCTCCTACATTTGCTCCTGGGGATTTGGTGTGGCTCTCCGCCCGTAACATCAGGCTGCGAGTTGAGTCCACTAAGTTGGCACCCCGCTACCTGGGTCCTTTCAAGGTCCTCGAGCAGGTTAACCCTGTGGTATACCGTTTAGCTCTTCCACCACGCCTGGGTATCTCCGACACCTTTCACGTGTCCCTCCTGAAACCCGTGCTCATGTCCCGGTTTTCTGAGTCATCTGCCGGGACATCGGGTTCATCTGCGGATGACCATGAGGTGAACGCCATCGTGGGGTGTAAGGTGGTACGGGCAAAAAGTTTTATTTGGTGGACTGGAGGGGCTATGGGCCTGAGGATAGGTCTTGGGAGCCTGCCGAGCATGTTCACGCTCCGCAGCTCATCGCTGCCTTTGAACGCAGCGAGGCCCAGAGAAGGGGGGGCCCTAGGAGGGGGGGTAATGTTAGGGTTCGAGTTCCCGCTCCTGCACAAGGGGAGTCTCGAACCAGTGCCGCTGCGGTCCCCCATTCATCTCCGGCCGCAGTGGAGCCTGCTCAGCAGAGACGTCGTTCCAAGCGTCTTGCCCACTCCACTACTGGGCAGTGACTTGCTGCTGCCTTTCCTGGATCTGCTATTATAGCCAGTTCTGGAGCAGACGTCTTTGGGATAAAGTCCTGCATTTTCCCTTCTGAGCGTGCCCAGAGTGAGATCTCTCATTGGAAATCAGGGGTCACATGCTCAGGTACTGCAGCAGCTCCTATTGGCCCGCCAGGAAGGCCCTGTTACTACTAGTCTTCTGAACAGGTTCTCATTGGTCCTTGTTCCTGGAAGGTCCTGTAGCTGTTGCTATAAAAGGGTAGCATGGCTGGGCCACCATGCGCTAATATCAACCATTGTATGCTATG
This sequence comes from Oophaga sylvatica, assembly GCA_033576555.1. NCBI lineage: Eukaryota > Metazoa > Chordata > Amphibia > Anura > Dendrobatidae > Oophaga > Oophaga sylvatica. The sequence continues at coordinate 28,006,523 of JARQOD010000010.1, read as the reverse complement.
CGCCAGTGTGGTCATGCGTGTGTGTGGTTAGGGACCCGGCTGAAATAAGCCACTAGAATACCGACTTAATCGGTGAGGAGTTTAGTGTGCTAGCTGGTCAGGGTCGGTGTCCTAGATGCCCTAGATTACCGGCATAACCGGTGAGGAGTTTGATTGCCGTATTCAGGGTCTGGCGTTCAGACGCCATAGATTGCGGGTGACTCCCGCGAGGACATTAGCGCATGACCACGTATTATGCTCGCTAGCAATTAACCGTGTGCCTGAGAGCCTGACAGGACACGGTGTTTGTTCTCAGCGGCTCTGTGACGTAACAGGGTTCGCTCTCGACGCTAGACAGCGCCCTAGCGTTTTACTTTGCGGCTCACTGAAGCTAAGTGAGTTTGCACATATCGCCATATAGCACTGTGGCATCCCGTTAGCGGCTCTGTGAATTAACAGAGTCTGCACTTACTGCCACAACGCGCTACGGCGTTTATTTTAGCGACTCTGCGGGATAACAGAGTTCGCTACTTTCGTCATCTTACTAGCAGCAGGCTTTGCTTGCACGGTGGACCCCGGGCTGCGAACGCACCTCTCCACTTTATATATTTGGTGCGTTCCGCAGACCCTAACAGTAGGTTAGTACTCTTTGGCCACTGGACAGGAGCCCTGCCATAATTCGCAGCTCAAGTTTTGATTAGCCATTCTTGCATGCCATTGTGTGTGAATCACATCCTAAAAATGATGTGGCATGCCAGCTTGAATAGAAGTCAAGGCTGCAGAAAGCCTTGCACTGTCCATCACAGGACTCCTGTGCCGCTCCAGCCTGGTGCTGCTTTAATGGTACTGGGTCACAGCATTTCCGAGCGCTGGTCGAGTCCGACCGGGGGCACGTACCAGTCTTTGTCAATTGTGGAGTTAATAATAAAAATATTTTAAAAGTTTGTGATGCCAGTTGGGATGTTCAGCCTGGTATGGCCGGGCACTGATGAGGGTCCCTGGGAGTTAGGTAGTGATGGACAGTGCCAGATGATTAACCCCTTCCTAACTAGAGCTGGTCCCATTGGAGTTGGACCAGGAATGGTGCTGCAGAGAATAATCAGCATTAGACAGGGTAATGATCAGTTTGTACCATCTACTGAAGTTCTGCAAACAGTTCCAGAAGTTTCCATACAATTCACATACACGGTTTTGGTCAGGCCTGCATGATGAGAGTTCAGTTTCTCTGTTGTGATGTAGTTTAGCCTTCCTGCTGCTAATTATACCTCCGGTAAATGATTCCTTGGAACCCCAGGGGTCCAAGGTATACAGTTGCTGGATCCGTGATCCCTTCCAGTGAGTAGGCAGCTCAAATCCTGTGGAAAACACTCTCTTGCAGCAGTGTCCCTGATTCTATGTGCTGCTGAGCTCCAGGGCAAAAGCACACTACTGCTTGTTATATGAAAACTGAGCAGTCCTTCAGTTTAGCATGGACCCTGGAAGTGTCTGTGCGCTAGGGACAGATAAGCTGCCTCATGCAGCTTGTCCTGACAGTGAGAGCATGCTCCTCTCCTCTGCCTGTGGACCTCCATGTTCCTACCTCTTCCTTGATCTTTACTGCTCTGCACATGGCAACCTCTCAGAAGCACCTTCTCCCCCCTGAGGGATCATGCATACTTACTGATTCAGGCAAAAGTGCACAATCTTCCAATAAGAAATCAGGTAAAATGTGTGGATGTAGTTTTCCCAGCAAAGAAACCAGCCATTATCATAGCTGGCAATACATATATAAGTATATCACACATGAAGGCATTTTGTGGTGCTACAGGCATGGGCGTCACACTCCGGTCTGGTAGACATAGAATATTGTCCTGGCTTCTGGGCGAGGGTCTTGCGCGTCTCTTCGCTCAACTCTGACCTCCATTCATGGATAGTGCTGAAGGGTAACAGTATCTTACTCACATCCCAATATTTATAATCGTAGCATACAGCTCTATGACATTAAAGTAGACATGTAGAAACATCAAAACCCTTGAGTGAAATGATGACAAGAAGCAAGATTAAGCGATGAGATCTCGGAGACCTTCAATGTGTCTCGAAAATATAAGAAACGATGCCTGCAAGAAGTTATCTGTTATAGTTTAGTAGCACAAGGGACTATGTAGCCTAGAGGGAGATCTCTCTCACCAAATCTCCGTGCTCACCTGCCCATGGAGGAATTATCTCTTAGATGAATAATGAATTTCACCTCCCATTAGGACTGTTGGAAACTCATGATGACAAATGATGATACTAGGGAACTAAACAAGTACTTCTGAATTGTACCAAAAAATATCCAAAAATGTTAGTTTTATCTAGCAAAAAATGTTGTAGCCCCCACAAAAAAATATCTGAAATGTGGATTATTTCTATCAGCGTGATATAAATTGTGGAAATCTGATTCCTTCTATTTGTCTATAGGCTATAATAAATGATGTCTGCAACTGTATTACACAGGGGACCATGTAGCCCAAAGGGAGATTGCTCTCACCGTCTGTCCATGTCTTCACCTCGCTCTAGGGAGTATTATCTCTTGGATGAATAATGATGTTCACATGCCAAACGGACTATTATATAAACTAGTGATGACACTTATCGAAATAAACAGTATCTCAAAGGATTTACAAAAAATGTTCGAGAAAACATCCAAAAATGTTCACTTGACTGTCGAGTTGAGGTGCAAAAAATTGTAAGAAGTTACTTGGAAATTTAGAATTTATATATTTTCTTGGATTAAAAAGCTAAAATTGTGCAAAAAGAAAAGGATTTAGCTAAAAAATGTTTAAGCTCGAGAGAAAATTATTGGAAAGTTGCATAGACAAATGATCGCGATACTGAAAGTCATCAATATCTAATGACTATCATGGCTAGAGTTTGATATGGTGAATTGTGTTGGCCAACCTATGTCACCAATAGTGCTGGTGTGACCAAAGAGTTCCCTTCAATTGCAAAAAAAATGGTTGGGTTACCATGATTGGTGAATTTTCACAGTCAAGTCACAATTTTACCAGATACAGTAATATGTTGTGAATGGGCTTGAGATGAGTTCTGAGCAGAGGCTCCCTCTGGTGGTTATGGGCGGTGCTGGTCTGTCCAGTGAAGATTGTGAAGATTGTGAGGATTGGGAATCAGGTGTTACTGACTGGTCTTATATAAGGGAGTCGCCTTCCCATCAGGGTTGCCGGTGATCAATTGTTTTGGTCTCTATCCTTGATTCCTGTTTCCCTTGTAGTCTGCTGTGTCGTGTCTGCATCTCCTGCTAACAGATAAGACATTTTCTTCTTTTTGTTTTTGTGCTTGATTTTTGCATTTTGTCCTGCACTTCTGTGGGGGCCTTCAGGGTCCCCTCCGGGGGCTTTTGCCCTCTCAGTTTAGTTCAGCCACTGATGTTTGTACTTTTGCTTTTTCCAGTTTTTTCAGTGGCTGCTGTTTTGATTTTGTTACACCAGAGAACTAATTTAGGTGGTAGAGGTCGTGTGATCTCAGGTGTTTTTGAAATTAGTAGAGTTGGTGCTTTTCAGGGTTTTCTGGGATTGCAGTAAGTACACTTCCTATCCTTTTCTATTTAGTTAGTTTGGGCCCCAACGCTTGCTCATACTATTTTCTGTCTGTGTCAGTATTTCTTCTTGTCTAACCGCCATTACATGTTTGGGGGCTTTCTATTATCTTTGGGGTTCTGCTCCGGGGCAGATAGCTTTCCTATATCTATCTTTAGGTGTAGTTAGTTTCTCAGGCTGTGACGAGGCGTCTAGGACCAACGTAGGAACGCTCCACGGCTGCCTCTAGTTGTTGTGGTTAGTCAGGGTACTGCAATCTCATAGATTCCAACTGCTCTGGTGTATTGCCTTTTTTGCCTGCACTCCTCAGCTACCGAAGCATAACAGTATCACTGGCCCAAAATTGAAAATTGTATGGTACTCACAGAAGGGAAAAAATTTGTGAAAGAAAAAACGGTTGTCAGAGTTGTCAGAGATATTTTTCTGTTTGTTGCATTTTTTTTTTTCCCTCTGTATCTCTGGGTGCTGGAGAGGATTTTTTTCTCTCAATGGAGTTTGCACAGTTGTCTGGCCATGTGGATCAGCTTGCCACTGAGGTTCAGAGTATTGCTGCATATCTTGCTAGGTTGCCTGTTGTGGAACCTAGGATTCCCATGCCAGATTTGTTTTTAGGGGATCGAGCTAAGTTTCAGAATTTCAAAAATAATTGTAAATTGTTTTTTGCCTTAAAATCTAAGTCCTCAGGGAACGCAGCGCAGCAGGTTCAAATTGTCATCTCTCTCCTGCGCGGCGATCCTCAGGATTGGGCTTTTTCCCTGACACCTGGGGATCCTGTTTTGAGTGATGTTGATGCATTTTTTCAGGCTTTGGGGTTATTGTACGATGAGCCTAATGTCACTGATCAAGCTGAAAAAGCCTTGTTGGCATTAAATCAGGGGCTTGATGACGCTGAGTTATACTGTCAGAGATTCCGTAGGTGGGCAGTCCTGACCAAGTGGAATGACGACGCTTTGGCGGCCCTTTTTCGGAAGGGTCTGTCAGATAATGTAAAGGATGTTATGGTGGGATTCCCTGTCCCCTCTGGTCTCAATGATTCTATGTCATTAGCGATTCAAATTGACAGACGTTTGCGTGAGCGGAGAAGTATGCGTGGAATAGTGTTGCCTTGTGAACCTGCTTCTGAATCCATGCAGTGTGATAGAGTGGTGTCTGGGGCACAGCGTCATGAGTTTCGAAAGCGCAATGGGTTATGTTTCTACTGTGGTGATGCCTCTCATGCTATTTCAGTCTGCCCTAAGCGGGGAAGACGTTTTGCACGCTCAGTTGTCTTGGGTAGTGTTCAGACTAAGTTTTTATTAACTGTCACTCTGATATGCTCTCTGTCCTCATTTTCTGCTCAGGCTTTCGTTGATTCTGGAGCAGCTATTAACCTGATGGATTATGATTTGCTAAACGTTGTGGGTTTCCCTTGATACCCCTACAGAAGTCTATTCCCCTACTGGGGATCGATTCTACCCCTTTGGCTGAGAATAAACCTCAGTTCTCTACTCAGGTGATAATGAGGGTTGAACCTGATCATCAGGAGTGCTGCAAGTTTTTGGTTCTGTATAATCTGCATGATATTGTCGTACTGGGTTTCCCTTGGTTACAGTCTCATAATCCTGTTTTGGATTGGAAATCTGTGTCTGTAACCAGTTGGGGCTGCCAATGTGTTAATACCAACACTCCTGTTTTTTCTGCCTCCCCCAGGTTCAGGATGTTCCTGACTTTTTGATTGATTTTTCTGATGTGTTTAGCGAAAGTAAATCTGCATCCTTGCCTCCCCATAGGAGCTATGACTGCGCTATTGAATTAGTGCCGGGTAGTAAATTCCCTAAAGGTCGCCTTTTTAACTTGTCTGTACCTGAACATGACGCTATGCGGTCTTATATCAAGGAATCATTGGAGAAGGGTCATATCAGACCATCCTCTTCACCCTTAGGTGCCGGTTTTTTCTTTGTGGCCAAAAAAGATGGTTCATTAAGGCCGTGTATTGATTATCGTCTCTTGAACAATATTACTGTGAAATATCAATACCCGTTACCCTTGATTTCTGACCTGTTTTCCAGGGTGAAAAACGCTACTTGGTTTACCAAGCTTGACCTCAGGGGGGCGTATAACCTTATTCGCATTAAGCACGGGGATGAATGGAAGACGGCATTCAATACCCCTGAAGGGCATTTTGAGTACCTAGTGATGCCCTTTGGGCTCACTAATGCTCCTTCCGTCTTCCAGTCCTTCATGAATGACATTTTCAGGGATTTTGTGGATAAATTTCTGATTGTTTATTTGGATGATATCTTGATTTTTTCTAATGACTGGGACTCTCATGTGAAACATGTTCGAACTGTATTCCAGATTTTGAGAGAGAATGCTCTGTATGTGAAGGGATCAAAGTGTCTTTTTGGCGTACAGAGGATCTCATTTCTGGGATTCATTTTGTCCCCATCTGTTATTGAAATGGACCCGGTCAAGGTTCAGGCCATCTGTGATTGGGTCCAACCTACTTCATTAAAGGCTCTTCAGAGATTCTTGGGTTTTGCCAATTTTTATCGTAAATTTATTGGTAATTTCTCTGTTATTGTTAAACCATTGACTGATTTGACCAAAAAGAGTTCTGATGTGGTGAATTGGCCTCCTGAGGCAGTCTCTGCGTTTCAGGAACTTAAGCAGAGATTCACTTCTGCTCCTGTTCTACAGCAGCCTGATGTTTCTCTGCCATTTCAGGTGGAGGTTAATGCCTCTGAAATTGGGGCAGGTGCCGTTTTGTCCCAAAGAGATCCAGAGACCTCTAAAAGTAACCCTTGTGCCTTTTTCTCTCGAAAATTTTCTCCAACTGAACGTAATTATGACGTGGGTAATCGGGAGTTATTGGCCATGAAGTGGGCTTTTGAAGAGTGGAGACATTGGCTGGAGGGAGCCAAACATCAGGTGGTGGTCCTCACGGACCATGAGAATCTGGTTTATCTGGAATCAGCCAAGTGACTTAATCCTAGACAGGCCAGGTGGGCCTTGTTTTTCACATGTTTTAATTTTGTGGTTTCCTTTCTTCCTGGCACTAAGAATGTTAAGGTGGATGCCCTCTCGAGGAGTTTCTTTGCAGACTCTCCTGAGTTATCTGATCCTGCTGTTATTTTGAAAGAGGGTGTAGTTCTTTCCGCCATCTCGCCCAATTTGAGACTGGCTCTGGAAGGGTGTCAGGAGGATAAACCCGAGCGCTGCCCTATTAGGAAATTGTTTGTCCCAGACCGGTGGAAAAAGAGTGTGATGTCTGAGATTCATTGTTCCGCGTTGGCCGGTCATCCCGGAATTTTTGGTACCAGAGACTTGGTTAGTCGGTCCTTTTGGTGGCCTACCTTGTCTCGTGATGTCAGGGAATTTGTGCAGTCCTGCGGGACTTGCTCTCGCTCCAAGCCTTGCTCTCGCTCTAGTGGTTTGTTGATGCCATTGCCTGTGCCCAAGAGACCATGGACCCATATCTCTATGGATTTCATTTCCGACATTTCTGTTTCTCAGAGAATGACCGCCATCTGGGTGATTTGTGATAGGTTTTCCAAGATGATACATCTTGTGCCATTACCTAAGTTGCCTTCCTCCTCTGAATTGGTGCCGTTGTTCTTTCAGCACGTGGTTCGTTTACACGGCATTCCTGAGAACATAGTGTCTGACAGAGGAGTCCAGTTTGTTTCCAGATTTTGGAGGACTTTTTGTTCTAAACTGGGTGTTCAATTGTCTTTCTCCTCAGCATTTCATCCTCAGACCAATGGTCAAACTGAGAGAACAAACCAGACATTGGAGACTTATCTAAGATGCTTTGTGTCTGTTGATCAGGATGACTGGGTCTCTTTTTTGCCTTTGGCTGAGTTTGCTCTTAATAATAGGGCTAGCTCTGCCACTTTGATGTCTCCGTTTTTCTGTAATTCTGGGTTTCACCCTCGATTTTCTTCAGGACAGACGGAGGCTTCTGTCTGTCCAGGTGTTGACTCTGTTGTGGAGCGTATGCAACAGATTTGGGACCAGGTAGTGGAGAGGTTGTCCCTCTCTCAGGAGAGGGCCCAGCGGTTTGCTAACCGGCATAGGACTGATGGTCCTCGGTTTAAAGTAGGGGACTTGGTCTGGTTGTCCTCAAAAAATATTCCTATGAGAGTAGCATCTCCTAAATTTAAGCCTAGGTTCATTGGACCTTATAAGATCATGGAGATTCTTAATCCTGTTTCTTTTCGTTTGCTTCTTCCAGGGACATTTAAGATCCATAACGTGTTCCACAAGTCCTTGCTGAAGAGGTTTGTTGAGCCAGTGGTTCCTGCTGCTGTGCCTCCTGACCCTGTTTTGGTTGAGGGCAATCTGGAGTATGTGGTTGAGAAAATATTAGATTCTCGTTTTTCTAGACGGAAACTCCAGTATTTGGTTAAGTGAAGAGGTTATGGTCAGGAAGACAATTCTTGGGTGTTTGCTTCAGACATCCATGCTAGGAGACTCATCCGTGCGTACCATAGAACTCATCCTGACCGACCTGGTTGCTCAAATGAGGGTTCGGTGACCCCTCCTCAAGGGAGGGGTACTGTTGTGAATGGGCTTGAGATGAGTTCTGAGCAGAGGCTCCCTCTGGTGGTTACGGGCGGTGCTGGTCTGTCCAGTGAAGATTGTGAAGATTGTGAGGATTGGGAATCAGGTGTTACTGACTGGTCTTATATAAGGGAGTCGCCTTCCCATCAGGGTTGCCGGTGATCAATTGTTTTGGTCTCTATCCTTGATTCCTGTTTCCCTTGTAGTCTGCTGTGTCGTGTCTGCATCTCCTGCTAACAGATAAGACATTTTCTTCTTTTTGTTTTTGTGCTTGATTTTTGCATTTTGTCCTGCTGTCACGCTGTATAGCAGATATATATATGTGATGACAGTAATCTTTATCAAAAGGGCAACATACTATATAACATGCGCATAGATATATGATAACATAGAATTACCTGACAGAATGTCCAGTGGGTCAATACGGAATCCGTTATACGCTGTCTCCGGCTAGAGGGTGACCGGGGTCTATGCTGACCCTAAACTGGGGTCCTAACTAATCCCTCTACCTGGAGGTACTGTTAAAGGTACAGAGGTCCAGGCCACCAGCGTAAACCCTGTCTCCTATCAATCCCTGCCAACTGTAATCTAGTCCTAAGAAGGACCCTGATTACCACCAAAGGGAATGAACAGGTAACGGTTAATGAACAGAAAGACATACAAGAAAGACAAGAAATAAAGTAAATAAAGTCTTACATACAACACTCACACACAGTAGGAACACCTAAGGTCTCAGAGATAAACTATAAGCTATAAGAGTAAAAACAACTAAGGAGCTCTTAGCTTAAGTATTCTCAGAACCGATCCAGTCTGCTAGACTACATGAATGCTTTCACCGGCATCTAACACACAGACTGGCAGGAATATAAAGGAAGCTAATTAGTAAATAATCAAAAGCAGCCGGGCGAGGCTGGACCTAGTCTTAGCAAAGAGCTAGGTAAAATTAACTCCCTCATTACCAAACACAAAGAAACAGCAACTCAGCTGTGAGAAGTCAGAGTGTGTAATCGCGACGATCCTCGTGGCGATACACCCATGACAGTACCCCCCCCTCTACGAGGGGACTCCGGACCCTCAGGGCCAGGTCTGCCCGGGTGAGTTGTGTGAAAGGTCCGAACCAATCGATCTGCGTTAACATCAGACGCAGGGACCACGTCCTCTCCACAGGACCATACCCCCTCCAATGAACCAAGTACTGAAGGGATCGGCGACTGAGACGTGAGTCAATGATTTTCGACCCATGAAATTCCACGTTATCATTGACCACCACTGAAGGAGGAGGTAGAGGTGACGGTATGACTGGTGCCACATACTTTTTAAGTAAAGACTTGTGAAACACATTATGAATTTTAAACGTAGGAGGGAGGTCCAGACGAAATGGCACAGGATTAATTATGGAACTGATCCTGTACGGCCCGATGAATCTGGGACCCAACCTCCAGGAGGAAACTTTAAGTTTTATATTCCTGGTAGACAACCAAACCAGATCGTTCACCTTCAGATCTAGACCAGAAACTCTCCCCCTATCAGCCATCCGTTTGTAACGGTTCCCCGTAACCTTCAGTCTTAACCGATCTGGAACTATCAGTCTCCCTGGAATTCCCACAGGGGCGTCCCCCTGAGCCCCAATACCTCCCTGTTGTGAATGGGTTTGAGATGAGTTCTGAGCAGAGGCTCCCTCTGGTGGTTACAAGCGGTACTAGTGAGGATTGGGAATCAGGTGTTACTGATTGGTCTTATTTAAGGGAATCATTTTCCCATCAGGGTTGCCGGTGATCAATTGTTCTGGTCTGAATCCTTCTTTCCAGTTTCCCTTGTAGCCTGCTGTGTCGTGTCTGCATCTCCTGCTATCAGATAAGACAATTTCTTATTTTGTGTTTTTGCTATATTTTTGCATTTTGTCCTGCACTTCTGTGGGGGCCTTCTGGGTTCCCTCCGGGGGCTTTTGCCCTCTCAGTTTGGTCCAGCCACTGTGTTTTGTACTTTTGCTTTTTGCAGTTTTTTCAGTGGATGCTGTTTTTGTTACACCAGAGAACTAATTTAGGTGGTAGAGGTCGTGTGATCTCAGGTGATTTTGAAATTAGTGAGTTGGTGTTTTTCAGGGTTTTCTGGGATTGCAGTAAGTACCCTTCCTATCCTTTTCTATTTAGATAGTTTGGGCCCCAGCGTTTGCTCATACTATTTTCTTTCTGTGTCAGTATTTCCTCTTGTCTAACCGCCATTACATGTTTGGGGGCTTTCTGTTGTCTTTGGGGTTCTGCTCCGGGGCAGATAGCTTTCCTGTTTCTGTCTTTAGGTGTAGTTAGTTTCTCAGGCTGTGACGAGGCGTCTAGGACCATCGTAGGAACGCTCCACGGCTGCCTCTAGTTGTGGTGGTTAGTCAGGGTACTGCAATCTCATAGATTCCAACTGCTCTGGTGTATTTCCTTTTTTACCTGCACTCCTCAGCTACCGTAACATAACAGTATCACCGGCCAAAAAAATTGTATGGTACTCACAGAAGGGAAAAAATATTTTGAAGGAAGAAAAGTTGTCAGAGATATTTTTCTGTTTGTTGCATTTTTTTTTTCCTCTGTATCTCTGGGTGCTGGGGAGGATCTTTTCTCCCAATGGAGTTTGCACAGTTGTCTGGCCGTGTGGATCAGCTTGCCACTGAGGTTCAGAGTATTGCTGCATATCTTGCTAGGTTGCCTGTTGTGGAACCTAGGATCCCCATGCCAGATTTGTTTTTAGGGGATCGAGCTAAGTTTCAGAATTTCAAAAATAATTGTAAATTGTTTTTTGCCTTAAAATCTAAGTCCTCAGGAAACGCAGCGCAGCAGGTTCAAATTATCATCTCTCTCCTGCGCGGCGATCCTCAGGATTGGGCTTTTTCCCTCACACCTGGGGATCCTGTTTTGAGTGATGTTGATGCATTTTTTCAGGCTTTGGGGTTATTGTACGATGAGCCTAATGTCACTGATCAAGCTGAAAAAGCCTTGTTGGCATTAAATCAGGGGCTTGATGACGCTGAGTTATACTGTCAGAGATTCCGTAGGTGGGCAGTCCTGACCAAATGGAATGACGACGCTTTGGCGGCCCTTTTCCGGAAGGGTCTGTCGGATAATGTAAAGGATGTTATGGTGGGATTCCCTGTCCCCTCTGGTCTCAATGATTCTATGTCATTAGCGATTCAAATTGACAGACGTTTGCGTGAGCGGAGAAGTATGCGTGGAGTGGTGTTGCCTTGTGAGCCAGCTGCTGAGCCCATGCAGTGTGATGGAGTGGTGTCTGGGGCACAGCGTCATGAGTTTCGAAAGCGCAATGGGTTATGTTTCTACTGTGGTGATGCCTCTCATGCTATTTCAGTCTGCCCTAAGCGGGGAAGACGTTTTGCACGCTCAGTTGTCTTGGGTAGTGTTCAGACTAAGTTTTTATTAACTGTCACTCTGATATGCTCTCTGTCCTCATTTTCTGCTCAGGCTTTCGTTGATTCTGGAGCAGCTATTAACCTGATGGATTATGATTTTGCTAAACGTTGTGGATTTCCCTTGATACCCCTACAGAAGTCTATTCCCCTACTGGGGATCGATTCTACCCCTTTGGCTGAGAATAAACCCCAGTTTTCTACTCAGGTGATAATGAGGGTTGAACCTGATCACCAGGAGTGCTGCAAATTTTTGGTTCTATATAATCTGCATGACATTATCGTGCTGGGTTTCCCTTGGTTACAGTCTCATAATCCTGTTTTGGATTGGAAATCTGTGTCTGTAACCAGTTGGGGCTGCCAATGTGTTAATACCAACACTCCTGTTTTTTCTGCCTCCCCCCAGGCTGAGGATGTTCCTGACTTTTTGTTTGATTTTTCTGATGTGTTTAGCGAAAGTAAATCTGCATCCTTACCTCCCCATAGGAGCTATGACTGCGCTATTGAATTAGTGCCAGGTAGTAAATTCCCTAAGGGTCGCCTTTTTAACTTGTCTGTACCTGAACATGACGCTATGCGGTCTTATATCAAGGAATCATTGGAGAAGGGTCATATCAGACCATCCTCTTCACCCTTAGGTGCCGGTTTTTTTTTTTGTGGCCAAAAAAGATGGTTCATTAAGGCCGTGTATTGATTATCGTCTCTTGAACAATATTACTGTGAAATATCAATACCCGTTACCCTTGATTTCTGACCTGTTTTCCAGGGTGAAAAACGCTACTTGGTTTACCAAGCTTGACCTCAGGGGGGCGTATAACCTTATTCGCATTAAGCACGGGGATGAATGGAAGACGGCATTTAACACCCCTGAAGGGCATTTTGAGTACCTTGTGATGCCCTTTGGGCTCACTAATGCTCCTTCCGTCTTCCAGTCCTTCATGAATGACATTTTCAGGGATTTTGTGGACAAGTTTCTGATTGTTTATTTGGATGATATCTTGATTTTTTCTAATGACTGGGACTCTCATGTGAAACATGTTCGAACTGTATTCCAGATTTTGAGAGAGAATGCTCTGTATGTGAAGGGATCAAAGTGTCTTTTTGGCGTACAGAAGATCTCATTTCTGGGATTCATTTTGTCCCCATCTGTTATTGAAATGGACCCGGTCAAGGTTCAGGCCATCTGTGATTGGGTCCAACCTACTTCATTAAAGGCTCTTCAGAGATTTTTGGGTTTTGCCAATTTTTATCGTAAATTTATTGGTAATTTCTCTGTTATTGTTAAACCATTAACTGATTTGACCAGAAAGGGTTCTGATGTGGTGAATTGGCCTCCTGAGGCAGTCTCTGCGTTTCAGGAACTTAAGCAGAGATTCACTTCTGCTCCTGTTCTACGGCAGCCTGATGTTTCTCTGCCATTTCAGGTGGAGGTTGATGCCTCTGAAATTGGGGCAGGTGCCGTTTTGTCCCAAAAAGATCCAGAGACCTCTAAAAGTAACCCTTGTGCCTTTTTCTCTCGAAAATTTTCTCCTACTGAACGTAATTATGACGTGGGTAATCGGGAGTTATTGGCCATGAAGTGGGCTTTTGAAGAGTGGAGACATTGGCTGGAGGGAGCCAAACATCAGGTGGTGGTCCTTACGGACCATAAGAATCTGGTCTATCTGGAATCTGCCAAGCGACTCAATCCTAGACAGGCCAGGTGGGCCTTGTTTTTCACACGTTTTAATTTTGTGGTTTCCTTTCTTCCTGGCACTAAGAATGTTAAGGCGGATGCCCTCTCGAGGAGTTTCCTTGCGGACTCTCCTGAGCTATCTGATCCCTCTGTTATTTTGAAGGAGGGTGTAGTTCTTTCCGCCATCTCGCCTAATTTGAGACTTGCTCTGGAGGGGTGTCAGGAGGATAGACCCGAGCGCTGCCCTGTTGGAAAATTGTTTGTCCCGGACCAATGGAAAAAGAGTGTGATGTCTGAGATTCATTGTTCCGCATTGGCTGGGCATCCCGGAATTTTTGGTACCAGAGACTTGGTTAGTCGGTCCTTTTGGTGGCCTACCTTGTCTCGCGATGTCAGGGAATTTGTGCAGTCCTGCGGGACTTGCTCTCGCTCCAAGCCTTGCTCTCGCTCTAGTGGTTTGTTGATGCCATTGCCTGTGCCCAAGAGACCATGGACCCATATCTCTATGGATTTCATTTCCGATCTTCCTGTTTCTCAGAGAATGACCACCATCTGGGTAATTTGTGATAGGTTTTCCAAAATGATACATCTTGTGCCATTACCTAAGTTGCCTTCCTCCTCTGAATTGGTGCCGTTGTTCCTTCAGCACGTGGTTCGTTTACACGGCATTCCTGAGAACATTGTGTCTGACAGAGGAGTCCAGTTTGTTTCCAGATTTTGGAGGACTTTTTGTTCTAAACTGGGTGTTCAATTGTCTTTCTCCTCGGCATTTCATCCTCAGACCAATGGTCAAACTGAGAGAACAAACCAGACATTGGAGACTTATCTAAGATGCTTTGTGTCTGCTGATCAGGATGACTGGGTCTCTTTTTTGCCTTTGGCTGAGTTTGCTCTTAATAATAGGGCTAGCTCTGCCACTTTGATGTCTCCGTTTTTCTGTAATTCTGGGTTTCACCCTCGATTTTCTTCAGGACAGACGGAGGCTTCTGTCTGTCCAGGTGTTGACTCTGTTGTTGAGCGTATGCAGCAGATTTGGGACCAGGTAGTGGAGAGGTTGTCCCTCTCTCAGGAGAAGGCCCAGCGGTTTGCTAACCGGCATAGGACTTATGGTCCTCGGTTTAAAGTGGGGGACTTGGTCTGGTTGTCCTCAAAGAATATTCCTATGAGAGTAGCATCTCCTAAATTTAAGCCTAGGTTCATTGGACCTTATAAGATCATGGAGATTATTAATCCTGTTTCTTTTCGTTTGCTTCTTCCAGGGACATTTAAGATCCATAACGTGTTCCACAAGTCCTTGTTGAAGAGGTTTGTTGAGCCAGTGGTTCCTGCTGCTGTGCCTCCTGACCCTGTTTTGGTTGAGGGCAATCTGGAGTATGTGGTTGAGAAAATATTGGATTCTCGTTTTTCTAGACGAAGACTCCAGTATTTGGTTAAATGGAGAGGTTATGGTCAGGAAGATAATTCTTGGGTGTTTGCTTCGGACATCCATGCTAGGAGACTTATCCGTGCGTATCATAGAACTCATCCTGACCGACCTGGTTGCTCAAATGAGGGTTCGGTGACCCCTCCTCAAGGGGGGGGTACTGTTGTGAATGGGTTTGAGATGAGTTCTGAGCAGAGGCTCCCTCTGGTGGTTACAAGCGGTACTAGTGAGGATTGGGAATCAGGTGTTACTGATTGGTCTTATTTAAGGGAATCATTTTCCCATCAGGGTTGCCGGTGATCAATTGTTCTGGTCTGAATCCTTCTTTCCAGTTTCCCTTGTAGCCTGCTGTGTCGTGTCTGCATCTCCTGCTATCAGATAAGACAATTTCTTATTTTGTGTTTTTGCTATATTTTTGCATTTTGTCCTGCACTTCTGTGGGGGCCTTCTGGGTTCCCTCCGGGGGCTTTTGCCCTCTCAGTTTGGTCCAGCCACTGTGTTTTGTACTTTTGCTTTTTGCAGTTTTTTCAGTGGATGCTGTTTTTGTTACACCAGAGAACTAATTTAGGTGGTAGAGGTCGTGTGATCTCAGGTGATTTTGAAATTAGTGAGTTGGTGTTTTTCAGGGTTTTCTGGGATTGCAGTAAGTACCCTTCCTATCCTTTTCTATTTAGATAGTTTGGGCCCCAGCGTTTGCTCATACTATTTTCTTTCTGTGTCAGTATTTCCTCTTGTCTAACCGCCATTACATGTTTGGGGGCTTTCTGTTGTCTTTGGGGTTCTGCTCCGGGGCAGATAGCTTTCCTGTTTCTGTCTTTAGGTGTAGTTAGTTTCTCAGGCTGTGACGAGGCGTCTAGGACCATCGTAGGAACGCTCCACGGCTGCCTCTAGTTGTGGTGGTTAGTCAGGGTACTGCAATCTCATAGATTCCAACTGCTCTGGTGTATTTCCTTTTTTACCTGCACTCCTCAGCTACCGTAACATAACACCTCCCCCTCAAGCTCAGAGCATACAGCTGACACTACAACTCCCTCCTGAGGAATAGGAACCGGATCATCCGTCCTCCCGGCCCCTGGGAAAGTACGAGATAAGGCATCAGGAAGCAACTTTATTGAGCAGTCATATGCGCGATGAGGAGGTAACTCTTTACACCCCTCCTCTGAGAACATCTCCCCAAAGTCCTTCAGAAAAGGAGACAAAGTCCTAGGCACAACCGCACCGATGACCGTGCTCATGCAGTTATTCCTGCAAAATTCACCCCACTGGCTAATCTTTCCGGATTGCCAATCAATCACTGGGTTATGTTTAGCCAACCAAGGAAGTCCCAACACAATAGGAGTAGGTAGACCCTCCAACACATAACAAGACAATTGCTCTTTATGTATTGCCCCTACTCGAAGATCTATGTTATGAACAGCTTGTACCAAGCTACCTTGACCGAGAGGTCTACAATCAATAGAGACTATAGGGACCGGTTTGGCCAATACACTCAGTTGCATACCATGCACCTGGGCAAACCGAGCGTCCACCAGATTAGCCCCGGACCCACTATCAAGAAAAACAGAAATCCTCTCAGTTCTAGTACCAATCACCACCTCCGCAGGCACGAGAAACTGAGAGGGATTTGGGGATGAAATACACACTCCCAGGTTAACTCCTTTGCTCAAAGAGGCCCGGGATGGACACCCCCCAACAAAATGTCCCTCTCTCCCGCAAAAGAAACACCTTCTAGTCTTGCGGTGCACCGCCGATTCCCTCCTACCAAAGGATGTCCCTCCCAACTGCATGGGTTCCTCAGAACAGACCAGGGGAACCTCAGTATAAGGGACTTTAGTAGTAGGTGGAGTCATCACGGGAGGCGGAGTTACCTCGCGTCTTCCCCGAATTCGTCTATCAATGCGAATAGCGAGGGCCATAGCAGCCTCCAGTGATGGAGGAGAATCATACTGAGCCAACACATCTTTTAATTTGTCAGACAACCCTTGACAAAACTGGCTCCTAAGAGCTGGGTCATTCCACTGAGTATCTGTTGCCCATTTACGGAACTCAGAAGAATATTCCTCCGCTGGACGATTTCCTTGCCGTATTTTACGTAACTTTGTTTCAGCAAGGGAAACACGATCCGGATCATCATATACCAGACCCAGGGCAGTAAAAAATCGATCCACTGACTGGAGATCTGGGGAGCCTGGAGGAATAGAGAACGCCCAAGATTGAGGGTCCCCTTGTAAGAGCGAGATAACAATTCCCACCCTCTGCTCTTCACTCCCAGATGACCGAGGCCGCAGCCGAAAGTACAATTTACATGCCTCCCGGAAAGTAAAAAATTTGTCCCGCCCACCAGTGAACCTGTCCGGGAGAGCAACCTTAGGTTCAGATCTGGTTTGCTCCGGGGGGGACAAAACCTTGGACTTAATGTCTGCAAACTCCATGGACAACCCCTGCAACTGCCGGGCCAGCTGGGCTACTGGATCCATGACAGCTGGGGAGAATCTTTAGTATGGCCGGTGAAAATGTCACGCTGTATAGCAGATATATATATGTGATGACAGTAATCTTTATCAAAAGGGCAACATACTATATAACATGCGCATAGATATATGATAACATAGAATTACCTGACAGAATGTCCAGTGGGTCAATACGGAATCCGTTATACGCTGTCTCCGGCTAGAGGGTGACCGGGGTCTATGCTGACCCTAAACTGGGGTCCTAACTAATCCCTCTACCTGGAGGTACTGTTAAAGGTACAGAGGTCCAGGCCACCAGCGTAAACCCTGTCTCCTATCAATCCCTGCCAACTGTAATCTAGTCCTAAGAAGGACCCTGATTACCACCAAAGGGAATGAACAGGTAACGGTTAATGAACAGAAAGACATACAAGAAAGACAAGAAATAAAGTAAATAAAGTCTTACATACAACACTCACACACAGTAGGAACACCTAAGGTCTCAGAGATAAACTATAAGCTATAAGAGTAAAAACAACTAAGGAGCTCTTAGCTTAAGTATTCTCAGAACCGATCCAGTCTGCTAGACTACATGAATGCTTTCACCGGCATCTAACACACAGACTGGCAGGAATATAAAGGAAGCTAATTAGTAAATAATCAAAAGCAGCCTAGTCTTAGCAAAGAGCTAGGTAAAATTAACTCCCTCATTACCAAACACAAAGAAACAGCAACTCAGCTGTGAGAAGTCAGAGTGTGTAATCGCGACGATCCTCGTGGCGATACACCCATGACACCTGCACTTCTGTGGGGGCCTTCAGGGTCCCCTCCGGGGGCTTTTGCCCTCTCAGTTTAGTTCAGCCACTGATGTTTGTACTTTTGCTTTATCCAGTTTTTTCAGTGGCTGCTGTTTTGATTTTGTTACACCAGAGAACTAATTTAGGTGGTAGAGGTCGTGTGATCTCAGGTGTTTTTGAAATTAGTAGAGTTGGTGCTTTTCAGGGTTTTCTGGGATTGCAGTAAGTACCCTTCCTATCCTTTTCTATTTAGTTAGTTTGGGCCCCAACGTTTGCTCATACTATTTTCTGTCTGTGTCAGTATTTCTTCTTGTCTAACCGCCATTACATGTTTGGGGGCTTTCTATTATCTTTGGGGTTCTGCTCCGGGGCAGATAGCTTTCCTATATCTATCTTTAGGTGTAGTTAGTTTCTCAGGCTGTGACGAGGCGTCTAGGACCAACGTAGGAACGCTCCACGGCTGCCTCTAGTTGTTGTGGTTAGTCAGGGTACTGCAATCTCATAGATTCCAACTGCTCTGTATTGCCTTTTTTGCCTGCACTCCTCAGCTACTGAAACATAACAGTAATACCTTCATCCATGATCTATGGCATGACTAGTAATGCCGCTTAGTGAGATGCAACAGTAATATCACGCACAATATCTGGATGGTAGAGGAGCTGCTAAAAATGTGAAGGGTCCAAATCAAAATTGACATAAATTTTTCCAGCCCCACGATTTCTTGAATTTTGTGATAGCTATGGGAATCCAAGTAAGAGATGAGCAAATTAAGGCAAATCAAATTGGCTTCAAATTTTACAAGAAATCGGAACTGCCAAACCTCACATAGTGGCCACAATTTTGCTAAGTTAATAAACTGTAATGTGACTTTCCCCACTTTTCCCCATAAGCAAAACTTATCACAGGAAAGTTAATAGGTAGAGATGATCGAATCTGTCAGGAATCGAATTCGACAAATTGTGCAGGAAATTCTTATTGCAGCAAAGTTATTATACGCAAAATTGAATGTTCCTTATTGTCCTCAAAACCCCAGAATATAAAAACGTAGGATGTAAAAAAAATTAATTAATACTCACCTTACTGTTTACGCATCACGCCATCCCTGCAGGCCACTCTTCCGTCCTCCATGCCTCTTGTTTTCCCCTTTCCCTGTTGCAGGCTTCCTCTTTGCCCTTCTCATTCCCGGTTGTGACTTTCTGCTCATATGTCTTTGAGCATTGTGCCATAACTTGGGTGATACGCATCATAACGCCACGATATGAGCTGCCAAGTTGAGCCAGAAAAGGATGGATGTAAAAGGGAAGGGGAAAGGTTGAGGCTTGAAGGACCGGCCGGTGAGCCGCGGTGAGGTGAGTATAAATTTTTTTAACTCAAGCACACAAACATATTATGCCTCCATGCCGCCTACGAGTTGTACAGAGACATACCAGGGCACTTGACGAGCTCTAGCAGATCTTCATAAACCTCCAAAAATAAATCCAAATTTATGATCCTGTCCAATAGATGCCCGATTACAAAGTTTCGAGGAATAATATTCTAGTATTACGATGATGTATATTGTACCATATGGCAGCAAATTTTGTGCCTACGTCTCCATAGCAAGGAACAACAAAGACCAATCTGCCCGCTCCTAAATAAAACGAAATCTAGAACTAGATGGCATTTCAATTAACAGACCAATTTGCTTCTAAATCTTGACACACAAACCTTTCGCAGCCACATAATCCGACCAGAGCGATTTATGCACCATTGTGTATTAATTTTACAGCCCTCGGCTTGGGTTTATACAGTGAAATTAGCCTGAGATGTTTACATTGCTTAAAAGTCTGAATTATTGTAATTACCCATATTATATCATTCAAAGTGCAAATTTCCATTTACAAAGCGTTCAGCCAACGGTATTTTAATGCACCAAAGTAAAAACTATTTCCTTTCTATTATTTACAGTTTTATGATTGTGCTAAATTCAATACAATTTCTTATTTCAGATTTACATAACAGCTGAGGTCCACAAATATTACACAACAACAGCTGCAGCCAAAATTTTTCTTCCTTTTTTTTTTCTTTTTTTGTTGTTCTCGGCACATTTTCCTAAGGGTATGTTCAGTACTAGAGTGGCAGGGAGCTGTGCCATTACTACATTACGATGACTGGCAAAATCGTGAGTTTTGGCATGGTGGTGCGGCAATCTGCAGTACATTTTCTGTCTTAAGGAAACAGGCGAGGAAATGGCTTTAGAAGTGGATTCATATGAATTAAGTCTTCATAAGTGGCTGCAGATACAGTTGAACTTGCGGGGGGGCTTGGTCCCGTCGCTGGCACCAGGGCCCCCCCAGCTCACTGGCTCCATATCGGCAGCGTGGCAATTCAGGGAGATCGTGTATCCCTGCTCTGCCACAGAGTTGAACTGTATCGGCGGCCTGATTCATTTAAAAAGCAGCGCAGCTATGGATGGGCCCCTCAGAGCGTGGGGCCTGGAGCGGCCACACACTCTGCTCCCCAGTACCTCGCTTCTGATTCATATAATTAGTAATGAAGATAGTTAGCTCACTGTGCCAGCGGTAATACTCAACTCTATGGAAGCTTGCACAGAGCCATTGCCATTGCTTTTCTCCACCTTCTTTACAGATTGGAAATGGTCCATTGACAAAAAGTGGCAAAAAGCAAAGAAGAATAAATTTCTAGAGACCAATGAGAAGATGGATTTGGTCTCGGCTCCAGTGCCGAGCCTTTTCCCCTTCTCTTATGGCCAATCCCTTTTCAGTAGTCCATGCTGGATTTCTCAGGTAGCCCATCAAACTCCTCTGACATCATCATCCTAGGCCTTTTATGGTCGACAATTGCAGAGACCAGGTGCTTGGATATTAAGGAGCATCATCTACAGTTGCTTTAAGTTTGTCCTTAATTTGTTCCATCTTCATTGGTTCAGCACAAGCTAGGTGTCTGAAATCGGCTCTTCTGTTCTTGACTTACATGCTGCAAAAGGAATTATTTTTCCGCTCACTCCAACTTACTAGGTGTTGTCCACACCTAGTTCCCAGCAATCAAGTTACTGACTTCTCACAACTGTTCTTGGTGCTCTTCCCTTTACATCAAGGTAAGGCATATCTTTAAGCAAGTCTCCAGTTTGCCTATACTTCATTGCTATACTGCTGTTAACCATTTCCTCCTTACAAAGCTCAGTTTGGATATTTCATTGCTATTAGCCTCTTCTCTGCTGGAAGATTCCAGACAGCATTTCCTTCTCTGTTAGTCCTGTGGTTAACTATTGCTCTTCTGAAAGATACTAGACTGCATTTATTTCTCTTTTAATCGAATGATTAAAAAGAACCTGTCAGCCAATTTTGTAATGTACAGTAAAGATACAGCTGCACTGGTGCTGTGACGCAGATTAAATTGACACCTTTGGTGAAGAAAAACCGCGTTGTGGTTCTTCTTTAGAAAGGATTTGAAGTTTTCTCATTTCGGTGCACAGTGCACTGGAATTTCGCCTCCCTGTCTGTGATTCCCTGACCTCTTTGCCTTCCTCCTCTCAGTAGTCACTTGTCATCCAAAGATCGTAGGCAGGCGGAAGGGCCAGGGAATCTAAGACTGAGTACAAATAGAGGGGCTGGAATATCATAGACAGGGAGGAGAAGATCTAATTAGCAGAAAAATTTCAATGCTGATTAATGAAGAACAAAGTGGATTTCTTCACCAGAAGTAAAATATTTGAGTTGAGAGTCCTCAGTGGTTGATACCTTTTAATGGCTAACTGAAAAGATGGTAACAAATTGCAAGCTTTCGAGACTACTCAGGTCTCTTCATCAGGCTGAATATACAAAATCTGAAAGAATCACATATTTAACACAAAAACACAGAAAATGCAATAGGTAAGACAAGTGACGTGAAGCAGAATAGTCATTATGGCAGAGGGATGAGCATAAATATTGGAACAATTCATAGATAAGGAGAGAAGTTTTATTACCCTCTGATTGGGGTCTGGTAATGTTTTGTGATGTTTTCACAGGGTATTTGGAGTAAATTCCTTTAATTGATGTAATAGGCCATAAAACCATGTGACAGGTTCATTCCAGCATTAAGAGTGTCAAAGGTCACCATCAATTTGTATTCGCAAATTCTTCTCTGCCTCTGAGATGTGAATCTGCTTCTTAGTACCAGTATTTTCATATCTGACATGCTATGATCAGGGGAGCAAAAATGTTTTGCCACAGGTAGATCCATTCTTTTTTCTCTTATTGCGTGGCGATGAGAATTCATCCTTGTTCTCAGTTTTTGCCCGGTCTCCCCCACATACAGACCCCCAGTTGGACATTAGTACATATAATTAGGTACACAAATTAGATGTGATGCAGCTGAAAGTACCTGGTATTTTTGTAGTCCTGATGTGAGTTGGGGATCTTTATCTTGTCCGTGGTCATTATAAATGGACAGGTTTTGCATTTCTTCTGATTGCAAGGCAAGGTTCCTGCAGCTGTTTGTACTAGAAGTATAAATTTAATAAGTATCGCAGCGCCTTTAGAGCCATGACTTTACTTTACATTGCAAAATTGCTCTGACAGGTTCTTTTCAACCTTTTTGTCATGTTTAAAGATACAGTTTCCTATACTGCCACTTTTTTGTGTTTATCCGCCCCACCTGGCTCTGCTTCACAAGTGCTACCTGCTTACTTTCTTTGTTGTCCTGGTCCTTGCTGATCCTAGTGTTGTTTGAAAAGACCCGTTTTGTGCTCAACCTGACCACGGCGTTATATTTATTAGAGAGATAGATAGATAAAATGTAAAAAGGAAGTCAGCACTCCAAAAACTGGATTTTTTGAACCAACATGCAACGTTTCTGCTCACAATGAGCCTTTCTCATGTGCTGTTCCATTTTTATGCTTTTTTAGATAGTAGGCGCCGGATTTTCCCGTTGCACGGGTAGATCCCCAGCCTTGTCTGCCTCCGTGGTCCCCCATTCAGCCACAGTGGGAGCTGCTTTGCAAGGACATCAGTCTCAGCATCTTGCTCAGACTCGGCGTTTGCTTGGTTATTGCTGTCTCTCCAGCCAAAGCTATAGTAACTAGCAATAGGCAGCGGCGAATGGACGTTCCAGAGGCTAAGTCCAGAAATCACTCTACTGAGCATGCTCGTGAGGTGGCGACCTCTCATTGGTGGTCGGTGTCAGCTGCTCGGGTGATGTGGCAGTTCACGATTGGTCAACGAGCAAGGTCCTGTCAGACTGGACTTGAACGGTTCGTCTAAAAGGTTCGCTGGAGCACACGCGGGCGGCACTAAGATCATATGTGTTTGGTGGATATGTTACCGCCCTGTGTGCACATGTGCCGTTACTTGCACTGCGCGTGTGTGTCTAGACAGGCAGTGTAGGGTGGGAACTCCCGCTTGGCTTGCATCTGACTCCGGATGAACCGTGTTCGTGCGTGCTTTGCACAACCGAGTGTCAGAGTGAGTGCAACCACCAGCTTTGTTTTCACTGAGGGGGCAGCATGGGACCCCAACTAGCGTCAAAAACCGCTATACTCCTGTCCCGTCTGACAGGGTATAGCCCGACTCACGAGTGCTTTCTCTCTACTAGTACCGTTCAGTGACGTAACAGAGTTAGGCTACTTTCACACATCAGTTTTTTTGAATCAGCATAATCCGTCCTATGCCTGATAGGACGGATCCGGCGCTGATTTTAAAAAACTGATGGGAACTGATCAGGCTTTTTGCCTGATCCGTCCTGACCTTTTGAACCGGAAATATAAAATTTCCATGTTGAAAATGCAGGCTTGAATGGGAGAGAGAGAGAGAGACCTTGGACGCCGGATCAGTTTTCTGACGGATTTGTCAAAAATCTGGTCCGGCTCCATAGGTTTGCATTGTTTCCGGCCGCTGAAGTGCCGATTCAGGCACTGTCAGGTGCCTCCGGAAAAAAAAAAAAAGTTGCAGCAAGCGTCTTGTCCGGCCGCCGGAATGTACAATTCCGCGGATCCGGCCAAAAACGGATGCAACGCAGTGACATCAGGGCGATCCGGCGTAATGTAAGTCAATGCTAAAAAAACGCATCCAGTAACGGATCCGTTTTTTTTTAAACACGCCGGATCGCGCCCCCGATTTCAAAAGCCTGATGTGTGAAAGCAGCCTTAGGTACTTCGCAGTCTGTTCCACTGAGTGACTTTTAACTCTGTGTTTACGGTGCTTGCTCGCAGCTTCGCTCCGCCATTGTATACTAGCTGTTGGTCCCCATCACGCACGGTGGACCCGGGTTGCGATGGCACTTTACCTTAATTTATATTCAGTGCGATCCACAAACACTAACATAGGTAGATAATAAAAGATAATAGATGGGAGCGCTATGCTGACAGTAGGCAGACACTTCCATCTCTTGTATATGTATTTATTAGCAGTTGCTGTGTTCCATGTTTTCACATTTATGAGTCAGTTTCTTTTTAATCTCCAGACAGATTTGCAACAAATAGCTGAGATATCATTGTATAGAAGCTGGTTGGTTAGTCCGGGGGAGGTGAGCACAGATTACACGGTGTAAGATAAGACATGTTTTAGAGAGGTAGGAATAAGATGAGAAGCTTGTAGACAACAGGAATATGATGATCTCCTGCAGTCTTGCCCAGGCTCGCTTTGTGTACGATCTCCGCCGCGCACTCATTTATCGCGGAATATAAAAGGCAGGGTATTTCCCTTTTTCGTGTTCTGTGAGAACTTTCATAGGGACACTAATAAGGATGCAGTCTGGAAGTCAAGCACAATGTGTGCAACGTCAAAGCCCCCTGTTAACGACTGTCAGTGTGGTGGAGAGCGCGGTCGTAGGTGTGTGTGTAATGACATATGTTCTTGTTAGACCAGCTCATTGCCTGCAGAGTCCCTGCACAATAGCCTGTGTCTTGAATATATGGATACACACTAAGGATCAAGAAATACCTCTGC
>JARQOD010000010.1:27919886-27981647 GCA_033576555.1 Oophaga sylvatica | reverse complement strand
TTCCCTCCGGGGGCTTTTGCCCTCTCAGTTTGGTCCAGCCACTGTGTTTTGTACTTTTGCTTTTTGCAGTTTTTTCAGTGGATGCTGTTTTTGTTACACCAGAGAACTAATTTAGGTGGTAGAGGTCGTGTGATCTCAGGTGATTTTGAAATTAGTGAGTTGGTGTTTTTCAGGGTTTTCTGGGATTGCAGTAAGTACCCTTCCTATCCTTTTCTATTTAGATAGTTTGGGCCCCAGCGTTTGCTCATACTATTTTCTTTCTGTGTCAGTATTTCCTCTTGTCTAACCGCCATTACATGTTTGGGGGCTTTCTGTTGTCTTTGGGGTTCTGCTCCGGGGCAGATAGCTTTCCTGTTTCTGTCTTTAGGTGTAGTTAGTTTCTCAGGCTGTGACGAGGCGTCTAGGACCATCGTAGGAACGCTCCACGGCTGCCTCTAGTTGTGGTGGTTAGTCAGGTACTGCAATCTCATAGATTCCAACTGCTCTGGTGTATTTCCTTTTTTACCTGCACTCCTCAGCTACCGTAACATAACAGTATCACCGGCCAAAAAAATTGTATGGTACTCACAGAAGGGAAAAAATATTTTGAAGGAAGAAAAGTTGTCAGAGATATTTTTCTGTTTGTTGCATTTTTTTTTTCCTCTGTATCTCTGGGTGCTGGGGAGGATCTTTTCTCCCAATGGAGTTTGCACAGTTGTCTGGCCGTGTGGATCAGCTTGCCACTGAGGTTCAGAGTATTGCTGCATATCTTGCTAGGTTGCCTGTTGTGGAACCTAGGATCCCCATGCCAGATTTGTTTTTAGGGGATCGAGCTAAGTTTCAGAATTTCAAAAATAATTGTAAATTGTTTTTTGCCTTAAAATCTAAGTCCTCAGGAAACGCAGCGCAGCAGGTTCAAATTATCATCTCTCTCCTGCGCGGCGATCCTCAGGATTGGGCTTTTCCCTCACACCTGGGGATCCTGTTTTGAGTGATGTTGATGCATTTTTTCAGGCTTTGGGGTTATTGTACGATGAGCCTAATGTCACTGATCAAGCTGAAAAAGCCTTGTTGGCATTAAATCAGGGGCTTGATGACGCTGAGTTATACTGTCAGAGATTCCGTAGGTGGGCAGTCCTGACCAAATGGAATGACGACGCTTTGGCGGCCCTTTTCGGAAGGGTCTGTCGGATAATGTAAAGGATGTTATGGTGGGATTCCCTGTCCCCTCTGGTCTCAATGATTCTATGTCATTAGCGATTCAAATTGACAGACGTTTGCGTGAGCGGAGAAGTATGCGTGGAGTGGTGTTGCCTTGTGAGCCAGCTGCTGAGCCCATGCAGTGTGATGGAGTGGTGTCTGGGGCACAGCGTCATGAGTTTCGAAAGCGCAATGGGTTATGTTTCTACTGTGGTGATGCCTCTCATGCTATTTCAGTCTGCCCTAAGCGGGGAAGACGTTTTGCACGCTCAGTTGTCTTGGGTAGTGTTCAGACTAAGTTTTTATTAACTGTCACTCTGATATGCTCTCTGTCCTCATTTTCTGCTCAGGCTTTCGTTGATTCTGGAGCAGCTATTAACCTGATGGATTATGATTTTGCTAAACGTTGTGGATTTCCCTTGATACCCCTACAGAAGTCTATTCCCCTACTGGGGATCGATTCTACCCCTTTGGCTGAGAATAAACCCCAGTTTTCTACTCAGGTGATAATGAGGGTTGAACCTGATCACCAGGAGTGCTGCAAATTTTTGGTTCTATATAATCTGCATGACATTATCGTGCTGGGTTTCCCTTGGTTACAGTCTCATAATCCTGTTTTGGATTGGAAATCTGTGTCTGTAACCAGTTGGGGCTGCCAATGTGTTAATACCAACACTCCTGTTTTTTCTGCCTCCCCCCAGGCTGAGGATGTTCCTGACTTTTTGTTTGATTTTTCTGATGTGTTTAGCGAAAGTAAATCTGCATCCTTACCTCCCCATAGGAGCTATGACTGCGCTATTGAATTAGTGCCAGGTAGTAAATTCCCTAAGGGTCGCCTTTTTAACTTGTCTGTACCTGAACATGACGCTATGCGGTCTTATATCAAGGAATCATTGGAGAAGGGTCATATCAGACCATCCTCTTCACCCTTAGGTGCCGGTTTTTTTTTGTGGCCAAAAAAGATGGTTCATTAAGGCCGTGTATTGATTATCGTCTCTTGAACAATATTACTGTGAAATATCAATACCCGTTACCCTTGATTTCTGACCTGTTTTCCAGGGTGAAAAACGCTACTTGGTTTACCAAGCTTGACCTCAGGGGGGCGTATAACCTTATTCGCATTAAGCACGGGGATGAATGGAAGACGGCATTTAACACCCCTGAAGGGCATTTTGAGTACCTTGTGATGCCCTTTGGGCTCACTAATGCTCCTTCCGTCTTCCAGTCCTTCATGAATGACATTTTCAGGGATTTTGTGGACAAGTTTCTGATTGTTTATTTGGATGATATCTTGATTTTTTCTAATGACTGGGACTCTCATGTGAAACATGTTCGAACTGTATTCCAGATTTTGAGAGAGAATGCTCTGTATGTGAAGGGATCAAAGTGTCTTTTTGGCGTACAGAAGATCTCATTTCTGGGATTCATTTTGTCCCCATCTGTTATTGAAATGGACCCGGTCAAGGTTCAGGCCATCTGTGATTGGGTCCAACCTACTTCATTAAAGGCTCTTCAGAGATTTTTGGGTTTTGCCAATTTTTATCGTAAATTTATTGGTAATTTCTCTGTTATTGTTAAACCATTAACTGATTTGACCAGAAAGGGTTCTGATGTGGTGAATTGGCCTCCTGAGGCAGTCTCTGCGTTTCAGGAACTTAAGCAGAGATTCACTTCTGCTCCTGTTCTACGGCAGCCTGATGTTTCTCTGCCATTTCAGGTGGAGGTTGATGCCTCTGAAATTGGGGCAGGTGCCGTTTTGTCCCAAAAAGATCCAGAGACCTCTAAAAGTAACCCTTGTGCCTTTTTCTCTCGAAAATTTTCTCCTACTGAACGTAATTATGACGTGGGTAATCGGGAGTTATTGGCCATGAAGTGGGCTTTTGAAGAGTGGAGACATTGGCTGGAGGGAGCCAAACATCAGGTGGTGGTCCTTACGGACCATAAGAATCTGGTCTATCTGGAATCTGCCAAGCGACTCAATCCTAGACAGGCCAGGTGGGCCTTGTTTTTCACACGTTTTAATTTTGTGGTTTCCTTTCTTCCTGGCACTAAGAATGTTAAGGCGGATGCCCTCTCGAGGAGTTTCCTTGCGGACTCTCCTGAGCTATCTGATCCCTCTGTTATTTTGAAGGAGGGTGTAGTTCTTTCCGCCATCTCGCCTAATTTGAGACTTGCTCTGGAGGGGTGTCAGGAGGATAGACCCGAGCGCTGCCCTGTTGGAAAATTGTTTGTCCCGGACCAATGGAAAAAGAGTGTGATGTCTGAGATTCATTGTTCCGCATTGGCTGGGCATCCCGGAATTTTTGGTACCAGAGACTTGGTTAGTCGGTCCTTTTGGTGGCCTACCTTGTCTCGCGATGTCAGGGAATTTGTGCAGTCCTGCGGGACTTGCTCTCGCTCCAAGCCTTGCTCTCGCTCTAGTGGTTTGTTGATGCCATTGCCTGTGCCCAAGAGACCATGGACCCATATCTCTATGGATTTCATTTCCGATCTTCCTGTTTCTCAGAGAATGACCACCATCTGGGTAATTTGTGATAGGTTTTCCAAAATGATACATCTTGTGCCATTACCTAAGTTGCCTTCCTCCTCTGAATTGGTGCCGTTGTTCCTTCAGCACGTGGTTCGTTTACACGGCATTCCTGAGAACATTGTGTCTGACAGAGGAGTCCAGTTTGTTTCCAGATTTTGGAGGACTTTTTGTTCTAAACTGGGTGTTCAATTGTCTTTCTCCTCGGCATTTCATCCTCAGACCAATGGTCAAACTGAGAGAACAAACCAGACATTGGAGACTTATCTAAGATGCTTTGTGTCTGCTGATCAGGATGACTGGGTCTCTTTTTTGCCTTTGGCTGAGTTTGCTCTTAATAATAGGGCTAGCTCTGCCACTTTGATGTCTCCGTTTTTCTGTAATTCTGGGTTTCACCCTCGATTTTCTTCAGGACAGACGGAGGCTTCTGTCTGTCCAGGTGTTGACTCTGTTGTTGAGCGTATGCAGCAGATTTGGGACCAGGTAGTGGAGAGGTTGTCCCTCTCTCAGGAGAAGGCCCAGCGGTTTGCTAACCGGCATAGGACTTATGGTCCTCGGTTTAAAGTGGGGACTTGGTCTGGTTGTCCTCAAAGAATATTCCTATGAGAGTAGCATCTCCTAAATTTAAGCCTAGGTTCATTGGACCTTATAAGATCATGGAGATTATTAATCCTGTTTCTTTTCGTTTGCTTCTTCCAGGGACATTTAAGATCCATAACGTGTTCCACAAGTCCTTGTTGAAGAGGTTTGTTGAGCCAGTGGTTCCTGCTGCTGTGCCTCCTGACCCTGTTTTGGTTGAGGGCAATCTGGAGTATGTGGTTGAGAAAATATTGGATTCTCGTTTTTCTAGACGAAGACTCCAGTATTTGGTTAAATGGAGAGGTTATGGTCAGGAAGATAATTCTTGGGTGTTTGCTTCGGACATCCATGCTAGGAGACTTATCCGTGCGTATCATAGAACTCATCCTGACCGACCTGGTTGCTCAAATGAGGGTTCGGTGACCCCTCCTCAAGGGGGGGGTACTGTTGTGAATGGGTTTGAGATGAGTTCTGAGCAGAGGCTCCCTCTGGTGGTTACAAGCGGTACTAGTGAGGATTGGGAATCAGGTGTTACTGATTGGTCTTATTTAAGGGAATCATTTTCCCATCAGGGTTGCCGGTGATCAATTGTTCTGGTCTGAATCCTTCTTTCCAGTTTCCCTTGTAGCCTGCTGTGTCGTGTCTGCATCTCCTGCTATCAGATAAGACAATTTCTTATTTTGTGTTTTTGCTATATTTTTGCATTTTGTCCTGCACTTCTGTGGGGGCCTTCTGGGTTCCCTCCGGGGGCTTTTGCCCTCTCAGTTTGGTCCAGCCACTGTGTTTTGTACTTTTGCTTTTTGCAGTTTTTTCAGTGGATGCTGTTTTTGTTACACCAGAGAACTAATTTAGGTGGTAGAGGTCGTGTGATCTCAGGTGATTTTGAAATTAGTGAGTTGGTGTTTTTCAGGGTTTTCTGGGATTGCAGTAAGTACCCTTCCTATCCTTTTCTATTTAGATAGTTTGGGCCCCAGCGTTTGCTCATACTATTTTCTTTCTGTGTCAGTATTTCCTCTTGTCTAACCGCCATTACATGTTTGGGGGCTTTCTGTTGTCTTTGGGGTTCTGCTCCGGGGCAGATAGCTTTCCTGTTTCTGTCTTTAGGTGTAGTTAGTTTCTCAGGCTGTGACGAGGCGTCTAGGACCATCGTAGGAACGCTCCACGGCTGCCTCTAGTTGTGGTGGTTAGTCAGGGTACTGCAATCTCATAGATTCCAACTGCTCTGGTGTATTTCCTTTTTTACCTGCACTCCTCAGCTACCGTAACATAACACCTCCCCCTCAAGCTCAGAGCATACAGCTGACACTACAACTCCCTCCTGAGGAATAGGAACCGGATCATCCGTCCTCCCGGCCCCTGGGAAAGTACGAGATAAGGCATCAGGAAGCAACTTTATTGAGCAGTCATATGCGCGATGAGGAGGTAACTCTTTACACCCCTCCTCTGAGAACATCTCCCCAAAGTCCTTCAGAAAAGGAGACAAAGTCCTAGGCACAACCGCACCGATGACCGTGCTCATGCAGTTATTCCTGCAAAATTCACCCCACTGGCTAATCTTTCCGGATTGCCAATCAATCACTGGGTTATGTTTAGCCAACCAAGGAAGTCCCAACACAATAGGAGTAGGTAGACCCTCCAACACATAACAAGACAATTGCTCTTTATGTATTGCCCCTACTCGAAGATCTATGTTATGAACAGCTTGTACCAAGCTACCTTGACCGAGAGGTCTACAATCAATAGAGACTATAGGGACCGGTTTGGCCAATACACTCAGTTGCATACCATGCACCTGGGCAAACCGAGCGTCCACCAGATTAGCCCCGGACCCACTATCAAGAAAAACAGAAATCCTCTCAGTTCTAGTACCAATCACCACCTCCGCAGGCACGAGAAACTGAGAGGGATTTGGGGATGAAATACACACTCCCAGGTTAACTCCTTTGCTCAAAGAGGCCCGGGATGGACACCCCCCAACAAAATGTCCCTCTCTCCCGCAAAAGAAACACCTTCTAGTCTTGCGGTGCACCGCCGATTCCCTCCTACCAAAGGATGTCCCTCCCAACTGCATGGGTTCCTCAGAACAGACCAGGGGAACCTCAGTATAAGGGACTTTAGTAGTAGGTGGAGTCATCACGGGAGGCGGAGTTACCTCGCGTCTTCCCCGAATTCGTCTATCAATGCGAATAGCGAGGGCCATAGCAGCCTCCAGTGATGGAGGAGAATCATACTGAGCCAACACATCTTTTAATTTGTCAGACAACCCTTGACAAAACTGGCTCCTAAGAGCTGGGTCATTCCACTGAGTATCTGTTGCCCATTTACGGAACTCAGAAGAATATTCCTCCGCTGGACGATTTCCTTGCCGTATTTTACGTAACTTTGTTTCAGCAAGGGAAACACGATCCGGATCATCATATACCAGACCCAGGGCAGTAAAAAATCGATCCACTGACTGGAGATCTGGGAGCCTGGAGGAATAGAGAACGCCCAAGATTGAGGGTCCCCTTGTAAGAGCGAGATAACAATTCCCACCCTCTGCTCTTCACTCCCAGATGACCGAGGCCGCAGCCGAAAGTACAATTTACATGCCTCCCGGAAAGTAAAAAATTTGTCCCGCCCACCAGTGAACCTGTCCGGGAGAGCAACCTTAGGTTCAGATCTGGTTTGCTCCGGGGGGGACAAAACCTTGGACTTAATGTCTGCAAACTCCATGGACAACCCCTGCAACTGCCGGGCCAGCTGGGCTACTGGATCCATGACAGCTGGGGAGAATCTTTAGTATGGCCGGTGAAAATGTCACGCTGTATAGCAGATATATATATGTGATGACAGTAATCTTTATCAAAAGGGCAACATACTATATAACATGCGCATAGATATATGATAACATAGAATTACCTGACAGAATGTCCAGTGGGTCAATACGGAATCCGTTATACGCTGTCTCCGGCTAGAGGGTGACCGGGGTCTATGCTGACCCTAAACTGGGGTCCTAACTAATCCCTCTACCTGGAGGTACTGTTAAAGGTACAGAGGTCCAGGCCACCAGCGTAAACCCTGTCTCCTATCAATCCCTGCCAACTGTAATCTAGTCCTAAGAAGGACCCTGATTACCACCAAAGGGAATGAACAGGTAACGGTTAATGAACAGAAAGACATACAAGAAAGACAAGAAATAAAGTAAATAAAGTCTTACATACAACACTCACACACAGTAGGAACACCTAAGGTCTCAGAGATAAACTATAAGCTATAAGAGTAAAAACAACTAAGGAGCTCTTAGCTTAAGTATTCTCAGAACCGATCCAGTCTGCTAGACTACATGAATGCTTTCACCGGCATCTAACACACAGACTGGCAGGAATATAAAGGAAGCTAATTAGTAAATAATCAAAAGCAGCCTAGTCTTAGCAAAGAGCTAGGTAAAATTAACTCCCTCATTACCAAACACAAAGAAACAGCAACTCAGCTGTGAGAAGTCAGAGTGTGTAATCGCGACGATCCTCGTGGCGATACACCCATGACACCTGCACTTCTGTGGGGGCCTTCAGGGTCCCCTCCGGGGCTTTTGCCCTCTCAGTTTAGTTCAGCCACTGATGTTTGTACTTTTGCTTTATCCAGTTTTTTCAGTGGCTGCTGTTTTGATTTTGTTACACCAGAGAACTAATTTAGGTGGTAGAGGTCGTGTGATCTCAGGTGTTTTTGAAATTAGTAGAGTTGGTGCTTTTCAGGGTTTTCTGGGATTGCAGTAAGTACCCTTCCTATCCTTTTCTATTTAGTTAGTTTGGGCCCCAACGTTTGCTCATACTATTTTCTGTCTGTGTCAGTATTTCTTCTTGTCTAACCGCCATTACATGTTTGGGGGCTTTCTATTATCTTTGGGGTTCTGCTCCGGGGCAGATAGCTTTCCTATATCTATCTTTAGGTGTAGTTAGTTTCTCAGGCTGTGACGAGGCGTCTAGGACCAACGTAGGAACGCTCCACGGCTGCCTCTAGTTGTTGTGGTTAGTCAGGGTACTGCAATCTCATAGATTCCAACTGCTCTGTATTGCCTTTTTTGCCTGCACTCCTCAGCTACTGAAACATAACAGTAATACCTTCATCCATGATCTATGGCATGACTAGTAATGCCGCTTAGTGAGATGCAACAGTAATATCACGCACAATATCTGGATGGTAGAGGAGCTGCTAAAAATGTGAAGGGTCCAAATCAAAATTGACATAAATTTTTCCAGCCCCACGATTTCTTGAATTTTGTGATAGCTATGGGAATCCAAGTAAGAGATGAGCAAATTAAGGCAAATCAAATTGGCTTCAAATTTTACAAGAAATCGGAACTGCCAAACCTCACATAGTGGCCACAATTTTGCTAAGTTAATAAACTGTAATGTGACTTTCCCCACTTTTCCCCATAAGCAAAACTTATCACAGGAAAGTTAATAGGTAGAGATGATCGAATCTGTCAGGAATCGAATTCGACAAATTGTGCAGGAAATTCTTATTGCAGCAAAGTTATTATACGCAAAATTGAATGTTCCTTATTGTCCTCAAAACCCCAGAATATAAAAACGTAGGATGTAAAAAAAATTAATTAATACTCACCTTACTGTTTACGCATCACGCCATCCCTGCAGGCCACTCTTCCGTCCTCCATGCCTCTTGTTTTCCCCTTTCCCTGTTGCAGGCTTCCTCTTTGCCCTTCTCATTCCCGGTTGTGACTTTCTGCTCATATGTCTTTGAGCATTGTGCCATAACTTGGGTGATACGCATCATAACGCCACGATATGAGCTGCCAAGTTGAGCCAGAAAAGGATGGATGTAAAAGGGAAGGGAAAGGTTGAGGCTTGAAGGACCGGCCGTGTGAGCCGCGGTGAGGTGAGTATAAATTTTTTTAACTCAAGCACACAAACATATTATGCCTCCATGCCGCCTACGAGTTGTACAGAGACATACCAGGGCACTTGACGAGCTCTAGCAGATCTTCATAAACCTCCAAAAATAAATCCAAATTTATGATCCTGTCCAATAGATGCCCCGATTACAAAGTTTCGAGGGAATAATATTCTAGTAATACGATGATGTATATTGTACCATATGGCAGCAAATTTTGTGCCTACGTCTCCATAGCAAGGAACAACAAAGACCAATCTGCCCGCTCCTAAATAAAACGAAATCTAGAACTAGATGGCATTTCAATTAACAGACCAATTTGCTTCTAAATCTTGACACACAAACCTTTCGCAGCCACATAATCCGACCAGAGCGATTTATGCACCATTGTGTATTAATTTTACAGCCCCTCGGCTTGGGTTTATACAGTGAAATTAGCCTGAGATGTTTACATTGCTTAAAAGTCTGAATTATTGTAATTACCGATATTATATCATTCAAAGTGCAAATTTCCATTTACAAAGCGTTCAGCCAACGGTATTTTAATGCACCAAAGTAAAAACTATTTCCTTTCTATTATTTACAGTTTTATGATTGTGCTAAATTCAATACAATTTCTTATTTCAGATTTACATAACAGCTGAGGTCCACAAATATTACACAACAACAGCTGCAGCCAAAATTTTTCTTCCTTTTTTTTTTCTTTTTTTGTTGTTCTCGGCACATTTTCCTAAGGGTATGTTCAGTACTAGAGTGGCAGGGAGCTGTGCCATTACTACATTACGATGCCTGGCAAAATCGTGAGTTTTGGCATGGTGGTGCGGCAATCTGCAGTACATTTTCTGTCTTAAGGAAACAGGCCGAGGAAATGGCTTTAGAAGTGGATTCATATGAATAAGTCTTCATAAGTGGCTGCAGATACAGTTGAACTTGCGGGGGGGCTTGGTCCCGTCGCTGGCACCAGGGCCCCCCCAGCTCACTGGCTCCATATCGGCAGCGTGGCAATTCAGGGAGATCGTGTATCCCTGCTCTGCCACAGAGTTGAACTGTATCGGCGGCCTGATTCATTTAAAAGCAGCGCAGCTATGGATGGGCCCCTCAGAGCGTGGGGCCTGGAGCGGCCACACACTCTGCTCCCCAGTACCTACGCTTCTGATTCATATTAATTAGTAATGAAGATAGTTAGCTCACTGTGCCAGCGGTAATACTCAACTCTACTGGAAAGCTTGCACAGAGCCATTGCCACTTGCTTTTCTCCACTCTTCTTTACAGATTGGAAATGGTCCATTGACAAAAAGTGGCAAAAAGCAAAGAAGAATAAATTTCTAGAGACCAATGAGAAGATGGATTTGGTCTCGGCTCCAGTGCCGAGCCTTTTCCCCCTTCTCTTATGGCCAATCCCTTTTCAGTAGTCCATGCTGGATTTCTCAGGTAGCCCATCAAACTCCTCTGACATCATCATCCTAGGCCTTTTATGGTCGACAATTGCAGAGACCAGGTGCTTGGATATTAAGGAGCATCATCTACAGTTGCTTTAAGTTTGTCCTTAATTTGTTCCATCTTCATTTGGTTCAGCACAAGCTAGGTGTCTGAAATCGGCTCTTCTGTTCTTGACTTACATGCTGCAAAAGGAATTATTTTTCCGCTCACTCCAACTTACTAGGTGTTGTCCACACCTAGTTCCCAGCAATCAAGTTACTGACTTCTCACAACTGTTCTTGGTGCTCTTCCCTTTACAATCAAGGTAAGGCATATCTTTAAGCAAGTCTCCAGTTTGCCTATACTTCATTGCTATACTGCTGTTAACCATTTCCTCCTTACAAAGCTCAGTTTGGATATTTCATTGCTATTAGCCTCTTCTCTGCTGGAAGATTCCAGACAGCATTTCCTTCTCTGTTAGTCCTGTGGTTAACTATTGCTCTTCTGAAAGATACTAGACTGCATTTATTTCTCTTTTAATCGAATGATTAAAAAGAACCTGTCAGCACAATTTTGTAATGTACAGTAAAGATACAGCTGCACTGGTGCTGTGACGCAGATTAAATTGATACCTTTGGTGAAGAAATCCGCGTTGTGGTTCTTCTTTAGAAAGGATTTGAAGTTTTCTCATTTCGGTGCACAGTGCACTGGAATTTCGCCTCCCTGTCTGTGATTCCCTGACCTCTTTGCCTTCCTCCTCTCAGTAGTCACTTGTCATCCAAAGATCGTAGGCAGGCGGAAGGGCCAGGGAATCTAAGACTGAGTACAAATAGAGGGGCTGGAATATCATAGACAGGGAGGAGAAGATCTAATTAGCAGAAAACTTTCAATGCTGATTAATGAAGAACAAAGTGGATTTCTTCACCAGAAGTAAAATATTTAGAGTTGAGTCCTCAGTGGTTGATACCTTTTAATGGCTAACTGAAAAGATGGTAACAAATTGCAAGCTTTCGAGACTACTCAGGTCTCTTCATCAGGCTGAACTAATACAAAATCTGAAGAATCACATATTTATACACAAAAACACAGAAAAATGCAATAGGTAAGACAAGTGACGTGAAGCAGAATAGTCATTATGGCAGAGGGATGAGCATAAATATTGGAACAATTCATAGATAAGGAGAGAAAGTTTTATTACCCTCTGATTGGGGTCTGGTAATGTTTTGTGATGTTTTCACAGGGTATTTGGAGTAAATTCCTTAATTGATGTAATAGGCCATAAAACCATGTGACAGGTTCATTCCAGCATTAAGAGTGTCAAAGGTCACCATCAATTTGTATTCGCAAATTCTTCTCTGCCTCTGAGATGTGAATCTGCTTCTTAGTACCAGTATTTTCATATCTGACATGCTATGATCAGGGGAGCAAAAATGTTTTGCCACAGGTAGATCCATTCTTTTTTCTCTTATTGCGTGGCGATGAGAATTCATCCTTGTTCTCAGTTTTTGCCCGGTCTCCCCCACATACAGACCCCCAGTTGGACATTTAGTACATATAATTAGGTACACAACATTAGATGTGATGCAGCTGAAAGTACCTGGTATCTTGTAGTCCTGATGTGAGTTGGGGATCTTTATCTTGTCCGTGGTCATTATAAATGGACAGGTTTTGCATTTCTTCTGATTGCAAGGCAAGGTTCCTGCAGCTGTTGTACTAGAAGTATAAATTTAATAAGTATCGCAGCGCCTTTAGAGCCATGACTTTACTTTACATTGCAAAATTGCTCTGACAGGTTCTTTTCAACCATTTTGTCATGTTTAAAGATACCAGTTTCCTATACTGCCACTTTTTTGTGTTTATCCGCACACCTGGCTCTGCTTCACAAGTGCTACCTGCTTACTTTCTTTGTTGTCCTGGTCCTTGCTGATCCTAGTGTTGTTTGAAAAGACCCGTTCTGCTGCTCAACCTGACCTACGGCGTTATATTTATTAGAGAGATAGATAGATAAAATGTAAAAAGGAAGTCAGCACTCCAAAAACTGGATTTATTTGAAACCAACATGGCAACGTTTCTGCTCACAATGAGCCTTTCTCATGTGCTGTTCCATTTTTATGCTTTTTTAGATAGTTAGGCGCCAGGATTTTCCCGTTGCACGGGGTAGATCCCCAGCCTTGTCTGCCTCCGTGGTCCCCCATTCAGCCACAGTGGGAGCTGCTTAGCAAGGACATCAGTCTCAGCATCTTGCTCAGACTCGTGCTGTTTGCTTGGTTATTGCTGTCTCTCCAGCCAAAGCTATAGTAACTAGCAATAGGCAGCGGCGAATGGACGTTCCAGAGGCTAAGTCCAGAAATCACTCTACTGAGCATGCTCGTGAGGTGGCGACCTCTCATTGGTGGTCGGTCGTCAGCTGCTCGGGTGATGTGGCAGTTCACGATTGGTCAACGAGCAAGGTCCTGTCAGACTGGACTTGAACGGATCGTCTAAAAGGTTCGCTGGAGCACACGCGGGCGCACTAAGATCATATGTGTTTGGTGGATATGTTACCGCCCTGTGTGCACATGTGCCGTTACTTGCACTGCGCGTGTGTGTCTAGACAGGCAGTGTAGGGTGGGAACTCCCGCTTGGCTTAGCATCTGACTCCGGATGAACCGTGTTCGTGCGTGCTTTGCACAACCGAGTGTCAGAGTGAGTGCAACCACCAGCTTTGTTTTCACTGAGGGGGCAGCAATAGGGACCCCAACTAGCGTCATAACCGCTATACTCCTGTGCCGTCTGACAGGGTATAGCCACGACTCACGAGTGCTTTCTCTCTACTAGTACCGTTCAGTGACGTAACAGAGTTAGGCTACTTTCACACATCAGTTTTTTTGAATCAGGCATAATCCGTCCTATGCCTGATAGGACGGATCCGGCGCTGATTTTAAAAAACTGATGCAACTGATCAGGCTTTTTGCCTGATCCGTCCTGACCTTTTGAACCCGGAAATATAAAATTTCCATGTTGAAAATGCAGGCTTGAATGGAGAGAGAGAGAGAGAGACCTTGGACGCCGGATCAGTTTTCTGACGGATTTGTCAAAAATCTGGTCCGGCTCCATAGGTTTGCATTGTTTCCGGCCGCCTGAAGTGCCGATTCAGGCACTGTCAGGTGCCTCCGGAAAAAAAAAAAAAAGTTGCAGCAAGCGTCTTGTCCGGCCGCCGGAATGTACAATTCCGACGGATCCGGCCAAAAACGGATGCAACGCAGTGACATCAGGCGCGATCCGGCGCTAATGTAAGTCAATGCTAAAAAAACGCATCCAGTACCGGATCCGTTTTTTTTAAAACACGCCGGATCGCGCCTGATTCAAAAAGCCTGATGTGTGAAAGCAGCCTTAGGTACTTCGCAGTCTGTTCACACTGAGTGACTTTTAACTCTGTGTTTACGGTGCTTGCTCGCAGCTTCGCTCCGCCATTGTATACTAGCTGTTGGTCCCATCACCGCACGGTGGACCCCGGGTTGCGATGGCACTTTACCTTAATTTATATTCAGTGCGATCCACAAACACTAACATAGGTAGATAATAGATAGATAATAGATGGGACGCTATGCTGACAGTAGGCAGACACTTCCATCTCTTGTATATGTATTTATTAGCAGTGTTGCTGTGTTCCATGTTTTCACATTTATGAGTCAGTTTCTTTTTAATCTCCAGACAGATTTGCAACAAATAGCTGAGATATCATTGTATAGAAGCTGGTTGGTTAGTCCGGGGGAGGTGAGCACAGATTACACGGTGTAAGATAAGACATGTCTAGAGAGGTAGGAATAAGATGAGAAGCTTGTAGACAACAGGAATATGATGATCTCCTGCAGTCTTGCCCAGGCTCGCTTTGTGTACGATCTCCGCCGCGCACTCATTTATCGCGGAATATAAAAGGCAGGGTATTTCCTTTGTCGTGTTCTGTGAGAACTTTCATAGGGACACTAATAAGGATGCAGTCTGGAAGTCAAGCACAATGTGTGCAACGTCAAAGCCCCCTGTTAACGACTGTCAGTGTGGTGGAGAGCGCGGCTCGTAGGTGTGTGTGTAATGACATAATGTTCTTGTTAGACCAGCTCATTGCCTGCAGAGTCCCCTGCACATAGCCTGTGTCTTGAATATATGGATACACACTAAGTGACACTCATAGAAATTCACCTCTGCATTTAAAAAAAATGATGATATACTAATTCATACTGGGGTCAACAACCTACAGCTTAAAAATTACAATTTTACCACTGGCCACTAGACTTTACATTGCACTAATACTCCCTGTTATGTACAGACTTTTCAGCAGTCTCATTATCATCACAAACAGTATTACACTGACAGGTAACATTTACATACAGCAGAATAAACAGGTTCCACCAATAACAATAGGGGATGTCACAGCTCACCTCCTCCTCCTGTACAATGACTGATAACACCTCTATATACAGTAGATAATACAGGATCCACCATTCACAATAGGTGATGTCACAGCTCACCTCCTCCTCCTGTACAATGACTGATAACACCTCTATATACAGTAGATAATACAGGATCCACCATTCACAATAGGTGATGTCACAGATCACCTCCTCCTCCTGTACAATGACCGATAACACCTCTATATACAGTAGATAACACAGGATCCACCATCCACAATAGGTGATGTCACAGCTCACCTCCTCCTCCTGTACAATGACTGATAACACCTCTATATACAGTAGATAATACAGGATCCACCATTCACAATAGGTGATGTCACAGCTCACCTCCTCCTGTAGAATGACTGATAACCCCTCTATATACAGTAGATAACACAGGATCCACCATTCACAATAGGTGATGTCACAGCTCACCTCCTCCTCCTGTACAATGACTGATAACACCTCTATATACAGTAGATAACACAGGATCCACCATTCACAATAGGTGATGTCACAGCTCACCTCCTCCTCCTGTACAATGACTGATAACACCTCTATATACAGTAGATAATACAGGATCCACCATTCACAATAGGTGATGTCACAGATCACCTCCTCCTCCTGTACAATGACTGATAACACCTCTATATACAGTAGATAACACAGGATCCACCATTCACAATAGTTGATGTCACAGCTCACCTCCTCCTCCTGTACAATGACTGATAACACCTCTATATACAGTAGATAACACAGGATCCACCATTCACAATAGTTGATGTCACAGCTCACCTCCTCCTCCTCCTCCTCCTGTACAATGACTGATAACACCTCTATATACAGTAGATAACACAGGATCCACCATTCACAATAGGTGATATCACAGCTCACCTCCTCCTCCTGTACAATGACTGATAACACCTCTATATACCACAGATAACACAGGATCCACCGTTCACAATAGGTGATGTCACAGCTCACCTCCTCCCTCCTGTACAATGACTGATAACACCTCTATATACAGTAGATAACACAGGATCCACCATTCACAATAGGTGATGTCACAGCTCACCTCCTCCTGTACAATGACTGATAACACCTCTATATACAGCAGATAACGCAGGATCCACCATTCACAATAGGTGATATCACAGCTCACCTCCTCCTCCTGTACAATGACTGATAACACCTCTATATACAGTAGATAACACAGGATCCACCATTCACAATAGGTGATATCACAGCTCACCTCCTCCTCCTGTACAATGACTGATAACACCTCTATATACAGTAGAGAACACAGGATCCACCATTCACAATAGGTGATGTCACAGCTCACCTCCTCCTCCTGTACAATGACTGATAACACCTCTATATACAGTAGATAATACAGGATCCACCATTCACAATAGGTGATGTCACAGCTCACCTCCTCCTCCTGTGCAATCACTGATAACACCTCTATATACAGTAGATAACACAGGATCCACCATTCACAATAGGTGATGTCACAGCTCACCTCCTCCTCCTGTACAATGACTGATAACACCTCTATATGCAGTAGATAACACAGGATCCACCATTCACAATAGGTGATGTCACAGCTCACCTCCCCCTCCTGTACAATGACTGATAACACCTATATACAGTAGATAACACAGGATCCACCATTCACAATAGGTGATATCACAGCTCACCTCCTCCTCCTGTACAATGACTGATAACACCTCTATATACAGTAGAGAACACAGGATCCACCATTCACAATAGGTGATGTCACAGCTCACCTCCTCCTCCTGTACAATGACTGATAACACCTCTATATACAGTAGATAATACAGGATCCACCATTCACAATAGGTGATGTCACAGCTCACCTCCTCCTCCTGTGCAATCACTGATAACACCTCTATATACAGTAGATAACACAGGATCCACCATTCACAATAGGTGATGTCACAGCTCCCCTCCTCCTCCTGTACAATGACTGATAACACCTCTATATGCAGTAGATAACACAGGATCCACCATTCACAATAGGTGATGTCACAGCTCACCTCCCCCTCCTGTACAATGACTGATAACACCTATATACAGTAGATAACACTGGATCCACCATTCACAATAGGTGATATCACAGCTCGCCTCCTCCTCCTGTACAATGACTGATAACACCTCTATATACAGTAGATAACATGGGATCCACCATTGACAATAGGTGATGTCACAGCTCACCTCCTCCTCCTGTATAATGACTGATAACACCTCTATACACAGTAGATAACACAGGATCCACCATTCACAATAGGTGATATCACAGCTCACCTCCCCCTCCTGTACAATGATTGATAACACCTATATACAGTAGATAACACTGGATCCACCATTCACAATAGGTGATATCACAGCTCACCTCCTCCTCCTGTATAATGACTGATAGCACCTCTATATACAGTAGATAACATGGGATCCACCATTGACAATAGGTGATGTCACAGCTCACCTCCTCCTCCTCCTGTACAATAACTGATAACACCTCTATATACAGCAGATAACACAGGATCCACCATTCACAATAGGTGATGTCACAGCTCACCTCCTCCTCCTCCTGTACAATAACTGATAACACCTCTATATACAGCAGATAACACAGGATCCACCATTCACAATAGGTGATGTCACAGCTCACCTCCTCCTCCTGTACAATGACTGATAACACCTCTATATACAGTAGATAATACAGGATCCACCATTCACAATAGGTGATGTCACAGATCACCTCCTCCTCCTGTACAATGACTGATAACACCTCTATATACAGTAGATAACACAGGATCCACCATTCACAATAGTTGATGTCACAGCTCACCTCCTCCTCCTGTACAATGACTGATAACACCTCTATATACAGTAGATAACACAGGATCCACCATTCACAATAGTTGATGTCACAGCTCACCTCCTCCCTCCTCCTCCTCCTGTACAATGACTGATAACACCTCTATATACAGTAGATAACACAGGATCCACCATTCACAATAGGTGATATCACAGCTCACCTCCTCCTCCTGTACAATGACTGATAACACCTCTATATACCACAGATAACACAGGATCCACCGTTCACAATAGGTGATGTCACAGCTCACCTCCTCCTCCTCCTGTACAATGACTGATAACACCTCTATATACAGTAGATAACACAGGATCCACCATTCACAATAGGTGATGTCACAGCTCACCTCCTCCTGTACAATGACTGATAACACCTCTATATACAGCAGATAACGCAGGATCCACCATTCACAATAGGTGATATCACAGCTCACCTCCTCCTCCTGTACAATGACTGATAACACCTCTATATACAGTAGATAACACAGGATCCACCATTCACAATAGGTGATATCACAGCTCACCTCCTCCTCCTGTACAATGACTGATAACACCTCTATATACAGTAGAGAACACAGGATCCACCATTCACAATAGGTGATGTCACAGCTCACCTCCTCCTCCTGTAGAATGACTGATAACACCTCTATATACAGTAGATAACACAGAATCCACCATTCACAATAGGTGATATCACAGCTCACCTCCTCCTCCTGTACAATGACTGATAACACCTCTATACACAGTAGATAACACAGGATCCACATTCACAATAGGTGATGTCACAGCTCACCTCCTCCTCCTGTATAATGACTGATAACACCTCTATATACAGTAGATAACACAGGATCCACCATTCACAATAGGTGATGTCACAGCTCACCTCCTCCTCCTGTACAATGACTGATAACACCTCTATATACAGTAGATAACACAGGATCCACCATTCACAATAGGTGATGTCACAGCTCACCTCCTCCTCCTGTATAATAACTGATAACATCTCTATATACAGTAGATAACACAGGATCCACCATTCACAATAGGTGATGTCACAGCTCATCTCCTCCTCCTGTACAATGACTGATAACACCTCTATATACAGTAGATAACACAGGATCTACCATTCACAATAGGTGATGTCACAGCTCACCTCCTCCTCCTGTACAATGACTGATAACACCTCTATATACAGTAGATAACACAGGATCCACCATTCACAATAGGTGATGTCACAGC
Organism: Oophaga sylvatica; assembly: GCA_033576555.1. Classification (NCBI taxonomy): domain Eukaryota; kingdom Metazoa; phylum Chordata; class Amphibia; order Anura; family Dendrobatidae; genus Oophaga; species Oophaga sylvatica. The sequence continues at coordinate 27,962,483 of JARQOD010000010.1, read as the reverse complement.
TCACCTCCTCCTCCTGTACAATAACTGATAACACCTCTATATACAGTAGATAACACAGGATCCACCATTCACAATAGGTGATGTCACAGCTCACCTCCTCCTCCTGTACAATGACTGATAACACCTCTATATACAGTAGATAACACAGGATCCACCATCCACAATAGGTGATGTCACAGCTCACCTCCTCCTGTACAATGACTGATAACATCTCTATATACAATAGATAACACAGGATCCACCATTCACAATAGGTGATGTCACAGCTCACCTCCTCCTCCTGTACAATGACTGATAACACCTCTATATACAGTAGATAACACAGGATCCACCATTCACAATAGATGATGTCACAGCTCACCTCCTCCTCCTGTACAATGACTGATAACACCTCTATATACAGTAGATAACACAGGATCCACCATTCACAATAGGTGATGTCACAGCTCACCTCCTCCTCCTGTATAATGACTGATAACACCTCTATACACAGCTGATCACACAGGATCCACCATTCACAATAGGTGATGTCACAGCTCACCTCCTCCTGTACAATGACTGATAACTCCTCTATATACAGTATATAACACCATCCACCATTCACAATAGATTTGACGGACTCATCTGAAACTTTGGGCCAGATTTATTATCACATTTGCCCTTGTTTTGTCTATCAGGTTTTTTGCCCTTTTTATGTTCATTATTGGCTTGGCTTTTCTACTCCTGATGTTTTCGGCTGAGTTCTCATTTACGATTTTTTAAATATTGCTACATTTTTACTCAGTTACCTTATGTCCCAGTTCCTCTGGTTATTTTAGGTATGTCTGTTATTTTTTCAAAAATTTTGAGGCTTTATAAGATACTTTTTTTGTGCTAAAAAGTCTCAAAAAAGGGTAAAGACAAAAATAAAAAGCTTTTTTATTTCCAACAAAATTCATGAACCCTGTGTGCCATTTTAAATAATCCGTGTTCACGTGCCCTCAAAATTGAAAGTCATTTGCCATCCTTGGGATAGCGGATAACTTACAGATTGTGGGGTTACGATGGCACCCTAGGGATCTTGAGAGCAGGACTCTCGTCTTGAAAGGAGCGAAGGCACACGTGAATCAACTCTGTTTCATTCATTGTACATAGAACTGCTAGAAAAAGCAAAACCCTCTTTTCTTTTAGAAGACTAGGTGGTCCCAGTCATCAGATCCCAGTGATCAGTACAATTTTTCCCTATCCATGGGTGTACGTACCATGGGCCTACAGATAAGGGTTCCACTCCCACCTCCAAAGCAAACGGCATTGTGGATTTTGAGGAGCTATTGGACTACAAAGGGTCCTTATACTGTTCTTGCACTGGGGCCCCTTTCTGTCTATGCCCACTCTTGCCCCTATCCTATGGAGAGTACATAATTCTTAAAAGGAATCTGTTACCAGTTTTTTGCCACCTAATCCAAGAGCAGCATATTATAGAGACTGAGACCCCGATTCCAACGATGTATCACTTATTGAGCTGCTTGCTGTAGTTTAGATAAAATCACTGTTTTACCGGCAGGAGATAATACTAGAGGACTACTAAACCTGCTGCCCTCTAGTCCGACCACGCCCCCACCACTGATTGGCAGCTTTCAGCCTATGCATGATGTACACAGAAAGCAGCCAATCAGCAATGAGGGTGGGGTTATACAGAGCTCAGCATTCAGAGAACACAGTAAGTGACACATCACTGGAATCAGGGTCATCATAGGTAGTAAAAATCTGGTGACAGATTCCCTTTAATTGTAAAAGTTCAGCTTACACGCTAAAAAATAAAATCTTATTCAAACTCCCCTTTTATTATAGACTGTGAAATGAAACCGACCAGCAAGAATATCCAGATCGTAAAGTCGTCCCAGACGCCCCTCTTAATTGACTTTTAAACCCTTCTCAGTAACTTAATCTCACAGTGAAGCATCTTGGCGCAGCCACTATTGCAGCCGGGACCCAGCCAATAACACATCTTATAATATGCGGGGCCATTAGTGTAAAATACCAGCAGATATATGGTCGCTTTAAATTGACTACATCCAGTTCTTGCCAGGATTTTTTATATGTATTTTTTTTTTTTTACATTATTATTGACTTTTTATTTATTAGTTCAGTGTTAAACTCGTTACTGTCACCGCTCAGATTCTGCTACAATAAAATTCATGCGGTGGAAAATTAGACTTCGGGAACGAGTCGAGACTTTGGAAAATCAGCCAGCGCTATGAACTCGCCTCTTCCCCGTCTTCTGTTCTGCAATACGTCGTCTTTTTATTTCACCTTTATATGTTGCCTTACAGCTACGGCAGTCAATTCGGTATATTACAGCTAGCATTTGATCTCGGTTTACCTGTTCGTCTACTTCTTGTCTGTTCTTATCGGGAGAGATTTCGGCTTTTGTAGGTCACTTCAATGTGATCGTTTTATAGGTTTCCTCTATTTATCACCTGTAAAAAAAAACCTGAATTACAATTCATATTTTTTACTATTTTTCTTTTTTTTTTTTTTAGATTTTTCTCTTGCTTAAATTCTTTGCCAGTCGAGCCTGAAAATCATTACAAAGTAGCGGCGAGATATCTCCGGAGCAGACTGTTATAATGTAGCGCTCCTTGATTGAGACTTCCTCATTTTAAGCTTCAGTGTTTCCAGAAGTTCATCGGCTTATGTTATAGAATATATATGGAAAAAAAAATACTTTTTATATTCAAATGTCACTTCTATAGAAAACTTATAATGTAACTTGTCTGAACTGTTGAACCTCAGGAGGAGAAATAAGACTACTGGACCGAAACCAATATCCAAGGTAATGGTTGGAATTGGATGATAAGGGATGAATTGTTCTTCTCAAAGGGGCCTGAAGGACAACGGCCAAGGTCAGATGCCCGAACCAAACCTATAAAGGTGCAATGGAGTTCTGCATAATTCTTCTATGAAGGCTATGGATAAGTTGTTTCCTTTACAAACGTTTGGAAGTTCATGTTGCCCATAATCAACTACTAAAGTCCCTTTTTTTGTGCACAAATAGGACATATGGGTGCCATGACAGCCCCCATTTCAGGGAAGCCCTCTATTAGACACCAAAGCCTCTACTCTAGTGGACCTGCCCAATCCATATATTACACGGTCACCGATTCCGACCACCTTGCCATACCTTCATCGAAGTATTCATCTACCTACCTTTGCTTCCCCATTTGTAGGACATTTTTTAATGTTTGGAGAATAACCACAAAAAATCCAGTTATGTCCACTTTTAGGGTAGAGTCAGACGGTCATATAACAAGGATTGCAACACAATGTTCGGACTGGCCATCGTCTCTCCCGGCCTGAACGTAAAAGCTGCACAGAAATACATGCTTTCACGCTCGGGTGGGGAGAGTCGATGGCCAGTCCAAGCATTACGTTGCAATCCTCATCCAAATTATATGGCCCTCTGACTACTCCCTTAGGTATTTTTTCTTAAGCTCTCCGTCACCTTCTCCAACAGCTTAAAAGCCTTTTTGGGGATAAAAAAAAGGATCATTTGGAGGGAAAAACATGCCCCAAAAAGAGTTTTATTGCAAGCACTCAGCAAAAGCCCACCAACCTTTTCCTCAACCCTTAGGGTATGTGCACATGTTGCAGATTAGTTTGCGGAATTTTCTGCAGAGAATCTGCACCTCGTGGCAAAAAACGCACTGGAAAAGGCTTGCGGTTTTGGTGTGCGGATTTGTGATTTCGTTGGTGTGAATGAAAGAGAGAGAGTGAGGGAGAGGGAAAGAGAGAGAGAAAGGGAGAGAGCATATTTATGCCAAAACGCTGCTGTGGATCCACAAAAAGAATTGACATGCTGTGAAAAATAAACCGCTGCAAATCCGTGCGGATTTTTCCGCAGCATGTGCACAGCAATTCTTGATTTTACATTGAATAACATTGCCTGTGCACTACACTGCGGATTTGATGCAATTCCGTGCGTCCAAAAACGCTGCGGGAACGTATCAAAATCCGCAACGTCTGCACATACTCTTACAGTTGAAATGTCTTGGTTCCAGTTCAGAAATTTGTGACCTACCAGTTCCGATGATTAGAAAGATCCCGTGCAAGCACATACATGAACTCCCATTGAGCCTGTTGGGGGCTCCAGCTTCTTGCTCAAATTTCCTCCATTTTTCCCAAGGTTCCTATGAATCTTAATACTGAGGGTATCGAGAATCATTCCTGTTACGCACATGCCCCCGTCTGTTTGATTTTCTTCTGCTCCATGTCAGAATTTGCAAATAGCCCAGTGTGCTCCCTTGTATTATCCGAGCATGCTCAGGTGTTATCTGAGTATATTCGGCATCCTCATGTGCTAGTCCTCGCAGCTGCATGTTTTACACTTGCAAGACAGCACATCTGGGGATTGTCTGTTTGTTAGGGAATCCCTGCATCTGTTGCGACTGTCTAAAGGCTGCAAATCATGCAGCCGCTGGGACTCGAATATATTATCCGAGCACGCCCAAGATATTCAGATAACATCCAAGCATGCACGGATAACATGTTATCCGAGCATGTTCCCCTTCACTACTTGCTACCTGTCTGGGGAAGACCTCTCCTACTTCCCTATTTGTCTGCTGTTTCCAGAATTCCTACCTAATTGCCTGTGATTTCCAGTTTTGCTACCTATCTGATTATGGTTTCCAGGACGTCTTCCTGGCTGTCTACGTCTTCCAGTTCGCCATCTGCTAGAGGTTTCTAATATCACTACCTACTTGCTTACAGTTGCAAGGACATCTTCCTGGCTGTCTATGTCTTCCAGTTCCCCATCTGCCTGCAGTTTCTAGTATCGCTACCTAATTGCTTTGCGGTTTCCAGGACGTTTTACTGGCTGTCTACGTCTTCCAGTTCCCCATCTACCTATCTGATTATGGTTTCCAGGACGTCTTCCTGGCAGTCTACGTCTTCCAGTTCGCCATCTGCTAGAGGTTTCTAGTATCACTACCTACTTGCTTTTCATTTGCAAGGACGTCTTCCTGGCTGTCTATGTCTTCCAGTTCCCCATCTGCTTGTGGTTTCTTGTATCGCTACCTACTTGCTTTGGGGTCTCCAGGACGTCTTCCTGGCAGTCTGCGGCTTCCAAGGTATGTGCCCACCTGGACCTTGGACGTAGAGAATCCATTTCACAATGTGAGCCTGCTAAATGTAACAATTCCTACAAGAAGCCACAAGTAAGAGGAACCACAAAAGTGTGCTTGGGGGTATAATTTGAATAAACTAGGTATTTCTATGAAAAAACAGTGAAATTGGCAGTTTGTCCAGAAAAAAACCTGCATCCAAATTTACACCAAAATCTCCAGCACATGGGAATTTTTGTAATGAATTTGCAATGGTCAGATCAGTCTCATAAATATATGCCACATGGGAATCATCCAACACTTTCAGCCAGTGGCTCCATAGCCGGCCTAAAACTGCAACTTCCATCTTGCCTCGGAGAATTGGAAAGGTTGGGAATCATTGCTGTATGTGGATATAACATGTATTTATACAGTAGAGCCCATGCAACCCCCATAAAGACCCCAATATCAGGATACCTGTGTAGGATCCGCCTTGACTTCCTTCTCGCCATTTTCCGACACAAGCATATTTGTTTCTAATTCTATTTCTCATCACATCTTCTCACATCCCGTCCTTGTCATATTTTAATTAAGCCTTTCAGGTTTTTTTTTTCTTATATTGAGAAATAAATAATTCCTGAACTTTGTAAAGTCAGCAGCCATACTCTGTAAAGAAACTGGATATTTTAGAGAAATTTTTCCTTTGGGGCCATGGACCGTAAATTTACATAATTTGTCACCCAAAGGCAAACCTAACACTTTCAATCATGGTACTTGTCAGTAAACTCATCTGTCATGTTCCTTCCAGTCCTCCTCCATTCTGATGAAACTTGCGACTAACAGGATTTACTAACACATTGTGAAGAAATCAGAGTTTTCAACGGGATTTCCTTATAATAAACAGGAAATTTGCAGCAATTTGCAGCAAATTTGGGAAAAAATAATCTCGACCTCCCAAGGTTGACCTTTGGGTGAATTCAAGTATTATTAAAGGGGGTCATAGAGACTTGAATATCATCATAATAGGCCATCGGTGTTCGATAATAGGTGGACCCCCAACTATGACCCTCCATTCAGCACAATCAAAGGGACCCCAGCATTGATTGCATCTGGCTGCGTTTCAGTGACCGATACAGCAGTTGATCCAGTTCACCTGTCCAGTTCTGCAGCCCTATATTGAGCTGATCAGTGGGGATCCCAGAGCTTGTACCCCTACAGATCCCTACCTATTTGGACAATTTTTTATTACTTGAATGCATGTATTTTTGTGTTAAAAATCATTTTTTAAAAATGTTGCCTTCTACAGCCTCCGTGTTGCGCTGCCTATTGCTGGCTTAAATTTGGGTTAACTGAAAATCAATGAGCTCATTTTGACTATCCAATTTATAACTCATTTATCTTAATTTTCTGAACTCTTCTCAGCCGATTTATGACCATTGACCTCATCAGAACTGAATGTGCAGGGAAACAAAAAACCTGGAAAGGCAAAAATTGGGCAAAATTTCTAATGAAACCCAATTGCAAAAATATTTTTTAGCTCAAGTTACATGCATTTAAAGAGGTTGTCCAATGCATTAATTCAGGTACTGGTTTTTCTATAAATGCTTAAGGTTATGCCATTAAAGAACCTCATATACATTTTCTCACATTTTCCATGTTGTTTTGTACCTTTCTGCTTCACTTCCTATGTCTTGGTATCAGCCATTATGTCTTCTTCCTCTGCTGCCTCCTGACAACATTTCTCATCAACCCTCGTGCTGAGCTGCAAGTCAGCAGTGAGCACAGCCCCTATAACTCCCCAACGCTCCCACTCAGCCCCAGCACGATCTCCTGTACTGGACTCTGGTGCAGGGAATTACAGTAATGCACAAATCACCAGAATAGCAGCCATGGCACTAAACATTATCTCTACTCATCACTAACTAATGGATGGAATGGATAGATGGGGAGGGAGAGATGTATATAATAGAAAGAAAATAGAAGAATATATATATATGACACAGTTTATAGAGCAGTGTCTGTACGTGTTTAGGAGGGGAGACACGTCTGCAAGGGAAGTTGGGTATACTTAGGAGAGCTGCGTCTGCAATCGAGAGCGGTGACTACAAGTGAGAGCCGCGTCTACAAGTGAGAGCCGCGTCTACAAGTGAGAGCCGCGTCTGCAAGTGAGAGCCGCGTCTACAAGTGAGAGCCGCGTCTACAAGTGAGAGCCGCGTCTGCAAGGGGGAGCCATGACTGCAAAGGAGAGCCGTGTCTGCAAGGAAGAGCCACTTTTGAAAGGGAGAGCAGTATCCGCAAAGGAGAGCCAAGTCTGCAAGGGAGAGCCGCATTTGCTAGGGGAGTCGGGTATGCAAGGGAGAGCTGCATCTGCAAGAGAGAGCTGCAACTGTAAAGGAGAGCTGCGTCTGCAAGGGTAAGCCGTGTCTCCAAGAGAGCCGCATCTGAAAGGGAGAGACTCATCTGCAATGGAAAGCTGCGTCTGCAAGAGAGAGTCATGTCTGCAAGAGAGAACTGTCTGCAAGAGAGAGCAGCATCTGCAAGAGAGAGCCATGTCTGCAAGGGAGAGCCACATTTGCAAGAGAAAACAGCGTCTGCAAGAGAGACTCTTGTCTGCAAGGGAGTTGGGTATGAAAGGGAGAGCCACGTCTGCAAAGGAGAGCCACGTCTGCAAGGGAGTTGGGTATGAAAGGGAGAGCCACGTCTGCAAAGGAGAGCCACGTCTGCAAAGGAGAGCCACGTCTGCAAGGGAGTTGGCTATGCAAGGGAGAGCATCGTCTGCAAGGGAGAGTGGCATCTGCAAGGGAGTCGGGTATGCAAAAGAGAGCCATGTCTGCAAGGGAGTCGGATATGCAAGGGAGACCTGCTTATGCAAGGGAGAGACATGATTGCAAGGGAGAGCCGCGTCTGCTAGGGAGAGCCATGTCTGTAAGGGAGAGCCATGTCTGTAAGAGAGAGCCGCATCTGCAAGGTAGAGCCATATCTACAGCATCATGCAGAGGAGCAATGTAAGCTCTGTGAACTGAGCTCCGCCCACCCATACAGCAAGCCACACCCACCTATTTATTTCCAGGGTCCACATTTGACGTGATATCACAGGAAGTCATGGGATTCTCAGCTAATGATCATTTAACCAAGAGCAGATCAGGTTACAGAAGGATTTGAGAAAGCAAAGTATTTAGTAAAGCGCATATTTATGGCGGTTAGTTCATATGGAAGAGACTTGTCAAGTAATCACCAGCCCCTTTAAATAAAAGAAAAAAATTGTTCTTAGTGGTGTACAACCCAAACTTCTTTAAAACATGTAAAGGGGAAATGTAAAAAAGCTTAAGAAATGGAAAAGTGGAGTTTCCTGAAGCAGCATTTTGAGAATTGCCCCACGTGGAGAGAAAGGTATTACCTAATTTCCAATTATCCATATATTTCCAAGAGGGATAATAGAGGAAAGATGCAATGGAAAGATCTAAGAACATCAGATGATTATGTAAAGAAATACGTTAAGGAATCCTAGTGTGTTTCCAAAACACATCCGTCAAGGAGTTATCCAATTGTCCGGGGCTCCAGCAGGCAAGTACTGCTATTTTGTTATTTTACAGCATTATCTGCCTTTGCCCCAATTTTGCCCAATTTTGGAGAACCCCTTTAAGTGTTCTTTCAGAAATCTAAATCTATGTCGATAAATAGCATACAGAAGTAGGTCATGAATCTAATACGTGGCTATTGTGGTGGAAATTGCCGATCGTGGACTGAAATTGGCTTTGAGAGCCGGACAGATGATCATTTCAGACTTCCTCTCAATCTGCGGAGATTATGGCACAGAATACAGACCAATTTAACATTCTTATCTGCATCAGAGATGCATAAAACGGGATCATTTCACAGATCACTCAAGAGAAAAATGCAAGTCTCTTAAAACCGAGGGAATATATCTCAGATCAACAGAGTAAAACTGCGAGGTGAATTATACATAGGAGCGGGCGTCAAACTATCCAGAAGGATGGAGGCAAGAAAAGAAAAAGAAAATGAATGTCTGCACTTCAATGGTGCATTAATGGATGATTATACAGAAACATAACATGGAATTCGGTATATGACCCATATGGACCAGTATCAGGGTGATCTGCCCCCATCGGTAGGTCTCCTGGTTCCAGTGGTGTTTCTAGAAACTGGTGGACCCCAATGCAATATCTCAAATGGGTCCCGAGATATCTGTCACGCTGGGTGAGGAAGGAGTAAGTGCACAACAACGGGAAGAGGGAAGGGGGAGCCCAAACTCTAGGGAAGTGGGGAGTGGAGACCACTGTGCAGATCTAAAATCACCCTGTCTGCCCTAAACGTCCCTATATAGGTTCCACACTTATCACTGAGTAGTAACCTAATCCCTTCCTGACCCTAGCGATAGGCCCTGGTTAGTGAGAGGACGTGTGATGCACTAGTTAGTCCCCACTACAAATTAAGTCAGAGAGGGTAGACTAACGAGGGGTACACTTAGCTTGAGAAGACCACCGAGATGTCACGCCAGTAATCCTCCAAGAGTCTTCTGATAAGGCACTAACCGACTTTTAGAACTTCCAGCTAGACAAAGACAAGTAAGAGCTAACACCAGCAACATGCTGCAGACACGGAATGAATATAAACACGGACAACAATCGCATTGCGATGCCCGGACTGGCCGGTGACACTGCTGACCCCAGCGTGACAGCCTGTATTTCTATGCAGCTGTCACGCTCGGGTGAGGAGAGCTGCCGGCCAGTCCGAGCATTGCGATGCCATCGTCGTCCGTGTTAGGCCTCTTTCACACATCCGGCGGGCGCCTTGCGGCGCCCCCGGCATTTTGCCGCAGCGCCGCATCAGAAAACCTGATGCGCCGCATGCGGCTTTTTTCGCATTGACATGCATTAGCGCCGGATGGCGCCGCATGTCAATGCGTTGCATGCGGTTTTGTCCGGATGCGGCGCAAATGTACATTGTGGCGGCCGGGCAAAACGCTGCATGTAACGTTTTTTGTTTTTGCCGGATGGTTTCTGATGTCTCCAAGCATCAGAAACCATCCGGCAAAAAAACGCATGCGGCCGCCGGCGGCGCATCAGGTTTTCTGATGCGGCGCTGCGGCAAAATGCCGCGGGCGCCGCAAAGCGCCCGCCGGATGTGTGAAAGAGGCCTTATACGGCCGTCTGACTGCGCCCTAAGAATCTCATAGTAGGTGAGGAAAGCAGGCAAAAAACCCAAGGGGATGTGTAATCAGAAAATGAGATAATGTTTAAGTCGAGATTTTATATTACCGTAATTGTGTATCAAACAATTATCATAGTATTTTTATTTTTCATATATTAAAGAAAAAAATGCAATTTGCACATCACTCACTAGGTCTAATATTAGACCCCTATTTCCAAAATTCCAGGTCATTGTGAATGAAGGGGGAGGAGGTGGGCTGTGGAATCAATTGTAACTGGTGGATCTTGTGATATCTACTATATAAAATAATATATACTTTAAATAATAATATATACTATTTTATATAGTGATTTTGTCAGTGATTGCACAGGAGGAGCAGGTGAGCTGTGACATCAGCTATTGTGAATGGTGGGTCCTGTGTTATCTACTGTATATAGAGGTGTTATCAGTCATTGTACAGGAGGAGGAGGAGATGAGCTGTGACATCACCTATTGTGAATGGTAGATCCTGTGTTATCTACTGTATATAGAGGTGTTATCAGTCATTGTACAGGAGGAGGAGGTGAGCTGTGACATCACCTATTGTGCATGGTGGATCCTGTGTTATCTACTGTATATAGAGGTGTTATCAGTCATTGTACAGGAGGAGGAGGAGGTGAGCTGTGACATCACCTATTGTGAATGGTGAATCCTGTGTTATCTACTGTATATAGAGGTGTTATCAGTCATTGTACAGGAGGAGGAGGAGGTGAGCTGTGACATCACCTATTGTGAATGGTAGATCCTGTGTTATCTACTGTATATAGAGGTGTTATCAGTAGAGTTGAGCGATACTTTCCGATATCCAAAAGTATCGGAATCGGAATGGTATCGCCGATAACATTAAAATATCGGCGATACCCGATACCGATACCGGAAGTCCCATGTAAGTCTATGGGAACAAAATATCGAAATTAAAAAAACCCCATTCTTGCCTTGTTGGTTAATTGTACATGAAGGAAAACAAGAAAGAGTAATGTAGAATGTATTGGGGAAGGTTGAGGAGACATTAAAGGCATAGATGTTTAACCCAATCAAATGGAATAGCATAAATATTTTTTTTTTTAAAGATGTTCGGATTGACAAAGAAATTGACAATGTTGTTAACGTTTTTTCTATTTTGGAAAATATGTATATTACACAACTTCCATGCTCTTCATCTTCACCTTTTTAACTTTTCACACACTTTCTCCTTCATAATCTTCTGCAGCATCATCTTTTTCATCAAATTATTCTTCATCTTCACCTTCTTTATCTTCCTCTTAAACTTCTTGCTATTCATCTTTGTTAACATTACTCATATTCTTCTTATTAAACTATTATTCTTATTCATATTCTGCTTCATCTTCTTCATCATATTCTTATTTGTGACAGAGAATCCTGTACTTGTAATCTGTCAAAGTATGAATTTTTCATCCTTCCGTTCTTGCTGTCACAAAAGATTTAAATTACAACAGTATTTGTCCGTGTTCAGTTTAGCCTGCAGCAGCAGGCATTTTCCAGGGGCACCACGAGGAGGAACGGACTCACCCCCATACACTGCTTAGTCTTCTTCTGCTTAGAATTTAGAGCATATATTTTGCTCTTCATTTTGGTCTTATACTTCATGTTTTTCTGCTTTTAGATCTTCTGCTTATTGTTCTTGTGTCTCTTGTTCCGTATCTTGTATTTGTAGCACAATCTTGTACCAGCTGATGTTACTGGGACACGGTTACTAAGCAGGAGGTACCTGTGCTCCAAAGCACTACCAAGGACCAGCAGACGTTGCTGGAACTCGGATACCGAGATGGAGGCACCTAGGCCAAAGGCACTGTGGAGAACCAGCTGACGGTACTGGAACCCGGAGGGGCAGCAGAAGGAAAAGAGCCAATGGCACAACCGAGGACCAGCTGACGTTACTGGGACACGGTTACTAAGCAGGAGGTACCTGTGCTCCAAAGCACTACCAAGGACCAGCAGACGTTGCTGGAACTCGGATACCGAGATGGAGGCACCTAGGCCAAAGGCACTGCGGAGAACCAGCTGACGGTACTGGAACCCGGAGGGGCAGCAGAAGGAAAAGAGCCAATGGCACAACTGAGGACCAGCTGACGTTACTGGGACACGGTTACTAAGCAGGAGGTACCTGTGCTCCAAAGCACTACCAAGGACCAGCAGACGTTGCTGGAACTCGGATACCGAGATGGAGGCACCTAGGCCAAAGGCACTGCGGAGAACCAGCTGACGGTACTGGAACCCGGAGGGGCAGCAGAAGGAAAAGAGCCAATGGCACAACCGAGGACCAGCTGACGTTACTGAACCCCAGTAACACAGGAGCAAGTGTTGACTGTGCTAACAGCACTTCCGAGCAACAACTGGCGGTGTTGGAGCCCAGGGTCAAGGAGGATGTTTAAATACTAGATCAAGTAATTTCCTTGTTACCTGTCAATTTTAAATGTCTATACTTCAAACAAGAGAAAGATAACCTTTACTACCATAAGATGATGATTTCATTTAAACTAATATCTAGATAAATAAAGAATTGACAAACATAAACACATACATTAACATGTTGAACAGCAATGCAAACCACAAAATAAATTAGTTAAGGAATCTGCTATACGGTTGTACATAAAAGCATACAAGTACATATCTGAATCCATTAATGATGGATAAGTAACAGTATGTACACCATTTTTATTGTATAGACAATGAATGTCTGACTTCAAAACATCATCAGCATTACAAGTTATCTGTGACATTACTAAAATGTTACATTTGCTGAATAATGTCACTAAACAGTTTATACAAAATTATACAATTTCCATCATGTAATACTCATAATATGTGGCAATAATCATTTTTATTAACAAACATAACCTTTAAAAAGTGCATAGTGCATAGTGAAAATTGCTATTTATGGCTGACTGTCGACTTGGAAGCATGACAACAGATAGATAAGGTATATATAGATGAGACTGCATAGCCACAGATGGTGAATGGCGATGTAATACTGTACCTCAATAAAGTGTGCGTCACTACTACATAATTTTTTTTATATAGCTTTATAAACAGGGTACATGGATGTATGCTTGTGCCTTTGTTTTGACGCACAGACTGCCTTCCTGCTGAGACGCATTGGGTAGTGAACAGTTGTGTGCAGTGTTCACTGCAGTCTCTGCGGAATAACCACACTTAGACCTTATAACTTTTCAGACTTTCTTTATCAATCTACCAAGATGAAGAAGGCAGGGAGTAAGTAACGTGGTCGTGGAGTTTCTTCAGGGAGAGGACGTGGGGATTCTGTGGCTGCTGCGGCCCCCAGTGACACAGCATCCACCAGTTTTCCCCGTGAGCGTTCCTTTATGCGCACTTTTGTAGGAGCTCGGAGTACCCCCCTGCTGCGGGAAGAACAAATTGAAGCCGTTGTTGTTTGGATGTCAGCCAATGCATCGACTTCAATTGCTTCCACCTCCTCTCAGGACCACAGCACTGTTGGGCAACCATCTGTCTCTTCACCGCCTGGCAAATTGCCCAGGCAGTCAGAGAGTTCTGTACAGGAGCCAGCTGAGTGTCTGCTTCTGTTCTCAGAATCTATTGGCTTGCAAACAGGGGCCCAGCCAAGCAGCATTCTGTAATGTGAAGAGGGAGTATGCAGTGATGCGCAACAGCTGTGTCTCTCTGAATCTGAAGAGGCGGGTGAGACAGTGCCGATGGTCAGCACACCGCAGAACGCATCTGATGATGATGAGACCCAGGTGCCAGTTTCTGTTGAGCATGGTGCTGGCCAGACCACCCAACAGCAGGTGTTGGAAGAGGGTAGTGGAGATGATGAGGTCCAAGACCCAACATGGCATGAGGAACAGGAAGGTGGTGGGAGCAGCTCAGAGGAATAATAATAATATTTATTTATATAGCGCCATCATATTCCGCAGCGCTTTACAGTTTAGCAGTTTCAGAACACAAGTCATAAGTAACAACGTTAACAATACAATAATTTAAGCTAAATAAGTCGCCCCTGCTCGTGACAGCTTACAATGTACAATGAGATGGGGGAGATACAAAGTATAGGTGTTTATATACAATGGTGCATTTACAATGATGTTCCAGCCATCTTAAGGGACTGAGGGATGGAGATAGTGAATGGGCTAGAGACACACACACAGTTACACAGAATACATAGAATGACTTTGATTAGTGAATGTGATAGGCCGCTCTGAACAAATGTGTTTTGAGGGAGCGCCTGAAACCATGCAAATTGTGGATAGTCCTAATTTCTTGGGGTACAGCATTCCAGAGGATTGGCGTAGAGCAGGAGAAGTCTTGGAGTCGGGAGTGGGAGGTACGTATTAGTGCAGAGGTTAGTCGAAAGTCGTTTGCAGAGCGCAGCAGTCGGTTAGGCCGATAGATAGAAATGAGGGAGGAGATGTAGGAGGGGTGCTGCACTGTGGATAGCTTTGTGGCTGAGAACCAGTACTTTGGTTGAAAGCTGGGAGAGGCCTAGAGAAATGGTTAGTGATAGAAGGAAGATAGAGGAAGACATTGCCCCAACGGTACAAACAGGAGGGAGAGTTAGGCTGCAGACTCGGTTGCCTGTAGCCTCCAGTTTGGCACCTGTTCGGAGCAGTTGTCTTCCAAAAGTCAAAACGTGCGCTCCCAGGACTTGCACTGCGTGGTCCTTTTTTCACACACTTGCACATGATATTTGCTATGTGAAATGCAAGCTGTGTAATCAAAAATTAAAAATAGCTAAAAGTGTCAGTCACCTCAATACCACAAATATGTGGAAACATGTGCGGACAAAGCACGTAGTTGAGTTACAAAGACACACTGGAGATGTAGGCCAACCTACAGCAGCACCTACATCTTCAGGTTGTGTTGAAGCCTCTTCATCGAGCTCACACACAGCTGGTTCTGCTTCCTCACAGGATCGCCATGGAAGAACCTCGGCCACTGTTGTCCAGAGACAAACTGTTATTCCACACACAGCAGCAAGTTCCCTGTCATCCTCACACTCCCAGGCCACAAAACAGCCATCGGTAGCACAGGCATGGGATAAAAGACGGCCATACTCCGCAAACCATGCACGAGCACAGGCTCTGAATGCTGGCATTGCAAAACTCCTGTCCCTTGAAATGCTGTGATTCAGGCTGGTGGAGACAGACAGTTTCCGTAACTGAATATCATTGTCAGTCCCACAATACAATGTGCCAAGCCGATTTCATTTCAGCAGGCAAGCCGTCCCTGGTCTGCAAAAGCATGTTGAGGGAAAAATTAAACATGCGCTACTAAAAGCCCTCAGTAGCAAGGTCCACCTGACCACCGATGCGTGGACCAGTACCCATTGTTATGATCTGCTACAACCAGTAAGGAAAGAAGGGAATTCTGTCCCTACAATACAACTAAGCTGAATCCCTACGATGTAACGGGGAACCTGATCCTGCGACCAGACCCGCTAAAGTCCTCATCTAGTGTGAACGAAGACCTATAGTTGCGAGGGAGTAATCCCTACAAGATCTAGGGACTGGGAGAAAAGGTGGACACCTCCTAACATAAATTGTAGCATGGATAATTAAACAGAAAAATAAATACTTTGTGATCCTAACATCAAGCAAAACTCACAGATTAAGGCACCTAAGCACCCGGCTAGCTTAACAGTAGATAATACAATGAAGTCAAGCAAAGCCAGAAGGGCGGAGCCAGACTAAATAGGGAAAAAAGGTCATGTGACCAGCAAACTGAAACAAAACCTAACAAGAGGGTTCTAACACCCATGGCCAGGGACAATACCTTTCCCTCACTGCCCATTGGGTCAATGTTGTGCAGCCGGGTACTGATCTTGCGAGTGGCGCTGTACGTGTTCTGCCAACTCCAAGGATTGCAGGAATCAAGTCTGTACACATTGATTCCTCCTCCTACTCCAGTTCCTCAGAATCATCGCTGCAGGAGCCGTCACGGTCTACCTCCACATGGACCCGTGAACGTTTACCTGTTGCGACCGATATGAGCACAGCCGTGTCCAAATGTCAACAGGCCGTCCTGAAATTAATTTCCATGGGGAATCTTAGCCACACAGCGCAGGAGCTCTGTAATGCCATAAAGCAGGAGAGCGACGTGTGGTTTTTGGAAGAGAATCTACAGGCAGGCTTGGTAGTGTGTGACAATGGCCGAAATCTGGTGTCAGCTCTGGGCCTTGGCAACCTCACTCACATACCATGTCTGTCATATGTGCTCAACTTGGTCGTGCAGAGTTTTTTGAGGGACTATCCGGATCTTGATGCACTGCTGCACAAGGTCCGCCTAGAGTGCGCTCACTTGCGACGTTCCAGCATGGCCAGATCGCGCATTGCAGCTCTGCAAGTCAGATTTTGCCTTCATGAACATCGCATCATATGTGACGTACCCACCAGGTGGAATTCCTCGTTACATATGTTGGAGCGGTTGTGTGAGCAGCAGCCAACAGTAATGGAGTATCAGCTGCATCAGGCGCAGTCAACTCGCAATTTGCGCCGTTCACACTTCACCACTACTGAGTGGGCCTCTATAATAAGAATAATAATATTATTTATTTATATAGCGCCATAATATTCCGCAGTGCTTTACAGTTTAACAGTTTCAAAACACAAGTCATAAGTAACAACGTTAACAATACAATAATTAAAGCAAAATCAGCCGCCCCTGCTGGTGAAAGCTTACAATCTACAATGAGGTGGGGGAGATACAAAGTACAGGTGTTTATATACAATGGTGTTTTTACAATGATGGTCCAGCCATTTTAAGGGAGTGAGGGATGCATGGAGATAGTGAATGGGCTACACACACAGAATTACACATAGAATGACTTTGATTAGTGAATGTGATAGGCCACTGTGAACAAATGTGTTTTGAGGGAGCGCCTGAAACCATCCAAATTGCGGATAGTCCTAATTTCTTGGGGTAGAGCATTCCAGAGGATTGGCGCAGCGCGGGAGAAGTCTTGGAGTTGGGAGTGGGAGGTACGGATTAGTGCAGAGGTTAGTCGAAGGTCGTTTGCAGAGTGCAGCAGTCGGTTAGGCCGATAAATATAAATAAGGGAGGAGATGTAGGGGGGTGCTGCGCTGTGGAGAGCTTTGTTGGTGAGAACCAGTAATTAGAATTGGATCCTATAATGAATGGGCAGCCACTGCCAGTGTAATGAGTGGCGAATAACTCTATGAAGGATATCTGCCACGTTTTGCGTGCGTTTGATGAGTCAACGCGGATGGCGAGTGCAGATGATGCACTAGTCAGCCTGACTGTCCCCCTTATCTGCCTGCTTCAAAAAACACTGCAAGCACTAAGGCATGAGGTTTTGGAAGAGGTGGAGGATGAGGAGTCACAAATTCCATCACCTTCTGGACAGTCAGCGCAACGTGGTTCCTCACAAAGGGCTGGAGGACTTTCAAAGTACCATGCTGTATCAACAATTGAACCTCCAGAGTCGCTGTCTATATTTTCATAACCATTACAAACTTTTAATTTATTTACAAAGCACATAATGTACAGTTTTTGTCTATCCTTTTGTAATGCTATTGTGTTTCCATAAACTGATGTTACAGAATTATGATACAAAGTTTTTAAATTTTGAGTTTTAAATTTTGTAAATTTATATGTATTTGAAGGACTTTGTGAGGAGGATGAGGAGGAGTCAATGGAGGAGGAAGACATCGCTCCAGAGGGAGGTAGACAATGCTCTAGTCAGTATGTAGACCAAGGGTGGGGTGATGCACAGCAGGCAGAGATGACGCCTCTTGCAGGGGACAACGTTTCTTGGCCAGTTGGGAGTCTGCAGCACATGGTTGATTTCATGCTGCAGTGGCTGAGAAACGACCGCCGCATCGAACACATTCACACCACGTCTGATTATTGGGTGTACACACTCCTAGACCCTCGCTACCGGGACAACTTACAAAGCCTCATCACACCGTTGAACCGGGAGCGTAAAATGCGGAAGTACCAAGACACACTGGTGCAATCCATAATGTTCTCCATTCCAGCCGAGAGCACTGCTGCTGCTACTGCTTTACAAAGCAGCTCTGTGCGTCGAGGCAGTGGAGACAGCTCTGCAACAAGAGGGAGCACAAGCAGCGCCTCTGCACAGGGCAAGAACAGTATGTTCCAAATGTGTCGAAGTTTTGTGGCAGCGCCACCAATGTCTACACCATCCGAGACGGCTCCAGTCAGCAGGAGGCAACATTTCCGTAAGATGGTGACAGACTACATGTCTTGCCCTCTCAGTGTACTCCCAGATGGCTCTTCCCCATTCAAGTTTTGTGTCTCTAAGCTGGATACATGGCCAGAGCTTAGCCAGTATGCATTGGAGGTGCTGGCTTGCCCTGCTGCCAGTGTATTATCGGAGCGCGTCTTTACTGCTGCAGGTGGTGTACTAACAGACCGTTGCATGCGACTATCCTCCGATAATGTAGAACGGCTTACTTTTCTGAAAATGAACTAGGCATGGATCTCGCCTGAATTTGCCTGTCCGGTTTCAGATTAACTAACTGGTTGGCAACGTTTTCCATGTCTCCTGTTATGTTCATCTTTCTACCACCTGAGCTATACTCCCTGGGCTACAACACTGCCAGTTGCTGCTCAGAAGTGTCGTGTCCACAGACCAATACACAAGCTATAGTGATAGTAGGGTTCAGTAACGCCTGCTGTTCCCCTGCTGCGTGTCTGACAAAAATTAATGCTGCTAACTCCAAATTAAAGTTCAAATTAAAGTTCAAACATCTCATACTAGGCCTCAGGCTACACCCTCCTTGACCCTGGGCTCAGAAGTGTTGGATGCACAGATCAAAACAATCGATGATGTGTTTGTGGGGTTCAGTAACGCCTGCTGTTCCCCTGCTGTGTGTCCGGCAAAAATTACTGCTACCTAGCTACACATGTTGAAAAAAACATGACATGTTAAAGTGGCTAGTGCTACACATAGATATCAGGCTACACCCTTATTTCTAAGCTGTAAACAAGTGAAACGTCAAATTTAAAACCATTCAATGATTAGTGTTGGTAACAAATCTGTAACTAAATAATTGTGACATATTATGGCAGATATCCACATGTCTAACACAAATGCTAACACAAAAGCATACTTATGCTATAGGGTACTGATGGTGAACCTTCTCACTCCATAACTTTGACAAATCCAACTCACATCATGCCTCAAATGCTGCAATGTTGGAAGTGCATAATGTGGGTTGAACTTTGACAACAGCTGCAGTGCGAAGGTTATCCTTCTGTGTTCTTGGCTTTTAAATAAAAGCATACAAGTAAATATAATAATACATTGTTGATTAAGGGACATGATGTACACCTGTAATATTGTGCAAACAATGGATGTAGGACTATTCCTCTTCAACATTACTTATATTTGTGTCATTTGAAAAAATACATATTTTAGTTAAAAATTAAAAACCCATGTTCAGTAGCTGTGAAAGGCCCGTTTGTGTACTTCTATATTGTTTGCAACCAATGTATTGTATACGGATGGAAGCACGTCACTGTCATAGATTTGAATTATTTTAAATAGAATAAAGCAGCACCAATTTTAGAAAAATGACAAGGATGAGCCAGTGACAGACACTCAGCAGAGTACACGCAGCGGTGGTTGAAGAAGTAAATGGAGCGTGATCTGCATTTAAAAAAAATAAAAAAAAAAATACCTCACAGACTGCAGTGAACACTGAAACACAACTATTCACAATCTGTGAAAGGCTACTCCTTTGTCTACTTCTATAGTGTTTGCAACCAATGTATTGTATACGGATGGAAGCGCGTCACACTAATAGATTAGATTTTTTTCAAATATAATGGAGAAGCACCAATTGGAGAAAAATGAAAAGGATGAGCCACTGAGACACGCTCAGCAGAGTACAAGCAGCAGTGCTTGAACAAGTAACTGGAGCGTGATATGCACTCCAAAAATAAAAAACACAGACTGAAGTGAACACTGAAACACAACTGTCCACAATCTGTGAAAGGCTACTCCTTTGTCTACTTCTATAGTGTTTGCAACCAATGTATTGGATACGGATGGAAGCGCGTCACACTAATAGATTAGATTTTAAATGGAATGGAGCAGAACCAATTGGAGAGAAATGAAAAGGATGAGGCACTGAGACACGCTCAGCAGAGTACAAGCAGCAGTGCTTGAACAAGTAACTGGAGCGTGATATGCACTCCAAAAATAAAAAACACAGACTGAAGTGAACACTGAAACACAACTGTCCACAATCTGTGAAAGGCTACTCCTTTGTCTACTTCTATAGTGTTTGCAACCAATGTATTGGATACGGATGGAAGCGCGTCACACTAATAGTTAAATTGCATGGAGCTGCAAGAATTACACTGAAGAAAAAAAAAAGAGTCTGTGAGTGACATGTGCAGATGCCTACAGACAGCGTTGGATGCAGAGCAAACTGCAGCGTCACCTGCACTCACACACACCTTGCAGAGCTGTTAAAACAACACTGCAGGCAAAAGGAAGCTTTACACAGCGGTTGGTGCTAGCCTGCCTACAGCACAGTACACTAAATCGCAATCTCTAACTGTCCCTCAGAGTCAGCACAGCAGCGTTCTGTCCCTATCTGAATTCACAGCACAGTGACGCTAAAATGGCGGCGGCGCCTTTTATAGTGCATTCTGACATCATTTCAGCAGCCAATCACAGCCATGCCATTAGTTAAGATGACCGCAGCATTACAGGATGTGCCCACACTTCATAAGATTCCTCATTGGCTGACTAAAATCACATT
Source organism: Oophaga sylvatica (assembly GCA_033576555.1). Classification (NCBI taxonomy): domain Eukaryota; kingdom Metazoa; phylum Chordata; class Amphibia; order Anura; family Dendrobatidae; genus Oophaga; species Oophaga sylvatica. The sequence continues at coordinate 27,941,437 of JARQOD010000010.1, read as the reverse complement.
GCCTCTCAAAGAATTATGGGAACTTCCGATTCCGGTATACGATATTGAAAAAGTATCGGAATTAAGTATCGGAATTCCGATAACGCGAATATCGGCCGATACCCGATACTTGCGGTATCGGAATGCTCAACACTAGTTATCAGTCATTATACAGGAGGAGGAGGTGAGTTGTGATATCACCTATTGTGAATGGTGGATCCTGTGTTATCTACTGTATATAGAGGTGTTATCAGTCATTGTACAGGAGGAGGAGGTGAGCTGTGATATCACCTATTGTGAATGGTGGATCCAGTGTTATCTACTGTATATAGAGGTGTTATCAGTCATTGTACAGGAGGAGGTGAGCTGTGACATCACCTATTGTGAATGGTGGATCCTGTGTTATCTACTGTGTATAGAGGTGTTATCAGTCATTGTAGAGGAGGAGGAGGTGAGCTGTGATATCACCTATTGTGAATGGTGGATCCTGTGTTATCTACTGTATATAGAGGTGTTATCAGTCATTGTACAGGAGGAGGAGGTGAGCTGTGACATCACCTATTGTGAATGGTGGATCCTGTGATATCTACTGTATATAGAGGTGTTATCAGTCATTGTACAGGAGGAGGAGGTGAGCTGTGACATCACCTATTGTGAATGGTGGATCCTGTGTTATCTACTGTGTATAGAGGTGTTATCAGTCATTGTACAGGAGGAGGAGGTGAGCTGTGACATCACCTATTGTGAATGGTGGATCCTGTGATATCTACTGTATATAGAGGTGTTATCAGTCATTGTACAGGAGGAGGCGGTGAGCTGTGATATCACCTATTGTGATTGGTGGGTCCTGTGTTATCAGTCATTGTACAGGAGGAGGAGGTGAGCTGTTACATCACCTATTGTGAATGGTGGACCCTGTGTTATCTACTGTATATAGAGGTGATATCAGTCATTGTACAGGAGGAGGAGGTGAGCTGTGACATCCCCTATTGTGAATGGTGGACCCTGTGTTATCTACTGTATATAGAGGTGATATCAGTCATTGTACAGGAGGAGGAAGTGAGCTGTGACATCCCCTATTGTGAATGGTAGATCCTGTGTTATCTACTGTATATAGAGGTGTTATCAGTCATTGTACAGGAGGAGGAGGAGGTGAGCTGTGACATCACCTATTGTGAATGGTGGATCCTGTGTTATCTACTGTATATAGAGGTGTTATCAGTCATTATACAGGAGGAGGTGAGCTGTGATATCACCTATTGTGAATGGTGGACCCTGTGTTATCTACTGTATATAGAGGTGATATCAGTCATTGTACAGGAGGAGGAAGTGAGCTGTGACATCCCCTATTGTGAATGGTAGATCCTGTGTTATCTACTGTATATAGAGGTGTTATCAGTCATTGTACAGGAGGAGGAGGAGGTGAGCTGTGACATCACCTATTGTGAATGGTGGATCCTGTGTTATCTACTGTATATAGAGGTGTCATCAGTCATTGTACAGGAGGAGGAGGTGAGCTGTGACATCACCTATTGTGAATGGTGGATCCTGTGTTATCTACTGTATATAGAGGTGTTATCAGTCATTGTACAGGAGGAGGAGGTGAGCTGTGACATCACCTACTCTCAATGGTGGATCCTGTGTTATCTACTGTATATAGAGGTGTTATCAGTCATTGTACAGGAGGAGGAGGAGGTGAGCTGTGACATCACCTATTGTGAATGGTGGATCCTGTGTTATCTACTGTATATAGAGGTGTTATCAGTCATTGTACAGGAGGAGGAGGTGAGCTGTGACATCACCTACTCTCAATGGTGGACCCTGTGTTATCTACTGTATATAGAGGTGATATCAGTCATTGTACAGGAGGAGGAGGTGAGCTATGACATCACCTATTGTGAATGGTGGATCCTGTGTTATCTACTGCATATAGAGGTGTTATCAGTCATTGTACAGGAGGAGGAGGTGAGCTGTGACATCCCCTATTGTGAATGGTAGATCCTGTGTTATCTACTGTATATAGAGGTGTTATCAGTCATTGTACAGGAGGAGGAGGAGGTGAGCTGTGACATCACCTATTGTGAATGGTGGATCCTGTGTTATCTACTGTATATAGAGGTGATATCAGTCATTGTACAGGAGGAGGAGGTGAGCTGTGACATCACCTACTCTCAATGGTGGATCCTGTGTTATCTACTGTATATAGAGGTGTTATCAGTCATTGTACAGGAGGAGGAGGTGAGCTGTGACATCACCTATTGTGAATGGTGGATCCTGTGTTATCTACTGTATATAGAGGTGTCATCAGTCATTGTACAGGAGGAGGAGGTGAGCTGTGACATCACCTATTGTGAATGGTGGATCCTGTGTTATCTACTGTATATAGAGGTGTTATCAGTCATTATACAGGAGGAGGAGGTGAGCTGTGACATCACCTATTGTGAATGGTGGATCCTGTGTTATCTACTGTATATAGAGGTGTTATCAGTCATTGTACAGGAGGAGGAGGTGAGCTGTGACATCACCTATTGTGAATGGTGGATCCTGTGTTATCTACTGTATATAGAGGTGTTATCAGTCATTCTACAGGAGGAGGAGGTGAGCTGTGACATCACCTATTGTGAATGCTGGATCCTGGGTTATCTACTATATATAGAGAGAGATCTTACCAGCCATTGTACAGGATTATTAAAGAGCTTGTGTAGGAAAACATCATATACCCTACAAAATAGAAGGGGGCTCTGTTTGGGATCATCATCTATTGTTCAGAATTAAGAGAGGTGTTATAAAGACGGTCTCCCGTTCTGGAGGATCTGCCCTATCCTGCAATATATAGACAACCCATAGCTTTGAATGGGCGCCGTGTAATGTGATGACACTACAGGAAAATAGAGTCATTACTGACAAATTTCTTTGCTAACATCAGCTGATTGCTGGGGGTCTTCACTTATCTTTGAAGGACTTTTCTAAGTAAAAAGTTGGTCAAAAGCAGAGAAATTCCATAAAGAGAACCTGTCTCCAGGTCACAGACTGTTTTTGCTCTTGTTGGATTTTTTATTTATTTTTTTTTTTTTGCTTTTTCTAAATCCACTGTACAGTTCCAGAGATCTGGGTCTTATTATTTTGTGCTGAATTGTATTGTTTTTGTAAGGAGGCGTGGCCAATGTGGTAATTATGCAGAACAGCTTAAATGCACGCCCCCAAATCATCTGTGAGCCACACCTCCCTTGGTAAGGACCATAAAAAGTGTCACTGAATAAAAAGACCCATATCTCTGGAACCGTAGAGCGGATTTAAAAAAATAAAAAAACAAAATATTCAGGGGAGCAATAGGATTAAAAGAAGGATAAAAAAATTACCAATTTTGACCTGGTGGTAGGACCCCTTGAAGTACAAAATTACAGGCAAAGATATATCATAAGGAGCCTCATCGTAAAGCCTCATCTCAACCGGCTGAAACCCATCACATTTCTTATGCTCCTGTAAAATAATGACAGGTTGTAAATTGGGGAATTTTCTCACAAGGATTAGCCTGTTAGAATGTGGAACAGAAATTTCCTCTTGTAGTAATTCCATTTCTAATAAATATTTAACTAAAGCAAAGTACAGTTTTGCCCTGGATGCAAATGTTAAGTTCACATTTAAAGTGGCTTTTTAGGTTTCTCGCTGCTTAATACTTGCCTTCAAGGTCTCTGATTACAGATATTTTGCAGTGCAATGAGGCTTACCTGCCATTTCATGCAGGAAAATATATAATGGTGCGGCAGCCTTGTTACATACAGATCGTCCCTTTGCCTCTGTTATGCTGGGTCTTTATAAGGTAACGAGCATCAATCTTCCTAAGCCATGTACAATATGACATGTGAAATGCAATACGTCGCGGCATGGGCAATTTTCATTTCGAAGACCTCGAGTGTTGAATGGTATGAAGATGTAGAATTAATGCGTTGACCCTGGAAAAAATGACCCCTATTGGGTCTAAAGCTCATATAACATTTTCACGGACTATTGGTTGCGTCTTAAGAAAGTGCCAAAAATGAAAAAAGAAACCCTTTTTCTTCCCTACATATCCATTTATAGGGTTTACAGCTATTATTGTTTCCATATACACTACCGGTCAAAAGTTTAGGGTCACCCAGACAATTTTGTGTTTTCCATGAAAACTCATACTTTTATTAATCAAATGAGTTGCCAAATGAATTTAAAATATAGTCCAGACATTGACAAGGTTAAAAAAAAAAGATTTTTATTTGAAATAATAATTTTCTCCTTAAAACTTTGCTTTCGTCAAAGAATGCTCCCTTTGCAGCAATTACAGCATTGCAGACCTTTGGCATTCAAACAGTTAATTTTCTGAGGTAATCTGGAGAAATTTCACCCCAGGCTTCCAGAAGCCCCGCTCACAAGTTGGTTTGGCTTGATGGGCACTTTTTGCGTACCATACGGTCAAGCTGCTCCCACAACAGCTCAATGGGGTTGAGATCTGGTGACTGCGCTGGCCACTCCATTACAGATAGAATACCAGCTGCCGGCTTCTTCCCTAAATGGTTCTTGCATAATTTGGAAGTCGCTTTGGGTCATTGTCCTGTTGTAGGATGAAATTGGCTCCATTCAAGCGCTGTCCACAGGGTATGGCATGGCGTTGCAAAATGGAGTGATAGCCTTTCTTAGTCAAAATCCCTATTATCTTGTACAAATCTCCCACTTTACCAGCACCAAAGCAACCCCAGACCATCACATTACCTCCACCATGCTTGACAGATGGCGTCAGGCACTCTTCCAGCATTTTTTCAGTTGTTCTGTGTCTCACAAATGTTCTTCTGTGTGATCCAAACACCTCAAATTTGGATTCGTCTGTCCATAACACTTTTTTTCCAATATTCCTCTGTCCAATGTCTGTGTTTTGCCCATATTAATCTTTTCCTTTCATTTAAGCCAGTCTTAAATATGGCTTTTGTTTTGCCAATCTGCCCTGAAGGCCAGCATCCCCAAATCGCCTCTTCACTGTAGATGTTGACACTGGCGTTTAATGTGTACTGTTTAATGAAGCTGCCAGTTGAGGACCTGTGAGGCGTCAATTTTTCAAACTAAAGACTCTAATGTACTTGTCTTGTTGCTCAGTTGTGCAGCGGGGCCTCCCACTTGTCTTTCTTCTCTGGTTAGAGCTTGTTTGTGCACTCCTCTAAAGGGAGTACTACACACCATTGTATGAATTCTTCAGTTTCTTGGTAATTTCTCACCTGGAATAGCCTTCATTTCTAAGAACAAGAATAGACTGTCGAGTTTCACAAGAAAGTTCTTTTTTTTTGGCCATTTTGAGAGTTTAATTGAACCAACAAATGTAATGCTCCAGATTCTCAACAAGCTCAAAGGAAGGTCAGGTTTATAGCTTCTCTAATCAACCAAACGGTTTTCAGCTGTGTTAACATACTTGCACAAGGGTTTTAAAGGGTATTTTAACCATCTATTAGCCTTCTTACACAGTTAGCGAACACAAAATACCATAAGAACACTGGAGTGATGGTTGTTGGAAATGGGCCTCTATACACCTATGAAGATATTGCATTACAAACTAGACGTTTGCCGCTAGAATAGTCATTTACCACATTAACACTGTATAGAGTGTATTTCTGAATCATTTAATGTTAGCTTCATTGGAAAAAAACTGCTTTTCTTTCAAAAATAAGGACATTTCTAAGTGACCCTAAACTTTTGAACGGTAGTGTATCTGGTTGCCGACCCGACCTAAAGGATAGCACTGTTGCCACCTGTAGGCCAGAAAAAAGATTTGCTCCAAGCAGATATCATGTATGTCTAGCTATTTGCTCCAAATTTCAAGCAGAGATATACCTTGGGGTGAAATATTAAAGGAGTTTTCTCACTATGGACATTGGTAGTATAGAATTGATGTTACTCATCTCCTGGATCTAGTGTAGGGCTATCCCTACCTTGTGATATCTTGGCTCTGCTGTTGCTGAGTCAATTTTACCATACCACTGCCAGTTCTGCCAGTTCTGAAGAAAACTCTGTGACAAACTTAGCTCTGCTATCACTGGATCAACTCAACATGCTGATTTCAGTTCTTCATGGAACTCTATGACAAACTCAGCTCGACTATATCGCTAAATCAACTCTGCTTTTCCTCTGCTAGCTCTACATCGAGCTTCTACAAACAGCTCTGCTAACTTACTGGGTCAATTTGGTTCTGCTGTTGCTATGTCAATTTTACCATAGTGCTGCCAGTTCTGAAATAAGCTCTGTGACAAACTCAGATCTGCTATCACTGGATCAAATCCACCGTACCACTTTCATTTCTTCATAGAACTCTATGACAAACTCAGCTCAACTATATCGCTAAATCAACCCTGTTTTTCCTCTCCTAGCTCTACATTGAGCTTCTACAAACAGCTCTGCTAACTTAATAGGTCAACTTGGCTCTACTGTTGCTGAGACAACTTTACCATTGTGCTGCCAGTTCTGAAATAAACTCTGTGACAAACTCAGCTCTGCTACCGCTGGATCAACTCTACCGTACTAATTTCAATTCTTCATAGAACACTATGACAAACTCAGCTCGACTATATTGCTAAATCAACCGTTTTTCCTCTCCTAGCTCTGGATTGAGCTTCTACAAACACAGCTCTGTTAACTTACCAGGTCAACTTGGCCCTGCTGTTGCTAAGTCAATTTTAACATACCGCTGCCAGTTCTGAAGAAAACTCTGTGACAAACTTAGCTCTGCTACCGCTGGATCAACTCTACCGTACTAATTTCAATTCTTCATAGAACTCTATGACAAACTCAGCTCGACTATATTGCTAAATCAACCGTTTTTCCTCTCCTAGCTCTGGATTGAGCTTCTACAAACACAGCTCTGTTAACTTACCAGGTCAACTTGGCCCTGCTGTTGCTAAATCAATTTTAACATACCGCTGCCAGTTCTGAAATAAACTCTGTGACAAACTCAGCTCTGCTATCGCTGGATGAACTCTACTGTACCGATTTAAGTTCTTCATAGAGCTCTATTACAAACTAAGCTCAACAATATTGCTAAATAAACCTTGCTTTTTCTCTACTAGCTCTACATTGAGCTTCTACAGATAAAGCTCTGCTAACTTACTGGGTGAACTTGACTCTGCTATTGCTGAGTCAATTTTACCTTACCACTACCACTCTTTTACTTTACTATGTCAACTCTACTTGATTGCTAGTGCGGTTCTGCCTTGGAACTTCCTATGTAAACCGGCTGTGCTATGCCACTTTCTCATCACTATTTCTATGTTTCCTTTTGGACTACAACTTTTATTGGTCACACCTATTGACATTTTCTCACCTCTACATCATCAGATCACATTTGTTCCTTTTTTAGCTGTCCTGAAGCCACAGTTTCCGTTCTTCAATCTGCATCTCCCTGCTGCACCAACATCAGTCCGTGCTGTTAACAATATGTATACTCTATGAGAACGACTGTTCTCCCCTAATATTGTTTGTATTGTCCCAAGTGAAATGGTCGTTCGATGATCTCCACTCAACTCATCCGGTATATAGTGTTTTAATGTTCAACATCGGCAGAAATGGGACCAAAAATGTACCCTTATCCAAATTAAAAGTCCTGCTGATCGGGCGCTGCTCCCAGTCGATGCATTACACAGCACTCGTTGGCTATGTTACTGAATGTGTCACCTGGGGAGATGAATCCTCAAAGTCTTTACCCCAAAAGAGTAGTTAAAATTCACCACAGATTAATGGCGTGGGTGCAGCAGAGCCATCCGGTTGGAACTATGGAAGATGTACAAACTGGACGGAACACTGGAGAAGTAGGCCAGTAGTGGCAGAGTCAAGAGGATCAGGGGCTCACTACTGAGGGCATGCAACAGAGTCCAGCGAAGTAGCTTAGTCAGAGCGGTGATGTAGTAGAACTGAGTAGGTGCAAAGTCAGATTTCATTGATGTAGTAGAGATGAGTATATCTGGAGACATGGTGTAGAAATGAAGCAAGAACGAGTGATGAGTAGAGTTGGGTATATCAGGAGGCTCGGTGCTGAAATGAAGAAGAACCAAGTGATGAGTCGAGATGGGTATGTCTGGTGTCATGCAGAATGAATGTAGCAGAGCCCAACAGCATAGCAGAGCTGTATATGGCACCCTAGGTGGTTTTTTTTAGCAAGTCTGATGGAACATCAAAGAAGTCTAACTAGTGGTGGATGCCATCTCAAGAGCTGTCTTGCCACTTGAGTTGGGCTGAATGGCCTTTGTGAGTGACGTTGTGAAAGTCTTCCTGATTGTCAAGGCAGAGGATCAAAAAGAGCAAATGGAGGACAAAAAGCTCAGAATTGGATCATGGAGAGGTAGGTAACAGGCAAAACCCAACATAACAGTAGGCGGTGCCATCGCCATGGGGCATCTTGTGTCTGATGTAGCCTCGAATTGAGATTCTACTTAACATACAAAAACATTTAGTGAATAATTTCATTAAAAGTTCAGACGACTCTTTGGAGATGACAATGTGAAAACTGTGAATATTCTATTATCTTACAAGTTGTATTATTATTTCTAAAGAAGTGTTTCGCACTGAAAATTTATATCAAGAAAAGTTAATAAAGAAAAAAGGAGAAGTAGCAAGGCAGGAAGTTACACAACACTTCTGAGTATGTCATCACACAGATTAGAGAAAAATTCTGCCAGTTTTATCTTCTGTCTCCGGGAAAAGACAGTTTTATGGGGAGAAAAATGGCACAATGTTGCCAACATAACACTGGGCATTTTCAGACAGTGGCACCACTTTAACAGTAAATACAAAAATTAAGACAAAATGTCTCCAAAGCAATCTCTTTGAGACATCACTTCTTTATCTACACCAGGTTCTCTGTAACAATGACAAACTAGGGTCGTGGACCCAACGGATTTCGTTTAGTGCTAAAGCGGGAGGAAGAGTCTTAGAAATTGTGAGGTCTTCACTCTTAACCCCTACAAGGAGGTATGAATGCTTCATGAAGGAATCCTCAGGCCACTTCCCCGGAGTAATCTCTGTTAGTAACGGCTGACATAAAGTCAAGCAGGAGATTCCGAGTCTCCTTAAGAACAAAAGTCAAAAAATTGCATTTGTATGGAGAAAAGTACAGGGCAGATAGAACTTGATAGAATGTGGAGACAAAGCAGAGGTCAAGGTGGGAAGAAGAAGACAACTAGACCTGGTCGAGAGAAAAAAAGAAGAGTCATAAAATGTAGAAATCAAGCAGAAACACACCTCGGTAGAGAAGGAACCTAATGGACTTTTCTTAGGTTAGAAGAGAAATGGGGAAGACCCTAAGGCAGCCTGCGAAATGCAAACATAGGCTGGAGTCGGGAACACAAAGCAACGTAGTGCAACAGGAAAGGGGTGGCAAAAAAAAGAATAGAAAGGTGCATCGGCATCTTGTTAGTACAGCAATTCATCATTGTATTTGTGTCTTTTTCGGAGTGATTATTCTCTTTTCTGTTTTTCTTTACCACATAATTCATTATGTGTTTTGTGCCCTTTTTAAGCTCTTTGTCACTTTTCTTTTTGTTAGTCAATGTGTATGTGGTTATCTAATTCAACATCGTTTTGCCGAGCTAATCATTTCCAACTTTTTAAAAAGTTGCAATCTTTCATGGAAATGTTTACCAAGTTGGATGCTGGATTAGGGTCATGTAAAACTTTTTACTCAAAGAAGCACTCTCGTCAAAGTTTTTATCCTCTTAATATATTGCAGACATCATATTATATAGCACTGTGTACTTACAATTGCTCATTTTGCCTTTCTCCGCAGCTAATTCTTCTCTTTTCTCTGCTCTCAGAAGAAACAGGAATTGTCTTGTCCCTACAGAAATTATTCCTCTCCTCAACTCCTGACTCAGCTGCTCCCATCTGCCCCATACCTTTGACTTTTGCAGTGACTTAGAAAATTGACCTCCTGTTTCTACAAAGAGCTTACAAGGATTCAGCTAGTCAGTTTTTAACCAGGTGGTCATAGACCTAATGGAAAAGAGAAGAATTTACTGGTAGAAGGGAAAAATGAGCAATTGCAAGTACACAGTGCTATATAATATGATGATTGCAATATATTAAGAGGATAAAAATTTTGATGGAAGGAAGAGGAGGAGTAGGAGGGAGAGGAAGAGGAGGAAGAGGAGGAGGAGTAGGAGGGAGAGGAGGAGGAGTTCTTATTTAACTCAAACATCTTTTTTATTGTTGCTTTTTATTTCATTGATATCTATTTTATACATTTATATAAACTTTATACTTTTTTGTTGCAATATTAGATAGGTTTGAAGAAAAATCAGATAGTATATTAAAGTTGCATTCTCAAGTTTGGAAAATATCTCATAGCCATTGAATATGGGAAAACTTCCCGATTGGTGGGGATCCCCATCAATCCTGAGAATCGGGGCTCTGGAGAGCATCATGTGAATGGATCCGAGGTCAATCATGCGTACTACCCCAACATTCATTGTTATGGGAGTGCCGATGACCAGTCGAGTGCAGTACTCGGGCATCTCCAATGGTTCCATTAACAATGAATGGAGCAGACGTGGACATGATTGACCACCTCTCCATTCACACTAGGGTTTTCGGACAGTTCTCAAGATTGGTTTCGGGTCCCAACGGTTGGACCTTCTTCAGCAATCGGAAATCTCTTATCTTATGGATAGGAGATCACTTGACAAAAACTTTTAGAAATATTTTTTATATTCTCTAGTAAAGCAGTAAGTCTTTTTTTTCGATTCAAGTCCAGCTATTACAAAATACAGTAAATCTCACCTTTGTCTATTATTACTCAGACAGAGCTAAACCCAGCTTTAAGTCTAAGGAGCCGGGACTCTATCTGACAGAAGAACAATTACTTGTAGTTAAATTGCTATGTAGCTGTCATGGTCGGATCCGTCAAGGTCAACCTGTCCTCAATTATCCAATTCTTGATCGAAGAGAAAGCAGACAAATACCATATTGAAGCCTCTTCTAATTTCTCCCAAAGGGAAGGAATAAAATCCTAACAAAGCACAATCAGATTATTCCCTGGATTAAGACCTTCAGATGCTAGACTGTGACCTTCTGTTCTTTCAGTCTCAAAAAGTGGCCAAACTCAACTCTACCTTCCATATTCCATGCAGTCATTATTATTATTAAGCACATTCCATCCTGATATTAAACTGTTATTGTTATGGCGTCCTGATTTATATCGGTATTTGTGGAAGCTGATATATATTTTCTACAGTAACTCAGCAGCTGATGTGGTTTAATTCTTCAGCTTTTAAGATTAGGCGTCTGGTGGTCCCCCGTCCTCTGTAAATGAGAGGATTACTGATAGTCTGAGCCCAGTATGCCGAATTCATCCAGCGCGTTCTGTATAAGTATTCATAATGACAAATGCTATGATACACTGTACAAACGTAGCAAGAGAATTATAGAGAAAGCCGTCAGATTATCAGTGCATTCCAAGATTATGTGTCACCTCTGTCTGCGCTACCAGTCCATGAGTCTCCGTGAATGGCGGAGCAGCCGCCCACCGTGCCACTTTCTCCCAGTCAGGGCAACAGATGTTTCATGCATTTGGGGTACTTGTAGAATGGCATTTATTAAGTCTGAACTGGAGATCATATAAGGTTTCAGCGATCGCACACATGTAACGTAAAATATGCAAAGAATTTGCTGTCCGATTCGCATAAAAAGGCTTAAATAAACTACAATGGAAAAATATGTGACTGCTTTGAGGGTGTTGGATTTTTGTATTCTATTAACTCATTTTTTCTACCGTATTTGTTTTTTCGTGAGTTTTTTTATGTATCTATTTATTGACTACTGCAATTGAGCTATATAATAAACAGGGGCTCTATAAAATCAAAGCCGAGCCGTTCATGGCTGAGAGCGGAAAGCTCCCCAACATAGAGCAGATAGCTCTTGGCTGACTGATCATTTGGGTGACATCTATGTCTCCCGACTCCCCCATACACAAGAACGCTCCTGCACTCTCTATGAAAGAGCTGCCGCCAGACTCTTTGGCAGCCACTTTTCAATAGGAAAAGCAAAGGGATCGGATGCTGAAACTCATGATGCCACATCCTTCTTTTCCACAACATCATCCGTTAGGGAGAATCGCAAGGTTCCAAAAAATAGTAGATGGTCAGCCAATCGTGCAAAGCTTGGCAGGTTTGGACAACGTTAATGTGTAAGGGGGCCTTAGTAGTGTCGTGGCTAGTGTTGAGCGATACGATACTGCAAATATCGGGTATCGGCCGATATTGGCTGTATCGGAATCCCGATCCCGAGTTCCGATATTTTTGTCATATCGGATACCGGAATCGGAATTGTCACTGTCACTGTCAGTGTCCGTCGGTCGGGTCTGTCAGGAGTCAGCGGCACTTACCTGGCAGAAGATCTCCGGCGGTCACATCCCGGGCTGCTTAATGGCCGCCATCCTCTTCTCCCCGGCGGTCACATGCAGTATCTCGCGATAACTGCAGTGACTGCTGGGTAATCGCGGCCGTAAAGCAGTCCGATGACGTCACCGCCGGGGAAGCTGGTAAGCAGCTGTGCTGTGCCGGGATGTCAGGCTCTGCCTGTCATTCCGATGTAGCAGAGCTGGATCGTCGTGGGACTGTCGTTATGGACTGCGTCGGACAGGTGGTATACTGTTGGTTTGTTTTTTTTATTTTTTTACAGGAGATCGATGGCGTCGCAGGAATGAGTGTATAATAAAAAAATGAAAACTGTGTTGTCTCTTTTATTTCATTAAAAGACTTTTTTCTTGCTGTGTCTTTTTTTTAAACATTTAATAACTTTGGGATTAATAATGGATCGGTGTCTTATTGACGCCTCTCCATTATTAACCGGGCTTATTGTCACCGTGCAATCAACAGTGACATTAACCCCTTATTACCCCGCTTGCCACTGCTACAGGGCAGTGGGAGAAGCCGGGTAAAGTGCCACAATTGGCACATCTTTTGATGCGCCAAATGTGGGGCTGCTGTAGCCTGGTATTATCAGGCTGTTGAGGGCCAAAATCCATGGGCCTTGACAGTCTTTTAATACCAGGCCGCAGCAGTCTGCATTTTACTTGGCTGGTTAACAAAAATAGGGGGGATCCCCACGCCGTTTTTTTTTCGAGGGGATTCCCTATTTTTGTTAACCAGCCAAGCTAAGCAGACTGCTGTGGCCTGGTATTATCAGGCTTGCAAGGTCCATGGATATTGGATCCTTACCAGCCTGAAAAACCAGGCCTCAGCGGTCTGCTTCATCTGGCTGGTTAACAAAAATAGGGGGGACCCCACGCCAATTTTTTTCGAGGGGATCCCCTATTTTTGTTAATCAGCCAAGATATGCAGACTGCTGTGGCCTGGTATTATCAGGCTGGCAAGGTCCATGGATCTTGGCTCCTTAACAGCCTGAAAATCCAGGCCTCAGCGGTCTGCTTCATCTGGCTGGTTAACAAAAATAGGGGGGAACCCACGCCAATTTTTTTCGAGGGGATCCCCTATTTTTGTTAACCAGTTCACTCTGACGTCACTGATTGTGTCCCTGGCTGACCTGAAGTGAAAGTGGAAAGCAATCAATTAAGCTTTCCACTTCCTCTCCTGTCAGCCAGGAGAGGAACTCATTCATTTGGGGGTTTACTGTGAGGCTGCAGCATTAGCTGCGGTCCCTGCAGTAAACATTAACCCTTTCTGAAGGATTACACCGTGGGACCTGACTGTACATTGGATTGGTAAGAATAATTTTGCTTTATTACTTTATTTTTATTACAGGAAATGGTTTTAGCAGGAAAATAAAATATGGTCAAAAACTGTGTGATTATTTCATTAAACTTCTTTTTTATTAAAGTGTGTGTGTTTGATTTTTCTTTCATACAATAGGATTAATAATTGATAGTTGTCTAATTGACAGCTCTCAATTATTAACCTGGCTTAAAGTGACCTTTCAATTGCAAGGTCATTTTAACCCCTTGTTAACCCATTCGCCACCGCTACAGGGCAATGGGAATAGACGGGCAAAGTGCCAGAAAGGGCAAATCTAATTAGAGATTTGCCCTTTCTGGGGTGTCTGGGGCAGATGTTAGTAGCCGGGGGGGGGCCAAAAATAATGGTCCCTCTCTGGGCTATTATTATCTGCCCCCACTCACTGGCTTTGTCTGTCTGGTTGCGAAAATAGGGCGGGAGCCCACGCATTTTTTTTCAGCAATTTTACACCTCATATATATATATATATATACATGTCATTGAGTTTGTGACACATATATATATATATATATATTTATAGTTCATACACTTCTACATAGTATAATAGCCGCTAATTCAATTGCCGGCTTTTGTGAAAATGCAGAACCCGACATGAAATGACACTTGGTGTACATAGGGTTAACCATGTCCTTTGCTATCTGATTTGCACAAACAATTACATCAGTCTATGTGTGCAAAATTTCACACCTGTAGGGGTTAATTAAAGGTGTAAATTCGTAGCAAAAAGTCCGTTTTTTTTACAACGAATTTACACCTTTAATTAACCCCTACAGGTGTGAAATTTTGCAAACATAGACTGATTTAATTGTTTGTGCAAATCAGATAGCAAACGACATGAAAAGACATGGTTAACCCTATGTACACCAAGTGTCATTTCATGTCGGGTGCTTCTGTCTTTTCACTGAAGCCGGCTTTACCCGGCAATTGAATCAGAGGATATTTTACTATGTACAGTCATGGCCAAAAGTTTTGAGAATGACACAAATATTAATTTTTACAAAGTCTACTGCTTCACTTTTTCTAATGGAAATTTGCATATACTCCAGAATGTTATAAAGAGTGATCAGCTTAACAGCAATTACTTGCAAAGTCAATATTTGGCTAGAAAATGAACTTTATCCCCCAAAACACATTTCAACATCATTGCAGCCTTGCCTTAAAAGGACCAGCTAATCTCTTTTCAGTGATTGCTCCATTAACACAGGTGTGGGTGTTGATGAGGACATGGCTGGAGATCAATCTGTCATGATTAAGTAAGAATGACACCACTGGACACTTTAAAAGGAGGCTGGTGCTTGGCATCATTGTTTCTCTTCTGTTAACCATGGTTATCTCTAAAGAAACATGTGCAGTCATCATTGCAATGCACAAAAATGGCCTAACAGGGAAGAGTATCGCAGCTAGAAAGATTGCACCTCAGTCAACAATCTATCGCATCATCAAGAACTTCAAGGAGAGAGGTTCCATTGTTGCCAAAAAGGCTTCAGGGCGCTAAAGAAAGACGAGCAAGCGCCAGGACTGTATCTTAAAAGTGTTTCAGCTGCGGGATCGGGCTACCAGCAGTGCAGAGCTTGCTCAGGAATGGCAGCAGGCAGGTGTGAGTGCATCTGCACGCACTGTGAGGCAGAGACTTTTGGAGCAAGGCCTGGTCTCAAGGAGGGCAGAAAAGAAGCCACTTCTCTCCAGAAAAAACATCATGGACAGACTGATATTCTGCAAAAGGTACAGGCAGTGGACTGCTGAGGACTGGGGTAAAGTTATTTTCTCTGATGAATCCCCTTTTCGATTGTTTGGGACATCAGGAAAATGCCTCATTCGGAGAAGACAAGGTGAGCGCTACCACCAGTCTTGTCTCATGCCAACTGTTAAGCATCCTGAAACCATTCATGTGTGGGGTTGCTTCTCAGCCGAGGGAATCGGCTCTCTCACAGTCTTGCCTAAAAACACAGCCATGAATAAAGAATGGTACCAGAATGTCCTCCAAGAGCAACTTCTCCCAACCCTCCAAGAGCAGTTTGGCGATCAACAATGCCTTTTCCAGCATGATGGAGCACCTTGCCATAAAGCAAAGGTGATAACTAAATGGCTCAGGAACAAAACATAGAGATTTTGGGTCCATGGCCTGGAAACTCCCCAGATCTTAATCCCATTGAGTACTTGTGGTCAATCATCAAGAGACGGGTGGACAAACAAAAACCTAAAAATTCTGACAAAATGAAAGCATTGATTGTGCAAGAATGGACTGCTATCAGTCAGGATTTGGTCCAGAAGTTGATTGAGAGCATGCCAGGGAGAATTGCAGAGGTCCTGAAGAAGAAGGGTCAACACTGCAAATATTGACTTGCTGCATTAACTCATTCTAACTGTCAATATAAGCTTTTGTTACTCATATGTTTGCAATTATTATATTTCTGTCTGTGATAAAAACATCTGTCAAACACACATAAAAACCAGAGGGCAGCAGATCATGTGAAAATATAATATTTGTGTCATTCTCAAAACTTTTGGCCATGACTGTAGAAGTGTATAAACTATACATATATGTATATATATATGTCACAATGACATGTATATATATATATATATATGTATTCTATGTGTGTATATTTAGTGTTTACAAGGAAATAAAGGTTTTTTTAGTTGCGATATTTTGTTCCCATAGACTTACATTGGACTTCCGGTATCGGAATCGGATATCGCCGATATTTAGTGATATCGGCGATACCATTTCGATACGATATTTTTAGATATCGAGCAATATCGCTCAACACTAGTCGTGGCACCTACCACAGGAGGTGCAAATGTGGAAGCAGCTGCGCTATTTTGTTTTTGTAACACCCATAGGAGTAAATAGAAGATATGTGAACTTAGTAGTGCAGCTTGAAGAGGATAGAAGTTAGAAAGAGAGGACCCCACTGATCATAAGAGCTTACAGTCAACTACGAGAGTGAAAATAAAGAGAAAGAATGAGAGAGAAAGGAAGAACTAGAGAGAACGAAAGAGAAAGGGAGAGGGAAAGGAACAAAGAAAGGAAAAAAAGAGAGAGCAAGAATGAGAGAAATAATCAAAATGAAGCGAAATAAAGAGAGAAGGGAAGAGAGAGTTTTTTGCGATCCGTGAATTGAATCTCAAAATGTTTAAATTTTTGTCAAAGAGTGAATTTCAGGAACTTTGACACAAACTCAATTCTCTACATATCAATCCGCTCATCTCTCTTGTACAGTCATGGCCAAAAGTTTTGAGAATGACACAAATATTATATTTTCACATGATCTGCTGCCCTCTGGTTTTTATGTGTGTGTTTGACAGATGTTTTTATCACAGACAGAAATATATTTGCAAACATATGAGTAACAAAAGCTTATGTTGAAAGTTAGAATGAGTTAATGCAGCAAGTCAATATTTGCAGTGTTGACCCTTCTTCTTCAGGACCTCTGCAATTCTCCTGGCATGCTCTCAATCAACTTCTGGACCAAATCCTGACTGATAGCAGTCCATTCTTGCACAATCAATGCTTTCATTTTGTCAGAATTTTTAGGTTTTTGTTTGTCCACCCGTCTCTTGGTGATTGACCACAAGTTCTCAATGGGATTAAGATCTGGGGAGTTTCCAGGCCATGGACCCAAAATCTCTATGTTTTGTTCCCTGAGCCATTTAGTTATCACCTTTGCTTTATGGCAAGGTGCTCCATCATGCTGGAAAAGGCATTGTTGATCGCCAAACTGCTCTTGGAGGGTTGGGAGAAGTTGCTCTTGGAGGACAATCTGGTACCATTCTTTATTCATGACTGTGTTTTTAGGCAAGACTGTGAGAGAGCTGATTCCCTTGGCTGAGAAGCAACCCCACACATGAATGGTTTCAGGATGCTTAACAGTTGGCATGAGACAAGACTGGTGGTAGCACTCACCTTGTCTTCTCCGAATGAGGCGTTTTCCTGATGTCCCAAACAATCAAAAAGGGGATTCATCAGAGAAAATAAACTTTACCCCAGTCCTCAGCAGTCCACTGCCTGTACCTTTTGCAGAATATCAGTCTGTCCATGATGTTTTTTCTGGAGAGAAGTGGCTTCTTTGCTGCCCTCGTTGAGACCAGGCCTTGCTCCAAGAGTCTCCGCCTCACAGTGCATGCAGATGCACTCACACCTGCCTGCTGCCATTCCAGATCAAGCTCTGCACTGTTGGTAGCCCGATCCCGCAGCTAAAACACTTTTAAGAGACGGTCCTGGCGCTTGCTGGTCTTTCTTGGGCGCCCTGGAGCCTTTTTGGCAACAATGGAACCTCTCTCCTTGAAGTTCTTGATGATGCAATAGATTGTTGACTGAGGTGCAATCTTTCTAGCTGCGATACTCTTCCCTGTTAGGCCATTTTTGTGCATTGCAATGATGACTGCACATGTTTCTTTAGAGATAACCATGGTTAACAGAAGAGAAACAATGATGCCAAGCACCAGCCTCCTTTTAAAGTGTCCAGTGGTTTCATTCTTACTTAATCATGACAAATTGATCTCCAGCCATGTCCTCATCAACACCCACACCTGTGTTAATGGAGCAATCACTGAAAAGAGGTTAGCTGGTCCTTTTAAGGCAGGGCTGCAATGATGTTGAAATGTGTTTTGGGGGATAAAGTTAATTTTGTAGCCAAATATTGACTTTGCAAGTAATTGCTGTTAAGCTGATCACTCTTTATAACATTCTGGAGTATATGCAAATTGCCATTAGAAAAAGTGAAGCAGTAGACTTTGTAAAAATTAATATTTGTGTCATTCTCAAAACTTTTGGCCATGACTGTATGCTCTAGTAGACATCCTGCAACTGTCACATACAGTGTGGGAAAGACTTAGTGCAACATGAAGTGATGAGGGGAGGAAGCCCAGACACTAGGGAAAGGGTGAGTGGAGACCCCTAGGCAGATCTGATAACACCCTACCTGCCTTACCATCCCTAAATTGGTTCCTCACCAATTCCCGAAGCAGGAAACCTAGAGCTAAGCCCAGGATAGGGATGGGGTGAGATGTGCACTGGTCAGTCCCCATTGTAAACTAAAGACAAAAAGGCAGACAGACAAGGGGAATGAACTTAGCATAAGCAGGCTCAGAGAGGTAGCACCAAATGTCCTTAAACAGCTTCAGAGAGGAAGTTAGCCGACTGCTATAGCTCTGAGCCTTCACAATGGAAAAATGTGAATATCACCGGCGATTCTTTACAGCAGACTGGGGATTTATAAACACCCAGGTCCAGGTGTGTCAACTAGAGCCGGAGGGAGGTTGCCGCTGGATCCTAGAGTCAGAAGGATTAAAGAGGCATCTGTAATGCCAAACGCAGAGACCTTCTGCAGCCAGATGCAGAGTGACACACCCATGACGGCAACATCCTGCTGCAAAAGTTATACCTGGATCCCCACCCTAACCGCAAGTCACTGTCATGCTCATCCCAGAACAGATCCTATACCCTCTCTATAAAATCTTCACCCTGCAGACTGCTTTCACCTGTTAATCATTGCTGATTTGCTGCCGTTCTCCTCTTCCCCCTTAACTAAACACCGTGTTGATGCTTCTAGAGTCTCTTTAACGTCCCACCATTTAGTCGTATTAATCTACTTCCTTTAATCTCCAAATGCAGTTTTTTATATTTTAAGCAGCGCAATCGCTTTCCAGCCCATGAACGGTCTTTTCAGAAGCTGAAAAAAATCTGCCAAGATATCCATATTATCAGATTGAAACTTAATAGAATCTCGGCTTAAATATTTAGCAGCGTAAGGGAGGGAGACCAAATACAGAGAATCATAAATGAAACAAGTGGCGGAATAGTGAAGACGTCCGTATGTGCAAAAAAAAATATCCTAAATGCAAAAAATGGCCATATGAAAGGAACACTAAATGCAGACATGTAAGTGTAAATTGAGCCAGAAATACAGTCGTCCTCACCGCTTCTAAGTCTGCAGCAATTTTTTGCATTTTTCTGAAAGAGTCTTGTAGAAAATTCAGCAAAAAACACAGAGCTTCCCCCTTAACCTTTTTTACTTCTACTTTAAGCCAGGCAGAGGGGAGAGGCTCCTGCTGCAGATAGTTATATTACAGCCACATACAGGACAGTGTGGTAGAGGAGAGGGTGATGGCTGAGCTTTTAAGACACACAGACATATACATTAATCACATATATTTTTCAGTCTTAATTGTGACATGTGAAGGCAGAATCAATGAAAATAAGGAAATCAAAAGAGGAAATGCAAAAATTATTTTTAAACTTTTCGTTCCTTCTTTGGGTTTAGGAACATAAAATATGATGGATACTTAGTCACAGACAGAAAATGCTGTAATGGAATCTAAATAAGCTCTAAATATACCCATGTATGTTCTCTTGAGTTTCACAAAACCAGCATTTCTTTTCGAGAAGGGCCTATTTGGTCCATCTTGAGAAGTTGCCAGATGAACATCTAATAAACCAACAGCTCAAGGAACCATCACATCTACGACTATGAGTGGCTATGATTTCACGGGCTGGAAAAGATTGACCTTTTGTAAAATTTTGCCTCCGTCTTGGTTCTAATAGGCTTGAAAGAGCAAGAATTGCTTCAGCTGTAGCTAATATTTGACCCATTTGGGTGCCCTGGAGGACACGTCAATTTTTTTTTTTGTGGGACTGGAAAATCGAGTTCACTTATTAGATGTCTATATTTTTTATCTATAGACTCTTTTCTCACTTTATCAAAGAGGGCACCAGTGCTTTTTGGGAGTCGTTTCCACATTTACCCAAACATTAAAAAGAGCAAAAGAGTCTAAAATTAATAATGACACCAAGGGTTTGGATGTCCGCCCTGCCGATTGCCCCGTCATGTCGTAGGTCACTTATTCCGAACATACTAGATATATTTTTTTACACTACTTTTATTATTTTTTTTTCTATTACACTATTTTTGCTCTTCTTATTTACATCATGACCACAGTGTGTGGAATCTGTTTGCTATGTTTCATGTGCTTTCTACGCTAAGGTGACTTTATTTAATCATTTAGACCTCCCCTTATGATTGATGAGAAAACATTGTACGTTATAAAGCTTAAAATATGAATTTTTACCTCTTTTATTAGCAAATTATCATTATTTTTTATTTGAACCCAACATGTGCATTTCAACAGATGTTTAAAGCCCGTACGGCAGAACTTTTACGCATTAACCGTCACACTGTGAAAAATAAGACCTTAAGATTTACTCTAGCCAAAGCACTTAATCAAACAAGCATTAAATATGAGATAATTATATCGAATTAATTAGATAGATGAGTTGATCCGGTGAATGCAAATAACACCAAACCTGGGAATTTGTAGGTAATTTTTTAAGCTAATTTATGGTTTTACAACTTATGTACAGAAAGGAAGAAAGATTCTCGCTTTTGTGTACGGCTAGAGCCCACCATTCACTATAGATAGCCGTCAGCCAAATGATGGATCGGTCAATCAGCTATCTTGCTCGACTGACCCATACAAAGGAACGTTTGCTCAGCCAAGATCTCTTGTGTTCTCTATGACATAGCTGCTGCGAAACATCTCTGAAGGCTAGTATAAACAAAAGGTATTAAAAAAATTCTATGGTGCAAAAACATCTTTCATTGATATGCTTAAAAAAATCGTAGAATTATATAAAAATAGAAACACTTGGCCTACGTGTTTCGAGCGTTAAAAAGTCTCTGGTACGATTAAAATTATTACTATAGGCCTCGGTGTCTCGTGCTTCCTGGTCCACCCACAACCCCACCGCTGATTAGCAGCTTTCTGTGACTATACAATGTAACTATAAAGTAGCCATCACTGGTTTTGGCGGGGATA
>JARQOD010000010.1:27847535-27919786 GCA_033576555.1 Oophaga sylvatica | reverse complement strand
TACTCTCTCTAGTGCTACCTATTGTAAGTAGTGATACTAAAAGTACTTTTTAACAAGCCTTGCAATATGACTTAGAATAAAAGTCAATTCGGAATCTCAATTTGCAGACACGGGGTTTCGGGACATTGCCCCTAGTCAGTGCAAAGTATGAGATCTGATTCGGCTAGGCGAGAGGCTAAGCTTGGGATCTAAGGGAAAAGTTTCTCCTTGTGGAGAGTGACATGCCAGGTCTGGCATGCCAGTATGAGGAGACTTAAAGGCATTGCATACTCCTCTGGGAAATAAAATATGCAAAGTGTCTCTTCAGAGAGGAAGAGGACTTGAACTTTAGTGCTACCTATTAGAAACAGCAATCCTCCAAGTCAATATTGACCGGATGGCGAAATCTTCAACAGTGTAGGGGAGTGGAGAGTAATATCAGGATGGAAAACCATTTTTGTTTTTATTTTGGGTCCGCCACTTCTTCATAAACTCTTCTTCTTTTGAACATTTACAGTTGGACAAAGCAAAACATTATTTATTTGAGCTGGAAACTACAGTCAACCTTACAGAATTGCACCTTAAATGCAGAAATACAATGAGGTTCCTTTAATCTTAGTCTCCTGTGTTCCTGGCATCATTAGTCATCTGGTCAGGAAATGTTCAATAATATCTTACCTCGACACGCCAGAGCTGGTATGTCACTCTCCACAAGGAGAAACCTTACCCCCTAGACCCCAGTCCAGAGCCTCTCATCTAGCCAAATCAGATCTCTCCTACTTTGCACTGACGAGGACCAACAGTCCGAAACACCGTGTCTGCAAATGGAGATTCTGATTTGGCTTTTATCCTAAGTCATATTACAAGACTCGTTAAAGGGTTGATTGTGACTTGTAGGATCGCTACTTCCAATAGGTGGCGCTATAGAGTACAAGTCCTCTTTGTTTGAAGAGGCAATTTGCATACAATAATATCTTAGTCTTTTTTTTTTTCCACTTCTGTAAAAATTGACCAGGCCGGTTTTCACACGTTATTGGTGTCAGCTGAAGTTGAAGGACAAAGGTCGATGTCGCCACTGAACACAATTGAAAAGTTTTAGACGTGTTGAGAAAAGTCCATTTATCAGGCGATGGTGCACTTTACTTCCGGGACACAAGTCTCATATGAGTCTTTTTAGGTTATATGTGTCCATCGTAGATGGTTGATTGCCGAGGACACAAAAATAATAATGTCAGGATCAGTAAAGTACCAGAAAATAAGTTGTCAAATTATACTAAGCTAATAAAATCATAGAATTAACAACAGACGTTCAAAAAACCTTCCAGATTTACTCTATGTTTTCAGATAATTTTTCCTAAATTTTTACTTCCTTGATAAAATACATATTTCTTATTATGTCTTCTAAGGGAGGAACTTTCTCATATACTCACTTTTGCCCACGAGGCCCGTAAGGCCAGCAATTTCATCATTACCTTTCTGCAAATATTGTTAAAGGGAACCTGTCAGTAGGATTACACCACCCAAAATTATTTATATGCGTATGTCACGCCTTCAAAGACCAGTCCAACAATACCTTTACATGGACAGTCTGTTCCCCCGTTACTGAGAAACCAGCGATTGAATTGACATGAAAATGAAGCTATAGAGCTATGATAGATCGGAAGCCCCTGTCACTCCAGCCTATTCCCTGAACAGTACAGCATCCCCCGCTTGACTGTCAGCCTCTATGCTGTGTTACTTTAGGCAGAGGAGTTGTCAGGTCATGCAGAAGGAGGCGGCGCTGGCGGGGAGTAGAGCTGGAGTGACGGAGGTTTCAGATCTACCATAGCTCTTCAGTCTCATTTGCACATCAATTCAAGCGCTGATTTCTCAGCACTGGAAAAATTGACTGGCCATATAAAGATATTGTTGGCCTTGTCTTTGAAAAAGCTACATGTATGTATAAATAGTTTTGGGTATGAAACCATCTAAAAACTCCAATTTCTCAACCAAAAGTTCAATTTATTAGCTCAACATGCTAGCAAACCCCTCAACAAAGTACAAATCACATCCCAACCACAAATACTAGAAACATCTGCCAAAAAGGTCATCTCATCTTGGGATATGTTGAGCTAAAACAATAGCTAAGAAAGGACATATCAATAAGCACGCCCACACATACTGTACACAGAGTCAGACCGGCCCATCAGAGCACCGCAGGATCCTCCAGGAGTAGGAAGAGGCTTTGGATGACTTCTAACAATGCTGATTTCTCAAAGGCAGCGACTGTTATTACTGGTGAATGGATCCGTCAAAAATTTGGGCCAGAAATTCAACTTGCATCAAATGCAAATCAAATAAGCATTATTATGCTCTAGAATCTCGTAAGACCCCAGAGGATAGTAAACATAATGAGCTTTAAAAAAAATTAAAGAAAAAAAAATAGTATACAACATGTGTAGCATATCTGTCTAGATGCCACAATTTCCCTCCCCACTCCTCTGCTTGGTCCTGTCTCTCCTGGATTTTCAATTAAAGTCATGTCTTCTTCTGCATCTTCTTTCATTCTGCCCCAGCCCTTACTGCGCTGATTATGCTTTGGCTGATGGCGATGTGATTATACTATTCGTTTGTTTTACTATTTAACTGATTGACAATCTTTGCTGGACTCACAAGAAACAAATCACCAAAAATTGGATTTAGGAGAATTCAAACTTTTGCAAAAATTTGAAGAAAATTTGATTAGCCCTAGACCAGTTCACTCATGTCAGAAAACAGTGAGAAGTTACAGTCACCAACTCTAATCATTATGACTCCAACACCAAATGCTTTGACAGTGCCCGCCTGTCCAGAAATCGAAATTGACTCGTTCATCAGGTTACTTAAATACGTAGCTAGATTTTTGACACCTCATCTGACATCAGCATGATATCGAGGCTAAGACACTGATTCCAGTGATGTATCACTTAGTTCATTGGATGCAGCAGTTACAGTTGCTGCAGATCTAGCAGCACTCGGAATGCTGAGCTGTGTATAACCCCGCCCACACCACTGATTGGCTGCTTTCTGTGAACACTGAATATTGATAGAAAATCATCACTGGGGGCGTGGTTGGACTAGGAGGCACAAGACAACTAGTCCTGTAGTGATAATCTCCTGCAGCACACAGCCTAGTAAGTCATGCATCACTTGAATCAGGGTCCCTTATATCATGCTGCTCTGGAATTACATAACAAAAACCTGCTGACAGATGATCATGTCGCTTTGAGTCAGTCACCTAACCGCTAGCATGAGTTCCAACAAATGTTGGCGTCAACTCCATTCCACCATGGTTCCACAATATTAGAGCTGTATGGACATTATCACCCTTACCAACTCAAGTAAGAGGACGGACAGGTGGGCAACTTCTAAGTCCTCCACTTCAAAAATGGAAAGATTGTTGGTACGGACCAGCACCATTTTTGACATCTTATCGCCCACCCACTCTTTTTCTTCTCATTATTATCGTTCAGTGACATCCTCCAATGCCTCTTCCGTAGCATGTTTTTAACAAGTTTGATTTTCCCGGCGGAACCAAAAAGATCTTTAGAATTCGAGCACAACAGTTACGACGCGGCATCAGAAGAAGAAACAGAGAAAATCTTTAAGTAAACATCATTAACACAGGCGTATTATAAAGACAAATTCTCAGTAAATGGAAGGTTTTAGTTATTTTGTTTTTTCTTTTTTCCGCTCTCTCGTGCTTGTCACCGCCATTTAACTTGCTTGCTTTCTGAAAGAATAGCTGATGACTGCCGCACGGCCCCTGCGCGTATAATTGAATGGTTTAAGCGGCGCATTGTATTATATGTACATTAGGCAGCATCTCACAATAAACGGCTCTATTAAGACGAAAGTGACGAGATCCACACGGAGAACGGGGGAAAAAACATAACAAAACTGTGAGCGACAACCTATTTTCCTACTGTCGTTAGAACGCCGAATATTTCTGTAGATTTCAATCAAGCCTCTCGGGAAATTAGATATTGTCACATAACATAAAGAAAGCATCATTTTTTATTATTTTTATCCGTGTCCAATCAAGAATGGCAGAAGGAAATTGTGAGCTGTTCTGATATCATCATCATAATTAATAAGAAGAGTCAGGAGACGAAAGAGGACCCCATAGCAAAAAGTAATGAGATGCACTCCTCCATCGAAAGCTTGAAATTAAGTCTCGAATTACCAACCATACCAAGCGTTCCTTCAAAGAATCCCATATCATGGATGGTCCACCACCTAATTTCAGCATCAACCTTGAGGTTCTGTAATGCTTCTAAGCCCCTACAGTGTTGTAGACCCTGAAAGCCATAGGAGGACCACTAGCTCACCCCACTGGAGGACACAGAAAGAAGAGGACCACTGTTCAAGATCCATAACTGGACCTCTTTTTGGGTCTTTGACAAAAGCTGCTTGCTACTTATCTCCTCTGCGGCAGCACACGTTGCACCAAAGGTGTGTCCGCCCCCGAGTTAACCAAATCCCAAACTTGACTTTTAAAATCTACATCCAAAGCAAAATATTTTGGGACACTCTTCAGGTCTACCCCGTAGGTTGCAACCCACCTCCACCTAGCACATGCACGGTATTTTGGATGGTCAAGTGTATCACCCATAGTCCCGTAATCAGGTTATATTATCTTTGGGCACCCAAACTCAGGAACACAACTAGGTTTGGAGATGTTTAAAAAGGATCCTATGCTTAGATGCCTTCACCAAAGATACAATTTTTCTCCCATGTATCCATATTAAGACATGCTATTCCAAATTATCCACCAGGATGAACTCTCATTTCGCGTGTTTTCCATGACCTAGTCTGAGATATATCGTTAGGAGAAACATGCTTGAAATCCAGTCCCAACTGGGCCTTCAAAGCAGTCCATATCACACATGGACAACCACCTAATTTCAGCAACACCCTTGAGGTTATGTAATGCTTCTAAACCCTTACGATGTTGTAGATTCTGAAAGGCATAGGAGGACCCAGTAGCTGATGTCACCAAACTTGACGTTTAACGTCTGCACCCATAGCGGGGATGGACATATCATTGGTGCAACCACACAGGGGCCCAAGAGGTAAGGTGGCCAATTTCCATCTCCAAAGTAGGTTCCTATGCTTAGATGCCATCACCCCAAGATACAATTTTGCTCCCATGTATCCATATTAAGACATACTATTCCAAAATTGACCATAACTCCGTCCTAAAGATTCTCGTCGATGTGTTTCTCCTGAGTTAGCTTGGGTTTTAAATATAGAGCTAAATATGTTAAAGAAATCCATAAACCTAGACAGCAAATATCATGAATCATGATCCAGCCCATTCTTTCTCTAAAAGGTATCCAACAAGAATTGAAGTATTCTTTATATGCCAAATACACATATCCTTCTTTGTTCAACATATCCTGAGTTGAGAGGCATCAGGATGACCAGCTTTGAACAAAAAAAAAAAGAGTTTGTGATACTCTGTTGGGAGACGTTTACACTATATGTGTCTCTTTGTGGCCACCCGGTGGTTTTGATGGGAGTTACAGCCTGTCGATGATTTTGCTAGTATGTTGCAGTTGTATTGATTTATTGTCTTGGGAAATGAGAATCCTTTTAAAATATAAGGAAAAGGTAAAGGTGGACACATCAGTACCATTGTCCTTGCTATTGTGGAACATCTCCGAGAAGAGAAAGGCTTCATAACGATCAATATCAACATCTGTTAAAGGGGTTGTCCAAAACATATAGTAATATATCCATAAGATAAGTCATCAATATGAGATTGCTGGGGGTCCGACGCAACCATAGATGCACACTGAGTATGAGTGTATGGATCTGAAACGGCAAAGCATTGTCTATGGTACCGCAGATCAGTTCCTGTTAATGTGAATGGGAGCTGAGCTGTAGTACCATAGATTGGCCACTGTACAGAGTTGGGCTGTTCAGGTTGTATATACTGATGTGATGAGCGATGGGGCTTGAATAAAGTGTTTTCTGAACATGCTCAGGTGCTAACCAAGTGTCTTCAGCATGCTCGAAAAATATGTTCGAGTCTCCGCGGATCCATGTCTCGCTGCTGTTAGACAGCAGCAACACATGCAGGAATAGAATAACAAACAGGCAATTCCTGCTGTCTAACAGCTGCGGGGACTAGAACATATTTTTCGAGCACTCAATAGCACCTTATTCGAACATGTTTGCTCATCACTAATATACCGTGTAAATCCGGTGCTGGTTGGAGTTGCAAACATCTGATCGATTGGAGCACCGATTTGATATTGGGATAGGTCTTTAATACGTTACTCTAAGACAACCTCTTAAAGTGAACTAAATGGGGTTCATATTTTAAGAAATAAGGCACCTCAATCAGACCTCACTATTGGCCATTTTCTGTACTTGCGGTGCTAGCGCGTAATAACGGTGATCCCAAAATACATCTTAACGGGGTTATTTTAACAGCAAATATCTATTTACAGGATATATAACAAATGTGTGATCACTGGGAGTTTAACTGTGGACATCACCAAGAATTGCAAAAATAAGGCGCATGAACTTCAGTGAGCATGTGCAACCACCCCTCCTATAGACAGTAAATAGAGCAGTGGTCGCACATGCCTACTAGCGCTCCACTCACACAAAGGATTTTAAAACCTCCGATCTTATGACCTGTCGAGCTCCCTTCAGTCAGACTCTTATCAATAGATGTTATATGTTGTTTATGGGACATCCCTTTTAAAAGAGCAAACAACTGTTGCTGGGCAGAGCTAAAAGGGACAAGTAGAGAAAAAAAGGGAAAAAGGGAAAAGTTATGGGGTTGAGGAGGATGGGCCAAGTCCAAGGATTTTAAAACCTCCGATCTTGTGACCTGTCGAGCTCCCTTCAGTCAGACTCTTATCAATAGATGTTATATGTTGTCTATAGGACATCCCTTTTAAAAGAGGAAACAACTGTTGCTGGGCAGAACTAAAAGGACAAGTAGAGAAAAAAAGGGAAAAAAAAGGAAAAGTTATGGGGTTGATGAGGATGGGCCAAGTCCAAGGATTTTAAAACCTCCGATCTTGTGACCTGTCGAGCTCCCTTCAGTCAGACTCTTATCAATAGATGTTATATGTTGTTTATAGGACATCCCTTTTAAAAGAGGAAACAACTGTTGCTGGGCAGAACTAAAAGGGACCAGTAGAGAAAAAAGGGAAAAAAGGAAAAGTTGTGGGGTTGATGAGGATGGGCCAAGTCCAAGGATTTTAAAACCTCCGATCTTGTGACCTGTCGAGCTCCCTTCAGTCAGTCTCTTATCAATAGATGTCATATGTTGTCAATGGACATCCCTTTTAAAAGAGGAAACAACTGTTGCTGGGCAGAACTAAAAGGGACAAGTAGAGAAAAAAAAGCGAAAAAAGGAAAAGTTGGGGGGTTGATGAGGATGGGCCAAGTCCTATCCCTTATGGCTTAATCTAAGCCCAACTCTGTATATCAGCTTTGCCTGAAGTTTTCCTTTATGCCACAGGCATAAATAAAGACCCTCTTTAAAGGCACAGTATTAAAAAATAATCTCGTCAACAGTTTCTGCCCCTTGCAGCTATGTTCCTTTAAAGTGATCCAGGCTTAGCTGCTGCTGCTGGTGCTATTTAATAAACTCATTAGCCTAATATCTACTCACAATCTTCTTTATGGCGAGCAGTGTACACGTCGTTATTATTCAGTGTTATATTTAATTTGTATTTTTCATCCCCGCGGCATCAGAAAATGACATCAGATCTGGTATATCCTGGATATCTGCTGGCGGCTGGTTAATGAAGAGAACCTGCAGTGTATCACTTCTTCCAGAAAGTGATAACTAATTGCCTATTAATTCATTGATCGATATTCACGCAGCTGTAATTAGCTGCAGGGTCGGTTCCGCCACCATTGGAGGACGGGAGACAATCGGTAACTACTGTATCACACCTGTATGTAACAGCTTTAATGTGACATAAAGGCGAGAAATATAAATTACCTGCCGCAGCTAAGACAGGCAACATATGGGGGGAGCTTAATGACAGTCCTAATAAGAAATTAATAAGTGCTAAAAGAGTTATTCCCATCATTAAAAGTTATCACCTATTCAAAGAACATTACTTGCACATGATGCGGACCCAAATTCTTGCATCCCCACACTGAAATGTCAGGTCAGAATGCAGCGGTGCCATCAGAATGGAGTGGTGCTGTCAGAAAGAAGTGGTGACATCAGAATCGATTGGTGCCGTCAGAATAGAGTGGTGCTGACAGAATTGGGTGTGGGCGTCAGAATGGAGTGGTGCAGTCAGAATGGATTGGTGCCGTCAGAATGGAGCGGTGCCATCAGAATGGAGCAGTACCCATCAGAATGGAGCGATATCGTCAGAATGGAGTGGTGTCGTCAGAATGGAGTGGTGCCATCAGAATGTTTAGTCTTCTGCAGTTTCTATCAATTCTGTGGAGATAGAGAACACATTGGTGGCCATCACCCCTTTCTATTGGTGGCATTTAAGAGACCTTTTCTGAGCATCAGTTCAGATCCCTGCAATCAGGACCCCACCAATTTGCAAGTAATTACCTATGATTTGGATGAATTATAAATTGTAATGAAGGGAATAACATTTTAACACTGTTGGGATCTCAACTGGTTGGCCAAAATTCTGGAAATATGGGAATCAGTGATAGATCGGGAGTGATCTGATGCCCATTACCAACCTTTAAAGTCATGATACAGCTGATGACCCAAAAAGTATGAGACCTGGTGTACTGGTGGAAATCACTATTAATGAAGAACTTATTACAGAGAACCTTTTACCAAATGTTTCATTTTGAGTAGAAAAAAACTTTTTTTTTTAAATTTCGCTTCTCCGTTGTAGAGATATTAGCAGTCAAAGTATTTAGCACCTAATGAGTCAACTTTTAAGTCCAAGTGGATGTTATCAGATGCTTTTCACTGGGGCATATTCTCCTTCTCCCTGTATGAGTTGCTACTTGGACTTAATAAAAGTTAGATCATTAGTTGCCAAATACTTTCATTGATAATATTTCTGTAATGGAGAGGCGAAGCAAAGAAAACATATTATTCTGCTCTCCAGCCAATATTACATGATGTGTCCAGTTCAACATTAAAAAATTGGTAAATGATCCTCTTCAAAGGACCTCATGGAGCAGATCATGACACGGGAATCCAAAGAGAGAATCTGCGTTGTGAACCACCCCCGCAGAGAACCAAACCTGGAAGCACCACACGACAGAGCACCAAACCTGGAAGCACCACCCCACAGAGCACCAAACCTGGAAAGCACCACCCCACAGAGCACCAAACCTGGAAAGCACCACCCCTGCAGAGCACCAAACCTGGAAAGCACCACCCCTCAAGAGCACCGAACCTGGAAAGCACCACCCCTGAAGAGCACCGAACCTGGAAAGCACGACCTGCACAGAACACCAAACCTGGAAGCACCACCCGGCAGAGCACCAAACATGGAAAGCAACACCCCTGCAGACCCTGAACCACGCATAATACAATGTATCAGTTTTTCCTGCAGTGTCCCTGGGAGGGAAACACTAACTAGATCCACAGCACTGCAGCCTTAAAGGGTTGGTTTATAATACTACTTGTTAAAAAGGTTATTATCACAATAGGCTTTTTAACCTCTTATTAAATGACAAACATTTTCACTGAAATGCATTTCATGAATAGCGCCCTCACCTGACTACAGAGGGTAACCTAAAACCTTGTCAATCAGTAAAAGGATATAGTAATATGTCTTAGCACCACATTCAGAAACCAGAATCTGACAGGTCAACACAAGGGTTGAATGGACCCGTGGAAGTTCGGGTTCGAGCAAACTTCAGACTAAATTTCGGTTTGGATACCAGAACTCTACCCCATAAAGTCAATGGGGATCCGATCTTTAGTGGACTTGATAGGGATTAGGGGCTACACAAGTCTCTCTCTCATTTTTCAAACACTAAAACGGACTTCAGGTAGAAGTCCATGTTCGGTGTTCAGCACCAGGCACTAGGTGTCCGGTACAAACCCCGAAGTTTGCAGTTCGGATTCGCTCATCTTTAGTCGACACTATATGTATTTTTTCATTGCCCTGCTACGGCTGCTGTACAGCCTCACACGTTGGACTTTATGACAATAATTAGTATTAATCAATAAAGGACAATTGACGTCACCCTTCGAAAAAGAGGCGATGCAGCAGCTGAGGTGCTCTAAGGATCGTATTAAAATTAGGAGTCAACGTTTGACCTGTTTATGCAATATCCTTAGCCAACAAGGTTCCTTTTTAGCACAGGAGTCCCCCCCCTCCTCCATTGCTGGCACATCGGTGAGGTTCCTGATGGACCACAGAGTGCGACTGGATGGAGATGCGCCTTGGGTATCTCTCACCCTTCAGCTCATCAAGTACTGACCTCAGTGTAACATCAATACATATCAATCAGACATAGACAGCGGGCCATGATTCCTGCCTGCCCTGCGCTGTGACAGCCATATCCTCTCCTTATTAACCAATCTGCTCGAGAAACCTAGTCCTTGATGAGCCAAGATGAGAACAGAGAACCTTGTTTACGTGCATGTATTTTTATGATAGCACAGAGAGATGAGATGATGGAAGCGAAGGGGCAGCCGGGGGATGCCAGATAATGCATCAACCTTTTCACTTCTGAGAAAAAAAAAAATGATGAATACATCGACTGCTTATTTCAAGGCTCCTGAGCATGGAGAAAGCATGTATGGAATGAAATAAAAACTATTCACTCAATATCCTAACTTAAATCTATCATGTGTGTAATGCGAGGGGAAACACCCACCGGAGCAACAGCTCGCATCGCCCATTAGGCCTATTGCAAATCAGTCTTGTTCGACCTTGAAGCAAACTAGGTCGTGTAATTTTGACCTAGACAGAATTTACTTATGTGTGAAGCTTTACAAAGTTTTTCACATTTTTCATATTACCGCAATAACAAAAAATGTGAAGAAGTTAGAGATTGTTTTTTAAGAGCATCACAGCTGAAACAATATGCAGTATGAATAATGTAATGCCATGTGTACTGTAGTTGTATGGCTCTCCAGTACTGAGCTGCACAACCTCTGTGCGCTACACAGCCTCTGGTGGGACTTCCGATTTCATAGGAGCATTGCTTCTTAGGGAGAAAATCAAAAATATATACTTCATCCTATATGGAATGTTATTTTTTTTTCTCCTTGATTCATGCAAAATCCAAATGTCCAAAGACATCCAGAGAGATCGCATACCTATCGACCAATCTCTATAGCCTTAGACAGCTTCGACCAGACATAGTAAGCTATAGCTGGCTTGTATGGTGGACAAAGCTTACAGGGAATCTGTCAGTAGGATCAACCCTCCTAAGCCATCATATGGGCATGTAGGTCATAGAAAGCGGAATAAAACGATACCTTGATATTTACAATCTGATGTCTTACTCCAAAGAAATACGGCTCAAAAATGACCCAACTCCAGACCACGAGATCGTGAGATAAAGCTGTGGTCTTTCTTCAGCTATATATGTGCGACGTTCTGTCTCTTCATACTGTGAGCCTTTCCCAGCCATAAGACATGAGCGAATCCGAACTGTAATGTTCAGAGATTGTACCAGATACCTAGTGTCCGGTGCTGAACTCTGAACACGGACTTCTGCTGGAAGTTCATGTTAGGGTTTGGTGTTCTGAAGGAGAGAGAGAGTGACAAAGAGAGAGAGAAAACTCAACGAACCCGAACTTCCACAGGTCCGCTCATCCCTAACAGCCATGAACATTCACAGTGCTTAAAGAAGATGGGAGCATACCTATAAGAGGTGCAGAGGCTGCAATCGCACTCGGGCCCTGGAGCCTAAGGGGCCCCAAAAGTTTCTTTCGCCAATATGAAAAGAACAATACTATTAAAGGGGGTATCTGGGGCTTTATAGACAACAAAAACTGTACATAAGTACTAACATGCAGGTAATTGCAGATTGCAGCTTACCTGCCCGTTGTGCATGGCGCCGTTCTCCCCCGAAACAGAGCAGTCACAGACCGCTCCTGCCAGTGATTCAGCTGCCTCTGCTGACACAACCGGGTTGGTCTTCTGGCATCATTCTGATGGACAGCTGGCTACCCCAGTAAGGCAGCAGGAAACAGACTGTCAATCAGAATGACACCGGAGGTGCCACCCCGTCGACAGAGTGCAGAGGAAAAGAAGCATCGGCTCTGTAGACGTGACGTCAGCAGAGGGGGAGAACGGCGGTATGTGACCTCTCTGTGCCGGGGAGAACGGCGCCATGCCCAACAAGCAAGTAAGCTGCAATTCCCTACCTGTTAGTGCTAAGGTACATTTTTTGTAAAGTTCCGGATACCCCCTTTAAAGACTTACAATCATTGGGGGCCCATTTGGAGCTTTTGCATTGGGTTCCATGAGCTCCAAGTTATGTCACTGTATATAGCTTACACTCAATAATCAGTGATTAACCAATATAGATGAGCAAAGCATAGAGCATTTGTATACGGCACAATATTAATTCAGTCAGACGGTCATATAAATCGGAGCGAGGTTGGAAAGCAATACACGGACTGGCCGGCTGCTCTACCTACCCGATCATGATAGCTACATCAAAATACATGATGCTGTCACACTCCGGTGGGTAAAGCCGCAGGCCAGTCCATACACTGCGTTCCGATCTCGCTCCGATTTATACGGCCGTCTGACTGTGTTCTTGTCGAAAATAACAGTAAACCAATAAACACCTGACACATTGGATTGCAGTAAAAAAATCAATAAAATTAATCAGTGAAATTCCATTTAAGCATTAAAGAAGCAGCATGTAGTAAGTGTGGCCAATCTTCGTCATCTTCACCCCGTCGTTCTATGACTCGCGTACCCTTTATTACATATGATGTCATTTATGTTATTTTTTCTCCTTCAGTACAATAAATAACTAGCGAGGAATTCCGTAAATCCTCGAAGAAAAAAAAAAAAGACAACCGCTGTGCTTACTCCTAGAAATGGAGCAAAACTAAGTGACCCCAAAAGGTGACATATGTGGTCCTTGGAGATTCCTACAAACTGTGCACGCAGTAAAACTCAAAGTTCATCTGCTCTCCCAGGAAAAAAAACCTCTTTACTTGGGGAAAGAAAAGTCGAAATGTGATTTTTACCCGAGGAAAGAAATATCCTTTTGTTAAGAAAAAAGTCATGAAACGCGCTGTGCTTCTTAGAAGGGAGGTACAGTATGCAGCCATTCATGCCCGCTGTACTGTAAGTAAGTGAGGCCCGTAATCTGCCATCGTGTGCAGCCATTAATTGGGGCAAACCAGCCAGGCCTGGGATCCGCAGAAGGTCTGCAAACAAAAGCAGAGGATTTATCCAGGAAAACACCCCGCAGCACTGAGTTCTCTGTGCATTGCATCACTCATGCAGCTGGGACACATTGGTAAATATCTCCATTCATTGCCAGTGCCTGCACCAAAGATTAATCTTGGAATGATTGCTCCGCATCAGGAAACCCAATAGAGTATTCGCTATGTCAGCGATACAAGCCTGCTCCATTGTGCCCAGCAGACAGCGCTGCTCCGAAACCCGACAGCTAGCAATCTAATGTGCAAACTGGTACAGA
The DNA here is from genome assembly GCA_033576555.1 of Oophaga sylvatica. NCBI lineage: Eukaryota > Metazoa > Chordata > Amphibia > Anura > Dendrobatidae > Oophaga > Oophaga sylvatica. The sequence goes on along the minus strand of JARQOD010000010.1, from coordinate 27,906,187 downwards.
ATAAAAGCCCAGCGAAGGCTACCTGATGCTGGAGAGGCTCAGTTTCACAACCAATATGCAGAAAGAATATATATATATATATATATATATAAAACATAGCAGTTTTCAGACATTTCTTCATCATTCTCCCTATTTGCTCACAATATAAATTCCTTCGCTGTATGTCTCTAGAGTGTGGGAGGAAACCCACTCACATTTGAACCCAGAACTCCAGCGCTGCAAAGCTACAGTGTAAACTGCTGAGCCACCGTGCTGTACATATGTATATATCTGTATTGGATGTCTAAAAAAAAAAGTTCAGTCCGGGCACTCGAACGATACCCGAACCCGTACCCCATTCACATGAATGAGGGGCCTGAACATCCATTGTTCGCCATGCTGCCATCTGCATGACAGCACAGTAAACACAGGCTCTGATAGGTAGTTAGATTATTACCGCTGGTCAGAGACCTACGTTTCCCACGCTGTCAGATGACAGCGTGAGCCAGCAGCTGTTACCGGTGGTAAAAAGTTTACCGCAGGTCACAGACGTCAGCTGATGAGAGAGTACTACTATCATCAGCCTGTGCCTGCTGTCACTGATTATCAGCCGGCGCCTGTGCTATAAATACATTTTAAAAAAAAATGATGTGCGGTCGCTTCTATTTCTGATAACCAGCTAAGGCAAAACTGACAGCTGTGGGCTGCAACCATCAGCTGTCGGCTTTACCATGGCTGGTTATGAAGTAAAGAGGAGTACCACGCATTTTTTTATTTAAATAAGCAGGCGTAAGGTGAGTATCATGGTTGTTTATTATTTTCTGTTTTTACAGGGGACATTAGCTTCAATGGAATGGGCATAAGGTGAGTGTAACAGTACTTTTTATTTTTATTTCAAATAAAGGAGTCAGTGTCTTACTTTCAAATTAAGGACTTTATTCTGGCTGTGTCTTTCTTACAATCTAACTATGGGGCCAGTAATGGAGAGGCGTCTTATAGATGCCGCTCCATTACTAACCTGTGGGCTTGATGACAGCAGCCATAAAATAGCTGACATCTACAGCACAAATAGTACCTCACTTGCCACCAGGGCAAGTGGGATGAGCCAGGCAAAGTGCCATCTAATAGATGCATCTTTTCTGGGGAAGTTGTAAGCTGCTATTTTTAGGCTGAGGGGCCAATATTCATGGCCCCTTACCAGCCTGAGAATACCGGCCTCCAGATGTCTGCTTTAGCTTGACTAGTTGTCAAAAACAGAGGGGACCCCACACCTTTTTTTAAATTAAAAAAGGTCAAAAATAGAAGAGACCCCACGTCAATTTTTTTTCTTTATAGCACAAGTGCCGGCTGATGAATATTCCCATCAGCAGAGCCTGCTCTCACTGTTATTAGCGACAGCAGGAGTAGGCTGATGGGAGTAGTACTTTCTCATCTTCCGATGCTTGTGACCGGCGGTAAACTTTTTATCGCCGGCCAAAGCTGCTGGCTAACGCTGTCATCCCACATCGTGGGAACCGCAGCTCTCTGACTATCACTAATAATGTTACTCTGGAGAGGTGCTTTAACTCATTCTTCAGCTAGCAATATATAGAGACTTTATTAGGCAAATGGTGCAAAAATTGTACTTAGCTTCTTTAAAGGGAATCTGTCACCCATTTTTTGTGGTATCAGGTAAAGATATCACTCAATTGTGCATCACATAAGTAATCTAGTAGTACCTTTCATAGCCCCTGACCCTCCACCTGTGATGCAAAAATACCTTTTTAACCTGTCTTTCGATGTATGCAAATCGGCACGCTCCGGTCCGATGGTCGGGGCTTATTCTGCTCCACCCCTCCTCCTCGGCTTGCTGTACGTATCTACATCTGTGAATATCACAGATCCCGTTGTGTTTCCGCGTGTGCGCATTGTAAAGGGCTCTTGCGCGTGCACAGTATGCTTTGCCTAACTGTGGGCGAAGCATAAAATCAGTATTGCGCATGCGCCTATATTTTTCATCACTTTCTGTGCCCCAGAAGTCTTCCAAGGCAAGCTATACCGGCGCATGCGCAATACTGATTTTATGCTTTGCCCACAGTTGGGCAAAGCATACTGAGCACGCGCGAGGGCCCTTTTCAGTGCACACGCGTGGAAACCCTACGTGAACGCAGTAATAAGAAGAAACAAATGCATAGGGCAAGACAGGAGTGGGGGGGAGAATAAGCCCCGCCCATCGACCCGGACCTCGGTGATTTGCATACATCGAAAGACAGAGTAAAAGGTATTTTTGCATCAAAGGTGGGGGTCAGGGGCTATGAAAAGTACTACTAGAATACTTATGTGACGCACAATTGAGTGATATCTTTATCTCATATCACAAAAAATGGGTGACAGATTCCCTTTAAGTTAAAAAAAAAAGTTGCACCCCTTTAATCTCTCCCTCTTCTGCACAATCAAGACATGATTTTCCCCTGGCACAAATGTGCATACAAATGCCATAAAATAGTATTCAAATTCTTTCCTTTTCTGACTGTTTTATGTGTTTATTACTATGTGTTTTCCTTGTTTATTATTTGCATTTTCTGTATTGTCACTCTTTACTTTTATTATTATTAGTGTCATTATTTGGTGTTGTGCTTTGCCAGCTCTTTTTTTATGAGAATCACTATAAGCAAGCGTGAAAAAAAAAACCAACAGGCTTTTTTTAATGCTCGGCGCTAGACCGGTCCCATTTTTTATGAATGAGAAGAAGCCATAATTAGCATATCTTGGACAGCCAGTGTAAATCCGCTAGCCCAAATAGTCTGCTTTGTCTATTGATCTGTCTCAACTCTGCACCTTCTCTTGGCTCTTCTGCATCCCCTGTGGTGCTGATCTGACACCAGTTCTCCAACTCAACACTTTTTTTAGTTTATTTGGCACAAAGTCCAATAAAAAAGACCTCTTCTCCCTCCACCCACACTACCTCCTCCCCCAAAGTAGTCAATCCCTCCAAATGAATGCAAATCTAAATGCACCCCCCCTACCTTGGATGTAATGAAAGCAAAACACACATCCCACACACAGTGTTATCCCTCTTGGAGGAAGCATTGACTCCCCGGAATGCCATAACTTACTCCCTCCTTCACCCACTCTCACATCATGGGTGCTCCCCTTTTTTTCCTGCTCCATATGCTGCCCTTTTTTTGCTGCTTTGCATCAATTCCATCACTTTATCCATGAAAGCATCTCTCAGATGTGTCATCAGTGAAGGAGATGCAGAGAAAGAGGGTGAGGGTCACCTCTGATGGACACCACTCCTCATCTTCACAAGTCAGGAGAGAGGCTATGAGACCCCTGCCTCTTGCAATTATTCATGTGATGCTGTTCTCACTGGCCCCCTCTCCTTCCCTCCGTCAGCAGCTTGCTCTCAGCCCTAGCCTTCCCCCTCCTTCTCTGTCTCTCTCTTTCTCTCTGTTGCATTCCTTGCCAGAAGCTCCAAGCTTCACTAGGATCTCCTTGCTGGGGCTGGAGTGTCCAGGACTTTTAGGATGCTGTTGGGTCTCCACAACCTTTGCATGTGACCGGGACCTTACAAAATTCTTCTTCTCTAGGGTGTCCTCATCAGAAGAAACCACCAAGGTAAGGAACCTTTCAACCCAGAAGCGATCTCTTGTCTGTCTCCTTGTCTATTTGCATCTCTTGCGAGTTGAGGGTTTTCTTCAGGATGCCACCTGGGATCTGCTGAAGCTGGCAGCTAGGAGATGTGTCCACTCCTTGGAGGAACTTATGAGCCAGGTTGGGCTAGGAGGAGCAACTGTTTGTCCACCAAAGCCATCTCCTTAGACCTACAGTGGAAGCCTTTGGTACCTACTTCCCAGGGAGGAGAGATCTTATGGCTGCTGTTTGGGCATTTTGGTTCTTCTGATCACAAATTATGGCTTGTGGTTTATTTCATTTTTTTTTTGAGCACATGGTGGGCTTTTTTGGATCTTCTAAGGAGATGACTTAATGGTGTGAGATTTGCTAAAGAAGAAAAATCCCTTTACGATATATTTGGCTCAGTTTTAACCAGCCGTGTGCCAGGAGGCATTCCAGTACATCTCTCTGATCCACCGTACCCAAATGATCCATCCTTTCTTCTGGCACAGGGTTAACAGCAATGGCAAAAAAAATAAATAAAAATAAAAATAAAAATTGCTTTTGCCCTCTGCTTTAAAAAAGGATTAAAATTGCTCCCCCGTGGGATATTTCTTGGAAAATAAACTCTGCCAACTGCTCGTACCTCATGAAATGGTTAATCGGAGTTCTGGATGAGCTCCTTATGTGCCAGGCTGTTTCGTTTAACATAGGTATATATTTTTTTGGAGACGTGTATGGGATTATTTCACTTAAGCAAGGGAACAGGCATCTGCTGCGTACTGAGGGCCCTTAGTTAACCCTTGTCTTGCAGGCCTTGGCATCTTAAGCGTTAACCATTCAGAAAATTAAAAAAAATATATATATAATATAATAAATAATATAAGTATATAAATATATAATAATTATACTATAAATATATAATAATATATAAATATATATTTATATATTTTTTTTGCATATTTAATCAATAAGGCATCTTCTGGGGGGGGCTTATTAACTACCGTAACTCTTTGCAGTAAGGGGAGCATTTAATAAGAACAGGATGCCAGGGAGGGAATTCAATGCATGTAATCCTGCTTATGTATCAGAGAGATGCAAGGATTAAATAAAAAAGGATCCGTCTGCATGTGAAGAAGACCCCCTCAGGGGTGCAGGGTCCTGCGGATTCGTTGTCTGTCCCCCCCCTCCTGATTGCATTACATACAGTCTAGCACATATCATTAGCAGGAGATTGGCAGACCTCTGCATTGTAGCCTTTCATAAGATCATGGCAGGAACTGTTGTGGAAACTACATCTTCCATGGAGAATAGAAATTTCTTCTAAATTATTTAATCATGGAACAAAGAATAACAGGCTGATGAAAGAGAAGAACCATCCACCCTGCCCCTGGCCCCTATATTCTATAGCCAGAAGATCCATAGGCTCCTGACCTCCTCCTCCTATACCTTCATAGGCTCCCAACCTCCTATACCTCCATAGGCTCCCAACCTCCTCCTATACCTTTATAGGCTCCCAACCTCCCATACCTCCATAGGCTCCCAACCTCCTATACCTCCATAGGCTCCTAACCTCCTCCTATACCTTCATAGGCTCCCAACCTCCTCCTATACCTTCATAGGCTCCTGACCTCCTCCTCTACCTCCATAGGCTCCTGACCTCCTCCTCTACCTCCATAGGCTCCTGACCTCCTCCCCTACCTTCATAGGCTCCTGACCTCCTCCTGCTATACCTTCATAGGCTTCTTACCTCCTCCTCCCATACCTTCATAGGCTCCCAACCTCCTCCTATACCTCCATAGGCTCCTGACCGCCTCCTATACCTCCATAGGCTCCCAACCTCCTCCTATACCTTCATAGGCTCCCAACCTCCTATACCTCCATAGGCTCCCAACCTCCTCCTATACATTCATAGGCTCCCAACCTCCTCCTATACCTTCATAGGCTCCCAACCTCCTATACCTCCATAGGCTCCCAACCTCCTCCTATACCTTCATAGGCCCCTGACCTCCTCCTCTACCTCCACAGGCTCCTGACAATCCTCCTATACCTTCATAGGCTCCTGACCTCCTCCTGCTATACCTTCATAGGCTCCTTACCTCCTCCTATACCTTCATAGGCTCCTGACCTCCTCCCATACCTTCATAGGCTCCTGACCTCCTCCCATACCTTCATAGGCTCCTTACCTCCTCCTAAACCTTCATAGGCTCCTGACCTCCTCCCATACCTTCATAGGCTCCTGACCTCCTCCCATACCTTCATAGGCTCCTGACCTCCTCCCATACCTTCATAGGCTCCTTACCTCCTCCTATACCTTCATAGGCTCCTGACCTCCTCTCATACCTTCTGCTGCTTCCACTTGGTTCCTGGGTATTTAACCTTCAGCCTTCATTATAAAGTGTGTCTAAATCAATTTTTTTCCCCCATTCGACACAAGTGGATGGTTGTCAACTGTCTTGGGAGATCTGGCAGAAATATTAGACTTCAAAAATGCAAAATTGTGCTTCTGTAGCAACGAGGTGGCCCCAAAGAGTTAAAAAAAAACTCATTCAGCTCTGCTCCATCTGCATTTTTTTTTATGTTGCCTAGATAGACCATGCTTTGGAGCCATGTTCCGTTTTTTAGTGTCTAGTTCCGTTCCGTATCTAGTGTCCGTAAAAAAGGCGACGCCGTAGGCCGCGGTGTTGTACGACCCCCTGTAAAAAAAATTCTTGCACGGTGCCTAAATTAAACTCAGAAGGTTCAGGCTGAGCGTAGACCCCCCAAGCATTCCTGATTATGCAGCAGGAATTTTTATGAGCAAAAGAGATTGTAAGGTTGCAAAGATGCGGTGATACAATGTATCTGTTTGTTTACAACTTCAAGGAAAACATGGGATTCTAAAGCCCTTAAAGGGACAGTAACGCTAAAGTTTGCAACTTGTAAAACTTTCTTTTTGGAACAGGAGGCACTTGGGATAAAGGAGTAAGGGAGAATTTATTTTTTTCTTGTGGGGGCAGGGATTTTACTGGACCTCCATTAAAAAATGGCCGTTCCCCCACAGTAGATGAATGAGCTGTAAGAGTCAGTGTCCCTTTAAAAAATGCAGCCATGGGATTATCATCGATCATCTGCCCTTATAAGACCTTACAGAGAGCGATATCTCGCCCAGTTTTGTCTGGAGAGGAAAGGACTGAAAGGCAGCGGCTTAAGTGGGACCCCCGCTGTTAGTGTCAGACTCTGAATCTTCCTCAATCTTTAATAAGGGTTTTCTGAATTTATTTCCAACTTCCGGGCCTTGCCGGCGCATTAAATATGAATCACTCGCTGTACTCGTGTTTTTGATCATTTTTCAGACAGAAGGATTTCGCCGAACCCCTTAATATGGGTTTAGATGACGCTAAAGTTTGATTATTTTACTTAAACTTTAAAAATGTGCTCGTGTTTTTGATCATTTTTTACACAGAAGAATTTCGCCGACCCCCTTAATATGGGTCTAGGCGACGCTAAAGTCTGATTATTTTACTTAAACTTTAAAAAAAAATTAAAAGAAAAAATCCCTATAAGTCCTAGGCCTCGAATCGTCCTCTTTGGACATTAAAAATACTCTTGTTTTTTTGGAAAAATTTGATTTTAGTCCATATAGCCTCCATTACAGCTCCCTCTGGGGTGGCACCATCTAAGTTCCCTGCCCCCCCCCGAGAGCTGAAAAACCGTATGTAGCAGCAGATTGGGGTGCCTTTAAGAAGTCGTGGCCAATGGCTGGTCTATTTTCACCAAATTTGCACCAATTTTTCTTCCGCCCCATTGGTGCAAAAAAAAAAGTGTGAGAGCGGGTTATACAAGTTTATCATGACTTTTGAAAAGTATTGTTGGAAAAAAAAAAGTGTTTTCAGCTGGGTTCTGTAAGTGATGGCGTAACTTGAAAAGTTGAAAAAAAAAACTTTAAAAACAAACCACAAACTTCTTTGTCTCTGGCTGGAGAGAGCATCTGTAGTTAATTACCGGGCTCAGCCAATGAGGGCGCAGTGTGGGCCCCCTGCAGAACAATTAGGCTCAGGCCCCTGCTCAGCTTCATGGGCCGTACAGACAATGTCGCCTGTGTTTATCTGGTACCAGACTTACGGGGAAGGTGAAAGGCCGATGGCCCACAGGGAACCGTGCTTAATAAGTCTGTTCGGAAACAAAAACATTGTGCATTGATGAAGGTGCGAGGAGCGGGGGACGGCGAGGGGATGCGACTGCGCCCAAATAATGGGGAAAGGGCCAATATCTGTAGTATGAAGGCAGCGATATTACTGGTAGATTCAGGCTCAGTTATTAGTTGGAAGGTGACTGATATCTATTATCTATCCATCTATTATCTATCTACTATTCTATGTATCTATCTATCATCTATCTATTATCTATCTATCTATCTATCATCTCTCTATCTACCTATCTATCTCTCTATCTCTCTATCTATCTATTATCTATCTATCTATCATCTCTCTATCTACCTATCTATCTCTCTATCTATCTATCTATCTATCTAATATCTATCTATCTATCTACCTATCTATCTATCTATCTATCTATCTATCTATCTATTATCTATCTAATATCTATCTATCATCTCTCTATCTACCTATCTATCTCTCTATCTATCTATCTATCATCTAATATCTATCTATCATCTCTCTATCTACCTATCTATCTATCTATCTATCTATCTATCTATCTATCTATCTATTATCTATCTAATATCTATCTATCATCTCTCTATCTACCTATCTATCTCTCTATCTATCTATCTATCTATCTATCTATATCTATCTATCTATCTATCTATTATCTATCTATCCATCTATTATCTATCCATCTATTATCTATCTACTATTCTATGTATCTATCTATCATCTATCTATTATCTATCTAATATCTATCTATCTATCTATCATCTCTCTATCTATCATCTATCTATCTATCTATCTATCTATCTATCTATCTATCTATCCCATATCTATCTATCTATCTATATCTATCTATCTATCTATCTATCTATCTATTATCTATCTAATATCTATCTATCATCTCTCTATCTATCTACCTACCTATCTATCTATCTATCATTCCTAATCTATCTATCTATCTATCTATCTATCTATCTATCTATCTATCTATCTATCTATCTATCTATCTATCTATCTATCTATCTATCTATCCATCTATTTTCTATCATACTATTCTATCTATCTATCTATCTATCTATCTATCTTATCTATCTATCTATCTATCTATTATCTATCTATCTATTCATCTATTATTATCTATCTATTATCTATCTTCTATCTATCTATCTATCTATCTATCTATCTATCTCTATCTATCTATCTATCTATCTATTATCTATCTATCTATCATCTATTTATATCTATCTATTATCTATCTTTTATCTATCTATCTATCTATCTATCTATCTATTATCTACTATCTATCTATCTATCTATCTATTATCTATCTATCTATATCATTATATATCTATTATTATCTATCTATCTATCATTATCTATTTATCTTCTATCTATTTATCTATCTATCTATCTATTTATCTATCTATCTATTATCTATCATCTATTTATCTATTATATATCTATTTATCTCTATCAGTATTCAAGACTTTTTTTCAGAATTTCCACTCATATGTTGCTTTTTGCCATTTTTAACTACAGGCCACAATGTTTTAAAAACCACAATAGGTATAGCATATTCTCGTGCCCTTTTTCCTTCCAGATAAATATTATTAATTCAGTGCTCTGCATTATATATGGTACTTATTTCATTTTTCATTTCTTACCTTTCTCTTTGACTTTTTTCTTTGACATGAAATGCTCCTTCTACTATTACCTGTTTGTGTGTATATTATATATACATGTGTATATGTGTATATATACTATATATATGTGTGTGTATATACTATATATACGTGTGTGTGTATATAATATATACTGTATCTTTGTGTGTATATACTATATATATGTGTGTATATATACATATGACGTGTATATATGTATTTGCACACACTTTTTCCTTAGTCCAATTTTCCAAAAACATTCCGGTTTTTAAAAAAAATGATTTACAGACCACAATGGTAAAAAAAATAAAGAAAAGAAGGCGTCCTGAGCAGATGTGAATGGAAAGCTGGGGTGCTGTAATTCCGGTTTGGCGCTCTGTGACGCGCCGTTGGTGAGTTCTGCGCCCCGGCTTCATTTCCTGGCTGCTTCCTTCACACTGATACCTCCAATGTGCCAGATACAATGTCTTTTTCATCTGGAAATACTTCAGACTGAGCAGTAAAGACAAAATTCCTGCAAGGCGTATTGTTTTCATGGCTGTCAGAGACCCTGGAAAATGCAGAAGTCACCCCAGATTTTGGGGAGGGTTGTGTGAGAGGGGTGGTGGGGGAGGGGGAGCAGTTGGGGGGTTGGGGGGATTACAGCTACAGTATTCCCACATCTGGAAGTGATTCCCCTTCTCAGGTTGTCTGGTGGTTTCATTCCTTTTCCATACGCACATCTTTTCACAATCTTCACATGATCCCCCTCATTCCAAGGCTTAATGAAGGCCTCATGTTGTTCCTTGGAGAAAATCTACAGACTTGTAGTATCGTTGGCCTTACAGAACGGCGCGGAAGCCAAAACTTTACTTCTAGATGACGTTGGTGCGCTACAAATCCCAAATACAATGCAACCTCATGTGCCCTTAAAGGGGTCCAAGATCCTATCCCAATAATATTAGTAAATACCTTCAATTAGAAATGTAGTATAGTTCTTCTGATTAGCTATGTCACTTACTCATGCGCAGGGCATTGCAGAAGCTTAGGTATCCATGGTTACGACCACTATTAACTGACTGTGCTCAAAAGCGTTGCCCTGCACATGGGGTAAGCGATGTAGCTAATCAGAAGAACTATACTACATTCCTAATTGGAGGCCTTTGCTAATATTATTATTATTACATGCACTGCATAATGGGATAGCATCTTGGAGAAAGAAATATGATTTTAAAGTAGGACCTCAACCATTTTTCTGCTACCTGGAGATTTCCATAAAGATTCTTATTGGAAAAAATGCAAAATCTCCATCAGGACCCAAGTGGCGGAGTCCCCCACTATAGATACGCTCCTATTACACCCCTAGTGCCGTATCCAGGGCTTCTGGCAAAGTTAGAAAGATTTTTTGGCGCCCCCTATCCCTTGGAATCAAACATCAGAGCCTATGCCCCAAAGTTCCCCCTCTAACTAGACAACTAAGCCCCGGAACTAAAATTTAAGAGGTTCTCTAATATTAGCAAAAACATTCCTGCTTTTTTTTTTCCAAAACAGCGCCACTCCTGTTTACAGTCTGTGACTAGTATTGCAGCCCAGATCACCTAAAATAAATGGAGCTGAGCTGCAATACCGCAAGCAGCCTGTAGCGCTGTTTTCAGAAGACGCTAGCCGTGTTTTTCTTCTCCTGCTAATAGCTGGTGTGCATGCTGGGACTTAGTAGTACTTAGTAGTAGTAGTAGTAGTAGTAGTTATGACCTCAGCTGCTGAACGCCTCTTGCATTCTTCATTCCCTGGGGTTTTCGGCAGCTCTTTATGGGGTCAGCTCGATCTGTGTTGTTGAGATTCGCAGCTTTCGTCGCCTCTGTAGCCTTTCTATATCGGTGCCGTACGCCACGGTGATGGTAATTAGAGCTGCAGGAGCGGGTGAGGTGTTGAGCGCACAATTGGATTACAAGGAAAAGTAGATTAGGGATTGGCAATCTGTGTAATAACCCCTTCTGTGCCGGTAGGAAGAAAGGAGAGCATAGTGGGGGTTGTAGTTTTTATTTCTGGAATCAAAGGTGGGGAATGTCAACTATTGCAATAAACCCATAAAATGGCCAAAGGGTGTGAATATAACTGGTGCAGGGGTTGCAGGGGTACCCAAATCCTGGAGAATAGGGGGCACAAGAGGTCCCATTGGCCCATATGTGAAGACCAATACTATAGTGTCTGGGCCAAAGGGTGTAAATATAATTTGTGCAGTGGTTGCAATTTCACCCAAGTCTTTGATTCCTGGAGAATTTGGGGCACAAGAGGTCCCACTGGCCCATACGTGAAGACCAATACTATAGTTCTGGGCCAAAGTGTGTAAATATAATTTGTGCAAGGGTTGCAGATTCACCCGAGTCCTGGAGTCATGGAGAATAAGGAGCACAAGAGATCCCACTGGCCCATATGTGAAAACCTTTACTATAGTTTGCCCTCAGGGGTGTAAATATAATGGGTGCAAGGGTTGTAGTTTCACCCAAGTCCTGGAGAATTGGGGGCACAAGAGGTCCCATTGGGCCATATGTGAAGACCAATACTACATTACTATAGTTGAGGGCCAAAGGGTGTAAATAAAATTTGTTCCGGCGTTGAAATTTCACCCAAGTCCTGAACTCCTGGAGAGTAGGGGGCACAAGAGGTCGCACTGGCCCATATGTGAATACCAATACTATCGTTGTGGGCCAAAGAGTGTAGGGGTGGCAGTTGCACCCGAGCATTAAAAAGTAGGAGGGTTAAGAGGTCCTAATGGCCATATTTAAAGACATCTACTAAAGTTGGACCCCCAGGGGTGTAAATAAAATGGGTGCGGGGGTTGCAGTTGCACCCAAGTCCGGGGGAATAGGGGGCACATGATGTCCTATTCATCCATATTTGAAGACCATTACTATAGTTGGTCTCCCAGGGGTGTAAATATAATGGGTGCAGGGGTTGCAGTTCCACCAGAACCCTGGAGAATAGTGGACACAAGAGGTCCCATTCACCCATATTTGAAGACCATTACTATAGTTGAGGTCCCATTGGTCCATATGAGAACGCCAATACAATAGCTCGGGACCCAGGGAAGTAAATAAAATGGGTGCCGTGTAGTACTTACTGTTTCACCCAAGTCTTGGAGAATGGGAGGCCCAAGTGGTCCCATTGGCCCATATGTGAAGAACAATACTATAGTTGGGGGTTCTGCTGGAGATTTTCATTTGGGGCCCACAAGGTTCAAGTTGTGGCGCTGCTGGTGGCCCAGATCTTTACCTGAAACTATGATATCTAGTGCGTTATCTGCTCCGAAGCGCTCTGATTGGATGCTACTTTTTGGGATAATTACATAATGTAATGTAGGTAGGGTAGGGTAACCCAAAGCAATGGAAGGGTGACTACAAGTTGCACTCCATGCAACCCATGTTTTTTTTGGCTAAAGAGGTTTCCCTCTAATCCAGAGAATGGAAGTGCAACTGAAATGCTTGGCTCTACTATATCTCGAACCAGCACTAATATATTATACATGTGCCGAAAACAGGGTCCTAAAGTCCCAGTTTATGAGATCAGGCCTTTAAGGCTTTTCCAATCAGGCTATGGTGGGAGTTGTAGCTTTGATACAGCTGTGGTTTTATGGATTACTCTGCTGAGTATATAGGGATATTTGCCCACCTACCTAAGCTGCATTCAAAAGACATTGAACAGAGCAGAAAGCTCTTCAAACTAGTCCTTACAATGGGGTTATGGATCCATACCTTCATCATATGGGTGCTTCACATAGCTACTCTGGGTAATGCAGGAGAAATTCTTAAAGGAGTGAAGAAAATGATACAACATACAACAGAATTGGGTTTATGAAGAGAGCAGAGCTGAGTTTATGTGGCCTAACTCTTCACAAAGTGATTTTTTTTCTACTCATGGAAACTATTGCATTTCTAAACTTAAAGGGGATATGCTACTTACTTACCATAAATATGTCATTTTTTTAACCTAATATAAATGCCGCTGTTCTCCTGAATCCGGCGCTATTTTTCTTTTGTTCCTGCGCCTTTCCATTCCTGAGATATGGCCTCTCTTCCGGTATATAAATTGTCTTTTCAGTCATCTGTGTGTAGCACTGAAGAAGACCATGCCCACAGAGTAGAGAGTTGATGACCACGCCCACAGAGAAGAGAGTTGATGACCACGCCCACAGAGAAGAGAGTTGATGACCACGCCCACTTTGCTTCCAAGACCAGATTTACACACAGGAAAGAGGAGGCCATATCTCAGGAACCAAGAGGCGCAGGAACAAAAGAAAAATGTTGCCGGATTCAGGAGAGCAGCGCCATTTACCCCACATACAAAAATCATATAATTATGGAAAAAGACAACTCCCCTTAAAATATAGCATGCTGCTTAATTTTCTTCCATAAGTGCAGTAAAGCTAAATTTGTTGTTTGTCATCTTAATACTGGACTGTTAACTAAAGGATATCACTGCTGCAGCCAATCCCTGAGCTCCGTGGCTCATACCGTCTGCCTAAGCAAAGCTCAGTGATCGTCTGCAGCGCTGATGTGTGCTGTAACCATTATGTCACTGTTACAGCCAAAACACAAAGGCTGGAGCGGCGAAGAATTTGCGCTGGACCGGAGGAGGATGAGTACTATCTGACTCCAGTTCTTGAAATTCAGCTCAGCTACATCTGTATGATTCTCCAGTTACTGCTCCTCTCTATGAGAACGTCCCTATAATCCACATAGGAATTGATGATGCTTTCATGAAAGCCTATTAGTCCTCCATTATATTGTCTTTAGTAGCAGTTGACTGAGCCACAGTATAATAAGAGGGTCGACTTCAGCAGAATACCCGAAATTTCCATGTCAGAAGCAATTATTTTAGGTTTATGAGACAAAGGCTTTACTTTTGGAGAGATTTCTCATTTTAGATGGTGGTGATGAAGCCCTTACGACTTTGTGACCTAGAACTTATGGGAACGCCTAAATGGAGAACGTGTTTGTCCTGGTCTTGCTGACTGCAGAATGGAGACTGGGATGCGGTTCTGTAGAAACTTTACTATAGACCATTCGTAAAAGCAGGCAGGGATGTATCCCAGCATTGTCACATTGTGCCACAACTTTCTAAATGACCATCTAATGGGTGAAAGGACTGGGTGATCATGGTGTCTAATATCTTGGTGTAATCTATGGATCACCTAGCGGCAGTGTCGGACTAGGCTGCCAAGGGCCCACTGGTAATCAGCTCCAGGGCCCCACTTTTCAGCTACATGTAAAGGTGATATTATCCTCAATCACAAAGGTATATAACACTAAACTGGGCAGATTATTAAATGAATAAGATGCTGCTGTCTGTACATAGTGATTCCAGTATATTGTGCCATGTACTGCTCAGGGGCCCACCGGAGGATTCTCCTCTTCTCCTGTGGGCCAGTCCAAGCCTGCGGAGGTCAGGAGCGTGTAGTTCCAGTGTGACGTCATATCACACACGTGGCCATGCGTCATACATACATGGTGACTTTTCTGGTTGGAAAAGGATACCCAGCAGCCCGGTTACTTAGAATTTTGAGACATTCAATGGGCACAATGACATCTATTGGCTAAGAGCTCACTGTCACTGAACTGATGTCCTAATTCAAAGACATTAATCGGAGAACAGGTTGTATCATATGACATACTGCAAGTGAATGATAGATAGATAGATAGATAGATAGATAGATAGATAGATAGATAGATATAGATAGATAGATAATAGATAGATAGATAGATAGATAATAGATAGATAGAAATAGATAAGATAAATAGATAATAGATATAGTGATAGATAATAGATAGATATAGATAATAGATAGATAATAGATAATATAATAGATAGATAATAGATAGATAGTAGATAATAGATAGATATAGATAGATAGATAATAGATAGTTACTAGATAGATAGATATAGATAATAGATAATTGATAGATAGATATAGATAGTATAGATACATAGATAGATACATAGATAATAGATAGATAGATAGATAGATATAGATAGATAGATAAATAGTATAGATAGATAGATAGATAAATGATAAATAGATAGATAGATAGATAGATAGATAGATGGGATAGATAGATAGATAGATAGTAGATAATAGATATAGATAGATAGATAGATAGATAGATAGATAGATAGATAGATAGATATAGATAGATAGATAGATGATAGATAAATAATAGGTGGATAGATAGATAGATAGATAGATAGATAGATAGATAGATAATAGATAGATAGATAAATAGATAGATAGATAGATAATAGGTGGATAGATAATAGATAGATAGATAGATAGATAGATAGATAGATAGATAGATAATAGGTGGATAGATAATAGATAATAGATAGATAGATAGATAGATAGATAGATAGATAGATAGATAGATAGATAATAGATAGATAGATAAATAGATAGATAGATAATAGGTGGATAGATAATAGATAGATAGATAGATAGATAGATAGATAGATAGATAGATAGATAGATAATAGGTGGATAGATAGATAGATAGATAATAGATAGATAAATAGATAGATAGATAGATAATAGGTGGATAGATGATAGATAGATAGATAGATAGATAGATAGATAATAGGTGGATAGATAATAGATAGATAGATAGATAGATAGATAATAGATAGATAGATAGATAGATAGATAGATAGATAGATAGATAATAGGTGGATAGATAATAGATAGATAGATAGATAGATAGATAGATAGATAGATAATAGATAGATAGATAATAGATAGATAGATAATATATAGATAGATAGATAGATAGATAGATAGATAATAGATAGATAGATAGATAGATAGATAGATAGATAGGACTTGTGTCTTAGACTTTATCTTTAAATTTCAATAGATAATAAAGATTGATAGATTTATGCACAATGAACAGAGATACAAATGGATAATCAGACAGATCAACAGATGATAGATCAATAGATACTACAAGATCTATAGATAATGTATAGTTATGATAGGCTTCATCTGTAAATATGTGATAATTTCCCCAACGCCTTGTACAGAGCCGTCACACTCCACTTCCCATGATGACATCCACCATTTATTAATAGCCTTGGCTTTTCATTAACCCTTGACCCTCTGTGCTGGTTATACTTTTAGAATTGTTGCCCACCACTGTCCAAACATTAATAATCGCTATAATGTCATGTTTTGCCCCAAACCCATCGCCTACGGTGTTTGTTCTGAGCGGAGCAGCTCTCTGGAGGTGAAAGAGTTAAATGTGCGTGGCAGAACATGGATCCTTCAATGAGCGTGGAGTAACTTAATAGCCTTCGATTATTCTTTTTGAACATGAGAGTAATCACTAGAGGGCAGTAATGTTCTTCCATAAATCTCGGCTAGTGGCCTCTGTGCCGTCTCAGGGCAGTATGGAAAGATGGTTTGTTACCTCCAGCGATGTACAAAGTCTCTGGGGAGACAGAATTCAATCTAGCTGTGCTCTGGCCTAATGCTCAAGCAGTTTGTCAGGATTAGCATCTTTCTGGTCGGCGGTTCTTCTCACCTGTAGCGTTATATTAGCGCCTCGCAGTGTGATACAAAGTTTTGGGGAATTATACAACTTTAGATTGTCTGTGGAGTTTGTCAGCTGGCGTGAAGGTTAGGAGATAATGCTATCGGCGGCAGTGATTCCTAGAGATTTACAGACGAGAGGCGAACTAAGGGAATAATGGTGAGAAGATATAACCGAGCAGTCAGGAATTTTTTTATAACTGATAGAAAATTCACCCTGTAGCGTAGGCTCATCTTAGATGAACTCACACGTGTGAAGTGATGCCTAAAAGGGACCGGTCACTTGGTGTAAATATTTCATTTTTCTTTATACAGCATAAATCCCGCTGTTCTCCTGAATCCGGCGCTGTTTTTGTTTTGTTCCTGCTCCTCACCATTCCTGAGATATGGCCCCTTCTTCTTTGCATCTATTTCTAGTCCTTGAACTAAGTGGGCGTGGTCCTTAAAAAGACTCCCGTAGAGAAGCGTTGATGACCGGGCCCACTTGGCTAAAAAAGGATTGATGTTTATTCAGGCCTTATCTCAGGAATGGAGAGGCGCAGGAATAAAAGAAAAGCAGCACCGGATTCAGGAGAACAGCGGCATTTACACTAGGTACAACAAAGAACATATTTATGGTCCTCTTTTCCATGGGATCTCCACTTTGGACAACCTCTATTTCTTAGAAAAACAAGTTTATAACAAAATGTCTTCCTTCTAGGATTCCAAGCAACCAGTTGTAATCTAAAGGAAATCTGTTAGCAACAGAGATCTACGAATAGATTTGCAGTGCCTTGGTCCAGTAGTCGCTTTAGTATTCTGTGGCCAGAAATCCAGATTCCTGCGAATCGTCTTCCATATACTGTAACTTTGTGCACCTCCTCTGGTTATTGGCCAAGAGTGATAAAATGTGGAATAACATTGGACCTAGTCTACTAAACAGAAGAGGTGCCGTGGATGCTGGGAGGTAAGGAGCGGTCCACAGGTCTCTAGTCTACTAGAAAACTAACATGGCTACTGGCCAAGGAGCCTGTGAATTGATTTGCTCTTGGTTTATTACTAAGTGATCTATTTCTCTACAGCACTCCCACAGGGCAAATTAGGCATTACACAGTGTCCAGGACAGGATAAGTGCTCTAGATCAAGAGGTGTTCTTTGTAACCACTCTCCACTCCAGCCAAGAGATGAGGAACCTACTAATGGATTTAAAAGGGAACTCTACTGTCAAAGATTTAAATGGATCATTCACTTGTGTAATGTGACAAGATACCTCATAAGTTTTTAGATCTTACACCATTTATGTGGCCATTTGGAACAATTCTGCTTTATCAATACCATAACATTCCATGGAGATAATTTCCTCAATTGTTTCAGGGCCCAGGGAGAAGAGCGCTGAACTTACATTTCTTCTCCGTGAGTGATATGAACCTATGATGTTTATCCTGGTGTAGGCACAAGCTACGGACCTTTTGTTTCAGAAGAGTGGTCATTAAGTTTGATCTTCCTGTTGGAAACTCACTGTAGGAGAGTAAGAGTCTAAAAACAAGTTGCTTATATATTGTTCCTGATAAGTTGGAGACCTTCAACCATTGATGTAACCACTGTTTTTGGACTTATTTTATGTTATCAATACCACATAGAGATAGCTTCTTAAGTTACTTTGAGGCCCCATGAAGAAGGTGAACAGGTCTTAGGTTGACCTATTTCTCTTCTCCATGGATTGTAAGAATCTACGATGGTCTTCCTTCTCTTTGTGTTAGTAACAACATGCTTCAGGGTTGTGCCTCCAGGAATAGATGTAGTGGCAAACAAGGGACCATCTATTCCAGAAGAGTGGCCATCAAGTTTGATCTTGCTCTGGGATACTCACTGTAGGATTGTAAGCCTCTATGAGCAAGTAGGTTGACCTATTTCTCTTCTCCATGGATTGTAAGAACCTATGATGGTCTTCCTTCTCTTTGTGTTAGCAACAGCATGCTTCAGGGTTGTACCACAAAGAATGGATGTAGAGTCAAACAAGGGACCATCTATCCCAGAAGAGTGGCCATCAAGTTTGATCTTTCTGTGGGAAACTCACTATAGGATTGTAAGCCTATATGAACAAGTTACCTTCTGATAAGTTTGGTGTTGGAAACCTTCAGCCAGTTTTAGGATCCATTTTTTATATAATTTCCATGAAATAGCTTCTTAAGCTACTCTGGGACCCATGAAGAAGGGGAGCAGGGCTTAGGTTGACCTATTTCTCTTCTCCATATATGGTAAGAGTCTACATTGCTGTTCCTTTTGATAATGTTGGAAAGAATATACTTGATGGTTGTGCCACAAGAAATGGGAGTAAGGGCTAATAAGATAGAAGGTACTGTATCTCAGAAGAGTTGTTATCAAGATTGTTCTTTCTACTGGAAACAGTTTGTAAGCATATATGAAAACGTTATCTCACGATAACATTTGCGTTTGAGACTTGAACTATTGATAAAGCCAGTTTTTGGATCCATTTTGTCTATCAATACCATATAGAAATAGGTTCTTACGCTACCCTTGGGTTAAAGAAGTGGAAGACCAGAGCTTTTGTTGACCTATTTCTTGTCTCCATGGATGATAAGAATCTACAATGGTCTTCTTTCTCTCTATGTTAGCAAGAATGTTCTTCAGGGTTGTGTCACTAGGAATTGGTGTGTGGCCAAACACATATAGAAATAGGTTCTTACGCTACCCTTGAGCTAAAGAAGTAGAAGACCAGAGCTTTGGTTGACCTATTTCTCGTCTCCATAGATGGTAAGAATCTACGATGGTCTTCTTTCTCTCTATGTTAGCAAGAATGTGCTTCAGGGTTGTGTCACTAGGAATTGGTGTGTGGGCAAACACATATAGAAATAGGTTCTTACTCTACCCTTGAGCTAAAGAAGTAGAAGATTGGAGCTTTGGTTGACCTATTTCTCGTCTCCATAGAAGGTAAGAATCTACGATGGTCTTTTTTCTCTTTGTGTTACCAAAAATGTGCTTCAGGGTTGTGCCACTAGGAATTGGTTTGAGAGCAAGCACATATAGAAATAGATTCTTATGCTACCCTTGGGCTAAAGAAGTAGAAGACCAGAGCTTTGATTGACCTGTTTCTCGTCTCCATGGATGGTAAGAATCTACGATGGTCTTCTTTCTCTCTCTGTTAGCAAGAATGTGCTTCAGGGTTATGCCACAAGGAATTGGTGTGGGGGCAAACAATGGATCTTCTATCTCAAAAGAGTGGTCATCAAGATTGGTCTTCCTCTCGGAAACTAACTGTAGGATTGTTAGCTAGTATGAATAGAGGCAAAACGGTTGCTCTCTTTCCAATTCTGGGTAGAGCTGTGTGGGTCACATGGATATGAGATGAACTGCTGGTGGCAGAGCATAGAGAAGATTATTTAGTTTCTATCTGGAAGCTTCATTGCTCCTTTTTTGTGCGAATGAAAGCAGTCGATCAACTGAATCAGCAGAAGATTTTATCAAAGCTGTTAATAGTATTGTAATGAATTCGGAGATGAAGCGGAAGAAATCAATGCAGAGGAAGTATGTGGATGGGAGCTTTAAAAGGTGTCTGTTGGAGTATGACTGAGAATGTGCGTTCCTGTGATGCACGCACTTAGCACAAGCAGAACATACGGCCTTCGCTGGAGATTGGTGGGATGTGAAAAGTGCTTATTAAAGGACAAATCGAAGCTTTTATTTTCTACAGAATTGGAAGTGAGGGAGAAGCGAGGGCGGGAGAGGGCTCACATTACCATCCAGTATCTCCTGATATATTGTCTTTTTATGGTTTTAATTAGACTTTGTTTAATTTGTGCTGGATGCCGAAATGTTCTAGAAACGTCAACTAGACAATGAAACTTTGCTATTACTGTGGTTGTGGGTGAAGACACCATTGAGGCAGCCATTGCAGCTTCTCTGGGCCTGTGGAGTAGGAGAACATTTGCTCAGATCAGCATAAACTTTTTGTTTGTGAAAAACTAATAATTCCATTCATCGACCAGTAGAAGGTCATCTACCTGTACTTGTCATGAACTTACCTCCTATAAGGAATGAAAGAAGTGCTGTAAACATGAGACCTCCTGTCCCAGAATGTTCAGATATCATTAGGCACGAACTGGCCCACAGGGAGAAAGGTGAATCCTCTGGTGGGCCCACCTTCTTCCAGTATGAGCAGCAGTTACTCATACACTTGATTAACTATGCATTTTAAATTTTACCCAGTTTATTATTATTATTATTACAGGTACATTTATGGATGAGGATAATGTAATATTTACATGTAGCTGAACAGTGGGCCTCCAGAGTCAATGTTACTGGTGGACCAGAACAGGAAGTATTAGTCTAGTATTAGGCTTAGTGGTCAGTGTACGAATTGTAAGATTTCACTTTTTTTAATATATGTTATTATTTTTAATTTTACATATCACTTCATTCTTCTTAAATAAATTTATCAAAAAAACGATTCAAACAATAGGACATTTTCGAATACATCTTCCCCTTAAGACGAAGCAATAGAACTATTCTCCATTCATGGATACCTTGATATGAACAAGCTGATGCTATTTATGCATTGTGTGAATGGGGTCATATGTATTATTTGTGATCCGAGTGGCATTTATTAGGGTATGCAAGACACAGAGACCAAAGATTTTGCATGGTGCGCTGGAATTTCCCTAATGTCCATGCTCAGAAGGTGGAGCGTATGAATTAAACATGATGCCTAATGCATTTATTGTAACTAGCTTTGCCAAGATGTATTTGTCTTTTTTTGGGGGGTTTATTATTTCCCGGTAGGGTTTGTAACAGGGAGGAGGGTCATATTGGATGCCTATGGTATTTATCACTTTTAGCAAATGCTCACTGGGAGCATTCACCTCGGAATACATAACATGTCAGCAATTCCCGGGCTGTGAATAATCCAATAATAAAGCATCTTGTAAATGCAATAATGTATTCAGAGGCTGGCGACAGCAAAAAATATATATATATATGGTGCCACCCCTCCCCCCCATTATAAACACATACAATTAGCTCTCACACACTTTTAGCACTGGATCCTATGCATTTTTTCTACAAAACACCCTGTTTAGCAAGTTTTCCATTAATAGATGTTTATTTTGGTTGGGACTTTAAGAAAATTAGCAATTCAAATCAATGCTTTCGTAACAAAAACATTAGCTGCGGAATCAGATGTTTATTTCAGATGCTGTTACATGTTACGTCAGTGATGTTTTGCTACAGGTATAGCAGAGCTGAACTTGCAGATTGGTACAGCTTGTGGGGATATGCGTTATGAACGTTTTTCCATCGAACTCTTAAGTAAATTTCAGTGCATTATCTGAAATGAGGTTGTCTCATAAAGATGGGATAGAGCAGCTTAGGACCGTTCTGGTAAAATCAACTGATGGATGTCCAAGCTTCTATCAGAAAAGGAGGGTGGAGAAGGGAGACAAAAAGAGCCAAATTTTAACTTAGAAAAACATTTATTAAATATACAAAAAGACAGAAAAAATCCAGTCCAACGCCACAGAAACAAGCAGACGGGTTTCAGACAAAGTTCTTAATGAATACTGACGGTGTCTGAAACACGTCTGCTTGTTTTATATGATGTTGGATTGGATTTTTTTCTGGATTTTTGTACATTTTATAAAAGTTTTTCTAAGTTAGAACAAACTCACAATCTAAAATGTTACAGATTTTAAGTGCTGGAATTCTGTGCCAAGTATACTGTATAACACAACGAACCCAACCTAATCTCTGGTCCTGCTCAGTTTTGACTTCCAGAGTTTAGATCATCCAGAGAGTTCTGTAGAAATTAGGGATGAGCGGACTCATGGAAGTTCGGGTTCAGTGGGTTCGGCCAAACTTTAGTCCAAAGTTCAACTTGAGTACCAGAACTTGATCTGAACCCGAACCACATAAAAGTCCGTGGTTACCAGAACTTTGGTGCTGTAATATGGCTCTAAAATGGTCATAGGGCTAGGTGGCTACAAAAGGAAGCAAAATGGGGTTAAGAGCAAGACAAGCACCATGCAAACAAATTTGTATAGTGAAATTGCTTAAAATAACATAGAATAGAAAAATCTAAAAAATAATCTTGAACCAGGAGGTGATGGAGTGGATCATTGCCTTTCATTTGCAGTTTACTGTACTAGTTAATAAATAAATGAAAAAAAAACTATGTGCTGGCCCTCCTATTTTTAATAACCAGCAAAGGGAAAGCAGACAGCTATGAGCTGGTCTCATTTTGCTGTGAAAAGGCCAATATCCATGGAGCTTCCCAGCCTATTAATATCGGCCCCCAGCTATATGCTTTGCCTTTGCTGGTTATTAAAAATGGGGGGACCAAGAAAATAAATTACGTTGAGTCCTCCCTATTTTTATTAACCAGCTAAGTAAAGTCTGTGTTCAGATTTTGGTATGTATGAACCCCGAACTTTACAGTTCGCATTCACTCAGCCCTAGTAGAAATCCCAAGATATTCTAATTGTACTACTGAGTTGAGATTCATTACAAAATCAGCTCTGCTACATAAATCTCTATTTGAGGGTCAGACGGGGTAGTCTCGTCATTCTGTACATCCTGCAGCCCATTGATGCTAGATACAGTCACTGTACCAAGATGTTCTTTTTGGGACGAGGCCTGGAGCGTCGAGAAGTGTCACCAATTCTCTTTGAAAGCTTAACATTTCCAGAACGCAGAACTTTTTAATGAGAACTCGGAGGCACTTCCTTGCGCTAATGAAGGCAAACATTTCATTGGTTGTGTCAGATCTTCCATTATAAGAATCCTTCAGGCGTGTGCTCCTTAAATATAGTGACAGTCACACTGTAACTTATATGGCTGTAAAATGTCTGTTAACCTCGCCGATTTCATTGCCCTGACACCTAGAGGGCATAATGTAATCAAAAACTCCTCTCCCTGCTTTGACGCACAATGAAATCTTAACTGCTGGGGATATGAAGTGTAGCAGCATTTGATCTTACTCTGGGAGTCATTATTTTATAATACGAGCTCTGTATAGACATTAGTTGCCTTTGATTTCTGGAAATGTTGATGATTGACAGAAAGGATCGGACACAAAGTAGTATGGCAAAGCTCAGTTTTTTTTTTCTTATTTTAACTCTTTAACTTTGCATTGTTTGCATTTTATCTGGTTTACATGTAAAACAAAAGAGTATACGTTGCTATATTGTGATGGGCAAATTCCAAACTCAGTGTCAGACTGGGGTTCTAAAGGTCCACCAGTAACTTTGGCCTTTGATTCTGTAAAATAATGAACTAGGTAGATCGATAAGTGAATGATGAGATTCTGGCTTTGTCTGTACATAGTGAATCAAGTATAGTGTGTCAAGCGCTGCTCATCTAAAGAGTTGTTGGGCCCACCAGGGAATTCTCCTATTCTCCCGTGTGCCAGTCCGAGCCTGGCTGTATGTATACAGTACATACGATCTGTGGTCCATGGCGTGTAAAATGGAGTTGTCAATGTGGCTACCTATGGCCCGAAAATGGACGTGTCATTAACATATAACCCTCAACTTGTAGCAGCACCCAAAAAGGAAAACCGTATTTGCCTAAATGCTAGTGGCAAGAAAGAGTTTTGTTTTTAGATACTAGTTGCTATGGGTAACGAAGATGGTTTTGCTTTTATTGACAACTTTCTTAAATCTGTGAAATCATTAATCCACGTTATCTAAATGTTAGCATCTTTGTTGCCCATGGCAACCAATCCTAATTTAGCTGTCATTTTTCCACGTCAGGTTATGAAATAAAAGATGAGCTCTAATTGGTTGCTACGGGCAACTAACAAAATGGCATTACCACTATACCGTTTTGATAAAAGGGGCCTTATAGGCCTCAGCTATAACTAAGGGCTCATTTATCAAAACTGTCTAATCTTAGGCCTGTCTTTGCTGCCCATAGCAAACCGATATGAGCTCAACTTTTATATTTGAACCCTCTGTGTAGAAATCAAACATGAACTCTGACTCTAACTTTTAGATAATTTGGATTAATGAGGCCACAGATTTAGGAAACTGTCTAAAAGTGAAACCATCTTTGTTACCCATAGCAACCAATCACTGCGCTGCTTTCATTTTTCCAGTATAGAATGCAGAAAGAAAGCTGTGCTGTGCTTGGTCGTTATGGGCAACAAAGACACTTTTGCTTTTAGATTGTTTCATAGACCTCCCCGTTAGGCGTCGGCTGGATTTGAACCTGGATCTGAGCATTAGTGGTCCCCCATCAAGGTTTCAGCCGTGGCAGATTGTTGCTTAGCTTTGCCATTGATCCCAATGCCTAGCCAGTACAAGAGAGTAGAAGTTGTCTCAGTCTAGAGCCTTTGTTAATAGTAGCCTTAAACATAGGTTACAGAGCAGGAAAAGGCTGTTATAGCCTAAGTCCAGAAATGCCTACACTGAGCATGTCCGTGACATGGCGAACCGTTATTGGTGGTTAATGTCAGCTGATCCTCTGACCTGGCACCGCCTGATTGGTCACGGATGATGTCACCGATGATGCGATTGATGAGATTACTGGGGGCGGAGCTTAGCCCTTAAATAGCTTGTCTGTTCGCGGCGCGGTCAGATCATAATATAGGTAGTGCTCATGTGTGGACGTACCAGAATCTGGGCTCCACGTGCTCTCTAGCTTTGCTCTCCGGGACCTGCTGATGCCAGAGTTCGCTCGGCTTATTAGCTCAGGTCCTTCAGGCAGGTTTAGCTCATGCCAGGCAGGTAGCCAATGTTGCGCAGTCTTGCTATGAATATAGGGTAGCTATACACCCTGAGCAGACTGCGGGGCGCGTAACCTGTAGCCAATGTGGTGCAGTCTTGCTACGAATATAGGGTAGCTATACAACCTGAGCAGACTGCGGGGCGTGTAACTGTAGCCAATGTTGTGCAGTCTTGCTACGAATATAGGGTAGCTATACAACTGAGCAGACTGCGGGGCGTGTAACCTGTAGCCAATGTTGTGCAGTCTTGCTACGAATATAGGGTAGCTATACAACCTGAGCAGACTGCGGGGCGTGTAACCTGTAGCCAATGTGACGCAGTCTTGCTATGAATATAGGGTAGCTATACACCCTGAGTAGACTGTGGGGCGCGTAACCTGTAGCCAATGTGGCGCAGTCTTGCTATGAATATAGGGTAGCTATGCACCCTGAGCAGACTGCGGGGCATGTAACCTGTAGCCAATGTTGTGCAGTCTTGTTACGAATATAGGGTAGCTATACAACCTGAGCAGACTGCGGGGCGTGTAACCTGTAGCCAATGTGACGCAGTCTTGCTATGAATATAGGGTAGCTATACACCCTGAGTAGACTGTGGGGCGCGTAACCTGTAGCCAATGTGGCGCAGTCTTGCTATGAATATAGGGTAGCTATGCACCCTGAGCAGACTGCGGGGCGTGTAACCTGTAGCCAATGTTGTGCAGTCTTGCTATGAATATAGGGTAGCTATACACCCTGAGTAGACTGTGGGGCGCGTAACCTGTAGCCAATGTGGCGCGTCTTGCTATGAATATAGGGTAGCTATGCACCCTGAGCAGACTGCGGGGCGTGTAACCTGTAGCTAATGTGGTGCAGTCTTGCTATGAATATAGGGTAGCTATACACCCTGAGCAGACTGCGGGGCGTGTAACCTGTAGCCAATGTTGTGCAGTCTTGCTACGAATATAGGGTAGCTATACAACCTGAGCAGACTGCGGGGCGTGTAACCTGTAGCCAATGTGGTGCAGTCTTGCTATGAATATAGGGTAGCTACAGTATACACCCTGAGCAGACTGCAGGGCGTGTAACCTGTAGCCAATGTGGCGCAGTCTTGCTATGAATATAGGGTAGCTATACACCCTGAGCAGACTGCGGGGCACGTAACCTGTAGCTAATGTGACGCAGTCTTGCTATGAATATAGGGTAGCTATACACCCTGAGCAGACTGCGGGGCACGTAACCTGTAGCTAATGTGGTGCAGTCTTGCTATGAATATAGGGTAGCTATACACCCTGAGCAGACTGCGGGGCGCGTAACCTGTAGCCAATGTGACGCAGTCTTGCTACGAATATAGGGTAGCTATACACCCTGAGCAGACTGCGGGGCGCGTAACCTGTAGCCAATGCAGTCTTGCTATGAATATAGGGTAGCTATACACACTGAGCAGACTGTGGGGCATGTAACCTGTAGCCAATGTGACACAGTCTTGCTACGAATATAGGGTAGCTATACACCCTGAGCAGACTACGGGGCGTGTAACCTGTAGCTAATGTGGCGCCGTCTTGCTACGAATATAGGGTAGCTATACACCCTGAGCAAACTGCGGGGCGCGTAATCTGGGCATCGCCTGCCAAGCTGAAAAGAGAGTGGCTCAGTCCGGTATCACGCCGGCTGGTAGCACGGACGCCTGGCGTTAGTCGCACGCACTTCCTAGCGGCTGGCACGTAGCTTCTGGGCAGTCAACAGGGCTACGTCTATACCAGCTTGCAGCACATAGTGCAAACCTAATATCTGCCAAGTGGCTTCTGTGCCATTAACAGGGCTACATCTACACCAGTCGATAGCACATCTCCCGTGACGTTAACGGAGATAGTGCCA
The DNA here is from genome assembly GCA_033576555.1 of Oophaga sylvatica. Taxonomy (NCBI): domain Eukaryota; kingdom Metazoa; phylum Chordata; class Amphibia; order Anura; family Dendrobatidae; genus Oophaga; species Oophaga sylvatica. The sequence goes on along the minus strand of JARQOD010000010.1, from coordinate 27,878,668 downwards.
ATTCTACATCTCCCCCAGTGTGAAGTAACACAGGCGAGACCTAATGTTAGATTTCTGTTGTCAGTTTTTACCCTGATACCCAAAGGGTGTTCGGCAGCAGTGACATAAACTGCATTGCGGACCCCGTGTTCGGTTGCAATCCATTATATAATAAAGTTGTTGCAACCGAGCTCATAACACCCCCCCAATGTGCTTAGGTTTCAACCATTTTTTTTTATTTTTTTTACAATAATATTGTCCATTTCTACATAGAAACACCACCATTTCTATATCGCTGCAGACTAATGGCCCTTCGGGGATCTGGGAGAGATGGGTGACAATTCCTTTAAGGAAGTTTTTACCGAATAGAAATGACTTGGGAACGACGCTAGGACTCGTATCTATTGGGCCTTTTTATATTTTTTTCAGTTCTTCTTCCGGTTTCCAGTTGGTGTTCTCCCGTCACATGCCCCTGCCTACGTTTTACATACTTGTCCCATTCATCGTTCCTCAAGAAATGACTGGAAGATCAGATAATTTCGGAATCAAAATGAGAAAAAAAATAGAGAGTATGCAGTAATAATGGCTGTCGTAACACAGCTGCGGAGTGGAGATGTGACATGGAGCAGGCATTGCCACCTCTCTTTTGAGGTGTAGATGAAGGTCATCCAAGGTGTCGGGTGAAGTAATTACCCATTATCCAGGGGTCTGTAAGGCCATACTCTGTGCTAAAGATGTGGAGCAGATTGTCACATTCATCACATTACTAGCCACACTCCTATCAGTCTGTGCAGCCCCAGCAGAAGATATATTTTACACAGGAATCAAACAAAATGCTTCTTCAGCTATACGGTGATGTAGCAGATACGAGTTTGTTGGCAATTAATTTTCTATAGCAATGAAAGTAAAAATTACATATTTGATCATTTATGCTCTTCAGCTTCTCTACTGAGATCCATCAGAACTCAAGCAAACACAGGTAGAACATCAAAACATCATCTATAGTTGGTTTCAACCCTAAAATGCCAGCGCCAGTGACCAATGAGCCCAAACAAGTTCCCAATCTGCCCAGAGATCACTTGGCAACACTTTCTTTACATGTATAGTGGATGAGAACGCTGTAGGTAGGGAGTAGGATCTGTTTTATATAGCCATCACGACCAGTGATGAGTGCAAGTGCTCGTTACTCGAGTTTGCCCTGATTGCTCTGGTAAGCCCGGGCATCGTCGGTGCTTGAATGACATCTCTGTCCAGGGTTCTGGGTTTATTTAAGGGACGCGTATCACTGCCTGTATTAGTTTTGATAATACTATATATTCTAGGGTCCTGAATTTGTTTCGGAGTCTGATCCAGTCTGCATTTATTTTGGTGTCTGATCTATGGTCTATTTTTATTTTAGAGGCATAGTCCAAGGTCTGCATATAATTTTTGGGGCAGTCTATGTTTATTTTAAGGTCTGTATTTATCTAAGTGGTCTACTATTTAAATGCCTAAAGTCCATTTTCCAAAGTCGCCTCAATGGTTAGTAAAGATGGGCGAACATGTTTCGAAAACGATTGCCGAATCCGAATTTGCCATATTCGTGCCATATTGGTACCCTATTCGTGCCGAATTTATGTTTGACTATCATTTCCAAACATATTCGCTCATCTATACTCCTATTGACTCCAATAGCGTTCGGCTGTGTTCGGAAAATATTGGAAATACGGTGTTCGTAATCCGAACCGAATATTGAAAAATTTGCTCACCTCTAGTGGTTAACACTGTTGCGTTGCAGCTCTGGAGGTCTTGGGTTCAAATCCTACCAATAACAACAACTGCATGAGCTATGTACATCCTCCCTGTGACTTTTTGGGAACCCCTAAAAGAATAAATGTATGTCCTATACTGTACAGAGTATGTGCGATATACGAGGAATGGATGGAAGAGTGAAGAGTATAGCCATAAGACATTGCAACCCAATGGCATATTACTAGATGTCAATTTTATGCACACTAGGTGGGTGTTCCTTACAGATTTTGCATTCTTCTGGGTAACTGAAGATAAAAAATTTTCAACATGGTCTGGACATTGTATTACTTTATGTAAAGAATGAAGTTTATACTATCTGGGCTATAAATGTTCTGTCTTCTATGAGCTTTGTGAGTTTACAGCTGGCTTTCTTTTTAGACTAAACAGTTTTAGGGAAGGTCATGGTTGGGTGAGCATGAAGCCTGTGCTCCAGTAGGTGGTCTACACGGAGATGAGCCTGGGAGTCTAATTCCGCTGTCAACTCCTTTCTCTCTAAATTACTAAGAGCCATTGAATGAAAGGTAGGGCTGATACTGTTATCTCATCCACAGACACAGTCCTCATCCTGCACCTCGTCAAATGGTGGCTCACGATTCTCTGTGACATTTTTCTTTGAGAGAATCCTCTACTGCCGCGTTTCGCAGCTTTTTATAGAAACCCTTTTCAAATTGAATTTAAAAGCTGCCGAGTGAGAATCTTCCTTTTACTTTGTGGCTACTTGATTGCACTCTCAGCTTCAGGAGAAAAATGTGCATATATATAAATTCAGACAGGAAGGCTGGATACTGTGTGTGGTCCCATTAGTCCCGAGGCCTTAGGTGACTCCATGTACAAGTCATTGTGGCTCCTGCTGGCATCCAACGCAATTTCAATTTCTGGTTTCTAGGTTGAATCTGAAGTTAACTGATTAATATATTTTAGGAAATTGCTTTACTTGTTACTTAAGGGGCAAACTTTGAGCTCCCTCCCCATGGCACACCCCTGCTTAAATGGCAAGTCAATCTATAAAGCTGGCCTAAGAGTAGAAGTACAAAGTAGGGATAAGCATATTAGCTACACAGAGACAGAGACCTATGCAAGGCCATATTAACTGAACAGATTTTTTTATACAAGGGGGTTGTCCTTAGATCTTAAGGCCCATCCATACTTACTTTAAAAATCTTTCTGTTGAAGGGCAAGCTAAGGATATCAACTCCAAGGCAAAGTATAGCATTGACTAAGAAGTTTTGCTTTATCATCAGATCTTTACAAATTATGTGCACACGGTTTAAAGAGGTTTTCTCTGCACTCTCCAATCATTTTAGTGAAAGTGCCAAGGTACTCTGTTAAGTGATATTAATGACTTGATATACAGCCATTAATGTCAAATCTGTTTCATGTAGTAGAGTAAGTCCTTTCTGCAGTTGAGACAAATCCTTAGTTTCACATGAAGTCACTTGAGAATATTCCTTATATGTATTTCTTTGTTGTGTGACATCCTGTATATTGAACATGTTCAGAGCTGTGGTGCCGGTAAGCCAAACCTCCCACTCCGACTTCTCAATTTCCCTGATTCTGACTCCCGACTCCCTCATACACGATTCATTTTTAAATGATAAATTTACTGTAGTAAAATGGTAACATCAGGCTTTTCATCCCCATTATGATACAATAATTGAGCCATTTACTTTCCTTAATCCTGTTTTCCTGTGCACTCCAGCAGTTCTTGAGATGAGTGCAGGCATTCCTTCCCAGAGCCTTTTTCCTCTGATCCGTAGAGGAAAAGCTTCACTACTGAGCTTGTACATAAAGTACAGCACAGATTCATCTCAACTAAAAGCTGAGATCCTTAGATAAGGAATATATCAGACTTTTATGGAACATTCCATAACTTTGCCAAATTCTTATAAAACAATATTCAGCACATATTGCATTGAATTACTGTACCCAATTTATTATATATTTCAGGAGTCGAAGTCGGTCCATTTTATACTGACTCCACCAAAATGGACACCGACTCCACGACTCTGACTCTGCAGCACTGCATGTGACTACCATCCTTGCCTCTCATGTTCGGGATGTAGCATATTACATGTTTATTTCTTTTTATCTCTGATGATTCTTTGCACTCTCAGTTTCTCTTTCTGGAGGGACTGTGTTACTCATGCAGGGCAGCAGATTGTGTAGTGAGCAGTAGAACATTTTCCTTGTACTCAAGGGGTATGCAGATATAAATACATTAAATATTTGTGCTGTTTGATCTCCTTCCTCTTGTCACACTCTTGCTTATAACAATGGTTGAAACATATTTTTAGAGTTCATATGCATTCAAAAAGAAAATCACATTAGCACCTTTCGAGACTGGAAGTAATACAGAGCAATGTATTTTTAGTAGATTTGATCAATTTAATGATGTTTAATGTTGTCATGATCCAGTCCGGGCTTTGAGTCCTGTCTGCCCTTTTTCCTGGGCTGATTATGTCTAGGGTTAACTTTTCCTGGCCTCGTTTTGGGTTCAGGTCTGCTATTTCTTCCTGCTGTGTCCTGCAGGTCATGTCAGTTATATTTTCTACCTACGGCATGAGTATCTGACTCTGGTAGTACCCTGATTTGTCCTGCTGTGCTTTCTGACCTTGCCCATGTCTGGTACTCACTCTGCCTGTCCCGTCTTAGTGTTTCCTGATTGCTTTTGGATTTCCCAGTGTTTGACTTGGCTTTGACTCTGACTTGACTTTGCCTCTTGTCCCTGGTATTTCTGCCTTTTTGTCTGGTATTGACCCATTGGCTTCACTGAATCTGTGCTTGTCTTTTCCCTTTGTACTGCGTGACAGTCTAGGGTTTGACTCGGCTTGTTTGACTATTCTGCTGCCACCTGGTGGTAGCTTCGCTGCTGCACTGCAGGTTTGCTCTTGCAGACTTGTTACCATCCTTCCACTCTATTGCCATCTAGTGGAGGTTGCAGGTACCTTCATAGCTGCAGCATGACAAATGTGCAGGAGAGGACTATGACCTTTTTCATCATGTCATACCCCTGCTTATATCATCTGTCTTCTAATAAAACTGGCCTTAGATTATAGGTGCATGTTAGACGTAGGGAAATTAGGCTATGGTGGCAGCAATAAAAGTAGGCCAGTGTGTGGAATCCACTAAATAGTGTTAATCTTTTTGCTTAGATTTTTCTGTAAGGAGAGAAGGGGCATTTCACCTTCTTAATAGCATTACACCCCTGCTAAAACTGTCTTTTTATTAAACTGTCCTTAGAGTATTAATGCATGCTAGAGAGACTTATGCGCTAATGAAATTCTCCCTTTGGGCATCTGGACTAATGCATGGGTATATAAAATGGAAGAATCAGAATGAGCCCTTTTTTCCCTCTTTTGGAGGGCTAAACAGACCCCTGTACGGGTTCACACTTTCCAAAGAGAATGGGCCTAGGGCCAATTAGAACTCTTCTGTCCATTGGCTCCATAGTGAGCAAGTTTCTGAGAAGAGCTGTGGACCATGTTGGCCCTATAGAAATATCAGAGGTGAGTGATACGCTTAGATTTGTTTTATTCTGCTCTTTTTTTTCTCCCCTCTCTTTCTATAATTGCTTTGGCCTTTCTGCAGAGTTCATCACAGCTTGAAAGTGACACAGAAACATAGAAAGTGCCATTTTATCCTGCAAAAGTTTGGAGACGCGAACAGCGCTGGTAAAATGTTCGTGTGTCAGCTTCTCGCTTCCTGTCGTGCTCCCCTCGGATTTACATTGTACTAAAATGAGCATAAAGGACTCAAATCTCAAGAGTTTGACACATGGAAAGGATGTGGAACAGGCAAAAGCGTTCAACCTAAGAATCACTCCAACATTTATTTTCACCACCATGTTTATTGCGAGGAGGGTGAAAGATCACTAAATATTGACTGTCCTCATTTCCTCGTAGAATAGAATTAAAGATTTATGATTCTGCAAGGGATGTGTTATTACAATCCTAGAAGTGAACTCACCTACGGTTTAAGTTATTTATTTGTCTATCTATCTCATATCTATTATCTATCTATCTCTAGACCATGGAAAAGGTATACTACCTATGAAATGCCCTGAATATATCATTCTGTCTTTAGTCTCCATTTCAAAAACTGCATAAAGTAATATGCCTTTAATATTTTTCGACTATTTTAGACTTGATCCCTGACAGTAATTTCGAGAGCCTTGGGATAATGGATTAATGAACAATATTAAATTTGAGTCATCCATTAGTACCTTATGGACATGTTACCAATATGTTTCCATTTCTGTCTTGAAACCACTTTAGCATCGGATGCCTGTACAACAGTATATCCATAGGGAAGAGGGTTAATAATAATACAAAAACGTATAGCAAGTAATGGAAACCCACCCCGACCACAGAGATCTGAATGACGAGCATCCGCATATTGATCCAGTTCCAATGTATTAATGTAATGAGTATTTTTTTTTTTAAGAAAACCCACAGAAACCCTAAAGTATTAATTTTCAGTGTGTAGATGAGTGTAAAAAAGCTTCTACAATGGGGTTAAAGCTTTGTAAACCAGGTCTTGACTGAGAATAGTGTGAATTCTGGGGCAGTAATTTGTATGGGTCTCTTACCAAACACCATAGTTATTATACACTTATAGAGGACCTATCACTTGCCAAAGTGGAGACTTTCTTTAATAGAGGACCATAAATACGTTATGTCCTTGTTCCTCAGAATCTGGTACTCTTTTTGTTTTGGTTCTATGCCTCTGTGCTACTGAGACATGGCCTCCTATTCCTTGCATTTAAATCTAGCCCTTTTTTCTGTGGTCCTCAAAAAACACACACATAGAATAGCTAACGGGGGTATTCTTAATCTTGGAATCTAATTAGATGGGGCATAGCTTCTCAAGCGCTGGGGGTCTGATCACTGTGAACACCACCGATTACGAGAAACGCCATGAGGATGGAGTGGTGGTTATGAGCACTGTCACTCTGTCCATTCTTGTTGGAATGTTGAAGACCGGCCGAGTGCAGTGCTCGGGTGTCTGTGGTGGTCCCGTTAAGAAATAATTGGATAGGCAATGAGCATGATTGACCACCCCAACATTCATACGGGGCTCTTCAGAGACTCAGATCTTGGGATCAGTGCGGGTCCCAGTGGTCATACTCTTAGTAACCGGGAAGTTATCCTTTATCCTATTGATAGGGAATAATTTCCAAACTTTAATACCTTTTAATGGACTACACCCACTTGGATAAAAGACTAGATTTACATACAGGAGCAGGCGACATATAAGCTACCTTGTTTCTTCAATGGAGACAAAATGGTCAAGCTGGTGGTAGAGTTGACAAGGGACTTTCTTTGATGTTAGCCTAGGGGGCTACAAAAAACTGTACCTGGGTCTTTGGGAATAACTTTGCTGGCTTTCTCTTCTCTAAGGCTGAGTTCACCTTTGATCTGTAATTTTTTTTTAATGCTTTGTTGTAGAAGAAAAATTGAATTAATGCTCCTTCGCAAGATCTGTTTCATGAGGTTCTCCAGGAGTTAATGTGGTTTATCTGGAAGAGCCCAGGTGTCCATCATTTTTCTAAAAAATATATATCTATAAGCTGCGCTATTATAGAGCGGATCCATCGACTCAAAAGTTTTTAACTTGTAGAGTTACTTTAGTTATAATAAGTTCATGGTTGTTTTTTGCATCGGTATTACTAAGTACTTGTGTACTTGGACATCTGACGAGGCTGTGGACGTAACTTCATCATTGAAGTGCGGGTCATTTCTAAAGAATGTGGGTCGTTTTGTTACATTTTATATTTTAGTAACATAACAATGTACCGGCACATCCTGAATATAGAAAAGTAACAAAAGAGTGAAGAAAACAAGGATAAACCTTCATCCAGTAAGTTGTCCTCACCAAGCAGAAGGTCATGGTCTCGGAGAATGGGTACATTGAAAACGCTCTGTGATTTAAAGTCGGTGCCTCCATCCTTGAAAGCCATTTTGATTTTTCTTTTAACTAAATGGATCCAAAATTCTGTATTGAAAAAATTACTTAGTACAGACGTGTCCTTACCTTCCTTTTTCGCGCTACATATCTCAATATAAAAAAGGCAAGGTCACCAGTTTCTTTGGAAAAAAAAAACATGAATTTTCAACACTCTGCTCCAAGATGTTTATTCTATGCATGTCTATGAGGTTGTCAAACAGCCGCGAGGCATGCAGCCGCAGGAACTCTTAACATATTTTTCGAGCATGCTGAGGACACTTGGTTAGAAAACGAACATGCTCGGATAACACCGTATCCAATCATGTACGGTCATCATTAATCAGAATGTATAAGTCCACTAACATGTCATCACCTACCTCTACGTGTGTCCCTAAACTGTCTTGTGTAGCGCCGTGTGGCAATCACCACGACAGCTAGCACCTTGCCATCAGTTGGAGCAACCCAAATGCCCCACTGCCGCCAAGATGTAAATCAAAGCCCCCATGACTCAAGGTCACATCATCCAAGAAGGTGAGTTTTCTTTAGATGTCTATGCTTGGTGTTGGCGCCCTGTTGTTGCTTTGGTGCTTTTTCTGTAGGGTGTTGTGACCTGGTGCATGGTCGCTGCAGCAGTAGTAGCCTCGTGATGCTCAGCGGATAAGTTATGGATCCACTAAGAGGTTCGCCGTGATGTGTCAGTGGGCTTATCTATTTTGATCAAATTGTTAACCAAGAGCCTCGCTATCAGATTTGTAAACTTTTCTGATCAATGTATAATATTTGGTTTACTTTTTCTACATTTTGGTTATTCTTTTCTCATGGTCTATGTCTCCATAAGTGGCATCAAGTACCTACTTGGCCACTCGGAAGTATAGTTGGGTCCAACACATGAGAGGTTCCATTGGTGAGAAAGAACCTTTTAGCCTGTCCAGACGAGTCCTTTAATTAAACTGAACCATGGGGTTATTTACTGTAAGAATCTTATATCTTAAGAATCTGCCAGTTCGAAAGTGATTTCATGGGAAGAAAACCATTTCCATGGCTTCCATGGTTATGATGTCGGAGAGCAAGGAAACTCAGCTGTTAGTGTTTTTGAGATAAGGCACAAGCCTGCGCTATTACCACGGAGGGAGGAATTGATTAACAGTACCACACTTCATTAACATTGCTGTTTCTCAATCATAATAATTGTGCCTCTTTCTGAAAACATCGAGTGGAACTGGTTTTATTTCTAGCAAATCAATCTAATGCGTCGAAATTTACATAATTCCCCCTCATTGCATTTATCAGGCTGCATACTTTTAAATTACATTGTCTGCATAATCTGTAATCAATGTGTTAAGAGCACGAAGTTTATTCATTCGCTTTGGCTTGTGTTTGGGATATTATCATAATATACCGCAGTTTTTCCTTTTTTTTTTGTTCTGTGCCCATTATGCCACTTTAATGTGACCCTTTTTACGTGGCGTTCAATATTTCAACAAACCACCCCGAGCCTCTTACGCCGGATGTACGACAGCTGTTTGATTATGTAGTCCCATAATGTCTCACCAACCGGGTAAGAGCCGGAAATGGTGTCTACTACAAGGGCGGTGGAAAAAAAATCAAGACTATAAAAAAGAACTGTTTGATTTAAAAAATAAAAATTTTCAAATATTTGTTGCAAATTGCCTCTTCAAACAAAGAGGACTTGTACTCTATAGCGCCACCTATTGGAAGTAGTGATCCTACAAGTCACAATCAACCCTTTAACGAGTCTTGTAATATGACTTAGGATAAAAGCCAAATCAGAATCTCCATTTGCAGACACGGTGTTTCGGACTGTTGGTCCTCGTCAGTGCAAAGTAGGAGAGATCTGATTTGGCTAGATGAGAGGCTCTGGACTGGGGTCTGGGGGGTAAGGTTTCTCCTTGTGGAGAGTGACATATGTTGGAGAATTATAATTTTAAAGGAGACTCAGGACCATTATATCATTATCTAGAACATAAGGATTCCTAAAAAGTGATACCCAACATGGGACCTAACATGTTTATGAATTATGTAGGCAAGTTATTAAGTTTAATGGACAACTTGTAATTCTTCATTCATCCTGTGGTGGAGCAGCAGGAGATTTGACCACCTACTAACAGGTTCCGCAGTAGAATAGAGGTGATTGTTGTACACCAATAAATTTCACTTGCTCAAAAAATTGAGTTAAATAAATGGTAAAAATTCCTGAGTCACCCTGATTCTGAGGTTCTTTTCCATTTTGCACTGCGTTGCTCCATTGCAGAGATATTAATATTTGTTTCTTCTGGAGTGCAGTATGTGGGATCTCTGATTGCAGTCCAACTGGGCATTTCTTCAGAGTCTTCTCTGTGGGTGTCCTTTTCACCCTTCCTTTCCACACTAGTCCCAGATTCAAAATCTGATCTAGCAGTTTATCAGTCTCAGATTGGCAGCATCTAAGAGGGAAGGGCGAAAGCACAGTTCCCCAGACAAGACTCTGAGGCAATGCCCAGTTGAACTGTAAGCAGAGATTTCACAAACTGCACTCCAGAAGAAACATATATGAATTTTTCTGGAAAGGAGAGACGCAGTGCAAAATGGAAAAGAGATACAGAATCAGGGGAGCTTAGTGTTTCACTAATTTTTTTTGATCAAGTGGCAGATCTTCTTTAGCATCTAGAGAACTTCTAAAGCTGGTCATACATACATGAGACAGTTGTTGGTTGAACTTTAGTTCAGCAGCAGCTATCTCTCTAGATTCCCTCATATACATGAGTGCTCAGCTTAGCTGAGCATTCATGTTTTTTTCAACTAGGAGAAAGGAAAAAGTATCTGTCAGTGGTTTATCTCCCATAAAATTATAAATCTTGCGTTAAAATTCCAATTTCTGTTCCTTCCCTCCAATGACATGCGGATTTTGTCAGAGGAGAGTCAAGAGGCCTCCCACCATACTAATCAGAAGGCCAGGTGGTTCTGCCGAAACCAGCATGTTCGTGTGACTGTCATCTAATGTGTAATGGGGACCTTAGTTTCTGGTCGGTGGTCGTACAATCCATCGCGCAGTATAAATGAAGCTTTACTCTTAACCAGAAGCTAAGTTGACCTTATATTTTTTTATTAATGCTATTTAAACCTGCCGATTTCAGCAGGGCAGGATGATCAGCTTATATGTGTAGGGACTTTGTAACTGGCAGATGTTAGGGTATAGAAAGATCATGTATGTTTAGTTTTACCATGCATGATCCTTTTTCTCAAGTGAGTGGAGTGTTGTGAATGGACTTGAAATGAGTTCTGAGCAGAGGCTCCCTCTGGTGGTTACAAGCGGTACTGGACTGTCCAGTGAAGATTGTGAGGATTGGGAATCAGGTGTTACTGACTGGTCTTATATAAGGGAGTCGACTTCCCATCAGGGTTGCCGGTGATCAATTGTTCTGGTCTCAATCCTTGATTCCTGTTTCCTTTGTAGCCTGCTGTGTCGTGTCTGCATCTCCTGCTAACAGATAAACATTTTCTTCTTTTTGTTTTTGTGCTTGATTTTTGCATTTTTGTCCTGCACTTCTGTGGGGGCCTTCAGGGTCCCCTCCGGGGGCTTTTGCCCTCTCAGTTTAGTTCAGCCACTGATGTTTGTACATTTGCTTTTTCCAGTTTTTTCAGCGGCTGCTGTTTTGATTTTGTTACACCAGAGAACTAATTTAGGTGGTAGAGGTCGTGTGATCTCAGGTGTTTTTGAAATTAGTAGAGTTGGTGCTTTTCAGGGTTTTTTGGGATTGCAGTAAGTGCCCTTCCTATCCTTTTCTATTTAGGTAGTTTGGGCCCCAACGTTTGCTCATACTATTTTCTGTCTGTGTCAGTATTTCTTCTTGTCTAACCGCCATTACATGTTTGGGGCTTTCTATGTTCTTTGGGGATCTGCTCCGGGGCAGATAGCTTTCCTCTTTCTATCTTTAGGTGTAGTTAGTTTCTCAGGCTGTGACGAGGCGTCTAGGACCAACGTAGGAACGCTCCACGGCTGCCTCTAGTTGTGGTGGTTAGTCAAGGTACTGCAATCTCATAGTTTCCAACTGCTCTGGTGTATTGCCTTTTTTTACCTGCACTCCTCAGCTACCGAAACATAACAGGGCAGCATATGACAGCTATCAATCACCGGCCCAATAAATTGAAAATTGTATGGTACTCACAGAAGGGAAAAATATTGTGAAAGAAAAAAAAAAGGTTGTCAGAGTTGTCAGAGATATTTTTCTGTTTGTTGCATTTTTTTTTTTTCCCTCTGTATCTCTGGGTGCTGGGGAGGATTTTTTCTCTCAATGGAGTTTGCACAGTTGTCTGGCCGTGTGGATCAGCTTGCCACTGAGGTTCGGAGTATTGCTACCTATCTTGCTAGGTTGCCTGTTGTGGAACCTAGGATTCCCATGCCAGATTTGTTTTTGGGGGATCGAGCCAAGTTTCTGAATTTCAAAAATAATTGTAAATTGTTTTTTGCCTTAAAATCTAAGTCCTCAGGGAATGCAGCGCAGCAGGTTCAAATTGTCATCTCTCTCCTGCGCGGCGATCCTCAGGATTGGGCTTTTTCCCTGACACCTGGGGATCCTGTTTTGAGTGATGTTGATGCATTTTTTCAGGCCTTGGGGTTATTGTACGATGAGCCTAATGTCACTGATCAAGCTGAAAAACCCTTGTTGGCATTAACCCCTTAACGACCAAGCCATTTTGTAGGTTAAAGACCAGGCCAATTTTTACAATTCTGACCACTGTCTCTTTATGAGGTTATAACTCTGGAACGCTTCAACGGATCTTGGCGATTCTGAGATTGTTTTCTCGAGACATATTGTACTTCATGATAGTGGTAAAATTTCTTCAATATAACTTGCGTTTATTTATGAAAAAAACGGAAATATGGCAAAAATTTTGAAAATTTTGCAATTTTCAAACTTTTAATTTTTATGCCATTAAATCAGAGAGATATGTCACAAAAATTAGTTAATAAATAACATTTCCCACATGTCTACTTTACATCAGCACAATTTTGGAACCAAAATTTTTTTTTGTTAGGAAGTTATAAGTGTTAAAAGTTGACCAGCAATTTCTCATTTTTCCAACAAAATTTACAAAATCATTTTTTTTAGGGGCCACCTCACATTTGAAGTGAATTTGAGGGGTCAATATGACAGAAAATACCCAAAAGTGACACCATTCTAAAAACTGCACCCCTCAACGTGTTCAAAGCCACATTCAAGAAGTTTATTAACCCTTTAGGTACTTCACAAGAATTGAAGCAATGTGGAAGGAAAAAATTAACATTTAACTTTTTTTCCCAAAATTTTTCTTTCGACACAATTTTTTTAAAATTTTGTCAAGGGTATCAGTAGAAAATGAACCACAATATTTGTTGTACAATTTCTCCTGAGTACAGCGATAACCCATGTGTGGGGGTAAACCACTATTTGGGTGCATGGCAGAGCTCGGAAGGGAAGCAGCGCCATTTGACTTTTTTGGCTGGAATTGAGATTGGACGCCATGTCGCATTTGGAGAGTCCCTGTGTGCCTAAACAGTGGAAACCCCCCACAAGTGACCCCATTTTGGAAACTAGACCCCCCAAGTAACTTATCTAAATGTGTAGTGAGAGCTTTGAACCCCAAGGGCTTCACAGAAGGTTATAACGTAGAGCCGTAAAATTAAAAAATCATATTTTTTCCACAAAATTATCTTTTCATCCCAATTTTTATTTTCCAAAGGATAAAAGGACCCCAAAAGTTATTGTGCAATTAGTCCTGAGTACGCTGATACCCCATATGTGGGGGTAAACCACTATTTGGGTGCATGGCAGAGCTCGGAAGGGAAGCAGCGCCATTTGACTTTTTTGGCTGGAATTGAGATTGGACGCCATGTCGCATTTGGAGAGCCCTTGTGTGCCTAAACAGTGGAAACCCCCCACAAGTAACCCCATTTTGGAAACTAGACCCCCAAAGGAACTTATCTAGATGTGTAGTGAGAGCTTTGAACCCCCAAGGGCTTCACAGAAGGTTATAACGTAGAGCCGTAAAATTAAAAAATCATATTTTTTCCACAAAAATGAACTTTTCATCCCAATTTTTATTTTCCAAAGGATAAAAGGACCCCAAAAGTTATTGTGCAATTAGTCCTGAGTACGCTGATACCCCATATGTGGGGGTAAACCACTATTTGGGTGCATGGCAGAGCTCGGAAGGGAAGCAGCGCCATTTGACTTTTTTGGCTGGAATTGAGATTGGACGCCATGTCGTATTTGGAGAGCCCTGTGTGCCTAAACAGTGGAAACCCCCACAAGTAACCCCATTTTGGAAACTAGACCCCCCAAGGAACTTATCTAGATGTGTGGTGAGAGCTTTGAACCCCAAGGGCTTCACAGAAGGTTATAACGTAGAGCTGTAAAATTAAAAAATCATATCTTTTCCACTAAAATGATCTTTCCACCCCCAATTTTTATTTTCCAAAGGGTAAAAGGACCCCAAAAGTTATTGTGCAATTTGTCCTGAGTACGCATATACCCCATATGTGGGGGTAAACCACTATTTGGGCGCATGGCAGAGCTTGGAAGGGAAGCAGCGCCATTTGACTTTTTTGGCTGGAATTGAGATTGGACGCCATGTCGCATTTGGAGAGTCCCTGTGTGCCTAAACAGTGGAAACCCCCCACAAGTGACCCCATTTTGGAAACTAGACCCCCCAAGGAACTTATCTAGATGTGTGGTGAGCACTTTGAACCCCCAAGTGCTTCACAGAAGTTTATAACGTAGAGCCGTGAAAATAAAAATATCATATTTTTTTCCACAAAAATAATCTTTTTGTCCCAAATTTTTATTTTTCTAAGGGTAACAGGAGAAATAGGACCCCAAAAGCTATTGTGCATTTTGTCCTGAGTACGCTGATACCCACATATGTGGGGGGGAACCACTGTGATCGCCTTACTGCGATCTTTGGGAGGCACAATGAACAAATCCACAAAAGGTGAAGAATTGGTTTTCTTTTTTGCGCCGTTCCTCGTGCGGTATTAGTGATTAGGCGACTTTATTCCTCGGATCGGTGCGATTACAGCGATACCAGATTTATACTCTTTTTTCATGTTTAGCTTCTGTCACACACTAAGCTTTTTTTTGGAATAATTTTTTGTAAGAAATTTTTGCATCGCCGTATTTTGAGAGCTATAATTTTTCCATATTTCGGCCGACAGAGTTATCTGTGGGCTTATTTTTTGCAGGACGAGCTGACGTTTTTATTGGTACCATATTCAGGCACATAACGTTTTTTGATCGTTTCCTATTCTGATTTTTGTGGAATCAGAATGAACAAAAACCAGCAATTCAGGAATTGTTTTTTTTTTTTTTTTTTTCCTCCGTTCCGTGTGTGGTAAAATTGATAAAGCAGCTTTATTCTTCGGGTCACTACGGTTATGGCGATTCCTCATTTATATATTTTTTTTATGTTTTGGCGTTTTTTACACAATAAAAAATTTTATAGAAAAAATAATTATTTTTGCATCAGTTTATTCCGCGAGCTATAACTTTTTTATTTTTTCGCTGATGATGCTGTATAGCGGCTTGTTTTTTGCGGGACAAGATGACGTTTTCAGCGGTACCATGATTATTTATATCTGACTTTTTGATTGCGTGTTATTGCACTTTTTCCAAGCGGTATAATGATACCGCTTGGAAAAAGTATAATTTACTACTTTTTTGTGTTTTTTTTTACGGCTTTCACTGAAGGGGTTAACTAGGGTTACGCTTTTATAGATGGGATTTTTACGGACGTGGCGATACCAAACATGTGTATGTTTTTTGTTTTTTATTTTTTTTTATTACATAAAAATGTGTATTTTTTAGGGGATTTTTTTAAATTATTTTTTAATATTTTTTTTACAATTTTTTTTAAAAAAATGATTTTTTTTAACTTGTCCCTTTATGGGACTTTCACTTTTTTTACTTTTTATTGCAGTTACAATGCATTGCAATGCTCTGGCATTGCAATGCATTGCAACTATAGTGGAAGCTGCTGTGACAATGATCACAGCAGCTTTCCGTAGCTAGATGACCCGGAGGTTGTCATGACAACCCCCGGGTCATCAAGGCAGAGATCGGGCCCTGCAGGGCGCCGATCTGAGGCAGAGGGAGCTCCCGACCCTCTGCCTCCCCCCCTGAGCTCTGCGATCGCACTGGATCGCAGCAGTCAGGGGGTTAACAGCCAGGGGCGGTGGGGGCTCCGCTCCTGGCTGTAAGTGCAGGAAGCCTGGCCACTGCAGCGCCGGCTCCTGCACTGATCGCGCTGGGGAAGCTGAAATTTCAGCTTCTCCTGCGCGATCGTTGCTGTGTTTGGTCAGTCAGATTGACTGACCAAGCACAGCGCTGTAGGTGCGGGGACCGACGGCAAAGGTCCCCGCACCGCTTGCCGTGCCTGTCAGCTGTCTGTGACAGCTGTCGGCACTGATCTACCACTGCGTGTTTACACGCAGTGGTAGATCAAAGCCATGACGTGCAGAGTCCGTCCTGGTGCCGGAACTGGCACCTTGCCATGACGGACTCTGCACGTCAGTGGACATTAAGGGGTTAAATCAGGGGCTTGATGACGCTGAGTTATACTGTCAGAGATTCCGTAGGTGGGCAGTCCTGACCAAATGGAATGACGACGCTTTGGCAGCCCTTTTTCGGAAGGGTCTGTCAGATAATGTAAAGGATGTTATGGTGGGATTCCCTGTCCCCTCTGGTCTCAATGATTCTATGTCATTAGCGATTCAAATTGACAGACGTTTGCGTGAGCGGAGAAGTATGCGTGGAAAAGTGTTGCCTTGTGAACCTGCTTCTGAATCCATGCAGTGTGATAGAGTGGTTTCTGGGGCACAGCGTCATGAGTTTCGAAAGCGCAATGGGTTATGTTTCTACTGTGGTGATGCCTCTCATGCTATTTCAGTCTGCCCTAAGCGGGGAAGACGTTTTGCATGCTCAGTTGTCTTGGGTAGTGTTCAGACTAAGTTTTTATTAACGGTTACTCTGATATGCTCTCTGTCCTCATTTTCTGCTCAGGCTTTCGTTGATTCGGGAGCAGCTATTAACCTGATGGATTTTGATTTTGCTAAACGTTGTGGGTTTCCCTTGATACCCCTACAGAAGTCTATTCCCCTTCTGGGGATCGATTCTACCCCTTTGGCTGAGAATAAACCTCAGTTCTCTACTCAGATGATAATGAGGGTTGAACCTGATCAACAGGAGAGCTGCAAATTTTTGGTTCTGTATAATCTGCATGACATTATCGTGCTGGGTTTCCCTTGGTTACAGTCTCATAATCCTGTTTTGGATTGGAAATCTGTGTCTGTAACCAGTTGGGGCTGCCAATGTGTTAATACCAACACTCCTGTTTTTTCTGCCTCCCCCAGGCTCAGGATGTTCCTGACTTTTTGATTGATTTTTCTGATGTGTTTAGCGAAAGTAAATCTGCATCCTTGCCTCCCCATAGGAGCTATGACTGCGCTATTGAATTAGTGCCTGGTAGTAAATTCCCTAAAGGTCGCCTTTTTAACTTGTCTGTACCTGAACATGACGCTATGCGGTCTTATATCAAGGAGTCATTGGAGAAGGGTCATATCAGACCATCCTCTTCACCCTTAGGTGCCGGTTTTTTCTTTGTGGCCAAAAAGGATGGTTCATTAAGGCCGTGTATTGATTATCGTCTTTTGAACAATATTACTGTGAAATATCAATACCCGTTACCCTTGATTTCTGACCTGTTTTCCAGGGTGAAAAACGCTACTTGGTTTACCAAGCTTGACCTCAGGGGGGCATATAACCTTATTCGCATTAAGCACGGGGATGAATGGAAGACGGCATTTAATACCCTGAGGGTCATTTTGAGTACCTTGTGATGCCCTTTGGGCTCACTAATGCTCCTTCTGTCTTCCAGTCCTTCATGAATGAGATTTTCAGGGATTTTGTGGATAAATTTCTGATTGTTTATTTGGATGATATCTTGATTTTTTCCAATGACTGGGACTCTCATGTGAAACATGTTCGAACTGTATTCCAGATTTTGAGAGAGAATGCTCTGTATGTGAAGGGATC
The DNA here is from genome assembly GCA_033576555.1 of Oophaga sylvatica. Lineage (NCBI taxonomy): Eukaryota > Metazoa > Chordata > Amphibia > Anura > Dendrobatidae > Oophaga > Oophaga sylvatica. The sequence continues at coordinate 27,860,882 of JARQOD010000010.1, read as the reverse complement.
AAAGTGTCTTTTTGGCGTACAGAGGATCTCATTTTTGGGATTCATTTTGTCCCCATCTGTTATTGAAATGGACCCGGTCAAGGTTCAGGCCATCTGTGATTGGGTCCAACCTACTTCATTAAAGGCTCTTCAAAGATTTTTGGGTGTTGCCAATTTTTATCGTAAATTTATTTGTAATTTCTCGGTTATTGTTAAACCATTAACTGATTTGACCAAGAAGGGTTCTGATGTGGTGAATTGGCCTCCTGAGGCAGTCTCTGCATTTCAGGAACTTAAGCAAAATATTTAGAGTTGAGAGTCCTCAGTGGTTGATACCTTTTAATGGCTAACTGAAAAGATGGTAACAAATTGCAAGCTTTCGAGACTACTCAGGTCTCTTCATCAGGCTGAACTAATACAAAATCTGAAGAATCACATATTTATACACAAAAACACAGAAAAAATGCAATAGGTAAGACAAGTGACGTGAAGCAGAATAGTCATTATGGCAGAGGGATGAGCATAAATATTGGAACAATTCATAGATAAGGAGAGAAAGTTTTATTACCCTCTGATTGGGGTCTGGTAATGTTTTGTGATGTTTTCACAGGGTATTTGGAGTAAATTCCTTAATTGATGTAATAGGCCATAAAACCATGTGACAGGTTCATTCCAGCATTAAGAGTGTCAAAGGTCACCATCAATTTGTATTCGCAAATTCTTCTCTGCCTCTGAGATGTGAATCTGCTTCTTAGTACCAGTATTTTCATATCTGACATGCTATGATCAGGGGAGCAAAAATGTTTTGCCACAGGTAGATCCATTCTTTTTTCTCTTATTGCGTGGCGATGAGAATTCATCCTTGTTCTCAGTTTTTGCCCGGTCTCCCCACATACAGACCCCCAGTTGGACATTTAGTACATATAATTAGGTACACAACATTAGATGTGATGCAGCTGAAAGTACCTGGTATCTTGTAGTCTGATGTGAGTTGGGGATCTTTATCTTGTCCGTGGTCATTATAAATGGACAGGTTTTGCATTTCTTCTGATTGCAAGGCAAGGTTCCTGCAGCTGTTGGGGAGGACAGGGAACTTCTGACAATGATGCTTCTTAGATTTGGGGGCTGCCTAAAACACAGTAGTGGGGGTCTGGAAATATGGATTGTAACCGGGCATCTTTTTGTAGTAAAGGTTGTAGTTTCCGTGAAGCTCCCCTTAGCACCTCCAGATTTGGATTGTAGGTGACCACTAAAGGCACCCGGTTATTTTCTTCTTTAGCTTTGTAATGTAGCAGGTGATCCCTTGATATTCTGGTGGCTCTTGTAATTTGGTTTTCAATTGTTCTTGGATGGTAGCCCTGATTTAAAAAGGTCTTTCTAAGGCGACCAAGGTGTTCATCTCTATCCATGGGGTTGGAACATATACGGTTGTATCTGATGGCTTGGCTGTAGACAATAGAGTTTTTTATGTGTTTTGGATGGAAACTGTCCCATTTAAGGTATGTTGGACGGTCGATTGGCTTCTGATACAGGGATGTCTCTATTTCATTGTCCTTCAGTTTAATGATGGTGTCCAAAAAGTTAATTTCAGTGCTGGAGTAGTTAAGTGTTAAGTTGATGGTGGGATGAAATTGATTGAACTGTTCGTGGAACGTCTTTAGCTGTTGCTCAGACTCCGTCCAGATGATTAAAATGTCATCAATGTAGCGGTAGTAGGCCCGAGGCCTGGTTGGACAACCCCATGGATAGAGATGAACACCTTGGTCGCCTTAGAAAGACCTTTTTAAATCAGGGCTACCATCCAAGAACAATTGAAAACCAAATTACAAGAGCCACCAGAATATCAAGGGATCACCTGCTACATTACAAAGCTAAAGAAGAAAATAACCGGGTGCCTTTAGTGGTCACCTACAATCCAAATCTGGAGGTGCTAAGGGGAGCTGCACGGAAACTACAACCTTTACTACAAAAAGATGCCCGGTTACAATCCATATTTCCAGACCCCCCACTACTGTGTTTTAGGCAGCCCCCAAATCTAAGAAGCATCATTGTCAGAAGTTCCCTGTCCTCCCCAACAGCTGCAGGAACCTTGCCTTGCAATCAGAAGAAATGCAAAACCTGTCCATTTATAATGACCACGGACAAGATAAAGATCCCCAACTCACATCAGGACTACAAGATACCAGGTACTTTCAGCTGCATCACATCTAATGTTGTGTACCTAATTATATGTACTACATGTCCAACTGGGGGTCTGTATGTGGGGGAGACCGGGCAAAAACTGAGAACAAGGATGAATTCTCATCGCCACGCAATAAGAGAAAAAAGAATGGATCTACCTGTGGCAAAACATTTTTGCTCCCCTGATCATAGCATGTCAGATATGAAAATACTGGTACTAAGAAGCAGATTCACATCTCAGAGGCAGAGAAGAATTTGCGAATACAAATTGATGGTGACCTTTGACACTCTTAATGCTGGAATGAACCTGTCACATGGTTTTATGGCCTATTACATCAATTAAGGAATTTACTCCAAATACCCTGTGAAAACATCACAAAACATTACCAGACCCCAATCAGAGGGTAATAAAACTTTCTCTCCTTATCTATGAATTGTTCCAATATTTATGCTCATCCCTCTGCCATAATGACTATTCTGCTTCACGTCACTTGTCTTACCTATTGCATTTTTTCTGTGTTTTTGTGTATAAATATGTGATTCTTCAGATTTTGTATTAGTTCAGCCTGATGAAGAGACCTGAGTAGTCTCGAAAGCTTGCAATTTGTTACCATCTTTTCAGTTAGCCATTAAAAGGTATCAACCACTGAGGACTCTCAACTCTAAATATTTTTCTATCTACTGGCTAACACGGTACGAAGATATACATCTTTACTGTAGGAACTTAAGCAGAGATTCATTTCTGCTCCTGTTCTACGGCAGCCTGATGTTTCTCTGCCATTTCAGGTGGAGGTTGATGCCTCTGAAATTGGGGCAGGTGCCGTTTTGTCCCAAAGAGATCCAGAGACCTCTAAAAGTAACCCTTGTGCCTTTTTCTCTCGAAAATTTTCTCCTACTGAACGTAATTATGACATGGGTAATCGGGAGTTATTGGCCATGAAGTGGGCTTTTGAAGAGTGGAGACATTGGCTGGAGGGAGCCAAACATCAGGTGGTGGTCCTTACGGACCATAAGAATCTGGTTTATCTGGAATCTGCCAAGCGACTTAATCCTAGACAGGCCAGGTGGGCCTTGTTTTTCACACGTTTTAATTTTGTGGTTTCCTTTCTTCCTGGCACTAAGAATGTTAAGGCGGATGCCCTCTCGAGGAGTTTCCTTGCGGACTCTCCTGAGTTATCTGATCCTTCTGTTATTTTGAAAGAAGGTGTAGTTCTTTCCGCCATCTCGCCCAATTTGAGACTGGCTCTGGAGGGGTGTCAGGAGGATAGGCCCGAGCGCTGCCCTGTTGGGAAATTGTTTGTCCCGGACCAGTGGAAGAGGAGTGTGATGTCTGAGATTCATTGTTCCGCGTTGGCCGGTCATCCCGGAATTTTTGGTACCAGAGACTTGGTTAGTCGGTCCTTTTGGTGGCCTACCTTGTCTCGTGATGTCAGGGAATTTGTGCAGTCCTGCGGGACTTGCTCTTGCTCCAAGCCTTGCTCTCGCTCTAGTGGTTTGTTGATGCCATTGCCTGTGCCCAAGAGACCATGGACCCATATCTCTATGGATTTCATTTCCGACCTCCCTGTTTCTCAGAGAATGACCGTCATCTGGGTGATTTGTGATAGGTTTTCCAAGATGATACATCTTGTGCCATTACCTAAGTTGCCTTCCTCCTCTGAATTGGTGCCTTTGTTCCTTCAGCACGTGGTTCGTTTACACGGCATTCCTGAGAACATTGTGTCTGACAGAGGAGTCCAGTTTGTTTCCAGATTTTGGAGGACCTTTTGTTCTAAACTTGGTGTTCAATTGTCTTTCTCCTCGGCGTTTCATCCTCAGACCAATGGTCAAACTGAGAGAACAAACCAGACATTGGAGACTTATCTAAGATGCTTTGTGTCTGCTGATCAGGATGACTGGGTCTCTTTTTTGCCTTTGGCTGAGTTTGCTCTTAATAATAGGGCTAGCTCTGCCACTTTGATGTCTCCATTTTTCTGTAATTCTGGGTTTCACCCTCGATTTTCTTCGGGACAGACGGAGGCTTCTGTCTGTCCAGGTGTTGACTCTGTTGTGGAGCGTATGCAACAGATTTGGGACCAGGTAGTGGAGAGGTTGTCCCTCTCTCAGGAGAGGGCCCAGCGGTTTGCTAACCGGCATAGGACTGATGGTCCTCGGTTTAAAGTGGGGGACTTGGTCTGGTTGTCCTCAAAAAATATTCCTATGAGAGTGGCATCTCCTAAATTTAAGCCTAGGTTCATTGGACCTTATAAGATCATGGAGCTTCTTAATCCTGTTTCTTTTCGTTTGCTTCTTCCAGGGACATTTAAGATCCATAACGTGTTCCACAAGTCCTTGTTGAAGAGGTTTGCTGAGCCAGTGGTTCCTACTGCTTTGCCTCCTGACCCTGTTCTGGTTGAGGGCAATATGGAGTTTGTGGTTGAGAAAATATTGAATTCTCGTTTTTCTAGACGGAAACTCCAGTATTTGGTTAAGTGGAGAGGTTATGGTCAGGAAGACAATTCTTGGGTGTTTGCTTCGGACATCCATGCTAGGAGACTCATCCGTGCGTATCATAGAACTCATCCTGACCGACCTGGTTGCTCAAGTGAGGGTTCGGTGACCCCTCCTCAAGGGGGGGGGGGGTACTGTTGTGAATGGACTTGAAATGAGTTCTGAGCAGAGGCTCCCTCTGGTGGTTACAAGCGGTACTGGACTGTCCAGTGAAGATTGTGAGGATTGGGAATCAGGTGTTACTGACTGGTCTTATATAAGGGAGTCGACTTCCCATCAGGGTTGCCGGTGATCAATTGTTCTGGTCTCAATCCTTGATTCCTGTTTCCTTTGTAGCCTGCTGTGTCGTGTCTGCATCTCCTGCTAACAGATAAGACATTTTCTTCTTTTTGTTTTTGTGCTTGATTTTTGCATTTTTGTCCTGCACTTCTGTGGGGGCATTCAGGGTCCCCTCCGGGGGCTTTTGCCCTCTCAGTTTAGTTCAGCCACTGATGTTTGTACATTTGCTTTTTCCAGTTTTTTCAGTGGCTGCTGTTTTGATTTTGTTACACCAGAGAACTAATTTAGGTGGTAGAGGTCGTGTGATCTCAGGTGTTTTTGAAATTAGTAGAGTTGGTGCTTTTCAGGGTTTTTTTGGGATTGCAGTAAGTGCCCTTCCTATCCTTTTCTATTTAGGTAGTTTGGGCCCCAACGTTTGCTCATACTATTTTCTGTCTGTGTCAGTATTTCTTCTTGTCTAACCGCCATTACATGTTTGGGGCTTTCTATGTTCTTTGGGGATCTGCTCCGGGGCAGATAGCTTTCCTCTTTCTATCTTTAGGTGTAGTTAGTTTCTCAGGCTGTGACGAGGCGTCTAGGACCAACGTAGGAACGCTCCACGGCTGCCTCTAGTTGTGGTGGTTAGTCAGGGTACTGCAATCTCATAGTTTCCAACTGCTCTGGTGTATTGCCTTTTTTTACCTGCACTCCTCAGCTACCGAAACAAACAGTGGAGACTGTACGTGTGTGGAAGGGTTCAGAAAAAATAGCTCTTGGTCTTATGAGAATTTGGCTGAAAACTATCTGACCTATATGGGCATCTTAACTATTTTGTGTGCTCTATAACCACTACTATGATTCCTTCACAATTTCAGATTCAGTTTCTCAGCATAGCTAAGACACCACCATGGTGGACTGAGGGAGTCTTGATTTTCATGGAAGAAATATAAATGGTCACCAGAGCTACTAAAAGTGTCATTCCTTAGATGTAGTCCCGATGAGAACTTCTTCCTACTGGCTAGTTTATATACACTCCTCTCATCATGATGTGCCTTCAAAACATGGTCACTTCTACTTCAACCTTATAGTTTTAAGGTTGAAGGAAAACACATGCCTATTGAGACTAACCTATATATGTCTATCATCTCAAAAACTGGTATCTTCTTTTCGTGGAGATGGTCAGGCTGGTATTGGTCAATAATTCATTTGGTGATTTACGTGGTCATAGCATCAAAAGCCAAAATACAGTTGTAAAAAACATGACTATCGTAGACATTAATATCTTAAGGACATCTTTGTCCAAAGCTTTTCTACCTTTAATGATTAATACTGAAAAGAGAACTGTCAGCTCTTGAAACTCACATTTTCTCTTCACAAGTCGCAGAGCCGCAATTGTATTTTATCTAGGTTCTCAGCTTTTTTGCCTGCAGTTTTCTTAAGTGTCTGGGGACAATTTTGATGTTTGAGTAAGGTGAACTATATCAAAATTGACACTTGTGTTGCCTGCAAAGACAAGTTGAATATTATGACTTGGTTTTGTTAACAAGGCAAGGCTTCCCAAAGGTGCTACAAATATATATATACACTCTGGATTTTTTTTTGTTATGAAACATTACCAAAAAGTTGAATTTTGCTTATTTAATATAGTGAATGTATCTTAGTTGACTTATTATAGACTTAGACAAGTAAAGCTAGCATTGACGGAAGATGGTGGGCAGATCTTTTGTATAAAGACCCAATGCTTGGTTGTTCATACCAAAAACGCTGTATCCGAAACTTCAGTGGCCATACGAATGTATACTTTAACATATCCAGGGTGGCCATGATTACCAGAAGACATCTGCAACCACCACTAGGCAAGATCACTTTGAAATTCTTCTCAGTGACTAAAGGTTTTATATTGCTTAGGCATTGTTTTCTGTATTGTTTTTAAAGCATTTTTTTAAGAAAGGTCTATCCTATATTCTCTTGATATGTCAATTAGAATTGTAGGTGTTTTGGTGGCACTGTGTGTGGTAGCCTGAAAGCACTTAATAGGGTTTCCGCAGACAGGCTCTGTTTACAAGATCACAGGAGTTCACATATTATCCCTGTACAAAGACCTGGATTTATACAGGGGCCCCTAGGTTGTGTCCACAGAGCAGCTGCTGGTCAGAGGAGCAGGCTGACAGGGAATGGTCAGGAAACCTCGTCCATACGAAAAGGTCCAAAACAGGATCTGAAACGTTCGGCAGAGGAATGGTCAAAATACAAGCAAAGGTTATAAATAGAAATCAATCAGGCTGATCAGGAGCTGAATAACTGGAGTGAACCATAGTAAGCGTAAACTAACTGGCAACTCCCAGCAGTATATTAGGAGTTCCATTACCTGCACCCATACTGCCAGATTGGGCAGCACTGTAGGTCCCAGCCACAATAACATCTCTGGCTGGACAGAGCCTGTGCTGCCAAGAGCTTCTGAACCGGATGTCTCCTCCATCACCAGCGCTGCCCACTGAATGAATATGGCAGCACTTGATGACAGATGCAAATGTTGCAGAAGCAAGTCCAAGTGGAGATGTGACAGTAGGGTACAATTTATGTTTTGACAATCCTTGTTTTCCATTGACATTATGAAAGGTCCCAGTTCTTCAGGCTCTACCGATGTAACATCTGACATGCCAAATGCAGGTTATCATGGCATTTAGAAGTTGTAGTTGTCACGTTTTCACCCATCAGTTTATCTGGGATACAGATACTGACAGCTCAGCCATCCAATCTGGTACAGGGGAAAGCTGAAGTTGTCAGTCCTTTGATTGACAACTCGATCATCCAGTCTGGTGCACGTTCATGCTGAGCTGTCGGCGTGATGATTGACAGCTAGGCTGTCCAATCTGAGACTAGGAGGCGTTAACTGTAACCAGGTGTTCATTATCCCAGGTAATTGCTAGGCTACTTAACTGAGCTGTTTCTCCCAGACCTCTGCCCGACATATTTTCAGATAAGTATGGTTTGTTCTCTCTGTGCTTTGTGTTCTGTATATTGATCTTTCATTGCCTGACCTTGGACCTCGTTCTCTGATCCACTATCTCCTGGTATTCTGACCTCGGAACGTTACCTGACTACGTTTTTGTCTTTTCCATCTGTTTATAACGTACCCTCCTGGCTTCTGACCTTAGGATTCTTGACTATCCTAACTCACGGCTTGGCCGTGAGAAGTGACTGGCTTCACAGTAGTTTAGAGTAGCTGTTGAAACATAGGTTACAGACCTTCAATACAAATATTCAGAATACGATATTAACAAAAGCGGGATGTCATCAAGTCCATTGGGATCTCCAGTCCTGCAATCAATCACCAGTACAAATTACACTCAGACCTCGATGATTAAATATTTGTTATTTCTTTTTATATCCACTTCAAAGCTATATAAAATCTTTTCACAATGGCAAACAAATATGAAATAGCAACACACTTTCAGAGTGGCAAAAAGCACACCTGGACCCAAAACACGGTGGATGTTTTGAAGTTGTGTTTTCCTACTTGTTTGCCTTTATGAAAAGTTTTGATGTGGCTTTGAAGTGAATATAAATAGAAACATATCTTCTCATTTAACCATATTGGTCCGAGTGTGATATATCCTGGCCATAGGTGGCAGACCTCATGTTAAATATTCCAAGGCATTATTGGTGATTACCCCTTAATGCATAGTAGAGTCATTGATATTGCACTTTCATAATCCAAGGGTTGAAATCCCTGTATTCTCTCTTTATTAGATTTACAGAATATTTTACTTACATTATATTTCCAGAGATAACACGTCAGTCCTTATCTGGTAAGATTTGAAATCCAATTTTGAATAGACCTGAAGTTTTTTTTTTACATATTTTTGAACTTTCTCCTACAAAATTTAAAGAATATAGTAGAGCACTTAAAGGGCATCTGTCAGTAGGATCAACCCTCCTAAGCCATCTATATGAAAATGTGGGTTATAGAAACTTAAATGAACGGATATATTGATATCTGCGATCCGACTACTTATTCCAGAGAGATCCGCATTTATCTTAATATGCAAATGAACTGTTTAGATCTATGGGCCAGGCATGCAGTCATAGCTGAAAGCGTTGACACCCTTTCAATTGTTCCATAAAATTAAGTATTTTTTCAAGAAAGTTATTGCAATAACACATTTTGTTATATACATGTTTATTTCCTTTGTGTGTATTGGAACAGCACAAAAAAAAACAGAAAAAAAGGCAAATCGAAAATCATTTCATACAAAACTTAAAAAATGAGCAGGGCAAACTTGTTGGCACGTCTTCAATACTGTGGATAAACAACTTTGTTTCAATCACGTGATACTCGTTCAAACTCACCTGTGACAAGTAACAGGTGTGGGCAATATGAAAATCACACCTGAAACCAGATAAAAAGAGGATAAGTTGACTCGATCTTTGCATATGTGTATCTGTGTGTGCCACACTAAGCATGGAGAACAGAAGGAAGAGAAAAGAACTGTCTGAGGACTTGAGAACCAAAATTGTTGAAAAATATCAACAACCTTAAAGTTACAAGTCCATCAATAGAGATTTCCTTTGTCCATAGTGCACAACGTAATCAAGAAGTTTACAACCCATGGCACTGTAGCTAATCTCCTTGGATGTGGATAGTAGAGAAAAATTGATGAAAGGTTGCAACACAGCATAGTCTGGATGGTGGATAAGCAGCCCTAATTAAGTTCCAAAGAAAGTCAAGCTGTCGTGCAGGCCCAGGGTGCATCATTGTCAGCACGAACGTTCCGTCCACATTTGAATGAAATGAAACGCTATGGCGGCAGACCCAGGAGGACCCTGCTGCTGACACAGAGACATAAGAAAGCTAGACTAAATGTAGTGTGTCAAAATGTATGTGAGTAAGCCAAAATCCTTCTGGAAAAACATCTTGGGGACAGTTAAGACCAAGATAGAGTTTTTTGGTAAACACATCATTCTACTGTTTACCAAAAATGAGATGAGGCTAACAAAGAAAATAACACAGTACCTACAGTCAAATATGGTGGAGGTTAAAATATGTTTTGGGGTTCTTTTGCTGCCTCTTTCACTCGGTGTCTTGATTGTGTGCAAGACATTATGAAATCTGAAGATTACGAAAGAATTTTGGGTCACAATGTAGTGTCCAGTGTCAGTAACCTGGGTTTGTGTCTTAGGTCATGAGTCTTCCAGCAGGACAATGACCTCAAACATACTTCAGGAACCACCCAGAAATGGATGGAAACAAAGCACTTGAGTGTTCTGAAGTAGCCAGCAATGAGTCCGGATCTAAATCCCATTGAACTCCTGTGGAGATATCTTAAAATTGCTGTTGGGAGAAGGCACCTTTCAAATATGAGAGACCTGCAGCAAAATTACATTTGAGAGATGTAAGAAGCTTGTTGATGGTTATAGGAAGTGATTGATTGCAGTTATTTATTCCAAAGGGTGTGCAGCAAAATTTTAAGTTCAGGGTACCAACAATTTTGTCCAGCCCATATTAGGGATTTTGTGTGAAATTATGTCCAATTTGTTTTTTTGTGTTTGCTATCATTGACATATTTCTACAGGAAATACCCTGGCCCAGGAAAAGTAACTTGCCAATGCTTCCTCACACACCCAGCAGCTAAAGCACATGCCCCAGTTGTCCACACTAGCTATGCTCCAAAAGCTATCTGCATCCACTTATCATTCCAAAAATAGTTCATATATAAAATTTTTTCTATATCCAAAGCGTAAAGGGGTTGTCTGACCTTAAAAAAATGTAGAGAATGAAGAGATAGTAAGAACATAATAAAAAAAAGTACATTCTCCCACTCTAACTACTGTGACTCCAACACAGGCCACTATAATGGTCTCGAAGGAAGCCAAGACATCACGCTCTTCAGTCACCTGAATTCTGAAGCCAGTGATTGGCTGATGTAGTAAGAAAATTGCTCATTCAAGGCAATCCTCAAGGGTCAGGTGATTGCGGAACGAGACGTCACCACCTCCTGTCTTGCCGGGGACCATCTAGAGCCATGGAGGCTAAAGTGGTTGACTTTTTTTATAATTTTTTTTGAAGGTTCTGAAGGTCGGATAACCCCTTTTAAACTACTTTTATTTTCCCAATCCTGTCTGTCCCAATATGAAAGCGCCCAAGGAAATGACTTACAATAACCGTATATATTTGAATAGTAGGAAAAGAAGCTAGAAAACAAGACTTCTCCGTTGATTTGTCTCGAGCCAAGTAAACTATTGCCCTGTGCAGACAGTCTGATTGAAATGAACAGACTGGGTTAGAAACTAGTCTTGACACTGTCTTGGGTCATGCTCCGAATACCGAGTGGGTAGAGCATTGATTCAGAGGGATGCCATCTGAATTAAAACTCCTCGGTTCTTCAATACAGAAGTCTATTAAAATTCTCCCTAACCCTCTTCATTGAGTTACTCGACTTGTCCTCTCGCTTTCCACCACCGCGTGTATCTCATATATTCTTAGTGATACTCTCCATTTAGAGCATTATGGACTACGAGAGGCCAGCGTTGTCTAATGTTAGTGGACGTTTGCTACCTAATGTGGCAGACAAGAGGTTAAACAAGGAACCTGGGATAACACCTGTTAAAAGGCATCACAGCAGCAGTACGGGAGGTGTTGCTAAGCAACTTCCCGAAATTTACAAGGCAGCCTGCCTAGCTAAGGGAATATAAAAGTTCTCCGAGTGACTACAGGAAACTCTTTTTTTTAATTTTTTTTTTTATTTGACTGCTGATTTTATACCACTGGGGGTGTATTATTATTATGCAGCTATTTATACCTTACTTTCCAAAGCTTACATGACTGGCAGCAAGGAGATGAGTGGCTTTGAAAAGTACTGAAGACCCTCCAGAAGGGAGAATTGGGGATTGCAACCAGAATGACGGAGATGATTCATGTTAGAATGCAAATATATCCCCAAAGATTGCCATTTTTCACCGTCTTTGTTCTCTGGGTGGTGTGTGGTGGTCTTAATATTCAGCAGAATTAGAGGTCATGGAAGGTCACATTCTTGTCTTGTAGGAATCTAGTTTTCTTCTGTTGTTTTTAGTATTATCAAACTTTTTTTCTATGTTAGTAAAGTCATTGTACTGAAATACAATGTATACTCTAAGGAGCAGATGTTCTTGCTGATTAGACAAAATCAAAGGTTCGTTTTCTCTTCCAAATCGACAATTGCAAATTTGATATATAGAATTGCATCTCCTGCTCTTACTATTACTAGAGGTCTTCAAGATTCCTAACCTCTATTTATATGTCTGTGAGCATTGGTGCACATCCCATAGGACTTCCTTTCTACATTTATATGTGCCGATAACATACTTGCCTTGCATCTTCCACGCACACTTAATTCCTCCTCCACTACTTGGGGCCAGGTCTTCATCATCAGACACAGGATCCAGGTATCACACACAGCAAAGCTTCTTGGAAGGGATAATTTTCAGAAGGTTTGGCGAGACTTTGGTATTTTCTAATTTTTCCAGGAGATCTCTCCAATTACCAGGAGCCCCTTGAACATTTCAGAAGAGTTAGATCTGATGTTGGGTATCTAGGAGGTTTCTTTGGGAGCCTTCCAAATGCTTCAGGATATTTGGCTAGTATGGATTTGTCTAGGAGATTTCTCCTTTCTCCATCACCCTTCCAAACATTTCAGGAGAATTGGCAATATGGATCTGCTGTCATGCTCTTCTCTCCTGTACACTCTTTATCAAGTTGAAGCTCGAGATAGCTTGGTGGAATGTCTTATTTCTGCCTCTTTTGAAGTCCATAAGGTCACATCACACAACTCAGCATACACATTACTACTGTAGTATTTTTTCCTATTCCTGGTTGATGACCAGGAGTCCCTGTTTTTTCTTTGAATCACTTTCTCTTGAAAGAACCCTAGTTCTGAAAAAGTCGAAATTAGTGTATTTTGTTGCCGTGATTGGACCGCTCATAGATTTTGAAAAAAGCTTTGTGTTGACTTTATTTATTAATTAACCTTGATCTACATATTTAATGGTATTTGGTTATTTGTAGAGGTGAGGAAACTCGAACTGTAAAGTTTGGGGTTCATACCTAGATGTCCGGTGCTGAACTGCAGAAACAGAATTCTCCAGGAAGTCTGTTTTACAGTTCGGGAGTCCAGGGAGGAGAGAGATTTTCCACCTCCAAAGTTCAGGTCCCCATTAGTTCAATGGGGTTCAGATTCAGATTCCAGTTCTGGTACTCGAACAAAACTTCAGACTATAGTTCGGTCTGTAACAGAATCCGAACTTCCAAGGGTCCACTTATTCCTATTGATTTGTTCATGGAGGCCAAGTCTTTCCTTATTCATATCTAGCGCTAAAGAAGTTATTCCTGACCACCCCAGATGAAGCTATTGGCGAAACGTGTGTCAAGTGCAGGTTGCTGTGTGTATTCGTCTTCTCTAC